>JABWDB010000055.1:0-1200000 GCA_019614645.1 Stratiolaelaps scimitus
GCAACGTCGACCGTGCGACTTGTTTGCCTTGACTCTACTGCTAGTTAACACGACAGCTGATCGTCAAACAAATTACAATTGAGCAACATGCAACACATGTGTTATATTTTAACGCAGACAAAATCATCTGCGGAATGGACAAAGTGTATCATCAGTGCAAATCGCCGGAATCGAAAAAAATCAACGATGTTTTCTTTTGGAGCCACACGAATGCTTAGTGTACCAGCAACATTTTGTAAACTAAATGTGTACCTTCCCTTTGCTAATGAAGGTGTTTTTCAAAATGAAAACTCGAATAGATTATTATCAAAACCGAAACCATTCTTTTGAATGATTAACCTTATGTTTATTTTAGATTGGCTATTCTTCTGCATTACCCCTCTGTGGTAACTGTGTTTCAATTTGCGCAGGTGTCTTTTTATATGTGTCCCTACCGGGAACAGGGTGTTAGGCCAAGACCGTCATGGTCCCAAGGGAGACGATGGCATTGTCTCTCCGTACAGTGAGAGAAAGACGCTGCAGAAGGAAAGATCCTGCGGGCTTGTCCTCGGTAGAGCGGATCAATCTGCGCTAGACCTCTGCGAGGAAGTTTGTAGTGAGGTGGTCATGTCCGCCTAGGGTCTCAAAGGCAAGGGACGAGAGGAGGTGGGTTGCCTGGAGTGCAGAGTACTTCCGGATCTTGGCCGTAACGGGGTACCGTGCTGCTTCCGTAACGGGGTACCGTCCAACAGTGGTTAACATAAGGTGCTAGAATGTCAAGCACCGTGCCGTCCGAAACGAGCTGGTAGCCTCGGTGAAAGGGGATGAGAGTGAGGCCTTCAGGGCGGAGCCCGTCCGTCGAGTCGGGGCCCTGCGGCTCCCTTGTGCAAGGGATACCGACGGACCGAGGGCCCTCACGAGGTTATTTTAAACTGGCCTAGAACGGCCGTGCCCCTGCCCTAGAACGGTCGACGGCGCGGGGGCGAGCCTTGTCAGCGACGTGTGGCGCTGAGGCTAGGAGGGAATCCCGCAATTCCTCGTGGAGGGCATCAGCCCATACCCGCTGCTTGTCCTGAGGCACCCGGACGCGGATGCCGTCTGGGCAGCTTCCCGGGAAGCGGAGAAGTGGGCGAGAGCCTCGGGGAAAGCAGTTCGGCGACCATGTCGACAACCCACGTGAGGGAGGCTGCGTAGCAAACGTCAGCTAAGCGGTGTACACTGAGGATGCCGAGGCCACCGAAGCGGACCGGCAGGGTAGCCTGCAACGCCGTTGCCAGAGGAAGCTATAGATTGAGGATCGTAGTAAGAGCGTCCAGCACCAGATCGTTAACGGCGTAGAGGGCTGAAGCCTCAGTGCTGGCCGGACTTGTCTTGAGCAAGTGCTGCATATGCACCGCCGAGAAAGAGGATCGAAGGAGGAAGAGCCCCTGGTGAGTCGCTAGCAGGGGCAGTCGGTGAAGCATCACTGCAACGATCAAGATGTGGCCGGATTGCCGCGTCCGTAAGAGTGAAGCCAACGAGTTCAAGGGGCGACCTCGGGACGAGGCGGCACCTTGGGAGCAAGGGCTCGAGGTCGGGGCTTGGGTCCACAGAGAAGGCCTCGCACTTCGCGGGGCTGAGGGCAAGGCCCCTGGGCCCTTCGTAGTCGCCCGCTAACGTGCCATCATCGATGTACCACAGCTGAGGAGAGCCTGAAGGAACGCAATGAGGAACCGGATGGCTAGGCAGAAGACGGCCGGGTCCCCCTGCTGAGCCTCGCACTCGGAGCTCACGACGGCGTGCCCGATAATCAGGTGGGGAGGGCAACGGTAGGACAGGTCAACGAGAGGGAAGAGGACGGGACATGTTCGACCTTTCTGAGAACGAGGTCCCGGCGGACCATGTTGGAGGCCTTGTGGAAATCGAACTTGACCAGTGCCGCGACCGGGTGAGCGTGGATGAAGGCGCGCCGCATGAGTAACGCCCCAAGCGGCTGGCCGCACCCCAACTGGGTTGGGCCGAGCAGGTTCACGACCGCGTCCATCTCGTTAGCCCAAGCTACCTTGGCCGCCAGGCGGCGGATCGTGCTGGAGCAGACAATAGACCGCACCGAGCCATCCTTCTTGAGTGCGATGTAGGGTGTTGGTCGAAAAGCCGGTGGTACTGTGCCCGCATACAGTCGACAACCTTAGCGAGTGCCTCGGAGAGAGCGGTGGCGATGGCTCCAGGTTGGCTTCCTTCATCATTATGACAGAGTCCAACATATTGGGACCATGTAGGGCCTGCGCTGTATCGTTTACTCAGTCGCAGTATGAGCGAATATTACCAACACAAATGTGTCATTAACGTGAAAGCTAGTTCATGACCCTCGATATGTAGCTTTGTAGATTGAGGTATTGCGTCTGCATCTTTGGGGTTTATTTTAACGTTTAGCGATTATAATAATTCTATGCAGATGAATCTAGGTGAGTAATGGGAAAGTTGCGCACAGCTAAACTACGCCAACTCGATAGCGCCTAGCATGCAACAGAGCACCAAGCACGGACTATTGCACACCGATGCCGCAGCAGCATGGTGGAGTCCGCACTAGTGCACAGTAGATCGAGCATGTGGGCCGTATTTCGATTTTAATTCCCTCGTTGTCAATTGAAAGCAGCAAGGTTATCTACCAATAACCGCTACCTGCTGTTCGAAAGCTGTTCGCCATCATTGCACCTGTACATATCAGGGGCTCGCATGTGAGCACACTTACGCCATAGCTAATTATACATGGTCATGGCTTGTTGACGTTAGTCAGACAGACGTTAACGTGAGACAGCAGCACAGTGACCAAAGTAGGTACACCAGAGGGAGGGAAATGCCCTAACTCCACGAGTTTGAGATCAGAGTTCCACGTAACTCCCGAGCGCCCGCATGCTATATATTATATTAGCTGCGAGTCTGGCTGCGAGTGGGAATGTCGACGGTAGTCACATGACGCATGAACAACATCCCTTTTAGTGAACAGCAATTCGATGCAGCGATGGCGTTAAACTGACGAGGCGAAATAAAGCCTATGTGTGGTGTGTTCGCAAATTAGCCTAGAACTCGGTCGTGGCAATACGGTCCGACCTGGCTATCGGAAAAGTTCCGAGTGCACATCGATCTCGATGGCAAAAATTTTGCATGACGCTTGCGGAGCACGCATTCAGAGTCAGGGTGCTCGCCACCCATTCATTACGATGTTTGGGCCATATGCTTCCTTGTTCGGTGTTGTGTCGACCTATCTACGGCGAAAACAACGGCGAAAACATTCAATACGAAAACACTGGCGTTGCAAAACAGCGAATTATTCGAAATCGAGTATCATATGGTCTACATATTACACGAGTGATAATAGCGACAACGTAATCATCCATCTGGTTTTGTTCTCGTGTGCCGTAGAGTGAACCCCTACCAAATGGGCAAGGTCCGAATACAGTAATAAGCGTGGCCTACATTTTTCAGGTTCATAGTAAAGAAACCATGCGTAGAAATCGACAAAATGCATGTTTCGGCATGACACATGCAGGCTTAGTGTACGTTTATAGACTACTCGGTTTATAGACTACTCGGTTACAATTTTTATTTACAATTTTTATTTAGTGCTAATCTCAGAATCGTCATCGAATGAAAAGACTTACGCCTGCGCCGCTTGAGCGAATGGAGCCACCCATCGCATGCATTGCGGGACCTCGTCAGGCATAACCTCACATACGCCAATACGCCCGCGCCGCTAGAGCGAATGGAGTCACCCATCGAATGCATTGCGGGACCTGGCCAGGCATAAACTCACATACGTCAATGATTGCATCAGGGCCAAATACGTGGGCCATTACGCAATCGACTAAAACCTTTGGCGGAAAGTCCATACTCTCGATATGGTGTAGACACGATACGAGAATGAACGAACACAAGCTCCATTGTTGCATTGACCCTAAAGTTGCCCCAAAGTTATCGAAGAGCCGCTTATAATAACTTTCGGCATCGTTCTCCTCCATGACGTCGTTCCCCTCCGAGGGGGAATCCATCGCGTGGATATAATCTCCCATTCGTTCGACATCTTCTGTGGAAAACCGCGAACATTCAATGGGCCACTCGGTTACCGCCGACCGAAGGAGCCTTTGTGTCCGCATCCCGGGATCTTCGTAGGCGCTCATGCTGGCTATTCCTCCTAGTATGATCACCACGCGTGACAGCCCGTGCGTCAATTTAAGAAATCTGAAGAACGGGATAAGAAATCCGGAAGAGACGCGAGACGCCCAAGGAATCGTAATGAACAGAGAGTAGCCGATTTTCACAAGACTGATTCCTATTGACTGCATGTGTACACCGTCACTGCATCTACTGAAGTAAAAGTAAACCCTAAGTACAACGGCTGCAGGGGCTGCAGGTTGGTGTATTTACAGATTTGAATCAGTCCTCGTTATCAGTCCCCATCGGCGTGTCGGGGGGGGGGAAGCTGAGGGAGCTGGAAAAAACCCCCCAGGGGGGCTCAGGGGTCCAGCTAACCCTCAGTTTTCGAGCTGGGCCCTCAGCTGAGGGTCCCCACGCCGTCCCCATCGGCGTGTGTATGTATATAGCCCGTCGCCTAGAACCAGATCCATGCATGCACTATGTTCTCTCTCACCAACAAGCGCCGAAGTGGAATCCAAGCGCATCGGAGTTGAACGACTACGACCCCCATTTTGAGAGTCAGGTTGTGTTGGCATCCATGACAACACTAACCGTCTACAACACCCCGTGCTATGCGACACCACAACGAGATATCAAAGAGGAATACACATGATCCCAGACTTTGTCTGGGATCCTGGGATAGAAATCCAACACACCCTACCTGTCAAAGGTACCAATTGCATTGAAGCGCCAAGGTGACTCGCGTGAGGCGCACATGCGCGTCAACCATCTAACGACGGACTCTCTAGCGTTATCGTGCTTGTTTCCTAAACCTGGGTGTGTCGCTAGAAGCCTCTCGCTTGTTCCGGCATAGCCCACGCAGGGTGCGTCAGGCGTAATATTGTGAGGACTGCGATCCATATTTACCTTCCTGTAAACAGAAATAGCCGGCTCAGCATCTATCCACGTAGAAGGATATCTGTTCCGTTAGTGGAACGCACAGCTATACAACAACGAGGCAAAACTACTGGATACGTCTCTGCTATATGATATGATGTTATCATTATGTCATACCAAACGCAGGCACATACGCACAGCCTTGCGTATACGATAGAATCGGCAGGGATGTACAAACGTACCTGTATAGATCAGCGAATATCACCCAGGACAATACACGCTGGCCTTCGGATGTCGTTCGGGCACGAACCTTGAAATTTGGTCTATATCTCCTCCGTTTCGTTCTCGCCGTTCTATCACTCGTGAAGCTGTAATTATATTTAAATCGAAGCGAGTGGCTGGATTTTCGGTACTCACGGCTGAATTTTCTTTCTGTTCGTAGTGGGTGTCGGGCTTGCACCCATTACACCCCTTTTCGGGCGAGGTCCAGTCTCACGCATTATTTTATAACAAACACTTTATTCAAAGGTATAATATAATTGCTACAAGTCTCACTTATGTGCATTTTCAATTTGGCTCCGGTTGCGCACGTTGCGTGCCCGTGATGTGCGCGTGATAGTCTCCAGGGGAATAAATCATTAACACATTTTTTCGTGGCTATAAATTTTGGGAGTATATTCCTTTTGGATCTTGTCGTAGTTTCGACGATATCAAATATTTTTGCAACCATCGTCGGTTGTTTCAACATCATTTTTTGAAGCAAGGCTTTATCTAGGGCGTTAAGACGCTGGACGGCATCTACAATATTTACGTTCTCTTTGTCACATTTACATTTATATGCCACTCGTCTTATAAACTTTTTATACACTTTCGTTAAAAGATCCTGATCTTTCTTGAGACCTGGGTGCCAGACCGGCCCAGCATAGGTTATCACAGGTTCGCAATTATTTCACATTATTTCTTCCGCTAGATATAAGAATACTTCCCTCCAGCCTATTGTTCGTTTGCTCGGAAGCAAAGGTCTTTTTTGAAATTTTCCGGGCTGACTCACAGTCAACATTTAACGTCCACGGTACAACTGCTTCCGGCATTGATTCCTAAGACGAACAACCCCTTTAAATGCAAATGTGCAACGGTGGGGATCGAGCCCGTGCACCTACGTGTCTGCTCCGATTGCAAGGCGCACGAATGTAAATGCAGGCACTGTGTTCCGACACAGCGTCTTAGTTGAAGGGTGCGCATTAGTCGAGTTCAGCTAGCGGTTCCTAATGGCTGTGCTAGCTATGGGTGCGTAAAACATAGGTCGAAATACTCGCATGGCAACTGTATGAAAACCCGCAAATAGCCTTAAACAAACTGTAACCCACCAAACATAGTTTTTTTACCGATTTTTAGCGATTTTTATCGTTTGATCGACCCTTTTGCCGACACGAACGAAGTCGGCAGATCTAACCAGTCCGTAATGCTGACACCTCAAGTTCATTAGCTTTGTTCTACCGATAGAGAATCATCAAACGAGAAACCATCTCGGCTAATTATTTGCGTTACTTTAATTAATAATTACCTCGTGATTTATTGACTATTTTTCCGTATTTTCCCTCTGAGGTACACACGTTTTAACAGGCAACGTGCGAGTGGCTTATAGAGCGTTACATTTGTGAGTGAAAAATTTGGAACAATAATGATCGTCATAATTATTCTGTTAATAATAATCATGATTATTATTATAGGACCATAATAAACGGGCTTCAGAAGTGGATAATCTTCAAACTGGTCGTGGGCACTCCAGTGGCAGGGCTGCTCTTGTCAACAGCGCCTGTCCGACAGTTAGTCTAACTACTAGCCAAGGGCCACGTGTGAGAAGGAACCATTCGTTTCTACAGACCTCTTCGTGCCCTGTCCTCTTCATGCAGGAACGCTTTAAGCAACCCCAGTCTTGCTTCCCGTTTCAGGGTAGATGAGCGACATGGTCTTCGTTGCGATTATGTTTCAGTATCCGTAGGGTCATATAGATGATGCTGCCGTTAAGTAGTCTACAAAGCATAGCTACATAGCCGAGGGCACTAGTTGTATCTCATTATCAATGAAATGTAGTTTTAGACCAGACTCAATTCCTCCTCTTTTTTACAAAAAAGTTGGGAGAATCATATACCAACATGTACTTCTTATTTACTTCTGATCCTACGAGGACGGCATTATACAAGAGTATTTTAAAACATCTGTGGTCAACGCTGTCCACACGAAGGGATCTAAATCCGATGTTGACAACTATCGACCAGTCCTCTATAGCTTGTACTATATAATATTTGAGAAATTGCTTGTAGATCATGTATTTAGTTTTCTAACAACTCAGTGCTTACTTGGTTCAGCACGGTTTTACAAAATGTGAATCCACCGCCACTTAGCTGGCTCCTAACTTTCAGCAAAAATTAAGAAACTGGGACTTGATTCATGGTCCTTCTGTTGGATATCTGACACCTATGTAAACGCTCATTTTGCGAACGTATACAAAACCGCATTAGTAGGTACGGTGCTTACCCCTCTGGAGTGCCTCAAGGTAGCTGTTTGGGCCCCGTCGCGGTTGGCCCCATAGAACGCAATGTTAAAAAAAATCGTCGAAAATGCGATTTTAGAAAACATTTTCAAAGTTGTTCAGCTCAAGAATGCGAAACAAGTGATCAACGGAAAGCTGTTGATGAGATCTCAATAATGACATGATAATATACCTAAATATATATTTATTCAAACACACAGTAGTTCGGAATTTCTAGGGATTATGGGGGTGGGGGGGTGAGGACGACAATGTCCCGAGGAAGGCTAACAGACCCTCACCTATATACTCTTAACGAACAGCCCATACCAACTGTGGAGTGCATGAAGGACCTACACATCACACAAGTCATTCAGTCTGCAACGTTAGTTTGTAACAAACCTTGTCGTTGTTGCTGCTGAGAAAGCCGGAATATTATATGTAACTCTATACGAGCCTAGTTGCACCCAAATTTACAGACTGCTGCGACTCTGGCGGCCATATCTTAAAAAACATTTAGACCCTATGGAGCGAGTTCAATCGAAATTCTTGACGCGCGTCTCGCTTAGATGTGACATCGATTGGTCGACTCTTAGCTTACCTCCTATTACGGACTCACACAGAAAGGCAGCCATGCAATTTTACAACAGGTTACTGCCCTCAAACACGTTTGTTGTGAATGATAACGCGGTATAAAGAAAGTAGTAAATCTATTTATTAGCTTACTTTTAAGGTTTTCGGGCTGACTCTCAGCCAACACTTAACGCCCACGGTACTGCTTCTAGCATTGCTTCGTATTAAGGTTACTGCTAAGTTTCTCAAAATAGGCAAGCTATCTAGAATATGAAAACAGAACTTTCGGCGAGAACGTAATCCAACGAAGGGATAGTTGAATTTATTCAACCAAATGTGGCAGATTAAATAAGATAGAGAATATTGAAAGCGCCAAGATGTAATTTACTGAGAAGCTTAGAGTCACTAAGTAAGGCGTGGTGTCAGCCCCCTAACGTCCTTTGGTGAGAAGGCTTAGCCTTTATTACTAAACTGAGGAAAAACGCAAGCAACGTCGACCGTGCGACTTGTTTGCCTTGACTCTACTGCTAGTTAACACGACAGCTGATCGTCAAACAAATTACAATTGAGCAACATGCAACACATGTGTTATATTTTAACGCAGACAAAATCATCTGCGGAATGGACAAAGTGTATCATCAGTGCAAATCGCCGGAATCGAAAAAAATCAACGATGTTTTCTTTTGGAGCCACACGAATGCTTAGTGTACCAGCAACATTTTGTAAACTAAATGTGTACCTTCCCTTTGCTAATGAAGGTGTTTTTCAAAATGAAAACTCGAATAGATTATTATCAAAACCGAAACCATTCTTTTGAATGATTAACCTTATGTTTATTTTAGATTGGCTATTCTTCTGCATTACCCCTCTGTGGTAACTGTGTTTCAATTTGCGCAGGTGTCTTTTTATATGTGTCCCTACCGGGAACAGGGTGTTAGGCCAAGACCGTCATGGTCCCAAGGGAGACGATGGCATTGTCTCTCCGTACAGTGAGAGAAAGACGCTGCAGAAGGAAAGATCCTGCGGGCTTGTCCTCGGTAGAGCGGATCAATCTGCGCTAGACCTCTGCGAGGAAGTTTGTAGTGAGGTGGTCATGTCCGCCTAGGGTCTCAAAGGCAAGGGACGAGAGGAGGTGGGTTGCCTGGAGTGCAGAGTACTTCCGGATCTTGGCCGTAACGGGGTACCGTGCTGCTTCCGTAACGGGGTACCGTCCAACAGTGGTTAACATAAGGTGCTAGAATGTCAAGCACCGTGCCGTCCGAAACGAGCTGGTAGCCTCGGTGAAAGGGGATGAGAGTGAGGCCTTCAGGGCGGAGCCCGTCCGTCGAGTCGGGGCCCTGCGGCTCCCTTGTGCAAGGGATACCGACGGACCGAGGGCCCTCACGAGGTTATTTTAAACTGGCCTAGAACGGCCGTGCCCCTGCCCTAGAACGGTCGACGGCGCGGGGGCGAGCCTTGTCAGCGACGTGTGGCGCTGAGGCTAGGAGGGAATCCCGCAATTCCTCGTGGAGGGCATCAGCCCATACCCGCTGCTTGTCCTGAGGCACCCGGACGCGGATGCCGTCTGGGCAGCTTCCCGGGAAGCGGAGAAGTGGGCGAGAGCCTCGGGGAAAGCAGTTCGGCGACCATGTCGACAACCCACGTGAGGGAGGCTGCGTAGCAAACGTCAGCTAAGCGGTGTACACTGAGGATGCCGAGGCCACCGAAGCGGACCGGCAGGGTAGCCTGCAACGCCGTTGCCAGAGGAAGCTATAGATTGAGGATCGTAGTAAGAGCGTCCAGCACCAGATCGTTAACGGCGTAGAGGGCTGAAGCCTCAGTGCTGGCCGGACTTGTCTTGAGCAAGTGCTGCATATGCACCGCCGAGAAAGAGGACCGAAGGAGGAAGAGCCCTTGGTGAGTCGCTAGCAGGGGCAGTCGGTGAAGCATCACTGCAGTCTTCTCGAGGCAACGGTCAAGGTGCGGCCGGATTGCCTCGTCCGTAAGAGTGAAGCCAACGAGTTCAAGGGACGACCTCGGGATGAGGCGGCACCCTGGGAGCAAGGGCTCGAGGTCGGGGCTTGGGTCCACAGAGAAGACCTCGCACTTCGCGGGGCTGAGGGCAAGGCCTCTGGGCCCTTCGTAGTCGCCCGCTAACGTGCCATCATCCATGTACCACAGCTGCAGGCGAGCCTGGAGGAACGGAATGAGGAACCGGATGGCTAGGCAGAAGACGGCCGGGTCCCCCTGCTGAGCCTCGCACTCGGAGCTCACGACGGCGTGCCCGATAATCAGGTGGGGAGAGCAACGGTAGGACAGGTCAACGAGAGGGAAGAGGACGGGGACATGTTCGACCTTTCTGAAAACGAGCTCCCGGCGGACCGTGTTGTAGGCCTTGTAGAAATCGAACTTGACCACTGACGCGACCGGGTGAGCGTGGATGAAGGCGCACGCCGCATGAGTAACGCCCCAAGCGGCTGGCCGCACCCCAACTGGGTTGGGCCGAGCAGGTTCACGACCGCGTCCATCTCGTTAGCCCAAGCTACCTTGGCCGCCAGGCGGCGGATCGTGCTGGAGCAGACAATAGACCGCACCGAGCCATCCTTCTTGAGTGCGTTGTAGGGTGTTGGTCGAAAAGCCGGTGGTACTGTGCCCGCCCGCATACAGTCGACAACCTTAGCGAGTGCCTCGGAGAGAGCGGTGGCGATGGCTCCAGGTTGGCTTCCTTCATCATTATGACAGAGTCCAACATATTGGGACCATGTAGGGCCTGCGCTGTATCGTTTACTCAGTCGCAGTATGAGCGAATATTACCAACACAAATGTGTAATTAACGTGAAAGCTAGTTCATGACCCTCGATATGTAGCTTTGTAGATTGAGGTATTGCGTCTGTGTCTTTGGGGTTTATTTTAACGTTTAGCGATTATAATAATTCTAGGCAGATGAATCTAGGTGAGTAATGGGAAAGTTGCGCACAGCTAAACTACGCCAACTCGATAGCGCCTAGCATGCAACAGAGCACCAAACACGGCCGCAGCAGCATGGTGGAGTGCGCACTAGTGCACAGTAGATCCAGCATCTACTGTGGGCCGTATTTCAATTTTAATTCCCTCGTTGTCAATTGAAAGCAGCAAGGTTATCTACCAATAACCGATACCTGCTGTTCGAAAGCTTTTCGCCATCATTGCACCTGTACATATCAGGGGCTCGCATGTGAGCACACTTACGCTATAGCTAATTATACATGGTCATGGCTTGTTAACGTTAGTCAGACAGACGTTAACGTGAGACAGCAGCACAGTGACCAAAGTAGGTACACCAGAGGGAGGGAAATGCCCTAAGCTGCTTGGATTGGCAATCTTCGGCGAGTCACTGGACTAACTTCAAGAGGCTGCGGACCGTAAGCCGCATCCGTACGTTAGTGCAGTGCGAGTGTACCTGTGTTCCCGTCTCTGGCCCCTCCCGCGAGGTAGTTTAGGAAATGTTAGTTTCTGATCTCTTCATACGGTGCGAGCAAACACTTTCCCCAAAAAAACGTGTCGTATACCCCACCCTGAGTTCGAAGTGCTTCAAGACTGTCGTCTGTGACAAACGGGTTGTCGTTTGGACACGTAATGCACGTTTAATTCAAATTTGGCGCCATTGGTTTAATTATTGTTGCAATCCTTGTGTTTAGGAGCTTGCGTCAACTAATATTACGTATTACATTATTCATACCTGTAAGTTACTAAGGTTAAGAAATGTACGATGTGAAATATACGTTTACAGTATCTTGAATAAATTATGCGGTGAGCATTGCGGCGGCGCCACCCGGCGGCCAGTAGAGAACCCCGAATTGTCAATGAGGCATGTCACAACAAGCGTGCCAGTAATCACAGAGTACGGTCGTCGTTCCAACACCACCACCACCCTGCGGGGCACTCTCCTGGCCACGCCGCTCTGAGCCGCCGCCGAGTCTAGCTTCGACTTAATCGTATAGTGTGTTTATTATAGAAGTTGAGACAGGCATTGGGGTTCATTATAGTCGTCTATGGTACCCAGAACGATAAAAGGATTGGAGGATTATTACTCAAACAAAGAAATAATCTGATGCTACGGCAATCTTGGAAGGAGGAATTACTGGCCTGCTCTTTCAGATCATCAGCTAGCAGAGTTATACTATGTTTACACTCCCCCAGTTTGAGTTCCACGTAACTCCGAGCGCCCGCATGCTATATATTATATTAGTTGCGAGTCTGGCTGCGAGTGGGAATGTCGGCGGTAGTCACATGACGCACGAGCAACATCCCTTTTAGTGAACAGCAATTGCGTTACGAATCTCTCTGGCAGCCCTCTTCGATGGCGTTAAACTGACGAGGCGAAATAAAGCCTATGTGTGGTGTGTTCGCAAATTAGCCTAGAACTCGGTCGTGGTAATACGGTCCGACCTGGCTATCGGAAAAGTTCCGAGTGCACATCGATCTCGATCAATTGATTCGGACGCAAAAATTATTAAGCAATGCTTCCTTGTTCGGTGTCGTGTCGACCTATCTACGGCGAAAACAACGGCGAAAACATTCAATACGAAAACACTGGCGTTGCAAAACAGCGAATAATTCGAAATCGAGTATCATATGGTCTACATATTAGGACATACACTTCAAAATTTCGCGCCTTTCGAATCGCGCACAATCCGAACTACGCGATAGAATGCGTTCATTTTTGGCGTGGGTACGCGGCGTGAACATGGCTTCCTTTCGAACACTGAGTGGTTTCGATACGATCAGAAAGATGGACGCTGCAGCAAAAAGTTCAAATTCCCCCAAAAATCAACGGGAAAACATCAAGTTTTTGTTTCTCCAAGGACACCCTCCACCTGAAATCCATCGACAATTAGTGAAGGCGTACGGTAGGTCTGCCTTATGCCTGCGCATGGTGCAAATTTGGTGCAAGCGATTTAACAGTGGAGACATGCACACTGATGAGCATCGAGGAGGGGACCACAAAGCAGGTGCGACAAGGGACGAACGGATTGACAGAATCAAGGCAGCTTTTGAGCAAACCAGAACTTGGTCCATGATGTCTTTGTCGGCTGAAACTGGGATTCCTCAGTCAACGTGTCATAATATTATCACCAATATACTGAAGATGACGAAAATCAATGCAAAATGGGTTCCCCATATCCTGAGTGCTGAGCAGATGAAAATGCGTGTGGAGTGTTCGACATTTAATTTGAAGACTTATACGCAACAAACCAGTCGCTTAGAGCACACCGTGTCGATAGACGAGACATGGGTTAGCCTGGCTAGACCCCCTGAAAAGGACCAAGCAAAAGAGTGGCTCCAACAAGGTGAAGTGGCGGCGTCTGTGGCAGTGCCAGATAGATTCGGACGAAAGGTGTTGATGATACTCGCTCTGGATATCAAGGGTGTTTGCTATTATGAAATATTGGCGGCAAACGAAAAACTCAATGCTCCCCGATATCTCGGCTTCTTGAAAGGATTGATGAACAAATGGCGTGGGGATCGACAGCACCGAGTGTGGTTACTCGACGACAACGCAAAACCTCACCGCACTGCTGAAATTACGGCCTGGATGGAGGGGAACAATATTGAGCGATGGCATCAACCCCCATATTCTCCTGATTTAAGCCCGTGTGATTATGGTTGTTTCCATGCATTAAAAAGGGCAATAGGTGGGGTTCCATATGCAACCGTCGACTTACTCGCAAAAGCAATAGATAACGAAATTATATATGGAAATGCAAATGGTAAATATTTGGCTATTTCAAAACTCCCAGAGCGCGGTGTGTCCAATAAAGCTGGAGAGTACCTCTAACTCATACCAAAAAATCTTTGTTCTACCTCATTTAGTTTAAAGTTTTTTGTCATTCAAAGAGGCGAAATTTTGAAGTGTATGCCTAATATTACACGAGTGATAATAGCGACAACGTAATCATCCATCTGGTTTTGTTCTGTTGTGCCGTAGAGTAACCCACGACAAGATCCCCTACCAAATGGGCAACTTCCGAATACAGTAATAACCGTGGCCTACATGTTTCAGGTTCATAGTAAAGAAACCATGCGCAGAAATCGACAAAATGCATGTTTCGGCATGACACGGTAGAAGTGTGAGGAGGCTTAGTGTACGTTTATAGACTACTCGGTTAGAATTTTTATTTACAATTTTTATTTAGTGCTAATCTCAGAATCGTCATCGAAAGACTTACGCCTGCGCCGCTTGAGCGAATGGAGCCACCCATCGCATGCATTGCGGGACCTCGTCAGGCATAACCTCACATACGCCAATACATCTTCCCCGCTTCAACGAATGGAGTCACCCATCGAATGCATTGCGGGACCTGGCCAGGCATAAACTCACATACGCCAATGATTGCATCAGGGCCAAATACGTGGGCCATTATGCAATCGACTAAAACCTTTGGCGGAAAGTCCATACTCTCGATATTGTGTAGACACGATACGAGAATGGACGTGCACAACCTCCATTGTTCCATTGACCCTAAAGTTGCCCTAAAGTTATCGAAGAGCCGCTTATAATAACTTTCGACATCGTTCCCCTGCATGATGTCGTCCTCCCTGGGGGAATCCATATCGTGGATATAACCTTCCATTCGATCGACATCTGCTATGGAAAGCCGCGAACATTGAATGGGCCACTCGGGTAGCGCCGACCGAAGGAGCCACTGTTTCGCCATCCCGGGAGTTTCGTAGGCGGTCATGCTGGCTATTCCTCCTAGTATGATCATTTCGCGTGGTAGCCCTTGCGTGCGTTTAAGAAATCTGAAGAACGGTATAAGAAATCAAAGAACGGGATAAGAAATCCGGAAGAGACGCGAGACGCCCATTCAATGTTCGCGTCATACTTACGTCACTGCATCTACTGAAGTAAGAGTAGATGCAGTGACGTAAGTACAACGGCTGCAGGGGCTGCAGGTTGGTCTATTTACAGATTTGAATCAGTCCTCGTTAACCCTACACGTCCCCATCGGCGTGTCGGGGGGGGAAGCTGAGGGAGCTGGAAGTGTCGGGGGGGGGAAGCTGAGGGAGCTGGAAAAAACCCCCCAGGGGGGCTCAGGGCTCAGGGCTCCAGCTAACCCTCAGTTTGAGCTGGGCCCTCAGCTGAGGGTCCCCACGCCGTCCCCATCGGCGTGTGTATGTATATAGCCCGTCGCCTAGAACCAGATCCATGCATGCACTATGTTCTCTCTCACCAACAAGCGCCGAAGTGAAATCCAAGCGCATCGGAGTTGAACGACTACGACCCCCATTTGGAGAGTCAGGTTGTGTTGGCATCCATGACAACACTAACCGTCTACAACACCCCGTGCTATGCGACACCACAACGAGATATCAAAGAGGAATACACATGATCCCAGACTTTGTCTGGGATCCTGGGATAGAAATCCAACACACCCTACCTGTCAAAGGTGGCAATTGCATTGTAGCGCCAAGGTGGCCGGCGTGAGGCGCACACGCGCGTCAACCATCTAATGACGGACTCTCTAGCGTTATCGCGCTTGTTTCCTAAACCGGGGTGTATCGCTAGAAGCCTCTCGCTTGTTCCGGCATAGCCCACGCAGGGTGCGTCAGGCGTAATATTGTGAGGACTGCGATCCATATTTACCTTCCTGTAAACAGAAATAGCCGGCTCAGCATCTATCCACATAGAAGGATATCTGTTCCGTTAGTGGAACGCACAGCTATACAACAACAAGGCAAAACTACTGGATACGTCTCTGCTATATGATATGATGTTGTCATTAATTAATGTTTTTCGAGCTGACCCTCAGCTGTTCCCCTATCATGATGTTGTCATTATGTCATACCAAACGCAGGCACATACGCACAGCCTTGCGTATACGATAGAATCGGCAGGGGATGTACAAACGTACCTGTATTGATCAGCGAATATCACCCAGGACAATACACGCTGGCCTTCGGATGTCGTTCGGGCACGAACCTTGAAATTTGGTCTATATCTCCTCCGTTTCGTTCTCGCCGTTCTATCACTCGTGAAGCTGTAATTATATTTAAATCGAAGCGAGTGGCTGGATTTTCGGTACTCACGACTGAATTTTCTTTCTGTTCGTAGTGGCTGTCGGGCTTGCACCCATTACACCCCTTTTCGGGCGAGGTCCAGTCTCACGCATTATTTCTCCCGCTAGATATAAGAATACTTCCCTCCAGCCTATTGTTCGTTTGTTCGGAAGCAAAGGTCTTTTTTGAAATTTTCCGGGCTGCCTCACAGTCAACATTTAACGTCCACGGTACAACTGCTTCCGGCATTGATTCCTAAGACGAACAACCCCTTTAAATGCAAATGTGCAACGGTGGGGATCGAGCCCGTGCACCTACGTGTCTGCTCCGATTGCAAGGCGCACGAATGAAAATGCAGGCACTGTGTTCCGACACAGCGTCTTAGTTGAAGGGTGCGCATTAGTCGAGTTCAGCTAGCAGTTTCTAATGGCTGTGCTAGCTATGGGTGCGTAAAACATAGGTCGAAATACTCGCATCGCAACTGTATGAAAACCCGCAAATAGCCTTAAACAAACTGTAACCCACCGAACATAATGTTTTTACCGATTTTACCGATTTTTAGCGATTTTTATTGTTTGATCGACCCTTTTGCCGACACGAACGAAGTCGGCAGATCTAACCAGTCCGTAATGCTGACACCTCAAGTGCATTAGCTTTGTTCTACCGATAGAGAATCATCAAACGAGAAACCATCTCGGCTAATTATTTGCGTTACTTTAATTAATAATTACCTCGTGATTTATTGACTATTTTTCCGTATTTTCCCTCTGAGGTACACACGTTTTAACAGGCAACGTGCAAGTGGCTTATAGAGCGTTACATTTGTGAGTGAAAAATTTGGAACAATAATGATCGTCATAATTATTCTGTTAATAATAATCATGATTATTATTATAGGACCATAATAAACGGGCTTCAGAAGTGGATAATCTTCAAACTGGTCGTGGGCACTCCAGTGGCAGGGCTGCTCTTGTCAACAGCGCCTGTCCGACAGTTAGTCCAACTACTAGCCAAGGGCCACGTGTGAGAAGGAACCATTCGTTTCTACAGACCTCTTCGTGCCCTGTCCTCTTCATGCAGGAACGCTTTAAGCAACCCCAGTCTTGCTTCCCGTTTCACGGTAGATGAGCGACATGGTCTTCGTTGCGATTATGTTTCAGTATCCGTAGGGTCATATAGATGATGCTGCCGTTAAGTAGTCTACAAAGCATAGCTACATAGCCGAGGGCACTAATTGTATCTCTTTATCAATGAAATGTAGTTTTAGACCAGACTCAATTCCTATTCTTTTTTACAAAAAAGTTGGAAGAATCATATACCAACATGTACATCTTATTTACTTCTGATCCTACGAGGACGGCATTATACAAGAGTATTTTAAAACATCTGTGGTCAACGCTGTCCACACGAAGGGATCTAAATCCGATGTTGACAACTATCGACCAGTCCTCTATAGCTTGTACTATAGAATATTTGAGAAATTGCTTGTAGATCATGTATTTAGTTTTCTAACAACTCAGTGCTTACTTGGTTCAGCATGGTTTTACAAAGGGCGAATCCACCGCCACTTAGCTGGCTCCTAACTTTCAGCAAAAATTAAGAAACTGGGACTTGATTCATGGTCCTTCTGTTGGATATCTGACACCTATGTAAACGCTCATTTTGCGAACGTGTACAAAACCGCATTAGTAGGTACGGTGCTTACCCCTCTGGAGTGCCTCAAGGTAGCTGTTTGGGCCCCGTCGCGGTTGGCCCCATAGAACGCAATGTTAAAAAAAATCGTCGAAAATGCGATTTTAGAAAACATTTTCAGTTGTTCAGCTCAAGAATGCGAAACAAGTGATCAACGGAAAGCTGTTGATGAGATCTCAATAATGACATGATAATATACCTAAATATATATTTATTCAAACATACAGTAGTTCGGAATTTCTAGGGATTATGGGGGTGGGGGGGTGAGGACGACAATGTCCCGAGGAAGGCTAACAGACCCTCACCTATATACTCTTAACGAACAGCCCATACCAACTGTGGAGTGCATGAAGGACCTACACATCACACAAGTCATTCAGTCTGCAACGTTAGTTTGTAACAAACCTTGTCGTTGTTGCTGCTGAGAAAGCCGGAATATTATATGTAACTCTATACGAGCCTAGTTGCACCCAAATTTACAGACTGCTGCGACTCTGGCGGCCATATCTTAAAAAACATTTAGACCCTATGGAGCGAGTTCAATCGAAGTTCTTGACACGCGTCTCGCTTAGATGTGACATCGATTGGTCGACTCTTAGCTTACCTCCTATTACGGACTCACACAGAAAGGCAGACATGCAATTTTACAACAGGTTACTGCCCTCAAACACGTTTGTTATAAATGATAACGCGGTATAAAGAAAGTAGTGAATCTATTTATTAGCTTATTTTTAAGGTTTTCGGGCTGACTCTCAGCCAACACTTAACGCCCACGGTACTGCTTCTAGCATTGCTTCGTATTAAGGTTACTGCTAAGTTTCTCAAAATAGGCAAGCTATCTAGAATATGAAAACAGAACTTTCGGCGAGAACGTAATCCAACGAAGGGATAGTTGAATTTATTCAACCAAACGTGGCAGATTAAATATAATAAGATAGAGAATATTGAAAGCGCCAAGATGTAATTTACTGAGAAGCTTAGAGTCACTAAGTAAGGCGTGGTGTCAGCCCCCTAACGTCCTTTGGTTAGAAGGCTTAGCCTTTATTACTAAACTGAGGAAAAACGCAACGGAAACGATGTTTTCTTTTGGAGCCACACGAATGCTTAGTGTACCAGCAACATTTTGTAAACTAAATGTGTACCTTCCCTTTGCCATTGAAGGTGTTTTTCAAAATGAAAACTCGAATAGATTATCATCAAAACCGAAACCATTCTTTTGAATGATTACCTTTTGAATGATGAAAAATTGTGTGATGCGGCTGGCAACCGGCGTTGCGCTCGCACGAGAGTCCGTGGTGACCATTCGTCGCGACAGGGTCCCCGCAACGGCCGCAGCTGTTGGTCGCAACCACAGGGGCCTCGAGTCCGAGGCCCACACAAAAGTGGAGAGGGGGATCGTCGAGGGCAGTGCCAAGCTACGGGGAGGGCAGCAGGTGGAGCCGTGCCCCTGCCCTAGAAAGGTCGACGGCGCGGGGGAAGAAGCTGAAGCCTTAGTGCTAGCCGGACTTGTCTTGAGCAAGTGCTGCATATGCACCGCCGAGAAAGAGGAGGAAGAGCCCCTGGTGAGTTGCTAGCAGGGGCAGTCGGTGAAGCATCACTGCAGTCTTCTCGAGGCAACGGCCAAGGTGTGGCCGGATTGCCTCGTCCGTAAGAGTGAAGCCAACAAGTTCAAGGGACGACCTCGGGATGAGGCGGCACCCTGGGAGCAAAGGCTCGAGGTCGGGGCTTGGGTCCACAGAGAAGACCTCGCACTTCGCGGGGCTGAGGGCAAGGCCTCTGGGCCCTTCGTAGTCGCCCGCTAACGTGCCATCATCCATGTACCACAGCTGCAGGCGAGCCTGGAGGAACGGAATGAGGAACCGGATGGCTAGGCAGAAGACGGCCGGGTCCCCCTGCTGAGCCTCGCACTCGGAGCTCACGACGGCGTGCCCGATAATCAGGTGGGGAGGGCAACGGTAGGACAGGTCAACGAGAGGGAAGAGGACGGGGACATGTTCGATCTTTCTGAGAACGAGGTCCCGGCGGACCGTGTTGGAGGCCTTGTATAAATCGAATCGAACTTGATCAGTGCCGCGACCGGGTGAGCGTGGATGAAGGCGCGCGCCGCATGAGTAACGCCCCAAGCGGCTGGCCGCACCCCAACTGGATTGGGCCGAGCAGGTTCACGACCGCGTCCATCTCGGTTGGGAGTGTAAACGTTACACGCAAACCTTGTTCCTGTTGAAAGCAAGATGCCGGACAAGCCGGATGATTGTTAGTGACAAATTGTTAACGACCTTCCCAACACCTCAAATCAGCTCAGTTTAGATATGCACCGAAGTCGGCGACTGTATGCAATACGCAAGCGCACGTAGTCGTTGCATATTTCACACAGTCAGGGTGCTACACGATACACCCGAGGTGCTGCTGATGATCGTGAATGACAAACATAAGGCAAGCCGCGGCGAGCACCCCATGCAACCGTGCCCGCATGCTAAATATTATATTAGTTGCGAGTCTGGCTGCGAGTGGGAATGTCGGCGGTAGTCACATGACGCACGAGCAACATCCCTTTTAGTGAACAGCAATTGCGTTACGAATCTCTCTGGCAGCCCTCTTCGATGGCGTTAAACTGACGAGGCGAAATAAAGCCTATGTGTGGTGTGTTCGCAAATTAGCCTAGAACTCGGTCGTGGCAATACGGTCCGACTGGCTATCGGAAAAGTTCCGAGTGCACATCGATCTCGATCAATTGATTCGGACGCAAAAATTATTAGCAATGAGACAGGCGCATTGCAGGAGTGCGAGGTGCTGCTGCCGCCACCAAGTTCCATCTACCGATGTTGCAGAGGCCTATGGATGCTTCCTTGTTCGGTGTTGTGTCGACCTATCTACGGCGAAAACATTCATACGAAAACCGTGGGCGAATTATTCGAAATCGAGTATGATCATATGGTCTACATATTACGGAATGATAATATGTAATAATAATAGCGACAACGTGAATCTCTTGTGCCGGTAGAGTAACCCACGACAAGATCCCCTACCGAATGGGCAGCAAAGTTCGAGATGATCAGCTGATTACCCTACCGAATGGGCAAAATTGTCCGACATTTCCCGAGTTAAAGGTCCGTATATGAAACAGCCCGGGCACTATTGATAAATAGATGCTGTGAACTTTTTTGTCACATTTATTGAAATATCGTTTTACCGCTCTAGAACTATTCGAAATCTTGCTCATTAGTGAAACGAATGATGATCGATGCCGCCTGGCGGCGAGAGAAGGACACAAAGTCAGAATTAGCGGATTAATAATAACGCCACGAATTATTGTGTTACTTTGTATATAAGTTCCATGTAATAATCGCGACGCCCCATAAATCGTGGCAATCAACGAACATTGTGTGATAAAATTGACTGTGCTATGCCTTTATCGATACTGTACCACTCGGTCACCGAGTTGTCGACTGCATGAATGTGCCGGGTGGTATCGCGAATTTGAGAGAACAACAGAGAATAAAACCGAAATGACAGTCTCGTCCCTGTGACGAGAAGCATCGCAGTGTCGGCCCTCTATATGTAGCGGGGTTTCATAAGCTTCTCTATCTCGTTGCAGTGCCCCTTCGTGTCTTGCACAAACTTAGTAACCATACGATTACAATTATCCTCGTTCGGTCCGCCCCGTGCGGTCCGCCCCGTGCGCGGATCCTTTCGTTGGACTAAATCGCATTTTTTTTAGTTCTCTCCGAACCCGATTTTTTACAGATGCTATGAGCTTTTTGTTTAAAAAAGCCGAGGCCCTCAAAAAGTTATTTCTTCTCAGTTCCCCATGCGACAGAGCTGAGGCCTGTCGCATAGGGGAACAGCTACGGTACAAGACACGGTATAAGTGTGAGGAGGCTTAGTGTACGTTTATAACTCGGTCGGTTACAATTTTTATTAAGTGCTAATCTGAGAATAGTCTAATGAAAAGATTTACTGAGCCCGCGCCGCCCGCGCCGCTCGAACGAATGGAGCCACCCACCGCATGCATTGCGGGACCCGGTCAGGCATAACCTCGCATATGCGAGTGATTGCATCAAGGCCAAATACGTGGGCCATTATGCAATCGACTAAAACCCTTGGCGGAAAGTCCATACTCTCGATATTGTGTAGACACGATATGAGACTAACAAAACACAACCTCCATTGTTCCATTGACCCAATTACCCTAAAGTTATTGAAGAGCCACATATAATAATCTTCGGCATCGTTCCCCTCCATGGGCTCGGTCCCCTCCATGGGCTCATCCATATCGTGGATGAGACCTTCCATTTGACTGAGATCTGGTACGGTCCACTGCGAACATTCAATGGGCCACTCGCGTACCGCCGACGGAAGGATCCAATGTCTCGACTCCGGAATTCCCACCCCGTAATCTGGGTAGGCGCTCAGACTGGCTATTCCTCCTAGTACGATCTGCGCGCGTGACAGCCCTTGCGCACGTTTAAGAAATCTGAAGAAAGGGAATAAGAAATCCAGAAGAGACGCCCAAGGAAGTGCAATGAACAGAGAGAAGCAGATGACGACAAACGTCAGGGCTCGCCGATTTTCCTATTGACTACATGTGTACAGCGTCACTACATGTGTACAGCGTCACTGCATCTACTAATCAACCAAACCGACTAAGTAAACCCGTACGAGTAACCCGTAAGAGTAACGAGTAAACCCCTACAACGGCTGCAGGTTGACAGATTTGAATCAGTCCTCGTTAACCCGACACGTCCCCATCGGCGTGTGTATGCATATAGCCCGTCGCCTAGAACCAGATACATGCATGCACCATGTTCTCTTAACCAACAAGCGCCGAAGTGGAATCTAAGCGCATCGGAGATGATAGGCGACGCCCCCATTTTGAGAGTCAGGTTCTGTTAGCATCCATGACAACACTGTAACCGTCTACAACAACAGACAAAAGTCTATGTGTATTCTTTAGTACGATATTACGCCAAGTTATAGATATCCAACACACCCTACCTGTCAAAGGTGCCAATTGCACTGTAGGTATGTGTCTGGCGTAAGGCGCACATGCGCGTCAACCACCTAACGACGGACTCTCTAACGTTGTCGCGCTTGGTTCCTAAACCGGGGTGTGTCGCTAGAAGCCTCTCGCTTGTTCCGGCAAAGCCCATGCAGGGTGCGTCAGGCCTAATATTGTGAGGACTGCGATCCATATTTTCCTTCCTGTAAACAGAGGTAGCCGGCTCAGCATCTATCCATGTAGAAGGATTTCTGTTCCGTTGGTGGAACGCACAGCTATACAACAACGAGGCAAAACTACTGGATACGTCTCTGCTATATGATACGAGGTTATCATATTATCATTATGTCATACCAAACGCAGGCACATACGCACAGCCTTGTGTATACGATAGAATCGGCAGGGATGTACAAACGTACCTGTATTGATCACCGAATATCACCCAGCACAATACACGCTGGCCTTCGGATGTCGTTCGGGCACGAACCTTGAAATTTGGTCTATATCTCCTCCGTTTCGTTCTCGCCGTTCTATCACTCGTGAAGCTGTAATTATATTTACATCGAAGCGAGTGGCTGGATTTTCGGTACTCACGGCTGAATTTTCTTTCTGTTCGTAGTGGGTGTCGGGCTTGCACCCATTACACCCCTTTTCGGGCGAGGTCCAGTCTCACGCATTATTTCTCCCGCTAGATATAAGGATACTTCCCTCCAGCCTATTGTTCGTTTGTTCGGAAGCAAAGGTATTTTTTGAAATTTTCCGGGCTGACTCACAGTCAACATTTAGCGTCCACGGTACAACTGCTTCCGGCATTGCTTCCTAAGACGAACAACCCCTTTAAATGCAAATGTGCAACGGTGGGGATCGAGCCCGTGCACCTACGTGTCTGCTCCGATTGCAAGGCGCACGAATGTAAATGCAGGCACTGTGTTCCGACACAGCGTCTTAGTTAACGGGTGCGCATTAGTCGAGTTCAGCTAGCGGTTTCTAATGGCTGTGCTAGCTATGGGTGCGTAAAACATAGGTCGAAATACTCGCATGGCAACTGTATGAAAACCCGCAAATAGCCTTAAACAAACTGTAACCCACCAAACATAGTTTTTTTACCGATTTTTAGCGATTTTTATCGTTTGATCGACCCTTTTGCCGACACGAACGAAGTCGGCAGATCTAACCAGTCCGTAATGCTGACACCTCAAGTGCATTAGCTTTGTTCTACCTATAGAGAATCATCAAACGAGAAGCCATCTCGGCGAATTATTTGCGTTACTTTAATTAATAATTACCTCGTGATTTATTGACTATTTTTTCGTATTATCCCTCTGAGGTACACACGTTTAAACAGGCAACGTGCAAGTGGCTTATAGAGCGTTACATTTGTGAGTGAAAAAATTGGAACAATAATGATCGTCATAATTATTCTGTTAATAATAATCATGATTATTATGCGCTCCGAGCTATTACTGGTAAAACTCGAAGAGACTCGGTTGCAGACGTCCTAGTGAAATTTGACCTTCCTTCGCTGACGACATTGTACTCACCTCACGTCGCTCTTCTTGCTTTCAAGATACACAAGGGCATTGTGCCTACAGACGCTGCTCTTCCGATGAAAGCCTGCACCAAACGAACTGCTCGTAGAGCGACAGTGTTCATGACACCTCTGGCTATTAAAGAATCAAGCCGCCATACTCTCGCTTACCGCCTGCCGTCAATCTGGGGTTTTTTGCCTAGAGAGATTCGGTCTCTCACCTGTGTTAAGAAATTTGCTTTCGAAATAAAAAAAAAAAGGCTAAAATCTTATTTGACCCAAATCCAGTAAACCACTTGTAATTATCTTGTTCAATATGACTTTGTGATATGTTTTGAAGGTATGTCACCTCGAAGAACCTTGTGAAATACTTTGGTGATCGCTCTTTTTATCTTATTTTTTAATACGAGAACTTAAGCGTTGTAATATTTTGCAGTTCCGTCAATAAAGAAATAATTGAATTGAATTATTATAGGACCATAATAAACGGGCCTCAGTAGTGGATAATCTTCAAACTGGTCGTGGGCACTCCAGTGGCAGGGCTGCTCTTGTCAACAGCGCCTGTCCGACAGTTAGTCTAACTACTAGCCAAGGGCCACGTGTGAGAAGGAACCATTCGTTTCTACAGACCTCTTCGTGCCCTGTCCTCTTCATGCAGGAACGCTTTAAGCAACCCCAGTCTTGCTTCCCGTTTCACGGTAGATGAGCGACATGGTCTTCGTTGCGATTATGTTTCAGTATCCGTAGGGTCATATAGATGATGCTGCCGTTAAGTAGTCTACAAAGCATAGCTACATAGCCGAGGGCACTAGTTGTATCTCTTTATCCATAAAATGTAGTTTTAGACCAGACTCAATTCCTCCTCTTTTTTACAAAAAAGTTGGGAGAATCATATACCAACCTGTACATCTTATTTACTTCTGATCCTACGAGGACGGCATTATACCAGAGTATTTTAAAACATCTGTGGTCAACGCTGTCCACACGAAGGGACCTAAATCTGATGTTGACCAGTCCTCTATAGCTTGTACTATAGAATATTTGAGAAATTGCTTGTAGATCATGTATTTAGTTTTCTAACAACTCAGTGCTTACTTGGTTCAGCATGGTTTTACAAAGGGCGAATCCACCGCCACTTAGGTGGCTCCTAACTTTCAGCAAAAATCAAGAAACTGGGACTTGATTCATGGTCCTTCTGTTGGATATGTGACACCTATGTAAACGCTCATTTTGCGAACGTGTACAAAACCGCATTAGTAGGTACGGTGCTTACCCCTCTGGAGTACCTCAAGGTAGCTGTTTAGGGCCCCGTCGCGGTTGGCCCCATAGAACGCAATGTTAAAAGAAATAATCGAAAATGCGATTTTAGAAAACATTTTCCAAGTTGTTCAGCTCATCGAGACGCATCGATATATGTAAAAAACACCCGTTATATAGGCCTCATGGTATAAAATGGGGCGCCATCTTGACATCCGCCACCCGATCGGCACCCCCACCCCAAAAATATTATAGAATTCGTCGGTAGCGGAATGAGACCAAACACTACCATGATCGATTTTGTATTTACATCTTAGACATAAAAGCACTGTACCGCAACGGCGCATAAACTTGACGCGGATGATCTCAAGTTTCATGGCCCGTCGAAGAACGAAACAAGTGATCAACGGAAAGCTGTTGATGAGATCTCAATAATGACATAATATACCTAAATATGCTACATTGTTTCTAACAGACACTCACCTATATACTCTTAACGAACAGCCCATACCAACTGTGGAGTGCATGAAGGGCCTACACATTACACAAGTCATTCAGTCTGCAACGTTAGTTTGTAACAAACCTCGTCGTTGTTGCTGCTGAGAAAGCCAGAATATTATATGCAACTCTAAACGAGCTTAGTTGCACCCAAATTTACCGACTGCTCCGACTCTGGCGGCCATATCTTAAAAAACATTTAGACCCTATGGAGCGAGTTCAATCGAAATTCTTGACACGCGTCTCGCTTAGATGTGACATCGATTGGTCGACTCTTAGCTTACCTCCTATTACGGACTCGCACAGAAAGGCAGACATGCAATTTTACAACAGGCTACTGCCCTCAAACACGTTTGTCATAAATGATAACGCGGTATAAAGAAAGTAGTGAATCTATTTATTAGCTTATTTTTAAGGTTTTCGGGCTGACTCTCAGCCAACACTTAACGCCCACGGTACTGCTTCTAGCATTGCTTCGTATTAAGGTTACTGCTAAGTTTCTCAAAATAGGCGAGCTATCTAGAATATGAAAACAGAACTTTCGGCGAGAACGTAATCCAACGAAGGGATAGTTGAATTTATTCAACCAAACGTGGCAGATTAAATAAGATAGAGAATATTGAAAGCGCCAAGATGTATTTTACTGAGAAGCTTAGAGTCACTAAGTAAGGCGTGGTGTCAGCCCCCTAACGTCCTTTGGTTAGAAGGCTTAGCCTTTATTACTAAACTGAGGAAAAACGCAAGTAACGTCGACCGTGCGACTTGTTTGCCTTGACTCTACTCATAGAGTGAATTTTGCGAGAAACGTGAGATCCACTGCTAGTTAACACGACAGCTGATTGTCAAACAAATTACAACTGAGCAACATGCAACACGTGTTATATTTTAACGCCAGACAAAATAATCTGCGGAATGGACAAAGTGTATCATCAGTGCAAATCGCCGGAATCGAAATAAATCAACGATGTTTTCTTTTGGAGCCACACGAATGCTTAGTGTACCAGCAACATTTTGTAAACTGAATGTTTACCTTCCCTTTGCTAATGAAGGTGTTTTTCAAAATGAAAACTTGAATAGATTATTATCAAAACCGAAACCATTCTTTTGAATGAATAACCAACCTTATGTTTATTTTAGATTGGCTATTCTTCTGCAGTACCCCTCTGTGGTAACTGTGTTTCAACGAGGTGGTAGCCTCGGTTAAAGGGGATGAGAGTGAGGCCTTCAGGGCGGAGCCCGTCCGTCGAGTCGGGGCCCTGCGGCTCCCTTGTGCAAGGGATACCGACGGACCGAGGGCCCTCACGAGGCCTTTTTAAACATTGTGTGACGCGGCTGGCAACCGGCGTTGCGTTCGCACGAGAGTCCGTGGTGACCATTCGTCGCGATAGGGTCCCCGCAACGGCCGCAGCTGCTCGTCGCAACCACAGGGGCCTCGAGTCGGAGGCCCACACAAAAGTGGAGAGGGGGATCGTCGAGGGCAGTGCCAAGCTACGGGGAGGGCAGCGGGTGGAGCCGTGCCCCTGCCCTAGAAAGGTCGACGGCGCGGGGGCGAGCCTTGTCAGCGACGTGTGGCGCTGAGGCTAGGAGGGAATCCCGCAGCTCCTCGTGGAGGGCATCAGCCCATACCCGCTACTTGTCCTGAGGCACCCGGACGCGAATGCGGTCTGGGCAGCTTCCCGGGAAGCGGAGAAGTGGGCGAGAGCCTCGGGGAGAGGAGTTCGGCGACCATGTCGACAACCCACGTGAGGGAGGCTGCGTAGCAAACGTCAGCTAAGCGGTGTACACTGAGGATGCCGAGGCCACCGAAGCGGACCGGCAGGGCAGCCTGCAACGCCGTTGCCAGAGGAAGCTGGAGATTGAGGATCGTAGTAAGGGCGTCCAGCACCAGATCGTTAACGGCGTAGAGGGCTGAAGCCTCAGTGCTGGCCGGACTTGTCTTGAGCAAGTGCTGCATATGCACCGCCGAGAAAGAGGACCGAAGAAGGAAGAGCCCCTGGTGAGTCGCTAGCAGGGGCAGTCGGTGAAGCATCACTGCAGTCTTCTCGAGGCAACGATCTAGGTGTGGCCGGATTGCCGCGTCCGTAAGAGTGAAGCCAACGAGTTCAAGGGACGACCTCGGGATGAGGCGGCACCCTGGGAGCAAGGGCTCGAGGTCGGGGCTTGGGTCCACAGAGAAGGCCTCGCACTTCGCGGGGCTGAAGGCAAGGCCCCTGGGCCCTTCGTAGTGGCCCGCTAATGTGCCATCATCCATGTACCACAGCTGCAGGCGAGCCTGAAGGAACGGAATGAGGAACCGGATGGGTAGGCAGAAGACGGCCGGGTCCCCCTGCTGAGCCTCGCACTCGGAGCTCACGACGGCGTGCCCGCTAATCAGGTGGGGAGGGCAACGGTAGGACAGGTCAACGAGAGGGAAGAGGACGGGGACATGTTCGACCTTTCTGAGAACGAGGTCCCGGCGGACCGTGTTGGAGGCCTTGTAGAAATCGAACTTGATCAGTGCCGCGACCGGGTGAGCGTGGATGAAGGCGCGCCGCATGAGTAACGCCCCAAGCGGCTGGCCGCACCCCAACTTTGTTGGGCCGAGCAGGTTCACGACCGCGTCCTTCTCGTTAGCCCAAGCTACCTTGGCCGCCAGGCGGCGGATCGTGCTGGAGCAGGCAATAGACCGCACCGAGCCATCCTTCTTGAGTGCGATGTAGGGTGTTGGTCGAAAAGCCGGTGGTACTGTGCCCGCATACAGTCGACAACCTTAGCGAGTGCCTCGGAGAGAGCGGTGGCGATGGCTCCAGGTTGGCTTCCTTCATCATTATGACAGAGTCCAACATATTGGGACCATGTAGGGCCTGCGCTGTATCGTTTACTCAGTCGCAGTATGAGCGAATATTACCAACACAAATGTGTCATTAACGTGAAAGCTGGTTCATGACCCTCGATATGTAGCTTTGTAGATTGAGGTAATGCGTCTGCCTCTTTGGGGTTTATTTTAACGTAACGTTTAGCGATTATAATAATTCTATGCAGATGAATCTAGGTGAGTAATGGGAAAGTTGCGCACAGCTAAACTACGCCAACTCGATAGCGCCTAGCATGCAACAGAGCACCAAGCACGGACTATTGCACACCGATGCCGCAGCAGCATGGTGGAGTGCGCACTAGTGCACAGTAGATCGAGCATCTACTGTGGGCCGTATTTCAATTTTAATTCCCTCGTTGTCAATTGAAAGCAGCAAGGTTATTGGTAGATAACCGATACCTGCTGTTCGAAAGCTTTTCGCCATCATTGCACCTGTATATATCACGGGCTCGCATGTGAGCACACTTACGCCATAGCTAATTATACATGGTCATGGCTTGTTGACGTTAGTCAGACAGACGTTAACGTGAGACAGCAGCACAGTGACCAAAGTAGGTACACCAGAGGGAGGGAAATGCCCTAAGCTACCTGCATTGGCAACCTTCGTCGAGTCACTGGACTAACTTCAAGAGGCTGCGGACCGTAAGCCGCTTCCGTGTGTTAGTGCAGTGCGAGTATACCTGCGTTCCCGTCTCTGGCCCCTTCCGCGAGGTAGTTTAGGATGAATTAGGAAGCTTAGGAGCTTAAAAATAATAATGTGAATTTCTGACCTCTTCATACGGTGCGAGCAGACAATTTGCCCAAAAAAACGTGTCGTATACCCCACCCTGAGTTCGAAGTGCTGCAAGACTGTCGTCTATGGTACCCAGAACGATAAAAGGATTGGAGGATTACCACTCTGGAAACAAAGACATAATCTGATGCTACGGCAATCTTGGAAGGAGGAATTACTGGCCTGCTCTTTCAAATCATCGGCTAGCAGAGTTTACACTTTTACACTCCCCGTGTTTGAGATCAGAGTTCCACGTAACTCCGAGCGCCCGCATGCTATATATTATATTAGTTGCGAGTCTGGCTTCGAGTGGGAATGTCGGCGGTAGTCACATGACGAACGAGCAACATCCCTTTTAGTGAACAGCAATTGCGTTACGAGTCTGTCTGGCAGCCCTCTTCGATGGCGTTAAACTGACGAGGCGAAATAAAGCCTATGTGTGGTGTGTTCAAATTAGCCTAGAACTCGTCGTGGCAATACGGTCCGACTGGCTATCGAAAAGTTGCCAAGAGTGCACATCGATCGTGAACAATTGATTCGGAAGAAATGTCAGGTGCTGCCGCCGCCACCCAAGTTCCATCTAGAGTAAGCTCCATCTACAGTAACCACGACGAGATCCCCTACCGAATGGGCAAAGTCCGAGATGATGAGGATTTCCGATTGGGAAAAAATTCGAATTTTTTCCCAGACATTCCCTAGGTCGGAATACACAAGCAGGGCGTGTACATAAGCAAGGCGTGACATATTACATCTATGAACCCCTGAAAAATGTAATATGCGCTGTGCGCTGTGTTGAAAAGTTCATAGTAAAGAAACCTATGCGCAGAAATGCACAAAATGCAGGCATGACACGGTAGAAGTGTGAGGAGGCTAGTGTACGTTTATAGACACTCGGTTACAATTTTGTGCTCTCTAAACTACAAAGGTCGTCTAATGAAAAAACTTCCGACGAATGGAGCCACCCACCGCATGCATTGCGGGACCTCGTCATACCTGACGAGGTCAGGTATAACCTCATACAAGTAAGCCATTGCATCAAGGCCAAATACCTGGGCCATTATGCAAGTGACTAAAACCCTTGGCGGAAAATCCAGACTCTCGATATGGAGTTGACACTTTCTGAGAACGGCCTTACACAACCTCCAGTCTTCCATTGACCCAAGTGCCTTAAAGTTACTGAAGACCCACATATAATAATCTTCGATAAAGTTCCTCCTATCCATGGACTGATCCGTCTCGTCGATATGAACTTCCATGTCACCGATATCTGACACGGTCCACCGCGAACCGTAAATGGGCCACTGGCGTATCGCCGACCGAATGATCGATTGTCTCCAAGCACTCCAAGAATTCACATCGCGCTCACTCCTAGTATCTGCGAAGCCGGTCAGGCTGGCTACTCCTCCTCGTAGGATCTGCTCGCGTGACAGCCCGCGCGAATGTTGAAGAAATCTGAAGAAAGGGATAGGAAATTGAGAAACCCAAGGAAGTGCAATGAACAGAGTGAAGCCGATTTTTTTCATAAGACGTCAGGGCTCGCTGATTTTCCAATTGACTGCATGTGTACAGCGTCACTGCATCTGCTGATCAACAGACTAAGTGAACCCCTACAACGGCTGCAGGTTGGTCTATTTACAGATTTGAATCAGCCCTCGTCGTTAACCCTACACGTCCCCATCGGCTGTGTATGTATATAGCCAGTCGCCTTGAACCAGATCCATGCATGCACTATGTTCTCTTAGCCAACAACCGCCGAAGTGAAATCAACAAGTCCCGCATAGGGGATTAGTGATACACGACGACACCCATTTTGAGAGAGGACGGTTACAACACTGTAACCGTCTAGAACACCACCCCCCGCCTTCTGGGACCATGTTCAACAACAACCCGCCATCTGTCAGTACACCTCGCCTTGGTGGCCACAATATCTTTGCCTGCCCTGCACATCGACATGCAAAAACTCCCCGCCTGGGTGAACCCCTGCTATGCGACACCACAACGAGATATCAAAGAGGAAGACACACGATCCCACACTGGGATCCTGTGTACTCCTTAGTACGATATTACGCCAAGTTAAATAACCAACACACCCTACTTGTCAAAGGTGACAAGTGCACGGTAGAGATACTTTGACGGGAGTGAGGAGCACACGCGCCTCAACCATCTAATGACGGCCTCTCTAGCGTTATCGTCCTTGGTTCCTAAACCGGGGTGTCTCGCTAGAAGCCTCTCGCTTGTTCCGGCAAAGCCCGCGCAGGGTGCGTCAGGCGTAATATTGTGAGTACTACGACTGCGGTCCATATTTTCCTGCCTGTAAAGAGAGATAGCCGGCTCAACATCTATCCACATAGAAGGATATCTGTTCCGTTAGTGGAACGCACAGCTATACAACAACGAGGCAAAACTGGATACGTCTCTGCTATATGTTATCATATTATCATTATGTCATACCAAACTCACGCACATACGCACAGCCTTGCGTATACGATAGAATCGGCAGGGATGTACAAACGTACCTGTATAGATCAGCGAATATCACCCAGCACAATACACGCTGGCCTTCGGATGTCGTTCGGGCACGAACCTTGAAATTTGGTCTATATCTCCTCCGTTTCGTTCTCGCCGTTCTATCACTCGTGAAGCTGTAATTATATTTAAATCGAAGCGAGTGGCTGGATTTTCGGTACTCACGACTGAATTTTCTTTCTGTTCGTAGTGGGTGTCGGGCTTGCACCCATTACACCCCTTTTCGGGCGAGGTCCAGTCTCACGCATTACTTCTCCCGCTAGATATAAGAATACTTCCCTCCAGCCTATTGTTCCTTTGTTCGGAAGCAAAGGTCTTTTTTGAAATGTTCCGGGCTGACTCACAGTCAACATTTAACGTCCACGGTACAACTGCTTCCGGCATTGCTTCCTAAGACGAACAACCCCTTTAAATGCAAATGTGCAACGGTGGGGATCGAGCCCGTGCACCTACGTGTCTGCTCCGATTGCAAGGCGCACGAATGTAAATGCAGGCACTGTGTTCCGACACAGCGTCTTAGTTGAAGGGTGCGCATTAGTCGAGTTCAGCTAGCAGTTTCTAATGGCTGTGCTAGCTATGGGTGCGTAAAACATAGGTCGAAATACTCGCATGGCAACTGTATGAAAACCCGCAAATAGCCTTAAACAAACTGTAACCCACCAAACATAATTTTTTTAGCGATTTTACAGATTTTTAGCGATTTTTATCGTTTGATCGACCCTTTTGCCGACACGAACGAAGTCGGCAGATCTAACCAGTCCGTAATGCTGACACCTCAAGTGCATTAGCTAGTTCTACCGATAGAGAATCATCAAACGAGAAACCATCTCGGCTAATTATTTGCGTTACTTTAATTAATAATTACCTCGTGATTTATTGACTATTTTTCCGTATTTTCCCTCTGAGGTACACACGTTTCAACAGGCAACGTGCAAGTGGCTTATAGAGCGTTACATTTGTGAGTGAAAAATTTGGAACAATAATGATCGTCGTAATTATTCTGTTAATAAAAATCATGATTATTATTATAGGACCATAATAAACGGGCGTCAGAAGTGGATAATCTTCAAACTGGTCGTGGGCACTCCAGTGGCAGGGCTGCTCTTGGCAACAGCGCCTGTCCGACTGTTAGTCCAACTACTATCCAAGGGCCACGTGTGAGAAGGAACCATTCGTTTCTACAGACCTCTTCGTGCCCTGTCCTCTTCATGCAGGAACGCTTCAGGCAACCCCTGGATTTCAGTCTTGCTTCCCGTTTCACGGTAGATGAACGACATGGTCTTCGTTGTGATTATGTTTCAGTATACGTAGGGTCATATAGATGACGCTGCCGATTTTTCGTTCGTTCGACGTCGGTGAATTTCGTTGGGTGCAAGAGATGCAGAGCAGAGAGCACCGCTCAGTATAGATGATAGCTGGGAGGAACAGGTCGAAATCACTCCACATTGTGTTGAATAGTGCCGCCGGGAAGGGACCTCTTTTTTATACCGAGGCCAGTCAGAGAGGACCTTCTCTTCAACACTCATCAGGCTAGGGGAAAGTCGGAGCACTTTGAAAGAGACGAAAAGCGAAGGAGAGGTTCTGGCGCGCAGTCGCTGGGGCCTCAGATTGTGGAGCTCCAGCGGTGCTTCAATAATGCATCAATCTTCCCCTAAATATCTGCTCGTCGTCCTTTGTGGGAGTCCCCTCGGCCGCAACTTTTCCAACGGCCAAGCCCCGTGCGGATACAGTCATATAGAGTTTGTGTGTGTGTGTCTCTCTCTGAAACTGTGCGGGGGGTGGTGTGGGTGTATCCATTGAGACGGAAGTCACGAGACACATTGACCGTTCCTTTCAGTGTCAGCCGCTGCATCGCGTAGAGAACGGTGGCCCTCACCGATGTGGGCTCGCACCGAGCTTTGTGGCCCTCCATTATTTTTCTCCTCCGCCGTCTTCTTTCAGGCTGGCTTGCGTCGCTTGGCCTCTGTTCCGAGGCCGTTGGTTTATATAACATATTCGATTACGCTGCTACGTTTGAGCTACGCGTAGCGTGCGCTAATCGGCGTAAGCAGTAAACTGTGAGAAGCAATGGTTCGTTCTAAATGTCCATATTCGCGGCAAAACCTCTAATGAAAGGTATATTATTGGCCGGGGGGGGGGGTTCTTTTTTAACCCTTGATGCTTCAGGCCACAAACGTTTGGCGGCCGAGGACCGGTCGACTCGCGAACCGCAATCGAGGAACTAATCGTATTCAAACGATTGCCACAGGTAGAATGAGGGTCATTCGCGTGCTGAAGACGGGAGTGTTCCAGTTTACAGTGGAAAGTGCACGTTTCCGGGCCAACAGGCTCTTCTTCTATAGAGCGAAGAAGGCCATCATTCGACAGCACGATTCTACCTTTAGGCTTATTGTTCGTTTAATACTAGCTCGGAGATATTTTCAATCACTGCTGTGTGTCAGTTCGCCTAATTCTCTGCCGTTTTTATTTTCCTCAAATCCATATTTTTAACATGCTCAGCTTGTGCAATTTTGCATAAATTAATCATTCAGATCATTCAGCTGAGCTCATATTAACGGTTATTAATTTAGTAATAACTGAATTAATCCCTAGGCTTCAGAGCAGTCGACTCTCGACAAGGTATCTTCCTTTTTTGACATTATGCAATATATAATAATATAAAATGCGATCTGCCGGAGTTGTATGCGCCCATCGTTGTCCCTAAGTCGGGCACGGGTTCTCGTTTAAACATCTTCACATATTTTGAGCACATATGATGCATAAACACAAAAGCACGTACGTGTTCACCTCAATATGTTTTTGTTGAAATTCAAACACGCATTGCTGAATTAAACAATTGTTCACAGAAGAGCATGGTACTTGAAAATTATTCGTTATGTTCACATTTGGTGTCGATTTTATTTCAAACGATTAAAACAACATGTTCAACCATTGTCATTATTAACACTATGACTAGCCTTCAATGCTGAAACGTTGGTTCGAGCCCTTGTACACGTATGTCGTCGTATCCTCGCATATATTCGTTCCTTATGGTGGGGGGCTGGTTTTTCACCAGCATCCTATCTCAACTGATAGGATTTATGAGAGCTTATTTTATTGGTTTTTTTTTATATAAGGCGGGGTCGTGAACAGAACGAAAGGAATAATGAACACAACGAGTATGCCCGCAGACGGGAAGTATTCGTTCGCAAAAAGTAGCAATAGTTGCAAAGAATCATATTTATATTTTCAAAAACCCTGATGTCACGAGCGCTTTCACGGTGGACAATATTTACGCCAGGTATGGGAAAAAGAGTAACGTGAATGTCGCATATATATATATATATATATATAAAGTGTCGGCCTGTGCCAACAGATTTTAGATGACCCATATTTTGGCACCCAGCGGACATATATATATATATATATATATATATATGTGCGCTGTTACTTTAGAGACAAGCGAAAATCTATGCTCCTCGCAGAAACATTAAGAAAAATACCTGTAGACTTCTATATCGTACCCCATCTAAAGGAGCATTAAAGCTACTAGAGTTAGAAAAAATAGGTGGCTAGGATTGGTTCATTTGTTCTTTTGGAACTGTAGTTTTTTACAAATGCTTGAATTCTCATTGTAAAATAAAAAGTAAATGAAAAAGGATAAAATTAGAAACGTAAATATGCCCTGGAGCAGTATAACAATTAACAAGATTAACGTATCTACAATGCCACTCGGTCTATGATTGAATATATATAGTGTCACTTGGTGTCATAAATTGTTAACAGCTGTTTCAGTTGTCCACGAACCGTCGCATCTTGACAGAAGGGTCAAGGGGCGATCTGCAAGAACCGGGCAATAAGCTGCGTGGTACCTAGCACGTGATTGTAAGCAATACCTACACGTGCAGTAGCCTCGTGGTGTTCAGTTGTTGAGCCCACGATGCCAGCCGTGAACTATGAATTGTCTATGTACATAGTGTACATACATGTGACGACTATTGCAAGCGGCCCAGCTCCAAATATGCTGCAAGTAGAAGACATCCAAGTCTCCGATCTCCGCTCAGGCTTGAGATATTTCTGTGTCCCAGTCGATTTTGAACAGTTCGAATGGCTTTTGTTATAAATAATAACGGGATACGGAAAAAATAGTGAATCTAGCTGTAAGATACTACTAAGTTTCTCAAAAACCAGGCAAGCTATCTAAATAATGAAAACAGGGTTTTCTGTGAGAAAGCAATCCAACGAAGAGGTAGGTATTTATTAAATCAAGCGTTGATTATTAAATATGAGAGAATATGGGAGAGCCAACAGTGAGGTATAACTTACTGGGGGGCAGAGTCACCATGCAAGGCGTGGTACCAGCTCCCTGAACGTCCTCTAGTTTAACCTCTGTAACTAAATTGAGGACAAACGCAAGTAAGGCCGACCCTGCCACTTACTTGACTTGAATCTTATCACAGACTAAATTTGACCGAGCTAACCGCTAACGAGACCACGTTAAGCGCTAGCCAGAACAGCTGATTGACAAAACAGCCAACTTTGTCTCAAAGGGCCAAAACTCAATTGAGAAGAAGCGCGAGCTTAAATAGAAACTAATCCAGTTGCCGATATTATTGGACGTTCTGCCGGCCACGGCGCATGACATGCTGGCTGGTCACGTTTGTTGACGAATGATTCTGTGTTGACAGGGATTGTCTATTTGGCGCTTGTGCGGGAAATATGAATTAATTTTAAGGGCGCAATTGTATTTTCCACGAGATATACATAGCGGGGTCCCTTGCCTGGATGGATAGGTAGAGTACTCACTTCATATCTAGGGTGATACACCGTTCTAACGAGTTTAGGTTCGTCAGAGTCAGGTAATGCCACGACTAACAAGTCCGTACGACAGTTTAGGGACGCCTTGAGGGCAAATAGTCGGACCACGCCGGCCACCGGCAGCCGCCGCACGTTACCTAAAGTAAATCTCCCGGGTAGATTCTCAGCCAACATTAAACGTCCACGGGATTGCTTCATAAGACGGATCCGAAGCGATCTAGCTCCCTGGAGGTGGAGGTTAAGGTTGAGCGCACAGCCCCTTTAAATCGCTCTGTAAAACTTGTTTCCGTATAGTGAACTCGAAGGCCTAGATATGGGAAGGAGTTTACGAACTCCAAGGGTTGGCCACTGCTACGTAAAACATATGTGGACCCATTTGGCCACAGGAACGTCTCAATCATGGTTGTGATGCTCTGGATAGCACCGAGTGTGCAACAGCAATGTCATCCGTGCACATCATTATCAGGGCATCTCGAAACTCACTGTGGACAAGGGTGACAAGGTCGGCAAGCAACAGTATAAAAGAGAGAAACAAGCGCTGTGAAAGGCTTTAACACAATCGACGAAGAGCGCGTACGAAAATTTTGCTTTCGACAGGGTTCGTTCGATCTCCGACTTTAGGATATGTGTGGGGGTCGCAGGTGTTCATGTTTGTCCGGAACCCAATTGTTCTGGCAGGAGCGCCTGGTTGAACGCAGTGGTCACGCGAGCGATAACCAGTTTTCTGAATTTCTTCGTTCCGGTCGAGATTTGGGTCTTGCCTGACGTCTCCGGCTTTACCTTTTAAGACGAGCATGGGCCGAGCTATATGCCAGGCCTTGGGCATTTGCCCACTGTCCAGTATTTTGGTATGGAAGTCACATAGCGGATGGTTGGCTGAGGCGTCCACGGGCCAGAAAGCAAGCTTTGGAAAAGCACGGCCGGATCTCCGCTGCGTGCTGTTTCTCCACCTTACTGGACTTCGCGTCGTTCTTTCGGTCCACGCCACCGCCAATCTCGGGGCAGGAGACCTGCTTCTCTAAGCGACAATAGTCATAATAACTATAATACTACTAATCATTATTACATATATGACAATCTGAGCATATATTATACCACAGCTACCGTTGACGTTCAACTAAAAACGCACCACCCACAAGAGCTCTACGTCTAAGACAATTTTCACTGTCTTTGAGCAACTTCTAGCGAAGTAGGACGTTCGAATAAATGTTTACCAGTGACAGGACAGTGGCTTTTCCTAAAAACGTCTCGAGGTCCCCTATTGTCTCTGCCGATATCCCTCGGCGCGCCAGTTCGGTCCCGAAGTTCGGCGACGTTCGTATTCACTGCCGCTGGGCAAATGAGAAACTACCTCTTCCCGTGTCTCTGAACCGCCGTTTATGATAACCGCATCTGACAACGGCGGGGCTGATGGGTCGACGAATTCTGAACTCGATGTTAATATCGGAAATTGGAAATTTGTCGGCCGTTTCCGAGGCAACCTACAACCAGCAACGGGCGAACTCGGCGAGCAAACTCAGTCGCTGACTCGCCTCTGCAGCGTTTGCCGGGGACCCTTCCTCTGGAAATTCGTAAGTAGAAAATTAAGGAGAGAGGGCTTCCGACTTGCTCATCCGCATTCAGGGGTCGCGGGTTGTGGGTGGTCGGCAGCAAAGTGCTAGCAACTGCGCATCGTCGGACGATAGTTGAGAACTGTATGGACTGGCTAGATCGAAGAGGGCGTAGACACTAAATTGCTCTAGGCGGCTAACGAGCCTCGTCGCTTGAGATTTAATTAGTCATAGAAAATGTTTGCCTGTCTTGCTTGTAAGGATTCATTTATATTTATTGGTCAAAGGGGCCGGACCTGCAAACGAGCTGAATGAGCTAGCCCCTGTGGAAAAAACACGAGGTGACGTGTGCGGAAATTCGGGTGCTCTGATCTGATGTAGCAAAGCGGGATCGTGTGCTTTGGGTGGAGTGTGATCATATCAACGGCCAGTAATTTCGAAGTGCTCTACTTTGATTCAGGTTTGCAGGTAACACCGCAGGATTTTGTTTGACGGGAGACGATATCCCATGTTTGTTATATTTTGTGATATCATGCATAGTAGGATTATGCCTCTGTGAAAGCACGCCTTGACAAGAATTAGCAATCAAGATTTTAGCTTGTTTTGTTTGTTGATTCCGTTGCCCGTCTTCTTGGAGGACTTATGCATCATGTCTGAGTAACTTTTTGGTCGGTTGTGGACCCTTCCATAGGTCACCCTGCGTACCAGCCCAACAGGTATACAGTCCCCACCTTCGCAAATATACGGTCACAACCTTCTGGCTACAGATGGCGGCCAATAAAAAATTACAAGAAACAATGTCGTGTGTAGTCACTGTTCCGCTGGATCCTCACAACTGAGACGTAGCTTCTGCTAACCAGCCAAGCTACGTTACACCGTCATTGTGTCCTCGTCCTCGCGTCGCGTGCATTCGCTCTGGTAGAAGAGAGGACCGTCAGGCTTGAACTGGTTAGTCTGTGAACCAAAGAGAATCCTGTATACTTGGCCGAAAAAGCAAGACACTTAACAGCTAAACCAACATTAGGATACGTACAATTGCCGGTTGAATTAACCGCTAGCTAGCAACCACTCCACTAACAGTGAAATGTACTCTGCCAACCAGTTGAAATATATTATGCTTAACTCCATTAGGGCAGGAGGCGGTGTATGACTTAGTCCCAACTTCGGTTCTAAACCGGCAGCAGCTCTGTACAAATATGTAGTCATTTGATAGATTGTCTCGAATCAACGTCAAGTGGCCGTGTGAACAAATAGGATCGTAGCACCTCTCGAAGGATTCACTCCCATTGTTCGCCCCCATGTCGCTAGGAGAAAAAGCCAATTGTCCATCTTTCCCCCACCCTTGAAGCGGTTATGTTGTTTTTGTGCTGATGAGTCGTGTTCTTGCTACCCCGCGCCCTTTTCACCCTCGAGTCATTTTCGCTGTCCGATGTTTGAGGTGTCTTCCTGCTTGCATCGTCTAAGTGACGCGGACTGACTGATGCTCATAGATGAAACAGTGGAAAGGCGCGAGTGCTCGTGGGGTAACCGAGTGGAAGCCGAGCCCCAGTGGAAAGATGGATCTACTCGGCGGAGCTTTCTGACAGCGTTGCCTTCGACTGCTGCTGGACTCGTCGCCGCCGTCGACAGGATGCTGTCCTCTATTTATATCTCCCCATCCCTCTGTGGTTGCACTCCATGTGCCACGGCTGTCCCTCCGCGACTGCGCCTTGTGGTAGAGTGGCCATTCCCTCTGTTTCGACTTCACGGAGAAACGAAGAAGTCAACTCCCCGATGGACGGAACCCTCTGGGTAAGCGAGGTAAGAGGCAATTTTCCGCCGGAGACTGTGGACGGCTGAAGGTTCTCAGCTGCGAAAAATGCTTTTTCTCCTTGCACGGAGCCCTCAGATCGAGAGAGATGGAGAGAGAGATAAAGGTCTAGGTAGCAAACGAAAGGACAGGATAAGCCAGGACTGCCAGAAAGGGAAGCAAAGAAAAGTAAGGAAAGACGGGACGAAATAGCAGCATGGACACGTGCCGACCATGAGAAGCCGGTCGCTGGGCGAGAGCCTCGATGTTGGCCAGCTCGATCCAGGACGCACACCAAAAACAAGGCAAAGGGAGATAATCGGGAATACAGAAATAACATAATCAGCTGTTCCATACGTGACCCTCTCCGGCATGGTCGCTATGCGGTCGATGCGGTGTTCAACCGCAATTCGTACGCGTCGGAAGAGGGAAGGAAAGCTCGCACGGCAAATGTGGCTCCGGTGTCTTGAATACATATCTTGAATGGACTGCGCAGGGCAGCCGTCGCCGCCATCGTGGTGCTTTCTCTGCCTGTCCATCTGTCAGCATGAAGGTGTCGAGGGGAGTGGTGGACAGCGCCCTCCGGTGAACGAAAGCCACCGGGGAACATAGTCGTCTTTTGTTTGGTGAAGAAGTTCGCTCTTGTTTGTTCGAATGTTCGCTTTTACCTTGCTCGTGCTCGCTCTCGGTCCTTCATTCCCGGATCCACGCGGTGAATTCCCTCTGGTGAAGAGAGGTTTGTGCCCCCCATACCAACGAACAACTGTCTCGCTATGGCCAGCGGCCAGCGAGTTCCTTCATCCAATAGCAGAGGAGTGGAAGGGGGACGTACAAATTGCACTGTTGGTGCAGCCGTTCCCTGCCATAATCGTTGTACCTATGTCGGCCTGGTCTGCCGACACCCTACTTGAGCGCCCTGTCCATGCACAAGGACGGGTACAGCGGCGAACGTGTATCCGGGCCGAACTCTTGTGGGTAGACCTTTCGAGGAAAGGCGGCGGCTGCTGCTGTGGCGACGAGGGCGGCTGCTTAGGCTGCTCTAGAGGCAACTGCTGCTCTTTCCTTCTAACCGCTGAGCATAGCCGCTGGCTGACTCGGCGCGTTGGAATGCTGCCTCACAGAGGAAACAGAGAAAGATAAATATATATATATATATATCTATATATATATATAGAAAGAAACAGAGAGAGCAAGCGCCGTCCATGTCTCTCCTGTGAGCACAATGGGTGCATGTACCTCGTGGTCAATGAGGGGCGACAGGGCGACCGTTGGGGGTTGAGCTAGGAAAGGACGCCGCGATGTGCGGAATGTATATAAACTATGTCCGGCTGTGGCTGTGTCTCTCTCGCTGCGTGTGCTAACCACGCTGCCGTGTGATCCAATATCTCACCTGTCAACACCGTTGTCGTAGCTTGCGGTGCCCCGCGTCCTGCTATTCGAGTAATAGGCTTTTTGCAATGGAAAGAGAAAACAAATACTATGTGTTACTATCGGAGTTGTTTTTGGATCGGGTATTGATCGAAATCTGTTACAATAGGTTAGATGAGGGTATAGGCGAACAACGTTCAAGCGGGATGCTACGAAATTTGATGCGCTGTTGTAGGGGTAAGATGGCCCCCCTTCGAGTGCTCCTTCAAACGGGTGCATGTGATTTGCAGCGGTTGACGATCCAAGTTTTGCTCGATTCGAATAGCATTATGACTTTTAAGCATACATTTCTCACTTCATAGAATTCTAATAATAACAACAATGAAATTGAATAAATTTTCGGAGAAACCTAGCTACAGTGTAATTCACCCGAGAGCAACGTGCAGGCCCGTTTATCATCCAAAGGTTCTCGATCGTTGGATGCTGACTTGCAACATAACAATGATTGGCGATTGTGGATATGAATGGATACTATATGTACAGTAACACGACATAATTCCTTTTATTGAGCAAGGTCACCATCTAAAAACGTGGAGCATTGACGCTGGGGTGCGCTAGCTATCGAGGCATAAAGCGTTACAGTTTCTAATAATATAATACGCTGGAATGCATCGGAGAATTCGCACAAAGAACGATCACTAAGCAAACGTTGATCCCCGAGACCGCGGAAGCTAACTAAGGAATACTGGCCCCAACTTGGTTCAACCACAACGGATCGTATCATCATACTGTGAACTGATAACCGGCCAAGCAAGATGGCTAACGAATGTTGCAGAAGATAGAAAAGCTGAAAAAACGAATAGCTTCACTATCGCCGTAGAAACGAAGGCGGTCCCCAATCGGGTACCGGCCGGCACTTACCTCCAAATCCTCATCGGAACAGCGCACAGTGCAGGTCTCCTGCGGTATCGACGGACCCGTTTCAGCGAAGGGGAGCGGAAGAGAGACATGGTCCACATATAACACCTATAAGGGAAACGGCTCTGGCTTCGCTTCAATGAGTAACGGATAAATTGCCAGCACGAGTTAGTTAGTAGTCATTTCGCTTGCAAAGAGCTAGCTTTTGTTATGGAGGTTAAAGGTAAATCCTGCATGGACACCAGGCTCCACAACTGAGGTATTTGCCTGGTAGTGGCATACTCTTACTCACCAAACCGAGAACCGCAAAGCTCTAGCTAAATATCTCCAGGTCGAAGACAACTGCACACTGCTTCACTAACGATTTCATGGGAGGGAAAACATACATTGCGGAGAAGCATTTTTCCCGGACGGCGTTTCCTTTAAGAGCGCTGTCGTCGCTGTGTACGCCATGCCATTGCCCTAGTGGGATCCTCAACAGAGACCTACTCGGAAACACTGCCGAGCTGTCAATTTTCTGGCCCAACTACGTCACTGGCCATACTCCTGAACTGTTGCATTTCGATGCGTCTAAACCAAGATAGATCTCTTGCTGTCCCGTAAGGAATAGCTGTGAACACGTTGTAACTCTCGTCGAGTGAATTCGCTGTTGTCGCTGAGGATAAGGTGCGTTAGCCACTTTGGCCGTGTCCCTAAGCTGTGTAGTGTTATTTCCAAGCACTGAAACGTATTAAAATGCAAGATGGAAATATGAGCTTGTTTAGCGAGTATTATTTTCGTCTGTGATTCGATTAGAAAGGGCTCGAAGGGGGAGAGGGTCTAGGCGATGAAGAGACACACGGTAAAAATTCGGTCGTTCGTCCAAAGGGACAAATCTCTGAGTTGTCTCTCAAACAGGCCCGTTCTCGAACCGTGGTCGTTTGATGTCTGCCGTGCGACTCAGGATGCCCTGCAGGCCCTCAAAGCCTGCTCATTTTTATGTTGTCGTCGCACTGTGTGACGCACCACGATAAATGAGCAACTGTCAAACGTGGCAAGCTTCCATGATCCAGCAACAATCATAACTGCAATATATATATATATATATATATATGTGTATGTGTGTTCTTCTATGACGTGTCGTATATTGCGATTCTGATAGTGGTGGTTTTTGTGGTTCGCTGTAAAGAGAGCTGCAAGATAAGGGAAACACACGCGTGTTAACTAAACGAAACATGACGAGGACGGTCACCCGTTGACGATGAAGACGGTAAAATTGTTGTGATGGAACAGGCTAGCAAGGAAAATAAATACCGGGAAATGATGCCCTTGCTTGAAGGGAGCGAGAGAAAATGCGGTGAATTTCAGCTGTATCAGCTGCAGGATGATGTCCTGGAACGTTGCTACGATTAATAGAGAATGTCCACGACTATTGTCCTTAAACGGCAGATTGATAAGAACTTGGGGCGCGATATAAGCATGGCCACGAGCAGCACAGTCGTCACGTAAGGGCATTATCTATGCATGGGACGTTTGTTGGGGTAAGCCATCTGTATATTCATGCTTTTCCTAAGAAAACAATGGAAATAATTCGATCCTGTAAACAAGCAAAGGACTATCTAAGTGGTGCGCTTTCGCGCGACTAGAAACCTATGCATGTACATACCGATAGAGACGTTGTCGATGTGAACCTTAATATTTTAATAACAAATAAGTTAGAGCGAACCAGTCGCGACAGCGAACTAGAAATTATTCTCTCGTTTGCAATTAACACACATGCATCGCCTTGTCAGAACATACTTAATTCTCCTTAATTCCTCTGCAGCTGGATCGTTAATTCCCCTTAAGCAAGCATTGAACAGTATACAAGGTAGGTTAGACCTTACACTCCGATTAGATCTCACATTTAACGAGCATCCAACTAATGCACTTATTCGGCCATCGAAACTCGTTCGCTATGCACGCTATGTTTGCCGGTGCGTGTGGCCACCACCAATATACCGGTATAGTTTGTCAGCAAGTAGAGGTGTTCTCAGAATACGGCGACAAGCAACCGCCCACTTGCTTTCGGTACCACTTCGAGTAAACGATATGCGAGACGCCAGGGGATGAACAGCGTTCGGGCGAGAAGGTTGGCGAGCGAGGCGGAAGCTCTACAAAGACGACAATGGCGTCCATTAGTCAGCTTCCGCTTCTCTGCCAGCGGATGTAGGCGAACGTCTGTAAAGTGATAGGACGATAAAAAGAGGTTATAACATGAGAGAAAATGACAAAGCGAGAAGGAGGAACGGGGGAAAAAACACCTAAGATAGAACCAGAATCTGATCAAGCAATCGCCGCAATTTGATATAGTTGATCTCCACGTTGCCATCAAGTACAGGTCGAAGCTGTCCGGAAACTGTGGCCATTCATCGGATGGTTCTGTATAGGAGCACGACGAGATAAAATGACGTGGTATTATAAGCTATCTGCGCGACTCTACCTAAGAAATAATTATAGAAGGAGAACATAAATGTTTAATAGATAATAGTAGAATGAACTGTATACTGGTGGGGGAGAGATTGGGTCATATCGTTTTTATATACTAGCACAAGCTTGTGTACATATAACAACTATGTCTTTGACGACACCTTAGCGCAGGTAGTCATTCGAATTATTTAGCAGTGAAAACCGCTTACTGCTTAGATCAAGCCAGTGGGCTTCAGGTGTTACGTCACACGTTGAGTCGTTCATTTTGGTGCCTTGACTCCTCTGGCATATTTCGTTTACAGTTAGTAACAGAACGATACGTTGGATCGGTGACGGGACTGCTGGCATATCTCATTAGTATTGCATCATATCAGGAATCGCCTATTGAATGGCGACCTTGTGGGCCGTCCAAACCCAACGCCTCCGTTTCTATTCGGCTGCCGTAGAGAGGCGGATCATTCATTCATGGCGACAGCCATATACCAAACGGCTTCACACCGCAATCCCGTTTTGGCAGCGCTGCCCCGAATCAGTTCAAGCCAACAACCCGTTTAATTAGCCTAAGCATATGCCGATGTCTCGGGGCTTGAACCTGCTATTTGTCGCTTCTGCAGCCAGCGTCTGAGATGACCAACCTTGACACTGGTGTATTTTATAGCTTAAACACACCCCGCGGCTAGTCTCCATCAGACAGGTTATAAATATAACCCAATCACCTGCAGGGTCCTATTCTCGGTAGGCGCATCGGCCAGCCATCGATAAATAACATCGAATGAAATAAAGGCCTGTGTTGTATAGATAGAAAATATGGGAAAAACAATGCCACACAAATAACTTGAATCTCGGTGAAGAGTGCTGCTACAAACATTTCAAATAGGAAATGTCGCTCTACAAACAAACATCTAATTATAAATAAATGTTTTGAACCACGTTTTTTTTTAGCGTTTCTGCATTCTAAGACACTGACTGATATACCCACAACCTTAACCGATTTTCTCGACGATTTCAGTTACATCAATGGGCGCCTACCCTATCCACTGCTGAAAGCCGAGAAATCTTTAGCAGTCAGCGAGTGACGAAGTGCTGTTGTCAAGCTAATTACATCTAGCAGAGATATGTTCCAGTAGCGGGCAATTGACTTTCATCTATCGACCGCGGTGGTGGAGGTTGCAACGTCGTATCCCACCCATTCCTTGCCTCTGTATATATTCTAGCTTATTTAGATATTTGGCGCCTCTCTCTATTTGTTCACTCTTTCACTGTGAAGTTGTCCGCCACAGAGTGTAACTCGTCTTATAGTATAATATATCCGAGTGGGTTTATTTACCTGTTTCGTTCCTCGAAGAGTGGCCTTGACGTTAAGGAATAACTAATTACCTTAGTCACCGGACACCACCAGTTCTGTTTTCCCTCAACTCCTCCTTGAAATCACAGAGGTGTATGCCCCCTTGTTGATCTCATTATTTTAAGTTACCTTTTGTAGCTAAAGACAATAGGTGCTTTTTTCCGCACTAAAAGGTCTTGCAATTATGCTCTACAAAAGTATGTTCGTCCGCTGTGTTCGACCGCAAATGAAACCTTCGCCTGTGACGTTGTGGTTCAAGCAGCAATTGTGATTCATTTTTGCAGTAATGTGACGAGTGCAGATGACACGGCTACTTATTGCCTCGAGAGGTTAGTGTCCGTTTCCGTTAGTGTTGCCGATTGGCCTTAGAATGCTCACATACATGTAGCTGTTATGTCCAGCACGAATAGCTGCGGACGCAGCGAGGATTTGCAAATATGAGTGATTATTAATCGTTTTCCCGTTTGTTTGTATAATAGATTAACTATTTCGGGAACGATATATTAGAAAAATCATCCATGCTAAGCTTGTACCTGGACGGCCGGAGCAATGCCATCATATAGCAATTACGTGGGTGCTTGTTACCGCACTAGTTAGCGAATGGAAGTTCGAACTCGGTCTGACGACGGCAAGAAAGGAAGGCTGACATCATCAAACACGAGATTGATAGCAACGTTGTCAAATAGCTCAACAATTCTCCACTAAACAGAAGCGACTACATAGTTCACAAATACGGGTCACTCCTTGGCCCGATACCAACTTTACTGGGGCAAATATCTGAGTGCGGAAACAAAACACACAATAGCAGGTGTATCACGGCAAGTCGACGATTGTGTTACAAGAAAAATGAAAACATGTTTGAGTGACCATGTCATATATTAGCGGCGCTCGGGCATCCAGCAAACCTCGGAGTTCACGGAGGAGGCAGACGAACTGCGCGCCACCAACTCGTTTTCCCGTCAAGCGAGCTGCTGCACCCCATCACCCCCCATTTGCATACGTAGCTAATGATCGCGAGCAAACTACAGCCGTCTTAATGACCACAGCGCATTAAGAACCTCTGAAATGAAGCGGTTTCCTTTGACCCTTGCTGAGTCGCTCAAATCAACAGGGCGGACGGTGGACGGCTATGAATTAGGCAGGAAAAACAAAGGAATAGTCCTTGTCCGTAGAACGTGCACCAAGCGACTCACCAAATAGAGGCATTTAATTTTCTACGGTTGTATTTAGCTCTCACGCTTAAAATTGTTGAAACACTTGCGCATGTTTCAGAATAAAGGTAAAGAATTCCGTCACCATTTGCCGTTTTCCAAAACTCACATGTGTCAAAGAACTTGTGTGAGAGTTTTTATGCACTGTCAGAGATTCATGTCTGTATTCCAAAATAAAGCATCGCAATGATCTACTACTGTAGGGGTCGCTTTAGGTGGAAAAAACACGAATTCATTGACAGTCAACATCGGAATAATGATACTGGTAAAAATTCGAAAAATAATTATAATGATAATAATAACAATAATATAAAATATAACATCAGACGAAATAATATCAATGTAACAATGAAATATATATGTATACATTGCCCGCTCCTTAATACACAAAGGGCGACCTTGACCTGAGAGCAAAATACAGCAAACAGTGTTCCATTACTGTTGGTACTGACGTGCCTTCTGGTTAGGCCATAACTTTCGATATTTACGCCGAAGTAGTATGATCTGTTTCTCATTATTATCATTATTACTATTATTACTATTATCATATAGTCTTTCGCATTATAATGATATAATGGATTATGTTATTATCATATAATAGTTGCGTTGTTCTGTTCTCGCTGAGCTGGCCTTCCTCGGACATCTCGGTTAGTTTTTTGACAGGTGCACCCAGTCAAGCTCCCCACCCGACTATGTCCTTAATATAAATCACACGAAAGACTAGTCCCTTTGTTCTAAAACATAAAACGACCTTATTTACTTCACTGAGTAAGTAAAGAAACAATAGGAGTATTGTTTAATTGGAGTTGTTCTAATTAGTGATGCGCATGAACGGATTAACAGGATTCCCACTGTGTCTATATACTGTCTAGCTAAACGAGAGCCATAAGAACGAGCTTGGATTGTACGGCGGGGAAAGACGACCTTGTTGAGCTTAACTCTTGTTTGTCTTTGTGCAGAGACATGGCAGCTGTAGAATAAGGCCAGCTCAGCGAGAACCGAATAATATAATATCAATAATAATATAATGTGTCGAATTCTAGAGGGATTGTAGCGGTATTACAATTTCCATATAGCCAGGGTTAACCTGCTAGGCTCAATCCGTTAAGTTTGTTTCACTAAACTATCATCTCCAGTATCATCCAGATCATTGAGAATTGACATAGTTGACGTCCACGTGTTGGTATTATTGTTGCTGTAGCTGTAACAAACATTGGAGCATTATTGTTATTATTATTATTATTACCAGGCTAGAAAACCTGCTCTAACCATGTTCTTGACCTTCGGGACGCTGGGACTACCTGATAACAGAGGCCGGTTGCTCGATCGGCAAGGCATAGACCTACGAACCTGGTTGTTCGCCGCCAATATCCTCTACGGTCATTGCTTCCCGGGCCCCGATCAATGCACATTCCTAATAATAATAATAATAATACTCTCCGCGATAAGACCTTTTTCGTGCGGCTGCCTTTGTGTCTGCTGGTTGCACTACGGGGAACGGTACGAATGCAATGGCGTGGCCATTGTTTTCTTTGGCGGTCTACCCAGATAGCGGTCTGACGGGCAATTCAAATTGAGGGGTGCCGTCATCGGAGAGTACGTCACATAGAACTATGGAAGCTGAATCTCACAGATGGCAAGTCTGACATTCGGGTACGAGCTTTGTGTGCATTGCATTATATGATATATGCCTGTGACATGCCGGTCATATGATATATGCCTGTGGGAGCTCATTTTATCGGACCTGGCGTCATCTAGCTATACGTTGCGATAGTGAACTGGATTACGGCTCCATAGGCGTTAATAAGTGATTTCATTATAATAAGTATCGGTATGTGTTCGGCGTTAAAAGTGACCGGCGGTAATCTCGACTCTAGCTTGAATATCTTCATAAAGGAGAAGCTCGTTTGAATGCATGTCATTGTCAGCAATTTTAGCAAAATGTCTAGTTCATAAGTATGAGCTCAGAATCTCAGTGTGTGGGTGTGTGTATGGATTGAGCGGGTTTTTTTAGGTACAAGGCAGGATGATGCTCTAAGAAGTCCTCGTAGTTATTAGATCAACTTTAAACGCCCTTTTTTAAAGGCCATTTTTTATTGGACGTTTAAAGGCCATTTTTATTAATGCGTTTTTTATTGGTTTCTTCTAGCATATTCTATAAGTAAATGAGTATATTGTTGGTTTGGTAATATTGACCCCTAATCGGTGCTTGACCCAAGGTTTATATTTAGTGGCCGCGCACTTCATTTCCGAGTTTCAACTTTATTTTTCTCTTCAAAATCTTCAAAAAGACACTCTTCAAAGAGTTTCAACTTACTCGCTGTATTCCGGTGGAACTACTTATGCGTATAATGAATACGAAACTAGCTCCTGTAGTAATGTGTCAGTGAGTATATGACATGACAAAATCTATCCGAAAAAGTGCTTGTAAACCCATCGAATGGTCCTGCTCGGCGACTAGGCTAGCGTGGCACACTAGCTCAACTATTTTATGAGCCCCTCACGATGATAGTTAATGGCATGGGCGTACCGGCGATAGATTGATCAACAAATCTGTTTCTGATAATCCGATCAGGTCTCATTGCCTCTCGATTCGAGGTGTGGCTCTGAGCTGATCTTTCGCCACGCATGTCTCGCTTGGCGCTGAAATTACTATGGAACCACCGTCGTATTCCACGCAGACTCACCTCCACCCTACTACATATTTACGGCTTGGATCCACCTAGCTGACTGACTGATAACTCCTCATCTAATTAGCCACTAAGGGACGGCTGGTCGGATGGCATATCTTCCGATCACGTCCGGATAAGTGATTCCAAGGTGATTCCGGACAGTCTAAAATATGAGGATGTGATCGAGCTAGCAAAGGTGACGTAAAACACTCTAGCAAGGCTCATCGAATGTCTATAGGATTCCAGACGCGTGGGTGTTTTGGCTGGCACAAAACGGGATATGAGATGCGTTGATTTCGGAGTGAGCTCGAGGTAGAGGATGACCGACGGAAAAGTTCAACTATTTATGTGATGGAATCAAATGTTGTCATTAGTTTTTGCCATTGTAATGGGACGGGCAAAACTTTTAGCTAATTAACGATTTAGATACAGACAATGGGCAATAGATGATTTAACTAATTCAGTTGCTTTTCGGGGAAAACCTCACAGACTGGTTTTCTTCCTAATATATATATATATATATCCCAACAACTTGTCAAATGAGTAGCTTATTATTGGATTACCAACCTCGTGCACGACAACTGAAGCATCTTTACGTATCTAAATCGTTCGATATTTCGAATTTAACCTAACAAATTGCGTCCTATATGTAGGTACGTACGGTATAATTAAACACATTAGCGGATAATCTATCTGTCCATCCTTCCAGCCGGCATCGTCGTTCGTTTAGTCTAGGCGCTACAACGTCTAGGATATACACCACCGGGCCGCTTCGATGCGATAAAGGCGCACAGCTATTGTAAGAGAGGTTGACTACAAGGCTACATGAATAGCGCCGTCTGCCGTTATCAAGAGGATCGTTGCAGCGCGTCGACAAGCGGTAGATAGCTTGCGCCATACACGCAAGCGGTAAATGGGCGACTGCGATGTCTTTGCCCTTCTGCGGCAGTGTAAAGGCACGGAGAATGGTCGGTTGGGGGTTTGTGCTGCCAATGGGAAGGTTCTCCGGCTGGTACTTTCCCTGAGCTGTGTGGCGGAGCAGGAATTGTGCTAAATGTCAGTAGCTCCTCACCGTTCTCACTATAGGTTAACTATTGCACCGACGAACGCTGGTACAAAGCTGAAAAGAAGACAGGTAGCACATAAAGAGAGAGGGAGAGACCAAGGTCACCAAGGCAGTGACCGCAGACGGGGATCACGAAGCGGGAGGTGACCCCTAAGCCCTGAACGCCCCCGAAAGCCCCGCCCGAGGACGCCTCCTCGATCGGGGCGTGCTGCTAGCGCTATCGGGGTCTTATTGTTACTGAGAAAGCGTACGTGTGTGTGCGCCAAGTAAGTAGAAGATTTTCAGGGTAGCAGGAATTTGCTCTGCAAGGAGAATCCACCCTATGAGATGTTTCAGGAGGGGATTAATAAAAATTGATATTCATCGCCGCGCGGTGTTTTTTTTTATGTGTGGGAATAAATCAGGTGCGGATTCGTTGTATTGTATGTCTGTATGCTTGCTGAGACCTCTTATTTGCTATATGAATATCCAGTTTTTGTTTCCATTGTAGATATTATCTGATATTCATGCATCAAGTGTTTAGGATATCATGTAAATACTTATGTGCATCACATCATTATATCCACTAATGTGTGATGGGATATGATTCTCTCATTCATGGTTGAAATATTGATTCCAATAATAAAAATGATATATTGGACTCAAATTAGTCCGTTCAGGATCTTTACCTATTTTTCAAGTCGCACAAGTTTAGCAGGAGCATCTATCGAGTGATGCGTTTCATTTTCGACAGAGTTCACCCAATATACTGGTAAGTTTTCAATGTCATCCCTATGGGGAACGGCGCCCCTTGCCCATGATACATTGGTGCGTAGTCATTTTTATATTAAGAATGGGATGTTTCTTCATTAGGAGTATTCTGTGAAACTCTTTCTTTGAATTCACATCCGCAGGTCTCCAGAGGGCGTCTAACCGTCGTCCAACTATATATATCTATATGTACATATTTAACTGCCAACTAGCCTTCACAACCGCCAGGGAGCGCCCCGTGAGCGTGACATCGGCATTCGCCGTCTGGCTCCTCTTCGGCAACAAAAACCTGTCTCCTGTCAAATATTCCTGTTCGAGTTTTTCATCGTTCTTCGAACATGCCTTTGAAACCAAAGCTAGGAATCGGGGGAATGTGTAAACAGACAAACGGCCCCTTCAAACATAGACAATCCATTACGTTAACACCGACACTACATGGTGCACAATAACTTACACTATAAGTATAGGTGATACTACATGGCTACAAAATCGCAATTTTTAATATCTGCCAGTGTTTCGTATACAGATATATTATCGTAATAATTAAAACAACCTCAACCTCGCCTGTAGACCTGCTGGGCCAGTCGTCGTTTTCCCCGATACGGTGCGCAAATCCACGGCGATGCGACTCGATAGAGTAACCTGTTCCTGCCGCTGTTGACTGGACTTAAATCCAGTGTCGCCCGAGGCGCTCAGTCTTCTGTAAGGATCCAATATCGCTCGGTTGCAATTGCAACTACTACGTGGATAGCCAATTGCTACCCTGACCCAGCATCCAGCAGGAATAGCCCGAACAAAGAAACAAAGGAGAAGAAAAACCTCCTTGAGGCAAGCTAGCCGATTGTGCGCCTATATTGACTTAGCATTTTAGCCCTAAGGTCCTCCTTATAGACGTGACTAACTCCAGTATACGATCTTAGAGGCAGGCTTAGGAGATTTTCAGGATGTTCTCTTTCTTTAAGCGCAAGCAACGGGTTGGAGGAAATTCGAAGACGCGAAGTAGATGTAACGAAGGCGGTGGCATGGGAATCTTCGATAAGGATAGACTGAGAAAAATAAATAGTATATCTCAAGGGTAGCTCCAACTCGGACGAAAAAATCAGTTGCGGGTGGATATGTTGTGCAAATCACCTCTCACGTTGACGCCGAACAGCGGATAGCGCTAAAGAGTAAACTGATGTTTTGCGCAAACGTACTGCCATACAGGCATTAAAGGGTCGAAAGTCCCCTATTAAGAAGTTTCTCTGCTCTATATGGTATTTATAGACGAAACTCGTGTTTCGTATGTGCTGGAGTCCAAGACGTCCAGGAGACACATTTGAAGATAGGTCTAGGAAGAGAGATATCCACTTGGGTCGATAGCCACACGCGTCAACGTGGCCAAGCTGCAGGCATCAAGGAGTGGATGTTAAGCCCCTTCTGTGCAAAGGGGGTCCGATAGACTGAGCAGGATCCTTATTGTCTACCGTTAATCCTCACAGGCTGGACCAAAAAAAACCTTACAATTCTGCAAGCCCGCAACTGAGCGAAACATACAAGAGACAAGGACTACACCAGTTCTACCGTTCCCTTTTGTTATCAGAAACGTACCTGCAAATCGGATCGGTAAACAATAGTATACAGCCAGCTGATTGTGACAGACAGTGAGAAGAGTACAGTTGGCCAATATGTCCGATTATTAAAGTAAGCCACATAGGGTGTGTGTGTGCGTGTTGTGTTGCGAGGTATAGAGTAGAATCCGTTATGGACAGGCGTTGTCGGTTATTAGAAATCCTATTATTAGTATAGGCAGACTGTTAACACCGCGGTGCCGTTGACTGAGTGTCGGAAGAATCTGATCGATTGTTGATGACGAGTACGGAGTTTAGTGGCCAAATGAATAAGGTGAAGTTAAGGTCCGAAATATTCTTATCACATATCTTTGCTGAGACTAGCCGTTTAGGGTACCAGCATATATATAATATGTATATATATATTTTTTTTTTATATGTATATACATATATAAAATGCTTATTTAAAACTACCATTGCTCTAGATATTTATGTTGAAAAATGTTAATGTCGAAAAACGTTCATTCGAGTTCACCAATGATAGAATTGAACGTGGTTCCCACAGGCTGCTGGAAGCAAGGCAAACACGATCAAGTGTTTTAAAAAAGGTTTGTGTTGCCAGTTTAGATTCCCAGCGGCTGGCTTTTCTTCGACGGTGTATGAATAAACTCTACGGCTATGAGCATGCACGTCACCGTTCAATCGATCACTATACATATTCACTTGGCCAAAATCCTTGGACATCCGGGGGGCTATCATTGCATTCTCTTCGATTGAATTCTAGACCATATCCACTTTTAGGCATAGAAAAATCCTCAAAGGCTGGATAGCGATTAGGAATATATAATACCCGGAATATTAGGTCGCACCAGTGCATATCGTCACGTCATTTTTGCCTCAGTTGGTACACTGTTTGGTTCGAGGGTGGAGTCCTGAAGAGACAAAGCGCACGGTCTAAAGTTACCCCAGCTTCGTTACTTCAGAAGGATGCTACCATTACTGCTAAGGTTTGAAAAATACTGACAAATTAAATACAGTGACAATTCCGTATGTAAAATAATATTTGCTAAAACTGCTTTAAATAGGCCTCCCTTGGCTCTACGGGAAGGAGTGTGTGAACTACTTTGAGAACCTTCTACATAGCTAAAATACTATATAAATGTTGGTTTATTGGCGAAACTCTGTTTAGGGCATCAGAATATAATTGCTTGTACATGCACCAGAGTAGGCAAGGATTTCACAGACTTGAGAAGTAATGTGGACGTCAACGATATTAAATGTGACGATATTTGTATGCTTTTGGAAAACATTGACAAGACGATGTTCACTATGATTTGTAAATGTGCTGACAGAGCTACAAACGTTTGTTGTGTGGTCACGCGGACTCATCTTCCACACGAGCAGAGTATGTCAGTGGGCAAAATGACTAGAGTAGAAACCAACGATGCAACCCTCAAAGCCGGCATCCGTTTTCCCTCGAAGTCACAGTGCCTGGACTGCTCCACCTACAGTACCCCCTTTGACTATCGAGAGAACGCTACACACGAGCCCTCACGAGCCTTTATCACTACGTGTACAATGCACCGGGGCAGCGTCTTGTCGACACCACTTGTTTGTCCTCGTATAGCACACATCGCATGGCAGCTAATCTTAAGCAACAAGCAGTCGCTTTCGCACACATTAGCCTGACTTTTCGCCAATGGCCGCAGGATGGGTCGTAGGCAGCTCCTCCTATGTTTGCTCGAGAAGCGAAAGGCGGTTAGATTGGATTAACATTTGCTATCTATGTCTACGATGTGTAGACACCGATAGCCACCCGTTTGGCGCCGACGACAGAATTGCGAGCCGCCGGCAAAATCGACGGCCAAGGCCGTCTGGTCGCCTGGCGTGTGTCGAGACATGGGCTAGACGAGGAGAGCCTTGACCTCTGCACGCGTGGCACGCGCCGCCATGGATGCTGCCCCCCCCCGCCGCCGCCGCTTGCCGCGCATGGAGGCTCTATCGGCGTTCCCCGCCATGAGCAGTCCCAGACAGCGGCGAGAAACATCGCCGACGGCGACGACGATGACAGCGCACGTATGCGACAGAGGTAAAAATGGTGGTTATATTAACGCGCCGGTTTTTGCCGTCCCGCGTTCATTCGCTATTCGATTTGGCCATGTTCATTTCGTCCGGGGGCTGCGCATTTCTATAACGGTGATTGCGTTGTGACGTTGCGGCGTTGTCGCGTGTCAAGGCGTTGTCGCGGACGGCACTAGCTAGCGAGAGCGGGACATTTGCGCGAGACACTCTCATGAGCTCCATGTTATGAACGTATCCGTGCTCCCGGACTGGACTCCAGTCATCTGCCTGACAGCTGAAACCTCGTACGATACTTGGAAACTGAAGTGGTGAAGAATGACATTTATGGTTTGGTGTTCGGCAACGTTCTGCAACAATTGAATTGAGTGAACAGGGCGAGAGGAGGGGAGAGAGAAAAATAATCGTAGAAATCGAGGATAAAGTCTAATGTTAATGCACGATGTAATCTGTAGGTCTCGTTTCCAGGACTCCAAAGATATGAGTTAGCGCATACAGTTAAAGCGCCGGTGGTTGGTGGCGTATTGGTGTTTTAAATTACGCTTTTGCAATTACGTTCCCATATTATATTCGCCGGGCGCCTTTGCGCAGTACATAAACAGTTGCGCGTATGTGTTTATCCATTATTTATGATTTCGCTTTGACCCGTGCTGAGCATAAGCCTCTCTGTGTGTAAAGGACAATACACATTTCGTCATTTTACTTGATGTTATTAACAGAAGCTGAGATCTCATGACACAATATTATTTTCAGCATAGCACAGTGCGACATTTAATGAGTCTTCGTTACATTGATGATGTGTCAAAGGTAACTTTTCGTGTTTCATTAATGTTTTCATAGTGTTCAACGTTTTATTTCGAAGAATATCAACGTAACCGAAGTAAGCAAAATTAAGCGAAAGCATGTTGCCGTACTGTCATCATCAACGTTGCAAATAACACAACTATACGAAATATTCGTAAGTACACAATCGTGCTTATTGCTCGAACATCGCAAGGTTTTTGCACAAACACTAAGGATCCATTTATCCGATATGCCTACCTCAAAGAGTTAAGATCATCCTTGGACCAAAATGTGCACTGAGCGCTGCCTCTTCACAAAATATGTGTATGATATATATATATATATATATATATATGTATATGCTATGCGTTCGCATATGCTCTCTATTTAAAAATAGAGAAGCCCGCAATGCCTGTCAGCTAGGCTAGTAAGTCAGTAGCTAGTTACTAAACCTACTTAAAAACGATATAATTTAAGAAAGAACTATTAATCAAGTACACTGTCGTTGTCAATCATTAGGCGTGCTTACTTCACATATCGCTTCTCATTCTCGTCTCACGAATCTAATTTGCTCTCATGTCGGCCAATTGTATCAATGATGAAAGCGTTCTTTTTGTAAATCAATGTACACTGCATCTGAATTTCACCAGTGGACGTGTGAAAACAAAATCTGCAGGTTTCCGCGCAATTTTTCCCCCGATCATCTGTCTGATCATTTTCTGTGGCACCAGTTCTATGTCCGGACAGCATTACGCTTGGGTGTTTGTTCATGAATTACATCCACAACTGGTCGACATTGACGACCGAAGTAGGCTAACGATAAATCGACCCAGGAATAACCTTCGACAGGCTGATGCCCAGCGACGATTGGCATTTGCTATTATACAACGAGCAACGTATGTCGACGCATAAGAGACATGTGGACTACATTTGCGCTGTAGTCGACTGTGTTTGGTTTTGACACTACCTGCTCGCTGGTTCTTGCACAAGATCGTGCTCGGGGGAGCCCGCGGGGGAGGAAATATTGTGTGTAGCAACGGTCGGCTCTCGAAACCATTCCACATCAGGTCGCCGCGCTGGAAATTCGGTAAGCGTCTCATCGCTATGCCGTATAAATTGACAGCCGAAGTCCGCTGCCGTAGTTCGTTGGTTGATATCACTACGAACGACACGTATCTACGTCGTCGTCAACGACGAATCACATCACCGCCGGCAGAAATACGTGGCTGCTCTGACGGTGCTGGACAGATGGACCAGTTAGTTTCTGGACGTGAAGACAATATCTACGGCGGCTGGGCGACAGGTTGAGGCCAGCTGGGCTCCTCGCTTCAATACGCTCCCGCCGCCATCAGCTACAAGATACCATCCTGCCACGCCCACGAAGGCAGCTCGGCCCCTCCCGGATGTGACCAGGAAAGATTCGCCCCTCTGGGCTGGATCGTTTGCGACCGCGTCAAAGCGCTGCGAAGTAAACGTTGAAATTTGGAATCCCTGCGCTTCGAACCGTTCTCGGTCCGAGCCGATACGCCTAAAAGATGCGATCCTTTCTGCGCACATCGAGATCCTGATAGAGATCTCGATACGCTCCTCTTCACACCCTAAATGCCTGCAGCAGGGGGGACGCAGGGGCTCCGATCGGGGTTTACCGGGGACCGCTGCCGGAGTGGGGATGTCCGGCGAGGAAATACCCCGACGAAGGAGGTGGGGTCTGCAAGAATTGTACAACTCATGTCTATTTTTGGTAGAGGATACGTTGAGAAGTGCGTCGTTGTCCGTGGACGAGATGGTCGCGGAGAGGTGGGGATGAATTCAGTTGAGGTTGCTCAATTGTTGTCGTTCGCGCATTATGGCCAGTTGATAGAATGTTCTTGTTATCGCACGATCTTTGAACGTGCGTTTCTTTGTGTGCCACTTACCGAGTGACCGTGTGAAGCCTGTGAAGAAAGATGTCACAAAGGTCGGACGACAGATATGGTTGGAAGAGGACGTCTGGCACGTTCGCGTGGATAGGAATCTTTTACGCTGTGGGCTTTCGAAATATCGTGAAGGTCGAATGCATCGATTGAGATAGCAGTGGCCAGTGATCTATAATATAGCAGGCGAATTGTGGGACCCGCGTTATGGGGTCTCTCTCGCAGTGGTCACATGCATGAGGTAACAACGTGAATGCATACGAGAATGAATCCAAATATGAAATTACTGGATATGCTATTATAGGTCTGCTCTACGCTAGGTACTAGAAAGAGATGATTGAATCTAGCGTTCTGTTTCGGGTAATGTATAAGCAATAAAATGGTTTTAGTGGAGAGCTTTGGATTTGATTTGAGCCGCCATAATTATTTCTACCTAATATTAGGTACGCACTGACGTGTCGTTGAAATCCGCCCCAGCTTCTAAATATCTTCTACCGAGTTGAAATTATACGAGCCCCCGAAAATGGCCATTCAGAACCTTATACGAGGAGAGTTCAGGAATCCCTTGGGTTCTCCGTCGTGTTTTAATTCGAGGTCGATTCTCTGTCGTCAACCCGGCAGGAGTATCTCGCAAGCCACTTCTGTGACCTATCGGACGAGGTGGACCCAGTGCAACGATACACGACATTTCCAAGTCGATACGATATTATTAGTGGGAGTTCTTTCCTGGCGACATTTCTAGACCTCCTCCATAGAGTTCTTCTAGAATCTTTGCCGAGCGTGCCGACTGTTCATGGCCACGAACCGGCTACAGTGACTCGCGCACACAGTTTGCGTCACGTGCCTAACGTCCTTATACTGCAGTTCGACGCAGAGAAAAGGGTCGTGATCTGGATTGGCGTGGACTCTCTGGTTGACTGATGTCAACAGACGATGTCGAGCTCTGATAATGTGTTATATACACACGTACGCAGAAACGTAAGCAAGTTTGTCTGGCAAAGCTGATTTGTTCGAGTCTATTCCAATTCCAATCTCGATTTTCATTTCGTCCTATTATTATTAGAAGGACTAACTCAATCTCGACGTTTCAGGCACGTGTCGAAGTTCGCTAGTGCGATACAATACACGCGTGAGTACATACGTCCATCTTTATTACGTTCTAATAAGCCTGGCCTACTGCGGCAGGGTTCTAGGCTGACGTAATACACGGAGCAACGGGCTGTTGCTCAATGTTTTCCCATTTCGTTGTGGGAGGCCGCGTTTCTCCGAGTTCGTGCTGTAGGGACTCACCTCCAGAGGAAGACTGCTAAAAGTGTGCAAGGGTAAATATTGTACAGGTTTATTAAATGAGCTGTAGTTTTCACAATGCTTAATAAGAGGGTAATGTGGATGGCCACATAAACACTTCAGATACCTAAGGACGAAATCTCTGTTCCACGTATTCAAACTAGCCCCACAGCGCAGCATGTGACATAGCTTTATCGTTTAAGATGTTAGTGTACAATCGTTTTTTTTTTGGTAATCAATCAAATTATTTCTGGTGTTAATACACGTCTCAATAAACACGCGCCAACTTGCGTGTCATAGCAAAGCAAGTTTTCGCAGCAACAAGATATAGGTGTGCGCAAGCAATGCGAGCAAATAAGTACTACTGCCATAAAAGTTAAGCAGCGCAAAAATAAAAAAAAGGAGGCTGAAATCTCCACTGAAAACTAAGGTATAAAATAGCGTATTAACACAGAACGAGATACACAGACGGCTGGGTCAATTACATACCCGTAAGGTTTTAACTATGAAATTCCAAAATACCCAACTAATATAATAGGATAGTTAGCTAACGATATTACAATATATACCGTTATATATCACCTACTCACTCGGGGGACCTGTGAGCAAAACGAGCTTCTCGTGTCAAGCCTTTGCTGCAACCTTTTTCAACCTTTTTCGCCAAGCCTGACTGCAGGAGATTTACTTTTCAGCTGCTGTCTAACACTAACCTGTTACGCTGGTCCCCTGGAGGGATTTTGGTTTCCCTTTAGAGTCCTCTGAAGACCTTCAAGAGCAAAATCGAACCTAGCGCAGCCGGAATTGCATTAACATTGAACTATAAGAAATTTTCCCTCCATTTCGGTTCGATTAATGTGACCGCCATGTGGATATGTTATGTGTAATAGTTCTTCTCGTTATCACCAGGCGTTATTGTGTTTAGGTGCTTCTCAAGGGTAAGATTCTATGGTTAGAGGCCATTGTTTACTTCATTAGCATAATCCTCGGAAGATTTTCCTATGTGGGCCGTACAGTTCACCGTCACCAATGCGACAAGTCAATATAGAGCTAGAGTATGCGCAGACTCCATAGCACTCCTGCTAGTCATGAGGCCGAATCTCATTTGCATTTATAAGGGACATATACGACACACAAAGATTATCTTCGGAGGTCAGAACGCTCGGGGGATTTGGATCGCGGCGCTCCCGATTTTTCATGTGTTGGTAATGAATGCTTCCTCCGAACGCGGACAGATGTGCACTCAGTGTAACCAACGGAACAATCGCCGATCACGGGCCGTTTATAGGCGCGCTATGGCTTGACTCAAGTGGCCGTCTATGTTGATGCCACTGCGCTGTTTGTATTATGTTTCACTGCTCACTGGAATATTATCATATTCTCATTGTTACTACATTGTTATCTAAATATGCTGTAACTTAACGAAAATAACAATTATAATAATAAAGGTTTTGGGCTCATCATTATCTCCTTGTCTAATTTAGACCGCTTCATTTATTCTTCATTTTCTGTTCTTTTTTTTTATTCATTATTGCTCACTACAGTACGTACCTGTCCCATTTGCTGCTGCTTTGGTAATACTTATGCTATGAGTTCTATCAGTTCTCTTATATATTATAGCTATGTATGTTGAGATGATATCCGGTCGAATGCCAAGTGTTCTCTCGACGCTGCTCAATGTACTCGATTGATCAGTTGCCCGGTTCCAGCGAGCACGCCGCGCGTTCCCATGGAACTACTTCGAGCGACCCTCGTGTGACCGGTTCAGTATCGGTGGACATCATTTATATAACGGAGGCAACATGCGCGGCCGGTGTCGCGTTTCTGGCGATAGACGCGTTTGGTCTCCCCTGTAAGACAAGGACAAGGTCGCTGCATTGTGGAGTAGGTCACTCCTACAGATCAGGTGAAGATTCTCTTGGATTATACTTCCATGCTGTTTTTGCTGTTTGAATGCTCAGTTTCTGTGTTGAAGAAGGCAGTCAGGTCTCAATCAGTCGCAAGCAGTGAAACTGGCCGGCTTCTGTGCGCACGTTTGATATCGCGCGATAACGGTGCGCGCTGTGATAGCGTCTCTCTTTGAGATGTTCGGCCGTAAATAAAGTTCCGTAAATAAAATGGATCTACCACATACGTACCACACATGCCGACAGTTAAAAAGTCTATCCAGCAATATTATAGGAAAGAGTGCTAGGAGTGAGAGCGTAGTAGTTTTACTTTGCGTTTGAGTGATACCCTCCTTAGTTTCCTAAGTACAATTGTTGTCAACATTATATGAATACATAGATAGATAGATGATGGCTTAATGATGGCTTCTAGACTTCTCTAGGGTGCTCATACGAAAATATATTATATTAGCCTGGAAGATTTTACATTGTTTTTATAGCTGACCCTCGACTGTCTTACCATGCCAGGTCTATGAGATCTGCCCAGGCTGGACATTCGTTTACCGTTTATAGATCGTGTCGTCTGCATTTTGGCCCATATTTCTATGAATAGTATCTACATTTCGGAGAAAAATCAGCAAAAGTGGCATTGAAACACTTAGGCACATGCTTGGAAATATTAAAACCGATTTAAAAGAGCCTCTGAGCAGCAGAAGACAGCCGTTTCATCAATCCAATAAGCAATGAGCTTGAATTGTTTTTCACGGTTTTCTATTCATATTATTATCCATAGCCTATACTACCGTGATTATTGGACTAGTAGTCTTCACCGTACTAATTGCATTACCCCAGTTACAAACCTGGTATTGATTCTATAATGGATATCATTAGCATCCACTATCCGTCTAGAGCAGAAATAATATCAGACAATCTGCACTTGTTGTTTCGATATGATTCGCCTTCATATATTTTCGTACTCCGCGCTCTCTCTTCTATAATCCAATTTCGTGCTTGGCGTCGGCAGGATTAATTTGCTTGTCCTCTCCGGCTTTCATCATCTTTAATAGCGATTTGCCTTAACCTCAGGACACTAGACCTAGTTAACGCAGCGAGCGGGCATTGCCTATAGCTTAAGTACTTCGCAGATGGCAAGAGACCCTACGCCCGGCTGCGCCAACCCTACGACTCCTCGACAACAACAATGACCACTTGAGGTAATTGGGCAAAGTCCCCGAGAAGCACGAATTAGTCCGGAGCGGACGACATAGCTGCCAGGCTGATGACCAGGGCGCAAGTGGCTATAAGCATCCTTTGACCGCTTAGTGATACGCTAATCTTGTTCGCGCCAAACGCGAGGCAGACCCAGATACCATAGTAAGATGATCGTTATCCCTTATCTTAGCAAACGGATGCACGCAGAAAATCGCTATACCCACAACGATATGGAGGCACACACAGACATTGCCCGTCGGAGGACTCGTGGATTCTTTTACGATCTCTTTTGACTGCCTAGTTGCGGCTAGAAACGTAGCCGCAGTCCACGTCGCCGCGTTGACGACAAACATTTGAAGCCGATAAAAGACAATTCGACTCACTAACGGGTGTCCCTTGCATGTGCAACGTAATATTATGCAAATTATACCTGTTACAATCATTAGAAATTTGTGTGTGTGTGTGTGTATTCGGGTATTATAAATCTACTATTTGCTGTTACCGATATGATTCCACGAACAGTATGATTTTGAAACTAGACGGCTTTAAGACCATTCCTTTTGATTCTGCAGGCGGATTGTTGACGTAAGCATTTGCTCGAGGTCGATGGTACACTTCCACGTTCATTAGCATAGCTAAAAGATGGTTACGGCATGAACACCTAGGCCAAGTGGCACGCTCTCGACTTATAGCCGTCGAGTCCAAAATTCACTGCGTCCTTTACTTCTTGTGTAGCCCGGTGCTAACGTAGTCCTCGATACTCAGTCTATGGCGATCAGGGCTCACCCGGGGAAATATTCTCTGCTCCGCTGTCGTTTCAAAAGCAGGTGATCAAGTATGTCTGAGCTGACACTCAGCTGTTCTCGTACGTGACAGGCCTCAGAACCACCATTGGGTATCACTCCAACGAGCTGTCGGGTCCACGTAGCGAATGCATTCATCTGCAATTGGATCATAGTGGAATTCACAATCATCAAACTAGCGAGCATCTACCTCAAGCTATCCCAAAGCCGCGTCATGTCAGTGGTGTTATATGGATGCAAATTGTCGTTCCCTCCGCGTCAAGGGATCTTCGCAGGAAGCTATAGCAGCGAGTTTTATCGTCGACGGGCTGCGTTCATGAAGACAAATTATGCGGAGAGGCGAGGATCTCTTCGAAAATTTCTTCTCCACAAGTGCCACACTGACGGCTCAGCGAGATTTGTCATTCGCCAAATAGCAATTGGTCATAGAGACGCTGTCGCTAATATAATATGTACAATGCGATTGGAGGATTGTGAATTTAAATTCGATTAAATACGACCACAAGTGCCGCGAAGCGATGTCAGATATTCTGTTGTCGAATCCTCTCCTGCTTCGCTATTCTATCTTGGCTGCTGTCGGCAAGATCAACGAATTGGTAAATATTGCCAAGAAGCCATCACCACCCGGACACCGCGACAACACCACCTGTAAAGTTTTCCTATGGCGAAAAGAATGAAACACACACAAACGGTTCAAATCTTCGCCGCCCGACCAAATATTGTATATTTGAATTCACTGTTTAAATTCAAGCCACTCCCATATAACCGCATCATGACACGAAAGCATTGCACATTACATTAGACATTACATTCATCCTGCTTGAATAGTGCTCACCTAGTACAGGTTACAAGATACGCTGCTGTGTCACTGGAATCGCGGTGGGGATTATGCCGTCGGCGGGTCATTTATTGCGTAATTAATAACAATAATAACCATAATTATGTCTTGCTTTAAATAGCTCGATATTTTTGTTTACAAAACATACTGATTTTGTGTCACTTTCCTCTATAATTAGAACACATGGAAATCATCCAAAAAATTAGCTTTCATTGACGTGTTCGTTGACAATTAATAATGCTACCGTAGATAGAAAGAGCTTTCGAAGAGCTCACCCTCAGATGCAGCTGTTCGGCAACGTTCGCAATAGTTACAACTCGTTCGCGTTGAAACGAGAAATCGGTCAGCTCTTATATCGCAAGCGCCTTCCAACCGGCATTAGTATTACCACTGCGTAATCGTCTAGCTGCGAAGTTTTTCAATAGTCCCAGCAGTCATGTCTAAATCGCATTTGGCGTGCAGACAATCGCACCCATCTGATACGGACTCTGAAAGGCTAGACCTGTTCCGAGTTCTTCGGTATCTTCGGTATGGTCTATGAGCGAAGCGATGGCCGGTAAATGAGCAAGCGAGCTAGCCAGCAATGGAAACAGCAATTAATGCATCAATTTCAACTGGCTAGGTAGACCTAGATGTCCCACAATGGGCGTGTGTACACAGTAGATATCAACTGCCTCAATAGCCGCTGTATGTATCAGATTGGACGGCTGTACCATGGACAATCAGCAGAGTCGAGGGACAAGCTGCTAGCTCCTTTCCACCGCACCCCTTCAACTATCCAGCCCCCCAACAAAGTAGGCCCTGCCGATCCTTCGAGTCAGAGAAATCAACGATTCCACAACGGCACCCGCAGATAGATCAGCAGCGAGCGAGAGTGGTACCAGCAGCAGAATCTCTCTCTCTCTCTCTTTATATATATATAAGTGTGTGTGTGTGTGTGCGTGTGGACGAATTCGGCGGCGTGACATCCACACCGGGAAGCGGATTGGCATTAAGGGTTTCTGGCTCCGGAGAATGTAAGCAGTGTCGGAGGCAGGGTAGCCCATTGGGCTGATGGGGAAGCCCGATATGTATGGTTCGTATATATCAGAGAGCTATCAGAGCAGGAGTCAGGTTACTATGACAACGCGGACGCAGCCGGTTCTTTTGAGGGGGTAGAGGAGGAGGCCACAGCAGCCATCAACTGTCGATATTTTTGCTACGTGCGGCGTCGTGCTTGAGTCGGTGTCGCGGCGATCGAGTCAATGGCAGACCGCCGTACGGAGCCCCGACAGCGAACGCCAGCGAGTGCTTACTGCCTACTGCTTGCAGCGGATCGCGAAGGCAGCAAAAGAGGTCGCCGAAGCGGAATCGTCGAGGCCGCTGCTGGAAGAAAGCGGGATTGTACACAGGGTGGTTGTGGCGGCCGCGGCCGTAGCTCCGGTTGTCGAGCTGGTCATCGTCGTCGTCGTCGTCGTCGTCGCCGCCGCGCGGATGGTTTTCCGCTGGTGGGATAGCGGGAACGCTCGACGCAGAGAATCAAGTTGGGACAGGAACAAGGGAAAGTACCCCTTGGCTGAGCTCCCGAGATCGCCCGTCGCACGGGATACTGTGGCGCTCCCACAACGGCTGCTACCAGCAGCCATGGACCATGAGCAAGGGGAGATCCACTTTTCTCGCTGGCTCCGGGTGTGGGCAACCGTCGTAGCGATTGGTCGTAGTGAATGGCGAACGACCACAGCCTTACTGACCGCAGCTTACAAGCCACTACTACCACTGCACTGCAAAGGCCCAAAGTACAATGGGAGGCAATCGTCCCATTCGTAACGCGCCGACCAGTCGAACTACCACCGGAGGTTGCCGGAAACCACGTCCGGGGAGAGGGGCGACGCTGGGGTTCGGAAACCTCGCCCGGCCTTCGTCGCAGCGGCTCAATTCGCCCGCGTTCGCCGGCTGGCCAACCAACCGGCCAACACCGCAACCGCAGCATTCCCGGCTGTCTGCCGCTGGCCCAATGGGCTTTGCCAGCCAGACAGAAGGAAAGCAAGCTCGAGTCTCAATCCGAATGCCGGCGGTAGCTCATTCGTGGTTGGTACGTATTACACAAAATGACCACCAGCCGTACAGATAACATTGCAGGCAGCCCGCTGGCGCAGCAATGCGACGCCAAAGAAGACCCTGAAGCCGGCTCATAGAGTTTTGCCGCATCCTGACAAAGCGCGCGCGTAAGGGGGGAGCCGGGGTTGAAGAAGCGCACACGCGCATGCTGCTACTGACTTGGCAGATCAGAGCTACGGGCCGATGTCGACGTCAGTGAGGACCGCCAGTTTGGCTGCTGCAGCTCGTTCGGGGGTTGCGTAGGCAATTTGTCTGTGTGAACGGGCGAGTGTTTGTTGCCATCATATTTTCGCCCTAGCATAGAGCATCCGAATAGTCGGTGATGTTACACTAAAGTACATCGGCGTCTGAGCGGATTTGCTTGTCTGCGGTTGTCATAGTTTTGAATACAATCGTATTATGCTCAAGCACATAGTATACTAAAGTACCACTAACCCCTTCCCCGACCGCCCGCCCGCCCGCCCTCTCGTGTTTCGTGATTCGAGTGCTGCATGTCGCTGTATGCTCTTTCATCTCGGCATCGAACTCGGCTCTGCCTCGTCATTCAGTGTCGCAAGGCTTACTGACGATCCGATCCGTTTGCCAACGATCACCATGCATATTTGCCACTGATAGCTGAGGCGTCCCTTCGAATTTGCTTTGTTGCTATTCATCCTTAACCAATGAGCGCGATGTTCCCCTGTTTCTCCCCACGTTGTAGTATTGTTCATGAGAAACACGCGTGTACCACGCAGGAGCTGCATATCGTGACGGGGTTCATACACTTACGAAGTTCATAACTGTGTTTCATTATTCTTTTTACGTTACGACATCCAACGAGTGCATGTACGACCGCAGCAAACAAGAAAGCTAATGGAGACAGATAGATAGATGGCGAAGATATCGGACTGGTTCCGCAGTCTACGGGGCCACATCTGCTGTACGAGCCACATGAGGCGTGGCTGATTATGCCTTCACGGGCGGAGTGGCGTTATAGAGAATGGCGTGCATCACCTTGGCCACGGGATACATTGATGGAGGGAACGAGATGATATATCGAACATTTCATGTTCGTCTCGCTAGTAGTACACGGACACGAAATCATATTTGGCTGGTTTACAGTGTTCAAGAGGCGCAGCCGGTGAGCTTAGCTCCGCTCGCATCCGGTGGTGCCGGTTCGGCACAGTAACCACCCTATCGCTGGCTTTTCGTTACGGTGCTTGTTCACTGTGATTCATGTTTATGTAAGTGGAATCAACGCGCGATTACAATGTTTAGACTCGAATTTAGAGCCAGTGCCCGCGGGCCAATTGCTTCCTCGCACCGATTGATTTCAAGGTAATGCAGCCACTGGGTGACGCGACGAAATGCTCTTTGAGAGCATGTTATATGCGTATGGATCATATGCACTTTCTCTTCGCCGATACTTTGCGACTTATATATTTTCCGTGCGATATTCGGCGGTGGCCGATTTCTCAGGTGTTACATGGTTCGCAAAGGCTAGCGACGTCACCAAGGCTATCATACTACAGAGACCCAGGCGTCGTCTTGGACAGAGCTGGGCGACACTTCCCGAGCGCGCTATTTCCCCACAGCGATGTGTCCCAAGCCACGCTTTTACGTTTACGTGAGCCAGGGGAAGCCTGTCACTTTCCGTAATTCCTCCGATACGTCGGCGCTAATTTCGCTGCCAGTTCGGCGGTGCTCGGCTATGACAGAATTCCTAACCGCGCGAAAGAAAAAACATTGTCTCACCAGTGACAGATAGCCTCGTTAGGCGTCGTATTGGATCGGGCGGAGGCGGTGTCGTGGGCCGCTTTCAACGGCGCCTCCTGATCCGCCTGTCGCGTTGCCACGCCGATATCATCATGATCTATGGTGATAATGCTAACTGAATTAGCGGAGCACGCTTGACAGTAACAGGAGTGGCACTTCGATGTCGCGGCAGCATCAGCAGCGTCCAGTAGAAGCAAATCAACCATGTGACTCATCTTGGGAGCGAGAGAGAGCAACGTGTCAGTGCTCCGGACCTTACCTTTCCTACTTGCTCGGAGCGCTTGGCAAGCGGTGCGCGCTGTTGGCGGAGCCGTCGTTAACGGGGCCAGCATTCGTTCCCTTAGTAATGGAAGCATGAAGTTGCGAATTGACGATGATACTGATGATGATGATGCGGTGATGAATTAATTCCGAGTTTATTGTTTTGCTCTATTATGTGATGATATCGCATGAATTATGATATAGCGTTGTTGCGGTGACAAACGTCCCAGCACACACACGTTCAAATCCTGCCATGGCCTCAGGCGGGTGGAGGTGTCGAGTTCTCCTTACGACACGCTCTATACAGCGATAAGCGTACGTGCCGAGAACGGGGCTGATGAGAACGGGGCCGAACGTGCTTCAGTCGCAGATCAGGGGGTACTTATCCGCATGATACTACTAATCGATTTATTTCGTCGTGGCTGAGAGTTGGTGCAAGGGACGAAACACGATTTTAGCAGTATCCATTACGAATGGCCCAGTGCGTCATTTGGATTATTGTTTGGACTTCTTCTCTCAGGCCAAACCTCTATCGTCCTTCTATGCAAAGGACAAGAAAAGGCCGTAGCAGAAACTCGATTAGAGGAAATCTAATTTCACACATAATTGAACAAGGAGCGCTCCGATCTATTTTGGCCGATTTCGCCGTGTATATGGATATTACTAAATTCTTATTAAAGGAATATGTAAAATATAAATTGCGTTCTTAGCTTGTAGTCATGCCGATCGTGCGTAACTGCACGCTGAAGTCAGAATATAGAGAATAACAATGATGAATATACGCTTCAAGTATAAAATAGAATATATCCGTTATTATTCGAAAATAAATAGGGACTCCCCAATCCTATTCGTTGACTATCATTGAGCTTCTCTTTTTCTTGGCTTCGTTTTGTCATTAGGTATTATCCTGGAAACTAGGGATGTATTAATGGTAGCGCTAAAAGGGCTATGCAATAAGGGCTATTTAATGGTGGCACGTTGAAGTTGCAGTCTCTGGAGTATTTGTTTCGTTTCTATACTATCCGAGGTTTATTCAAACATACAATAATTAAGGATTATTTCTAGGGATTATTTGGCGAGGGGATTTAATTGGGGACCGGGATCGAGGCCGTTTGTTTAGTATATATATATATATATATCCCAAGCAGCATTTAAGGTTATCTTTCAAAATTCTTGTATAATGCTGTACACTCCATGTATATTTTCATATAATTGTGTGTCTTGCTATATATGTACAACAATTGATGACGCAGTTGAGGACGGTGTGTCAAGCCGAGGCAACCCTCTTGAACATCATGCAGTTTAGTGCATACGGCAGTCGGCCAATGAGCTGATGAGCGGGCATGTGGATCTCCGGTTGTGCTACGCTAACTTTGCTTTTTCGTAGACGAACACTTGGTTGATGGATGAATGGACAGCTCTTTAGCTATTTTGGTTCTCCTCCTGATTTCAATGTTTTCCAATTTTTCCCTCTTTTCTTTCTTTCAGTCTATAGTGGCCTATATTGTAATATCTAAATCAATTATAGCTATGCCCAACCGTGCATACACTCTTCTATTAAATGAAACGTCTACGCGATCAATCACACACACACACACAGAGAACGTCTCGTATCGAACTTTATCATGCATATTTTTCCCTACATATTCCTCTGAATTCATTCGAATTCAGAGGTTTAATGACGGCTGATGTTTATAATATAGGATATCACGCTGATCTGTGACTAACCAGTGTCATTGCCCATACACCGCAGTCACTGCCACCACCGAAGGGTGACTTTCCCTAAACAAATTCCCATTTTTCTCCGCCCTCTCAGCAACGTGATCGCGATTTCCACGACGCGACCTCGCTCTACTGCGCACCTCATTATGGGATGTCTGCGTTGTCAAATTCTGGGACATCTGCTGTCAAACATCGCGTGAGTCGTAAATCCTCCGTCGTCTCTCCGCTAACGACGACGTATTCAAACTGACACCCTTCGCATTCATCGCGATCAGGACGTCTCAAACGTAGAAGAGCGAGAGATAGATAGAGGTACCTATGCGGCCTGTCTGCTCGCGTAGCGCTTTGAATACCGCTTTTCTCTTAGAGTCTCCTGACGGCGAACGGCCACGAAATCACGGTGCCATAGAAGGAGATAGACTTGGTGATATTTCGTCGTCGCTCATGACGAATCTAAAAACTCGTCGAGCGACTGAAAGCAACTGGCACCAGCTGGTCAAAGTGAATCGCTCGTGTTTAATATTCGCGCTGCTTAAATTGAATAGCGAAATACCCGAGAGTGTCTCTCTCTCGATGCACTCGTCATGTGTAACTCCATCAGTTCAATATGCAGAATTCAGCTTCTGTTGATGGCTATTAAAATGGAAGTAGACTCTCTGTAGACGCATATGCTGGCTGCGCGGGGAATTGTATTATAGAATGGTGTAGAGCAAATAACTGAACGAAGTAAAATTACATACATATATAATGCTTACAGCGTGGGCAAGCGTCGCATTCGGATAGCTCTACAGATTCGAAACTGTTTCAATAGTTATGTCCTCAGCTATTTTATGCTATGAAAGTTCCGAGTATTCCAGCAAGGTAAATATAATTATTATGAATGTCAGCAAATTGTATATCCAGATGTCTCGGTGCCAGAGGAGAAGATATTTAGCCCAGAGATATCAAGTGCTTGGAAAAGCTTTTTTTTTATATTTGCTATATTCAACATGAAAAAAACTAGAGCTAATTTTTCCATGTGTACCGAAGCTGGATCTCGCTCTCAAACACTCGTTTGTAAGGGATCTAGCGCCCATCAGCCCCAATGGAACAGAATTCTTCTGTTTTGTTAAACTGCTTCCTAGACCATTTTGTCGTTGAACGCACTCACAGTCGTCCTTTCATTATTGAAGTGTGTTTAGTCCTTCTGAATACGAAACCACCTTGCATAGACTTCACCAGCTCTGAAGCGCACCCCGACTTGCCTCAGGTGACCCCTTTTTTGTCATTCATTAAATTTTTTGTTCTATCCTCAGCTACCTCGAGCACGAACGCTGTACTGTTGATATACCCGTTAATATGTTGGATATTGACAACACGCGAGTCGCACAGAGACTCATAGTTTACTTGGGATAAATGATTGACAGCACAAAAGTGCCGCCAGGGGGCACTCCCTTTACGGGCACTTCGAAATTGCGCACAGCATTATCAGAATGGTCCGAGCGACATCGAATACATGTCGTTAATGATACCGTATGATAATGGGAATAATAGTAATAATAAAAACAATCTTGCAGAGGGACGAACTTGAATGGGGTGACCACGAAGTCCCCAGGCAGGCAGACGGCTCGCTTCGACCCCCTGCACCTTTTACCGTTGACACCTTATAGTCATTGATTCTAACTAACTAGCTCACTCTATTTAGCCAGTCGGTGACGAGCCAGGCCAACGCACCATCTACGCATATACACTATTTGACTGTAGCATTTCTCCCTGCCATTTTCCGCTGTCCATCTTCACCGGTCCTCCCCCAGTCCATGCGCGTACTGCGGAGCTGCCGTTGTTCGAGCTTGCTGCGACCGTTTTCGCTTCTCCTGCTCGTTCTGCTCGCCCATTATTATTTATGTAAACGAGGCCCCCTGCAAGGACACGATTGCTCGAGTCGCGTATCGCGTATCGCATACATTACATGTATAAGAAGTTAACGAGTACACCGCCGCCGCCGCCAACAGCAGCAGCAGCAGCAACAAGCGCAGGCGGTTTGTGGCTGGCACTTTAATAGACTACCGCTACATCACTTTTTTTCGTAGGTCATTCTCAACTGTCTTTCTACGACTACTTCTTTTTATAGTTGTAGTTCGGCTAGCAGCAATCAGCTGGACTAATGCGAGACTTGGTTCAATAACCTAAGAAACGAATCGTAGGTTTGCGTGTTTCTTGTCGCGGTGGCGGCGGCAGCGATAGCGGTTATTGTACTGCGTCAACTTGGTGTCGGCACAAGCGAACATAATAATAATAATAATAGGTAGAAACTATCCCGTCACTGTATGCATCTCCACCATCGTGGGCGCGCGTTGTGCATAGGCGGAACGCGTGAGTAGAGAGAGATTTGTTTGTTTGGGGAGGCCAGGCAACAAACAAATTCAATAGGCGCGTAGATGTACGTTGATTATGGCGTGACTGATGGAAGGTAGAATCTTTTATCCGCCGCCGGCCCTTCTCGGATCATTATTGTTTTTGGGAGATTTGATGTATATATATATATATATATATATATATATATATATATAGTAATCTTATTCTGTCGTATTTAGCTGAGCAAGGTGTTAGCAGACTTTGATAATGACGAAATGCTTTTCAATCTCAGAAATCATCCGAATCTGTTATATTTCACTGTCGCCATGTGTTGTATTATTATTGGCTATCATGTGTTCGCATACGCAATTGTTAGTTTATGTTAACTTCTTACACGCAATTTTTTGGAAATTCGTTCACTCTACCCATAGCTTAATTTATCCAACTAGTTCAAAGGTCCCTTTATTTCGCTCTACTGGAAATAATAATACTCTCACAAAGTGGCATTGCCCTGTTTTGCTTTACGGAATATACCTCTGAAGACCTTTTAGGTCCTTATAGGTAAACTAATAACGAACTAAACTAGAAGCTATCGTTAGGGTTCTGTCGAATCTGCCGTACAAGCCATCAGCGACGTTAGCAGCTAAAACAGTGGACGTTTTGCATGACAGAGGTATGCTGGACACAGCACGAATGTTTGTGTATACGAAACCTTGCGTGTCCTGACAACCCAAATCTGACAAGTGTCGTAGGCCTGGTTTTCCTGTAGGCCTAAGTAATCCCGAATTTACGGATTCCCTCCGTTCCAACTATTGTCTGAAATCACCACAGGAACCTCCAGCTCTTATTCAAGCGGCGAGTATGCTCTTGCGGCGAAATAGGCAAGGCATGGCGAGAATTGTTTTCTCTAGCCTACTAACCAGAAATGAGAAAAAACGATTGCCTGATCCGTCCAGTCGGACGGAACAAATTCGCTCGTCCGACCGGTCGACAGGTGGACCAAATTGATGTAGCAAGAAGCGAAAAGCCGGAGCGACTCGCTGGGTACGATGGCACAGAAGAGGGAAGCGACATCTACTGAGCTCTGTCTGTTCGAACGAGATTGTCGGATGAACGAGAGTATCTGGAGAAGGTCGGTCGCGAATACTCCGAAAAAAATGTCGAATATCGGATAGATTTGCGATCGTAACACAACGCCTTCGTGTAATTAGCCACATTTTTATGCTTGATTGAGGATTGCTCGTATCAGAAATGGCTAGCTACCGCCTCCTTTCTACTCGTACGGTAAAGTGCTCGACAAATAGATTTAAATGTTTTTAATTCGGGAACAGCCAGCGAATTTGATTAGGGCTCAACAGTGTGGGAAGTATCCGATTCCCTATGGCAATTCCGTAGGGCACTTGTCATCGCTTGACGTGATCTAGTACTCGTATTTGGTTAACAAATCCCGCCGTCATTCGTTTGTCTGCAACTGCGAAGTTCACTAGTGGATACGCCACGGCAGATTGTACGGTCTAGCGAACAAGTACGCGCCGTTTTTGTACGAACGGCCAGAGCAAGCTACCTACCGTCATGCCCAGTAGTGCTCTCAGGGGACGGATTCACGTTGGCTGGCGGACTAGGTTACTGGTGTTGGGTAGCATTTCGCTGTCATGCGGACACTGACATATTCACGTCATTCTAGCCTAACTTGCGCCTGTATACACTAGACTCTGTTTGCTCGCGGACGCATCTTCACCTGACGATGCCCTTCTGAAACAACCGGTTCCTTCGCTTAACATGTTTCTCGGGCGGACTGCGGAACGAGACATCTACAGGAATCTACACGAGACACCATCTCGACGCTCGACGCGTGATATGCGTTAATAAAACAGGCGAAGACGCTCCTCTGTCGGAGTTCGAGATTCGTATAAAGAATAGATCCGAAGTTCTCCTTTGTAGATGTCAATTTTGCTTGATTTTGAACTAGATGGGGTACCACGTAATCTGAAGCAAATTAGGGTCATTTGAAGGGTAATCTTAAGCAGTTGGCGGCGAAATGTAGTTTCAAGCGAAAGTTGTTCAAACGAATGAGAGAAACGGCTTTAAACCCCCGATAAGTAAATTTAACGACGCTTGACAAGATGCCAAAGCGTATTATTAATTCCGTTCGAAACTTGGGTGAATTTAGAGACCACGTTATGGAAAATTTTAGGCCACAAGTGACATATCATATATATGTCACTTGACCATCGTTTGGCCCCGACGTCGATGACGGCAATAACAACAACAACAACAAAAGTGTATAAGTGTTTGAAGCTGCCACTTTTCGTAGAACCACTTCGTACGTGAGCTGCATTCTATTCTTCCTGAACGATCCTGCGGGCATGCAAGTCGATTTCAATAGAGGATCAGATCAGCTTTGACTGGCTAAATGAATAGGTTAGACTTCTTTGTAGTTCTTCCTTTGTACACGATTCGTCCGTTCATGTGTCTGGCGAGCAGGAAGTATTCTGTGAGCCTATATGTCGCTGTTGAGTCTATTTATTGTGTCGTACGATGTGGTGTTCTCGCAAAGCGAGCGATTAAAACCGTCGAATTTCCCATCGGAAACTGCTGGAAGAGCACCGAAGGCACTGTCTGATGTGGTTGCAGCACACTGATGGACGCATCTAATGCAAGGATTTGGTGTCCCACTTCGTTGATCTCAAAGGCCTTTACGCCTAGTGTTCGGTTTGCGTTAGAGATACAAATGCAATATATATAGCATATCATACATAATCTTTAATCTGTTTCGACATGATCGGGGTATTCACGTGTGCCATTGTAAAATTGCAGCTCCCTTAATAAACCAATATACCTTTACCTTTCTGCATCATACACCAATAGCTCCGCAGACAACCGTATTCTATAAGAATATGAGGTTGTTCTCGACGAACATATCTACCGTAACCGATCCTGAATCTCTGATCTCGGATAACATTCAAGTGAAGCAGTCATCAGTATAGCTCTGGTTCGGCCAGGTAGTTTGACTAGAACCCTGAATATCGAATCGACCCTGAGATTATGTTTCCATTAGCGATACGAAATGCAATCCACAAGCATTGCAAAGCTGAAATGGTTCGGTAGCATTAATGTGTTGTTCGATGCAGATGAGTGGACTCTCGGATCGAATCTAGCAAAAATGTTCCTGATGATTTTTTTTTGACAAAAGAGACAAATGTATATATTTGTTTGTATGCACTATATGTCGTGATGTATATTATCACAACTATTTTTGCTTGACACCTGTATCTAGAAGCATGTGTCGCAATGGGTAAACGAATGTATTAATAATTACGTTGACATATAAGTCAGGATCACTGTGGCATGTTGATGGCACTAGAACGCAGGTACATAGATTGAGATTAGTAAAATTTAGTGTATTATTATTATTATTACTAGAGGGGAACGTTGTTCCTCGTGTTGATTAAAAAAATGGGACGATCCGCAAATGGAAGAGCAGTTTACAAACTACGTGTCCTATATATGGGGATAAGGAAATGGCTTTTTAAGAAAATGGCTGGGGAAAAGGATCATGGCTTTTAAACATTATTGTCGTCAACTCCTAAGTAATCTCTAAGCGATGTGTTTTTTTTTATTTTTCACCCAAATTATAATAATTATAATCGTAACATATAACCCTCATATGCATACGTGTTTTACTTCAACATTCAGGTGAGGAGCCCTCTCGGAGGTGCTGTTAGAAGGTGCTTTACCGGTGGAAAACTCAAGCTCTCTTTCATCCACGCATGCGTGTGTGGGGGGCCAATATTGGGTCCATATGAAGACGGGACTCATCCTCCTATATTCTTACTGTTCTGTCGCGCGCTCTCTCTCTCTCTCTAATTACACCTTGGGTCGTCCACCTACGTTAGGGTGCGTCATTAGCTCGGGACAATTGCCGCATTGTCACCGTTGTGCGGTCAGGGTTGCCTGTTGCGGCGTCGAGGCCCAGAACGATGTACGTCCACCAGATATGACGGAGTTGTGCTATTGCATTATACGTTTCTATCATACGTGTGCGTGTAGCACGACGCGAAACGCAACGATGCAGCGATAATTGGCACTAGAGTTGTTGTTGTTGTTGTTGCCGGGCGACAGCGCCCACGAGTGTTACACTTGTATCGAGATGATGTATCGGATATGTGTGTTATAGCGGCCGTGTTACCCGTGTTGTTTTTTTACGTAGATCTCGCCGCCGGCGTGTCGAGCTGCGTACCGCGAAAAGGGAATAGTTGCTTGTCCGCGTCGCGACGAACGAAACAACACACGATCCGTTGTGGCGGGGCCATTTGATGAGCAAGGACGAATAATGAATTCGCTTGACAAGCGAACATTATGCTTTGTGAAAGAAGTGCATACATATACGTTCGTGGGAAGTATGCAGTTGCATACAATTCTCAGACATGATAATAATAATAACTATTATTATTATTATCGTTATTATTATTCGTACAATGAGACACGCACACATACCCATGACACAATACAAAGTTTCGGTTTATTAATGAAACAGCCGTTGTTTACGACGCCGCTTAAGTTCTCGATATGTGCTGCTGCTGCGGGCTTCGAACCTGCGGCCTCGGTTTTTTACGGCTAAAAACTTAGCCGTGCAACTGACTGCGGGCACTAGTCTCGTTAACGATTAATGATAGTCGCTATTATACAAAAACTGTCAAAGCTATTGAGTAGGCGACGCTGTAGTTGTTCTCCAGGTGGTCCATAAACGCCACGTTGACATGTCATTAACATGTTGGTAAATAGCTGCGATGAAAAGATTCGACAAGCTGATATAGTGCATAAGGAAAAATGGAAAGTAAACGGTTCGAATTGCATAGGACACACACAAATCGATCGTTGCAAATATATTAATAAAATTGAGCGTTTTTCTTTAAATAATGCTATTATAAAGGAAGAGATGCAATGAGTGAGTCAATGAAGAGTCTGTCGTCTCCTATGGCTTTCAGTGGCTAGCTTTAGCTTCACAGATCCATACACATTTAAGCAATACTACCAAGGCACAATTTCCGGTGCGGATGAACACGTATAGGCCGCAGACCTGCTGGAACGCTATTGTAGAACTGATTAACTGAGCTTCGTACCTTACGGCGAGAGAGACTACATGAATGCTATCTAGAGTGAAGTTACATTGGCTTCTACCAAATTTGTGATGAATGTCTGACGATGCCTCTGGTAATTGAAGTTCGTTGTTCACTGACCTTTGGGAACGATCCCGCAGTGTTCTTTGTAACAAATTCGCCATTAACAGCGGAAACGTAGAGACACTTAATTTCCGTTTTAAATTTCATGCCCTTAACAAACCTCTTCGTCCAGGTTGAACTCAAGACTGAGGAGAACAACGAGAGAATGTGCGCTGTTGTTGTTGTTGTTGTGGGCTATTCACTTGACGTTGAGTTGTCACGAAGTGAGCGCATTCAAGCAACTGCTTACAGAAATCCAAGCTGATGATACACGGCACGTATCGGTACACCGTCAAAATATTGGAAAAATAATCTACCGGTACTCCATACTTTGGGTTAGGAGATAAAGAGCATACGGAATTATACTGTCTGATAATTTGTTTACCATATAATAGCCAGTAAGCGTGCACCCAGAGCATGAAGCAATTACATTGAAACCCTACACGCGTGACAGTTATCTAAGTGTATATTCGAAAGAGCTCGCTGAACGAACCAATAGCTAGGAGACGAGCGGAAGACTAATTAAGCCAGCGCTAATTACCCATGCGCACAAATTGTGTTGACAGTTTGGAGTGTCGCCGTTGCCACCTCATCGCGGAACTCTCGCAGGGAGATGTCCCTATACGGTGGTGAGAGGGAATTCGCAATCGTTACCCGACCTCAACGCTTACGTAGGGTAACGCTAAAGGCCCAAAGAGATAGAGAGCTCATTAGTAACTCCATCAAATCGAGAAGGGGGGGGCGTCCGTCTTCCTTCGGTGACGACCAACAGTGTCTGGGTCAGATGTCTACGAAGGCTAAAAAAAGGAAAGAAACTTTTTGGGGCGACACTGCAATTCTGAAGATTGGGTAATTGTCGGACGCCGCAATGAATGTTGGCGCGATGTAGACGTGTTGAAAAAAGAACACTCTACGTGTATTCCCGTGGGACAGGGTACTCTCGAAGGTGTGCGCATGACGTACTTGTGAACATTTTGTGGAAAGTCCGGATAATCGTTTCTTTTGAAAAACGCCTAAATAGCATTTGAGTTAAGGGCTCATATAGAGAAAGTGTGCACCATTCTCGTGGTCTATTTTGACGGGTTCTACCTTGAGCGATTTGGAGAGTCAATAATGTGTTGTGTTTGAAACAAGCGTTTGTTTCCAAAACTCTACTCCAAGCCTCTGAAGTGGCCAGAGAATTCAGGTTTCGTCATTTCCAATAGCCGCTGATGATTTAAAGCAACATGGAACTTATTATTGTATAGTTGTCCTAACACTGAGACCAGTTGAGGCGAGGAAGATAGATCCTTTCCTCTCGTAACGGATCTTTGAAAACTATGTCGAAAGGTGATTTCGTGAATTTGTCACATAGGGGCAATAGCTGTGAAGGCCTGGAAAAAGTAGGAAGCAAAGCAAATATTATCCTACTTATAAACACAGTCGGATTCGTCCTTGAACTCGTTTAAAAATATGGATTTACAATACTAAATAGTCACCTTGATACGCTTTATCTACAAACTTCTGCCAAGTACCCCTGTGCGGCGCCTCATCCCGTACCTTGAGCGCTGCAACAGCCAGTCATACGAACAACATGGATCTCTCGAGAGCGAGGGTCGACGATGACTGCGTATAGCGTACTTCTACAGGAGAAGGCACAACGCAAAATCGCCCCCTAGCAGTACACCTACTTCTCATTCATCGATTTCAATATCGCACTCGACTCTCAGTTGAGAACAATCGCCCCACACACGCTAGCAAAGCTGAGAGTTCTGCGGAATTTTTGGGTCTTTGAAAGCCTCCTTTTACAGATACACCCGATGATATCCCTGGTGACGACAGAGAGAACTGGCGTTGAGCAGACGACAGGATTCGCCCATGGGAAAAACGTAAGTCTATCACTTTCCACCCCTTATCATGAGTTCCCGTGATCTCCTGTGAATGGAAGCATTGTCTAAGCTAGACAACCCGTTACGAGGCGTGTTGTAGAAGGATGGTTGTAGAAAGAGGCGTGTTGCGATGCGGACATGCCCACACACCGTGGGGCATGATAAAATATGGATAATAGGCTACGTGTGTGTCGTCAATGCTCTTTATCTGCACAATGGCAAGGCCACTCACGTTAAGGATGTTGGTTGGCTGCCTAAGCTGAAGCACACGTTTAGCAGTTGCTCGCCGTGCATTGAAGCATGCCGTTTAATTAGTTCATTGATTACCTCAAGTGATCACTCTGATCTCAATAGAATATAATGTTTTTAGATATTGTTGTTTTTATCTAGACATGTAGGTACCGAAGTGGCATGCTTATTGCTCATCTACCCTGACCGTTTTAGGTAACGAAACTATCCACGATCTGAACAAACTATCCTTAAAGATTTCTATTTCTGGCTAATTCGCACAGTTAACTAGGCCTTTGCGGCTAACTCCGTAAAGGAATTAACCTCTTCCCCTACTTGCAGCTGATAAGCATCTTAATAATCGAATTATTTAACAGCATTAACGTAATCAGGAGTTACCTGATCTGATAATCTTGACGGGGAAGTGATATGTCCCTCATCCCGACATCGCGAAGCTGACTAACTAATTCGATTTTTCTCCCCTAGAGTTTTCGGACGTGTCCTGAAATACACCCCGCCGTTTACGCTCAAGCTGACCTCGTATAGAAGGAAGTTCTACCAATCTAAGAGGTTATGAAGCCTCCTAGTTCAGATTCAATTTAAATTTGTCGAAATAAAAACGAAGTAGCAGACCATTTCTTAACAAAAAAAGTTTTCCTTACTATCCCGACAACTATTGGGTACTCTTATATTTTCGTTATTAGTACAATATAATATGAAATTAAATGAAGATATACCTTAATTAAGGGCATAACACTCAATTTTCGTACAGTGCAAAATGAGCCAGCTTATAAAATTCCGTTGTTAAGTGGCCGGCAAATTCTGTCCCTGGGAACGTTCCATCGAAGCGTCCGTCTACGTTCAAACGTGGCATACACTCTTTATATCGTTTGGATGCCGTTGAAGATGACCATTTTTTCGAATAATGGATTATATTTGAGAACCAAAAGGGGTTGGAAAAGTTAAAATAAAAGATCGAGATGTCATGCGGCACCTGATCCAGGTTACTGAGGAGTGTGTACAATATATAGTCAAGTTTGGCATGTTGTAGCTGACATCCGAAATGTCACGGCGGTACCCTTCGATATAGAGGTCAACAGGTCATTTACGCTTTGCATCAGCTCGCGGAGTTGGTCAGCCTATCGTCTGACGAGGGATTGTTAGAGCGTCGTATATTTTTTTTAGTCATCCACAACAGCAACGTGTGAACCATGTGGCAAGGACCTGGGAAACATCGAGAATGAAGGGTCCATAAATTACGTAGGTAGACAAGAGAATCAACCCCCTATTTACAAAAACGGGGGGATTTAAAATACATTATTTCAATGAGTCCCGGGATCATTGTAAATCCTTTGTTCATGGCGTCAGAGAGGAGCAACTATCTCTGGTGGCTTAACTGAAACCCCACTACGAAATGTGTCTGATTAAACTTCAAAGTATTACAGAGCAGTTGAAAAATAAGCTCGCGTGGGTCTTCAATTTATGAAAGTCAGCGTACTGGCGTATACGAAAAATACTGGGTAACTCAATGCGTTTGCGAAGGCATAGAAGCAATATATAAATTTGAGGGCAATTCTGCGACGTCAGCAGGAATATGAGTACTGAAGACAGTTGTTGTAATAATACGCGGAGCCGCTGGTTGGATGCTGAATTCATCACAATTTATTACCAATAATATTAATAATATTATAAATAATTCGACAATTTGGACGACTGGTCAAGCGAAGACCCTTAAAAGGTCTACCTATTGAAGGTGAATTCACAATTATACTATTGGCCTTTAAAAACTCAAAACCTTTGGCGGACGCCATCAGCGAATTCCTGTCGGAGTTTTCGAAAAAGATCCTTAGCAAGGGGTTTAGATTCCCAAAAAAAAAAAAAAAAAAAAAGGAGTTTAGACGTGCTGGAGTGTATTTTCTCTAAATAACGTCGATTTACGCCTACCGCGGGAATGCCTTGAGCTGTCTCGTTGGCATGGACAACAATGCATGGCGGTGGTTAGTGGCCTCACTCACCAGTGTGATGACGGCCACACGTGGATATACCCGTGTTGACGGGTGCATTCTAAGATGAGGTACACGTTTATTTAAGCCAATTTTTAGGCAAAAAATTGCTAAATAAAAAAAAAATAATAATAATAATAACACTATAACTAATAGTAATAAATTATATACATTCGATATCATATTCTGTTAGAATTCATAGGGACTTTTTTTGTTTGTTTTCCCCTCGACCATAACTTTCGCATGCTTATATTACTTTCGGGTGATGACTATGAACTCCCCAGGTGTGCACCCTTATCCCCAATACGTCTACAGCTCTGCTAAGCAAGCCAGCAAAGAGTCACAGCCCCTGTTTGTGTCCACTATGAATGCAATTTATGTGTACCCGAACATGTACATGTCGGTGCCAGATATCTTGCAATCACTGACCTGCCCTACAAACTTGCCAATATAACTTATTCTATTTCGGTCGTGGCATTGCATGGTGTGTTGCAATGCAGAGGCCGAGAGCTTCTCGTCCTTTATCTGAGCTTGGACAGCCTATCGAGAGTCAATTGTCGCCTTTAAAATCACCCGTTGGCGTCACACAGCATTGTCCTCCAGTTGAATAATTTCTCTTGAAACTTGTCCTTGTATATAGCGGACCGATATACGATTGCGTATTGCATGTTGTTTGCGTGTGAGCTACTTTTATTGACGCGGTGTTGTCAACAGTTTTTCTACCATTCGCCCCACAGGCGAATGTGCATCGACTCTGCACTATCCACCTGACATCGAACGCGTGTGTACCCTTCTTGATTCCTCTATCACACTGCGTCCGCCTGCTATTTGCAGTTCCTTCTTCATATTTTACAATGCTCAAGTTCTCTTATATGTCTTCACGCAGCGGGACTCCAACCTGCGATGGGACCTATCGTCATGGAAAGCTCGACGCTCATTGGGGATCTGAGGGGTTGGCTCTTTCCCGCCGAACCCATTCAGTACTGTATACGACACGAATTCACCAGTGGGATGTTTCTCCGCCGATTCCGATCATCTGACTAGTGGAGATCGCGTGTATGCCCCTGGACCACATCTCTCGTCCGTAGTGCTCCGAATTCGCACTTCCGATTCCGACAGCGAACCTTTTTTTTGTCCACATTCGTGCTCTGCTTTGGTCCAGGCGGAGATTCCAAAAGAGACAAATGATACAGAGATAATGGGGAAAGCTAGAAGCTGCGACTTCAGCTAGTCAGAGTCAAGTTGACTTCCGAGTTCGATAGTGACGGGAAAAGGTTAGTTTTGTAGTTTAGACAATTTATCACGTGTTTCCGAAGACAACTAGAGATTTCGCGTCGATTAGAATGGCACGGTCGGTGTATGGAAGCTCCATCCTACTGTTGTGCTGTGTCAGATGTCAGCCTAAACGCTGACCTCGGTGCTATGAGTGTAGACTTTTTCATATGGCCTCGTGGATGTTAAATCGTCTCGATTAGAAACAATATGTAATGTTGGTTGGTTGTTGATCAGCTGAACATTTGGTAAACTGTGTGTAAAGGTAAAGGTAAAGGCTTTATTGGTTTATTAAAGGAGCTGCAATTGTTACAATACTTAAGCTCTCTTATATGTCATCACGTATTGTCTTTGAATTCCGTAAGTTAGTGTTCCGCACACTATGATATGCTGAGGCATTGTACCAAAAAATATTCCCTCGAGGACCATGCGTGACATAAGACATATCTTGTCTTCAATATAGTAAAATACTATATTGGCGCAACCGACAGTTCAGCAGCCGAACGAGTTATTTTTTTTTGCTATTTCCAAACTCCCATTAGCGTTTGTGTGTTTTTCTGTTAGACCAACGACGTTATCGAGCTTGGCTGGTCCATTTTGTTATCTAGTATAACATATCGCATCTTGAGACAAGGAAAGATGAAGAGGCTTGCCTATTCTCTTCCTTCCTCGCCAGGTACGAGTAAGGAAGAGAATAAGCAAAGGTGGCCCCGACAGGTCCTCATAGTAATACCAAAAAGGTTAAGAGCTGAGGCTTGTCAGATAGGGAAACAGCTGAGGGTCAGCTCTAGAAACAATTATTATAACATATCGCATGCATGTTAGGTCGAAGATAGACGCTTTGCTATATGTCGACAAAATTAGTGAACGTCGCGCCGCAGTTAATCTATGAAGCAAATTCAGGCTAATTGATGCATAGATAGATAGCCATATTTGGTGGCACCATGGCTCATTTCGTTGGCAATTAGAAAACAGTCGGATTCCGTTTTATTGACCATCATCGCCTTACACGTCACTGTGACCAAAACGAGATCTGCTGAATATTGCAGATCAGGTAAACTTCCCGATGGTTCCCTAGGAGGATATTTTACTAAGCGTACTATATGAGGCGCTGGACAAGGGTACAACTAGCATCTAGTTGAGCGTATCTGAGCTAGCAGCCTACGTTTCGCCCTGCGAACGCGATATATGCGTAGATATTCACAGTACGCCATTATGATTAGCATTATCATAATAGGCAGCATACAGCCCAGTCAGTCTGACATAAGCACAAACAGTCGAATCGACACGCTTACTGACGAATCAACAAACGATATTGCATCGTACCACATACGGCGCCAGTCTGCAGTAAACGACGCCCCAAGGAACCCTAATGACGACAGCATCGTATCGTACGTGCGCTCACGCTAATGCTGAGTTGCCGTCGCGCTATCGTGTATGGAGGTACAGCATATGAATTATTGATGCCTACCGTTGGCGTTGTCTTCGGGCAGTTGTCCCTCGGGAAGATGAGCAGGGGCATTATTTGCATACGAGGTTATACGAACGTGTGCGTACACGTATAGACGAACAAGAAACAACACCTTCTGTGAATATAATCGACACTGCTCGTATCGATGCATTGCCGCTTCTGCCGCAATCGTGCTGGCTAGACTGGCATGTTGGCGGGGGACGTTCCAGATGGTGGCTCGCGGAGGCGCCATCGACACCAGCGGCCAAATTCTTATGTAGCTCATAATTATAGTGCGATCCGGCAAACGCTATTTGGACTGGGCATGTCTCTCTCTCTCTCTCTCTCTCTCTCTCTCTCTACATATATATATATATATATAAAAAATACGAGGTTCGTGAACGGACCATACATTTTGTGAACTCTCTTCTCAGATGTTTCGCCCCTGAAGGCCAAATCAGCCGCCCCCTATATAGTGTACCACTATTAAAACATGGCGGACGCTGTGGTGGACAACACAGATAGAATTACGTCGCGATAACGGCAAGATTACTACAAGACCTGTTGTCTCTCCTATCTTGCCGGTCAGATACGTGAGCGCTTGAGCGGCGTGAACGGCCACAGGAGTGTGGTACACTAGACTCGTCCCATAATGACGTAAAGGTTAAAAGCTGAGCCCTGTCAGGTAGGGGAAGTGTCAGCTCGAACAACAATTATAATTATAATGACGTGCGGATAAAACGGGCAACGACCTGAATCATTTATTTTCACGAGCTTGAATGGAGTCCAGTTGGCTGAGAGCCGTATATACACACCACATTTAGCCCGTACACACTACACACGTGGGCTTTGAATTGCAGTTCCATCTGTGAATCTCAATTTGAGGTTGAAACTTGAAATACTAATCATATCACAACACACACACATATATATATTATATATATATGTATGCTTCAAACGAGATCACTCAACTGTGACTACAACCGTTAGTACTGTTACACATTTAGCGTAATAATAATATTATTTCTGTTGGATGGCGTCGCGTGTTGGCTTCAATTTTAATCCCATGGTACCAAATAGGAATAGAGAATATACTACGGAATTCTTGGCACGATAATAAATTGCCTAGAATAGAAACGTTTCCTCCCAGCTTGAACGTACGAAACGCGGCGTTGGACAGGAACTGCCCGGAACCTCATGAGTTCGGCATTGGTGAGTAATGAGAGTCAGGTCATCCAGCCGACGGCCACTGCTAGGGATAACTAGACTTTCCAAGAATGAAACTACGAAGGCTTAAAGCTTTCGTTGCTTGATTGCCCACAACGGCCACTGAAGCACTATTCGTTCGTGCTAACAGCAATGCTGGACAGTAGGAGAAGTATTCTTCTAGGAACTTTAAGCAGAATAGGCATTTCGAAGTATTTCAGACAGAGATGGATTTAGAGGCGTGAGGACAACGTGAATTCTGGGAATATTTGCGTTAATCCAATTTCGGCGTTGAGAAGAGGCTGACAATATAATAATAATAATAAAATAATAATAATAAAATAATAATAATAATAATATAAGATAATGCAGGATTATATATGAGGATACTAATGGAACTGGAAGTCGCAATCGATAACTTTAGGGTTGAAGTATCGACAGGGTATAGTGTGACGCTGGACAAACTTGTGGGGCAAACTCGTTGAACAAGTTTATTCCTTATGCATCATTTCTTTTTTTCTGCATTGCCTACCGCAGGAATAGCACCGCCAATTCATATCACTGTCTCGCGCATCTTCGACGACGTAGCACCCGATGCCCGCGAGCGAAATAGCCAAGCCTGATCCGGTCAGATTCTTTATTTTTGCCCTCTATAATAACAAGTCTACATGCTGTCCCTGCCGATACGCAGGTGTACGGCAGTAATATTGCACGATACTTTTTTTTCTAGTATATTTTCGTGTTATACTATAAAACAGTGAGTTTCAGCTAGATTCCCCACTTGCTCGCCAATAGCGCTCTCATCGAGTATATAAGAGATCAATTCGATTCAGCCGCATGATTTCGGTGTCAAAACAACGAGCCGGATCGTAGTTTTTTCTTAACTATTGTAGCTTATTCAAAGGACTAGTAGGCTCGTATTCAGTTTTTATCAGTCGACCAACTCCACTCGATTCCAATCGAAACGCGTTCTACATCAGAGGTCATAATAAACATTTCCTTCGCTTGTAGCGATCGCGTCCCTCCCTGCGTTTGCCCTTCTGTTTCGTATGATCTACCGCCTATTCTGGTCATGTGATACAGTCGTCTAATAAAATGACAGGATTCCACACCACTGCAGGTCGTACACCGCTGAGCCGCGGAGCTCGCTGCACGACGATGAACCAATGCCTTATTCCGCAGGCCTGCCGTGGGTGACTTTGGTCGAAGGCTTTCTTTCTTCTCGTCTGGTCTCGTCTGAACGAGCCGAGGTGTCTTGAGGCAGACGTTGAGGCAGCTCATTGAGTGTGTAGGGGTGCGTTGGCCAAGTGTCGCTGTCGATGTGTGGGCGTTTGTATGGGTCTATACGGCACGATTCCTCTATCACCAGGGTATTTTTTTGAGAGGGACTCTCCCGCAGGTCGAATTCCCTGGAGCACTCGGCCTTCTACGCCCGCTCCCCCTCCCACGATGACAGCGAAACCCACCAGCGTGTGACGAATGACTTTTCCACGACCCTCTGACCTGAAACCTCAGGTTGGCATCCGTTCTCGGTAGGTTCCACGGTGGTATGACTTTGGACAGAGGGACTTCACACTAAGCCGGTGCTCTTTTTACCTTACCTTTCCTTCGGGTCCCGAGTCTCGACGTACATCCCTCTCTGCATTCGACAGCAGTGTGACAGGACGTCCAATCCTGGAATTGGGATACGTAGCCTAAATCTTTCGTCGTTCCTTTCGTCGCTCTGGATGTGCGGACAAGACGTTCCTGCTTACGGATGTTGGTTGTTTTTCCCAGAGACACCCAAACACGGTGGAAAATAACAAGATTTTTTTGGAGCTTCGCAGTTCATTGCTCATTACCTCCGCACATGCGGAGGAGAACAGGCGCGAACGGAGAGCTTACAGATATTTAATGGTGAATATGTCAGAATAATACAGTGCAAATACTATGAGTGATCGAATACTAATATTCAAGAATCGAAGCACTAGCGTGTTCGATGATATCTAAAGAGATAGACGAGATAACGCGAAAGGATAAGAGAAACCCACAAATGGTCCAACTACTCATGGGAGATTTTTCAATGAAGCGATCGAGCTTCGTACGCACCAGAGGAGAGAATTAGAAGGAAATGAAATCATCCGTAAAACACAAGATAAGAAAACATAGATGGCCAAATTACAGAGGTCTGCAGCTATAACTCCATCCGGTCGGCTTCTTCTGTCAGTTTTTTTGTATCGTCCTTGCATCTTTTGAACTATATTGCAATTGCATGTATAATATACCCTATACAGGCCCTATACAGGTGGCTTGGACGGCCAAGTCTTTAGTTGTGAGAAGTCAAAGGCCGCAGGCTCGAGTCCCGCTGCGTGATGACATCTAAAAGAACTCAAGCATTGTAAAATTGCAATTCCTTTAGTGGACCAATAATGATATGCCTTTACCCTATAGGCGTAGTAGATATCAGTGCTCTACAAAAATTGCAAACGGCACAAGCCCAATCGAGGCTGTCTCAATTGAGCGCTCCTCAATTTCATTATTATTGTCATTATTCCTATTGATGTAAGTATTGACAACGTCGTTCATGGCTTTTATTAGGTATATAATCACTTTGTTTCCAAGCGTATGTATTTCCAATGTGGCTTTTGTAGAAATCAGCACAAGCTAGTACATTATTTCTGTAAATTGTAGTGTCCGCTGTGGTTTTGAGTTCGTGTTGATATTACTTAGCTGTCACTTTGCTATTCCTAAGCGAAAATGCGACCAGCGCCCCCCCCAAAGACGAATTTGTCTTCTTCCTGCTCTACACGTATCACTTTCTCTGCTCAAGAACTATTATCTCTCGCATTAGCAGCTTGAAGGCGATGCGCCGCCGTTCCAAGCTTCTGAACGCCCATGACTGGGCCGGCGCCGATTTCGGCCGGAAGTGGACATTGTATACGAGCGCATTGCCTTGAATTAAATATAATCGCGGAAAATCACGCCGAGAATAATCAGAACAAAAGCTGCATGTGACAACATGATCCAAAAGGAGAGAACACTGGCACCATGTTCGATCTTGCGAAGGGTTTGACCTGCTTGAACAGGTCGCTTACACGCGTCGTGGCATTCACCACCCCGCCTTGGTATTTGTTCCCCTGGAATATGTTGTTAAAGATGCGGTATTGAGTTATCATTTGCTCTAGTTGTTGTTAAACATTTGAATAATTTGCATTTTCGAGTATATACTTTCTATATAGTTTCTCTAAGCCAACTACTCCCTTATTTCAAGTCGAAGGCATGCCCGTTTACAGCAGTTTTAGCTTATCATTATTTTACATAGGGGATTGTTACGGTAGTTTTATTTATGTATTTTATTTTACTGTCAGTACTTTTTTAAAGGCTTGCGCAGGGCGAGCCGGTTCTCCCGGCATTATTTGTGCGCTCAGTGCGCGCGATCTCGAGTGCACTCATAGTTTGGCCACTGAGTTAAGTTATTACCAATTAAAGCAAACGATCTATTAGCCATGCACAGTTTGCACAAGTTATGAGATATACAATTGATGTTAACAGCATCGTGCCTATCACGTAGACTTGGAGAGTGATGAGTCTCTGGAGCTCACCCTGCAAATGAACCTTTTTTTGCACACGTTCTGAGGAATCTATGCGTTTCAACAAACACGGCCATAACGGAGAGAACAATACAACGCTTGGGAACAATTAAACTTAAATTGTACAGCTTAACGTAGAATTCAACGTTTTTTTTGAACGACAAAGCATGGGAAAGAGATATTTCACAGTTTACAGATCGCAGCAGTTCAGTAATGTGGGAGTCAGAGTCAAGTAGCAAGTCTTGGGAATGGGGTAACCATTTAAATGGCATTTGAAGGTGTGGTGAGAGTACAACACATTTCGATACGGAGATAAACTGTAGATTTACATCGTAGCCTTCCATAAACAAGATCCCCTCCTCCCGAGACCCCCCATGATACAAAGACCCCGAGAATCAGTTGGCTTCGTCACGGTGTATGTTGTCATCCTTTAAAAACAAACAAACAAACGAATCATGAAACATTCAAATATACTGACCTGCCAAGGCAAGCACAAAATAGGCGTGGTAATCAGCATTTTGCTGTTTAGTTAACTTCTGTTGAAGCTTCTGTTGTTGCTCGAGCAAAGCCTGTCCTTGGTCCGCTAATTTTTGGCGCAGGTTCGCAATGTGAACGAGTTCAGCTTGTAGTCCTTCCCAGTCGACTTCCTCAGCACTGGACGGGATTGGAACATCGGAAGACCTGCTTGATTTCATTTTTTCCAAAGGCGATGTCTCAGGACGTGCTACATCGCGCTCGAACACTGCGCCCGGTTCCGTCTTTGGCATAATTTCTTCTACTTCGCTTTGTGCAGCCCCGGGGTTGTTCGCCGCAACTCCAGCCGGAACTTTCGCCCTCGCAGTACCCACACTGACCCCGGTATCTGAAGCCTCACCTTGCGCCGTTGGATCTTGTTCTTCTACGCGTCCACCGTGAAGAGGGACCTGTCAACACGGCTAACGTAAAAGGGACGAAAGAGAACGAGGGACTAACGGATAACCGAGCGGCATTTGCTTGCTTCATGGATTGCGCGCGTGTGAATGAGATGCGCAGGCTAATGGGGGTGGGGCGACTACGCCTTCAAGTTTCGTAGATATTGGACAACGCTCATCATTCAATAAAGCGATTTGTGGCAGCATATTATTCAGGGACATAATTTACTTCAGTTCCAAGGTGGCTACTTGCCGTATGAGGAACTAACCCGTCTGGCCGTCGGATCATATAACACGAGACACTCGGCCACATAGTGACGACACGGCGTGGTAATAGTAGACCACTACAATGCAGATAATAGTACCAACAATAGGTCATGGTATAGAAAGAGATAAAACAGACGCAACCGCAATACATACATGAGTCGAGATGGTGGCCGACAGGGAATCGGATGGAAAGCTTCGACTGCTGAAGCCATCCTCGACTCGGGAGTCGATCGAGAGTGATCGATGGTCCCCTTGACCGGCAGGGGTAGTATGCAACTGACGTCTGCTGAGCTCCATCTGTTAGACGTCACCCAGTAAGAAGAAGAACCAGAGCGAACCGGTGCCAGGTACGATACAAGCCGTACCGCACAAGGAGACGTCGTTGTTGCCAGGAATAGCAGCACACCGACACCGGCTGTGGAAGTGTATTTTGCAGGGAAGGCTGTCAGACTTGCGAATTTCGCTGACAACTGCGTGGCTGGACTCGGGAAGGGTGTAAACGGAACCTGCGGAAATGATGCCTCAGAGTAATAGTACACATTGCACAGCCTGGAATCCCCCGGACGTCTGGCACCCCTAAGTACCGATTGGTTGCTCAAACCGTAGTTGATCGTGCCTTGCCAGTTAATGTTTGCAGCTGAATAGAGCGGTTTAATGCGGCCGTAGCCGAGATGATAGTTCGCTTCGACAGTGAAGCTATCAGGTATGCTGCTTTGCGAGAGCACCTTCAATTTCGATCGGTTATTTACCGTGACGAGGCTCAAACCGGCGATCCCTGGCCCAAACGGCCAGAAAGGAAGGGATATTCCTCCCGGCATTTCTCGTGGTTATGCGGCCGGACAGATAAGTGCTTCGAAATGTCTAATGGGAGAACTGGGCTGGGGGCCAACCATAAAATTTAAATATAGGAAAATAACAATAGCCAGAGAGGCTACAGTATCCAGCAATGATTCAAATACATTGTCGTATCCCGTGCAGCGGCTAGATAATAAGACACAGAAGTAAGCAAAAATGCCGTGTAAACTACTTCGCCCAATTAGACCCTTAAGCTATATCCACGATACCCAAATACGCCGTTGTCGGTGATAATGTTACCATCTTAGTTACATCTTCAATACCACCCTGTTGTCATAGGATACAGGCGGAATTAGGCGAGTAAACATTTCGTTCGTCAACAGACGTGTCGCGGCTCACTTGGAAAGGCGACTTTGGCCCTTAGTGTGCATCTGCCCCCATGCTGCCCTCGGCGACCCCAGAGAATTCTCGCTTGAGCTAGCCCGAGGTGAACAGCGTGCACAGAAACTTTCAGCAGCCCTTCTCGGTTCAACCATCGGCCATCAACGCATTGAACTACATGTTCAAATAGGCCGTCACTTGACCGTCAGAACAATCGGTTGTAGGACTGCTCGTCTAGACTATTGAATATATGTAAACCTGGGGAGTATCTTTTAGTTACACACGGGGACTGACAAGCCGAAGACTTCGTGAACTCGCCCGATGGGAACCCGAGGGGGCACATCATAATTCTCTTGCAGCTTGAATGACTTATGAGTGATTATAGATGAAGTGCAGAAAATGTGACACAGTGTTTGCGCTTCTTGTGTAATGATGCCTTTGTGATTTGGAAAAGCATACCAGTCCGAGCCGGGCACTCATTCTATGATAACCAATTGATCAAGAATACTTAGCCGACTGTATTTGGTGAACGATCGTCAACATTTCCGCTCCACGAATGCTGGAAGCACACGTGTTATTATTCTTCAAAGAAACTATAATCGCTTTGGGTTAAATCATACGTTATATTTTTACATAAGGCGCTCACAGGTCGTAAAAGCTAAGCAATCCCTTTCTGAAGACTGCGCCATCTGTAAAGCGATCATATATTATAACTACTCAGATCTATAAATAATAAACAGCGATTGATTCAGACGTTTCTGCAATAGCTTCAGCCACGAGTCGAGCTGACATCTGCCCCAGACCATCGTCGTAGTCTTTCACAATATCTAGATTTTTATTAACGCTAATATCATTTTTATAGTCGGACAAACAGACCAAGACTGCTTGATCGCATGCGGGTATTGTTACCACAATAGATAGAAGCTGCCTTCTGCATGTCAACTAAAATTGAACGAACCATTAGTATGCATATAAGAATCCAATGAGCGATGTTAGGCTAGGTATCGACCGTTGATAGAATACAACGTTTCATATATCACGGGGAATGGCCTATAATCACAAGTGCGCACTTATGCTCACACTACTAGTGCGGTAGCGAAGTGGAGTTGTGTTCGCCAATGCACAAAGCACATTCGTTTGCTTGTGTATACACATCGAACGCGTTTTTCCTGTTTCTACTAATAGATACCTGATAGAGGGGTATGTTCTACGTCTGATCATTTATAGCACCTTCCCTTGTTCCGTTCTGATCTTCTTCAAATTTTAAATCAGTGCAAAGCTTCCCGGCTTCGTATTTCGATTTGCAATGGCTCAAGTCGAGAGTAAGTTGAGCGATACTACGGTGGATTTCGTAGGGGTAATGATCCCGAACGGGAAGTATGTATTCCAGAAGCTTTAGACAGATGTCGTTGAGTGTAATGCACCCGGCGAAGAACTTGTTCCAATGCGTGCTGCCTGGTCTGACTCTCATTGGCTCATAATCAGCCTTCTTGTAATCATAGGAAAGACGAGCGTCTGGTCGATGATAATCCGGCCTGACATTCGGTGATAATCATTCGTACTGTGGGTATCGAAGGTCATTGAGTTGATGGCCAGTGTTTATGGGGAGGAGGCACTTTGACGGTGTCGACCTTACATAGAATTATGTCCAGAATGTTTTCGAAAATTGAGTTATCGTCCAGAATGTTATATAAATTGAGGAACAATACTAATAATACTGCTTCTTTAGAGTGATTTCCACTTACAATTACGGTTTCGGTGGCTAGTTTGGGGCTCCTGAAGCAGCTTTTTAGTTTCCAACCCACTCCTAGTAGAGTTCGACCGCCGAGCACAACATTTCTGCGTTCGACGTCACACCCATACACAAACACCCACTGCTCGAGTTCAAAAGCTAATCAGGTGTTAGCTACTTCACATGTTCTCAGAGAACATCCAGTCGGAGGGAACAGTATGCACAGTGTCCGGAACAGCATTGAAGTGTCAAAGAAACATATAATACGTCAATTAACTCGGATTTGTTATTTGTAAAATTACATCCCGATGTCCTTGTCTTTGTTTTCCTGCGGGATTCGGTGCCCTTTTGGCAGTTGGCGATCGGTTGCGAGATATTGTTGATGGACCTAAACGTTTTTTGAGTTGATCCCCAACCGTTGCCTTATGTGAGAAGCCTTAGCACTTAACCTTAGCTTTAACTCTGATGGATCTGTCCCGAGCAGCACTTCTCTTTGAGGTCCCTTGCGACTCGAGTTTGTGCTGTCCTCGGTCAGCAAATACCTACGGGCAGCTTCATTAATCTTATATCTCCGCAAATCTATCGCAGGAGTGCTGCTTGTTCATTTCGACTTCCCTGATCAGGTGATCGTGTCGTCCGCTGTGATCGGTGGGTCTATCTCGATAGCCGTAGACATTGGGCACAACACGGCTGATTTTATTGTCGTCGTTTATATCTGCTTATGTGAGTCCAGGACAGGTTAGGTACAGGCGACCCAAGGCAAAAAGGTATGACCTTGTGGCCCTTATGACCTCATGATCAAAGGTGTGTGTTCCTTTTCATCGATCTTCGTGCGACAATTCCCGACTGGTGTGACGGGTGGCGGGAGTAGCCGTATTTCTATCCATCTTCACGGTTACTAGGTCAAACATTTCCGGGCGTTATTTACCCTCCATTGGCTCACCACCGTATATATAATACATTAGATAAGACCTGTAAATCAGCGGTAGGTGACATGGCGAACATCTTCAAACGGTTGCGGCCCCCGGGTTTGTATGTTTTGATTTAAGCTTATTTGAATCTTAAATCTCGCAGGATTTACTCGACTACTAAAGCATTTGACTTCCATACTGTCATCGTAATCACATAATCATACTCTTCAATCGTCTGTGCTTACGATCTCTGCCTTGCCGAAAGTTGTAGGGGCGACCGATCTAAGCGTATCGCTGCGTGTGCCTCCACTGTGTTCTTCCTTGCCTAGTTTCCCCGAACTGTTTAGTGGCTTACAGGAACTACCGTTTTTAGACGCAACAGACACAGTGTCTGTGTACATGCCTTCTGCCAAGGCAGTTCCCAGTGCAGTGTCGTCGCTTGGTGTCTTTCGTTGCTCATGGCGAGGGGCGCCCGTCCATTGCGCACAACGGTCTGTCACAACAGAATGGTCGGTGCAGCTGGCCGGGTGGCTCAACATAGTGTCTGGGTGCCTGACCTCCTGTGTATACGGGTGTGTGTGTGTGTACATTGTGTGATATCGTACCCTTCTAGATTGAACGAAGAGGCGAGTGCCAACCCGCATTGTCCGATGTGTCCACACAGTTCGCCCTGATACACCTTAGCTACAGAGCCAGCAATACTTTCGCTGAGCGTTTCCCTCATCATCGTTTTCGTTTGCAGCTATTACAGCATGTGCAAAGGTCAGCGTACAGCACAGCGATCCCGGCGGCATGGGACTCCATTCATGGAGTCGGTACACACGTTTTCTGCTACTCACACTTCTGCAATACCCAGACCCTATCGTAGATTGGCGTACTCACATCGTTAAATCCAGCGATCCAGGACTCGGTCGAACCACCACTGCTATCACCCAGAGGACACTTGGCCAAATTGATATAAGGACGCCAATCTGCAGGAGGAGAGAAAGAGATACTGGTGGGAAGTGAGAGCAAGATACATTTATTGTATGAAACAGCAAAAGAGCCAAGGCGATTATCTGACAGGCATCTGTCGGTTTTAGGCCACCAACAGGTGCGCCAGTGAACTAATTGGCACTTTGGGTACTTGGTAAAGTTGGAGACAAAAGAATGAAACGCCTGCCTGAAGTTTTACAAGAGCGATTGATCAGAGGCGATTCGTTGCACTGTTTTTGCCGCCCAGTGTAGTGCACTTCGAATGTCCTCGCGGTGGCTTTGACGGCTAAGTTTCTGGCTGTGAAAAGCCCGAGGGTGCAGGTTCGAGTCCCTCGACGTGACATGTCCCTTCGAAGAAAAAGGTGCAATGTATCCTATCTAGGCAGAAATCGGTGTTCGGAGTAGAATTACTGTTCCTTGTCGTAGGCCACTCCCTTGATAATTATTGCACTTGAGAGCTTAAAAAGATTTTATTAAACCTGTAGATATTACGGACACCGCGAAAAAAAATCCGATACAATGCCGAGATGATATATCTAGACGTTCTCGTTTGACTAATTTTTACCATAAGCGTATGTAAAAAAATAGTTGAGAGTAGGAGTCATTAAATTTAGATATTAGGAGAAAGGTTAGCATCGGCTACTGGAGCGCTACGTGGAACCGAATTTTTATTACAAAGGTTTTCCTTAGATATCCAAAAGGGCAACGCAATTCTATTTGGGCACGCTCAAGGATTAGGGAAGTGGAGCCTCCTTGTTCTAGATATTGTATTGAGAATAAAAAGCGAAGGGAGTTTTTAGATGTATTTCATGTTCAGCGGGTACAATAGTCGGCCACTTTTATAATTGAATAAATTAAATGTGTACCACCTGAGAACAAAAAAAAAGGAAGTAGGTGTTTTTGTAAGTGGGTGAGACGCTATTATCAACTAGGGATAATTCTGTATTTTCTCTCGATCTTTCCGACTTCGCCCGCCTTGATTGTTTACGGAGTTTCAGTGAGTTCTTTGGTACGTGGCCAACAGTATAAGTTGTCTTATTTTTCATTTTGTCGTGCCTGGTAAGAATCCACAGATAAGGAACGATGGTAAAGAAATGCAAAGGTTCTCCGGGTTTGACATGATTTGAATAAAAACCATACATGTTCCACCTGTCTAGCTATCCAAGACCACTAAAGCATCTGCTGGACTTGCTCAACTTATCTGAAACAGACATATGTACATCCTGTTGTGCGCTTGTTATCATTTCATAACTGTAAGCGACAGTTGTAAGTATACATATGTTAAATATCACCCTATGACAATTAGTGAGTATTAATCAACCCTATCTCACGTTCGAGGACACATCGTACGCAGTAATTGCATCTGTTATACTTAATAGCAAGGGCCTTCAACGTATTCGTACGCTGTTGGAGCTCATCGTCACGGTAGGAGCCTTCGCCTGTTCCTGCACATACTTTCTCACTTACTAGATATTTTGATGCCGTGAATCTGGTTGCTTCTTAATTCACGAGGATATTCTACTACGGCCACTACAACCTCTGTTTACATAAATACTGTCCAACCACAAAATGCGGCTAATCTGCGAGTAGCTAGCGCAGCTGGAAGTCTCCCCGACGAGGAAAAATCCTGGGGTGGCCGTTCGCACTTCGCTGTATACACATGCTCCTTTTTCTTAGTTATCCTCCATTAATCATAGGGCTGTTGCCTGCAACTGGTGGCGACTACTCCCTAAGCCCCTTCGCCAGGATCTTGCACGAGGTCCGGCTGAGGTCCTGCTGCGAATTCACACTCACCCGGATAACGGACCACATCGGAACTGGCTGACTAGCGGGGCTGGTGGAAGGAGTGAAAAGCTACTGGTCGGATTTTGGTGACGCGTATGTTCTCACTTGGAGAAACGACCAATTATGCAACGTGCCTCAGATCGGTGTTCGCGTTGCAGTGCAGATCACTGTCGAACGGTTATTCTTGAAGCTAACTGAGAACAGGGCAAGAATAATGGAAAGGCACGCCCGTCTCGGCTGCACTGTGATGCAGATCGCCATATCGCTATTTACATACGACGTAGCCGGGCCATTATAATGTTTGTGTGACTTCGGCTGTGCCACAATAGAGGCACGATAATATCTGTTATGAAGTGCGCGGTCGGCAAGTGCTCTGGATTGTTTCGCCTTCGACGATTAGCATTAAACATCGATTCGGCCCTTCTTGTCCTCGATTTCGACACAGATTTTTGCTGCTGTATCGTAAAACGACTTAATACTCCGTATGACAAAGTGTGTGGCTGTTGTCCTTGACTACGCATCTCGTCGTAACCAAGAAGCCGGCGTAGGTTACGACTCGCGGTAAACTCAAAGAGATCTACTTTGCTCATATGTGCTTCGCCTACGAAAAGAGGCACACTGAAGTCGTAGGAATTAGGGCCTGTGTAGTATATCATCCTCTTTTGAATTAATTCACTCTGACTAGATCCGACGAAGTGAGTTCATGACAAATCCGAAAAATACTTAGGTGGGTCTTCTCAAAGGAGATCTAACGTGGGTAGGGATATTTTGAGAGATATTTTGACGAAGAGCAGACACGTGTGTTTCTTCTTACCTACGGTTCGCATGAATGCGCGGAGTTGCTCTGTGAGATGAACAGAACTCATAGATAGATATCACCACTCGGTTCAAAGCCACCGTACAGTAGCCCTCGACGTGCACTGCAGTCATATACTCGAGTTTTTAGGGCGCCGAGTGAGGGCCAAATGGGGCTTGTGTGAGTGCAAAGCGCTGTCTTCATTTAATGCATTTCACCTGGGAGCAACAAAGTTTATCTCTCACAAGGGCTCGTTCAGTCGACTCGTTCTATGGCTCACCGATTTCGCCAGCAATAATGTGCTATCCTCATCGTATTTGCTCAGTAGCAGCTATCGTTTCTCGGTAGCAATGAAGTACTATATTTTTTACTATTGTAAAGGGCGACGCATTAGCTCTTCACCTGGAACGCTTATGTGTTCATTTCGTTTGATATGATTCTGGTAATCCTGCTTAGAACAAGTTGTACCTTTAGCAAGCAAATGTGTTTTGTGCTGTCGTAACTTGGTCACGAACGGTCCGCTATTGAGATAAACAAATTGGTGCAGAGACATTCAGTCTGTTCTAAAACGGTTATCGTCAACCTTGCAGCAGCAGCTTGCATTTCACCGTTTCCCGGAAAGGTCCCGGCACCTTTGCCCTCCCATGGAAGACAATTAATAACAGGAATGGAAGGTGTAAGTCCCCAGCATGCCACTTCTGCTGGTCCCCACCAGATTCCAGCCATATTTTTGCGTGAGTGTAATCGTTCCCTAGATTTGTCTATTGCGGCCGCGATAAATATTATGATCGAATGAGCTACACTTCCTGAGGCCTTTGAAACCTATAGAATAGTTCTAGTATTTAAAGGAGGTGATAAGGAACTCTGTTCAGACAATCAACCCGTCCCTTATCTCCTTTCTTTTCTGAGAAGTGTTAGTGAAATTTAAGCTTGATCAAATTGAAGATTTTGTCAATAGCTATAATATTTTACCCGACAACCAATATGGTTGCCGTAAGAAACTCGAAACGTCGCTGTGTCAATTGAAGAACTCTCTGCAACTCTTAAGCAAACAATGGATACTTAGCTGTTCTCCTCGACTTGCGTAAAGCAACATGCGTGTTATCTTTGTATCCGAACGTTCTCGGCATGTGGATGTAAGTGGTACCATTTCCGGAAGAGAAAATGTGCACTTGGTGTCTCGCAAGCAGTCTCCTAGGTCCCCTACATTTTTCATTGTATATAAACTATATGAGTCATATTTGTAGCCCTCTTACCACTATCCTTTTGCGTACGATACGTTTTGTTTAATTAATAGTCCAAAAGTGTCAGAACTGATTACCAGGAACGATCACGACCAACCGTCGTCCGACCGCGGCCGATGGCTCGCGGCCAACTGTCTATCACGAAACACGGTCAAATCTACCTTTATTCAGTTTCGCCTACATACGACCGAGCCGACTGGCGACGACGACCTTGTGATATTGCTCGAGTGCCCATCTCCAAAGTCTCTTCAGCACGGCTCTTGTGTGAAGATCTTGATGAGCACTTGTCTCGTGACGCGAGAGAGAGTTCAGAAACTCCTCGATAAAAAAGAATCCCTCCCCTTATATATCATGCGTTTTTCAGCGCCGCCTCCCCCGTCCAAGCCTCGTGGCACTTTGTTTTAAGTTTCTAATATTTTGCCGTTCCCCTCCAAATTCGAGTGTCTCTATTGCCTGAACATTTTGAATACCATAAGTGATCTCTTTCCCAAATTTGTGTTGTAAGATTTTCCAAGAAATGTTACTCGTGGTGGCTGCTCTAACCTTCTTTTGCTTGTATCATGCGGTAATAATGTTGACCGTCGATGCTTCTATTCTCAAGAGTCTGTTGCCTGGAACGCTCTCCCTAGCGGATTATAGTGCCCATTACCAGTTTTCAAGTCCGTGATTGAAGAACACTTTCTAAGTATATTGCAAATACACTTATTCTATTTAGGATATATGTTCTATATATTCAATGTTCTCTTATCATGGCTTCTTTCTCATACTAATATCATTAGAACATGAAATAATATTATCGTGATAATAATATTATTCCCCATAGTGTAAGACGCCTGGTAGATAAACTATCGTTTTTCCCGTTGTGTTGACGACGAAAGGGTGTACATCGTATATATAACTGTACCTAGGGTTGTAACAAATAGAAACTCTGTTGTCTGTTTATCCGGCTATATATATTTCACTGGTGCGTGAATTGTACAGTTATTTTCCTTCCATTGTTGTGTGAGACTGGTTTTTGTGCCACACGTACGGACTCCTAGTCATAAAGCCGAACCAAGGTGGTTCATCATCGCGCCCCGCGAGCCCTGGCCTCTTAAACGGGAGGTATCATTCCATTATCATTTACACGTTCGTACCTCCCAAATGTATCATTGGACTAATACTAAAAAAATAATAACAAATAATAATATTAGTGTGATTGTATGCGCTACATCACTCCCTGCATATATCCCACATTCACAGAACGAAGCCGTCCGCGTCGGCAAACATTGACCTCAATCTCAAGTACTGGGGGTGTACTCAGTTGGACAGCGGCATCTCTTTGGGGAAAGGTGAATCGCGGATGGTGAATAGCTGTTCTTGTTATTGGTATTTTCGATAAAGTCAATCTAAGTTTTGTATCCCACTTCTGATGCATTCGTCCCCACCGCCCAGTCCCTCCGATTGTCTCGTCCAATAAGTTGTCTACGAATATTTGCATCCTTTGTCTCATCCACTCGCTTCCATCTCACTTGCAAAATCGATGTCTTCTACGAGGGTGGTCAGATACTCGTGACAGCGAATGCAGACAGTTTACAACTGTTTACGACGTCTTGCCGTTGGCGTGGCTGACATGGTGACGGCTCGGGAATACTAAACCACGACGAGGTAAACTTGATTTCTGCTGTTTGTTGGGACCTGCTAGAGAGAAGTTCGCGAGGTCATTGCATGCCAATACCGTCTCTTTAGATGGGAACAACAAACTTAGGAAGTCGTATGACAGCAAGGACAGATACAACAACAGCAGTAACGACGATAGCATTGAAGGCGGACGACTTGACACTGTCAATCTTCTGTCCGCCCCCGCTCGCGCGCCCTTGATTTAGGCAATACCGGATGGTGGTGAACGGCGTCCTGATTATTCGGGTGTAATAGCGCATGCCTACCTACCTACCCCCTATGAGGATCATCAAATGCTGGACTCCGCCGAATCCACGACCCCGCAGATCCGCGTTGAGTCCGACATTACGTGACGTCAAAGTGCTCCGTCGTTTGTTGGTCGACTCGACTGCTGTAACGAGCGAACCTGCAACGCGAAAACCCGAAGCGGCCATCCGTTAATTGAAGGGGTCATTGCGTTAACGATGAAGGTAGAACGAAGGAAATAGGCCATTGTTAGCTAGCTAGGAGTAGGAGTTGGGGCAGTTTAGATGGGGCCAGTGATGGCGGTGTCGTGGAAGCAAAACAGGATAGTTACAACGTAAAAGTACGTCCGTTGTCAACCTACCGCCACACAGATGTGCGTTGATAAGCCAGACATAGTTGCACATTGTCCTGGTTTAAGGTGCAGCCTGTGCTGTAGATTGCGGTGCGTACCCGATGACAGTCACATCCGTTGTTTTGACCGTTCGCAAAGGGATAATCAGGACATTTTCCGGGCTGACTCACCGCCAACTTTTAATGGAACTGCTTTCGGTAGCGCCTCATAAGACGGACCCCTTAAACGTACCCGAATGCATCAGGTCGCCAGGCTCGATGCAAAGGAATAATCGAAGGCCAGCGTAGCAATAGCAGCGGCTAACAGCAATGATGTGGAATCAGTTTAGTGACAGAATTTTCATTTTGATTGAAAATTTTCCTATTAGGAGGTATATTTTTGTACACGCACATCAACGATACAAAGGCTGCATTTTAACAGTCACTAACATCATTTGTACCACTATCAGCGCGCTCGTTAGTACAATGGCATAGCGGAGAGTACAATGGAATAGCATTCTTTCATGTAAAGCTGGCCGAATAAAAGCAGTATATAAACTGTCAGTGTGTTAACGCCTTCAAAATCAAAATTCACATCCCATCAAAGTCAGACGAAATTTCGATATTGTGCATTTTGACGAAAATACCACAAACTTAGGGACGAATACGCATAGTATCGTAAGCCAATCACCTTAAATTTAAACTCATCCAATTGACTCATTCGATTCAAAGACTGGTCTATACGTCTATAAAAAAAATCTAAATATTAATTTCGCGTCCGGCAAAACATCACCGCTCACTATGTTCGGTTTGTGGAGGCCTGACTAGCTTGACAGCCCGAAGCAAGCACAGTAATGAATTGCCCGAAGATTGTTTAGCGAGTTTGCTCAACGAACTCCACCTTCTCAGTTGGTTTTATCTCAGCTGCCTGATGCACTGCTGTGCCGTTTATCTTCGTTGTCTGTACTGGATTCAATGGCCGGCCGATGCCGCCGCCGTCATCGTCGCCGCCGACGCATAACGGAAAGAATCCTCGTTCACCGCGCGCACGTTAGACTGATTGCTCTGTCAAAGCGTTTCCCTGGAGAGTCCTTTTGAGATTTCAAATCTATACGACGCTATTCAAGTTTTACTTTTGGACGACGACAATGACGGGCGTCAACGACAACGTACAATCCGAACGGAGTCGAAATGATTCTCTCTCTCTCTCTCTCAATTTGTCTTCATTTTCCAGCTCAGCGGAGCCACGAGAGCTATCTGTCTCTCTCTCTCTCTCTCTCTCTCTCTCTATTTAGCTGTCCCGTCTGGTCTCTCGTTTCCCTGTCTACCTACGTGTATGCTTGCCAAAGCGAGCTGTCACACCGCTGTGAAACGCAAAGGAGCGAGTCCCGCAGCTCTGATACTCAGCCAGGCCGCGTCACCATTCGTTCATTGAGCTTGCTTCGGCTGTTTTTTGTTACGGAACAAAGCTCGCATTTCGTCGGCTCAGGGTGTGGCCGCAGGACGAGGGCCGCCCCCAGTATAGCCTGCCTCGCCGGCAGTCATTAGGGGAGGGCAGAGTCACGCGGCAAGGAACTGGACCACGAGATGTCGTTCGGCTTCTAAACCGTATGTTGCTACGTTGAAGGTGCACGCCTATGCATGTCCCCTCCAAGCTGTATCGCAGCGAGACACTGCTGCAGAAGGAGCTGGAGATTCGCACAGTTTCTTGCCGAGCCCAAACGGCATTTGTATGGGAGCTCTGGGTGGAAAGATACTTTGCTTTTCTTATTCCTTTTTTCTTCTGTTCTTATTTTTTGTTCTACCAGAAAAGGCTAATCCCGTAACATAAATACAAAATGGAAGTAATTTAGTTTATCTTGTTCCAAATATCCCTGTATGTCACGCAAGGCTTGCAGAAAATGCCGATTGTTTTTTCCTGTATGCAGCACCTAGCCCCCGCAACGATCTACAAGATGTTCATTCTAGCGGAAACATCAGAGACAAACAGACAGCATCGTACTAAATCGAATATAGCCTTCACGCAGAAGGTTGGGTGGCCACGTTTGAAACTGAAAGAGGGAGAATAGACCTTGCAAAATCCTGCATAATCTATTCCACTATTCTTTCGGGCAGTACAGAGCAATCCTGAGGTAAATGCAATTTCGAATCGATCGGCAAAAGCTAACAAGGCGCAAATTAGAGTTCGACAGTGAGGTAGCGAGGGTCACGTACGGCAAGAAAATGATCATTCACGTGTTTTTGCAACACCCTTGATTTGTTCTTTTCTTTGGTTTTGACTTGCTAACATTCTTAGTCGGTTTTGGGTTCAATTTAGCTCAATTCGTCAACGTTCCATCATATTTCAACGAGCAGATAAGCATCGTAAACCCTACACGTTTCCCTTCGGACTGGCTAGCCTGCCTCAAAGCTTGATTATTGTTATTGTTAAGACGATCAATCAGTATATATTATTTCAATCTTTCTGTCGTTTATCCTAGAAAACTCCATCTCCTCCAGACAACAACCATTCTTTGGCGAAATGTGCTGAAAACACTTTGCCGGGTTGTACCAACTAAAGATCTATCTCCAACTATCACAATAGTCACGCAAATATATGTGTACATGAGTGTACGCACGCACCGTACGCGTAGGTGGGCGCAGAAATCTAATTTCGTCTACGTGAATTTTAATTTTCTCGGACCCGCAGGACCGTTCCGAATAAGTGACGGGAAGCCGTATCGCTCGCACAACCCCCCGGACTCATACTTGCGTTTCCATCAACTCCATATAAACACATGTTAGTTTCAGTCGGCTCCCTCTATATGGCTCACTTTTCTTCAGCCCAGGTCCCAGGCCCGAGTCTCGCCTCGGCAGCGACGAGAACAGCAAGTTTTTTTTGCGAGACCACCATAAAAGAAGCGAATATCGACGCGGAGCCCACTACAACGACGGTGCGAAACACTATTGTAGAACGATTCGGTGGCCAGACCGGGCCGAGCATTGCCGAAGGGCGCAAGTGGGCTGGAGCCGGAAGAATAGCACCGGTTCTACTGCAGAGCGGGCGAAAACGCGAGAGAGATGGTCACGAGAGAATTTACGAACCAACCAACCAACCAACCAGCCACCCAACGAAAGACGAGAGTTGGTGCAGTACCCATGAACGTACGAAACCGATGATTGGCCTGGACCAGCGATAGAATTGAGTTTTCATTGTAGAAGAGTTCTCGCCGCATAGATGACAGTCAGTGCACAGTGTATGGGCGGACCGGGGTATGTGGGGCCTGACAGCTAGATAATGGGTGGAAGACTTCCCCATCGGTCGACATTACAGGTACACCAAGTCAATCAAAATAGTTGTCCTTTTCTCTGCGACTCTCTCGGTCACAGCCTATCGTTGTGCAATGTATGTGCGAAGGAGTTGTCGCAGTTCTATATATATATATATATATATATAAAACGGACAATATAGCACAGTGCTGATGATTTCAATGCTATCCACTACCCAAACTACTGTCTACGTCGTGTTTATAACCTATGATATTTTAGTGGCATAGGCGGAAATGAATAAACGAACTGTAGCCTCAACGATTAAATATGTACACTCAGTCGTAACGGCATGAATCAGCTCAGGTTCGAGAGTAAATTCGATTCGAGATCCTTATCGTTGTTGGTTGAGTACCGTTGCTCAACGCAGCTAGACCACATGGTAGATTGTCATGGTCCTCGTGGCGAGGTCACTGTCGGCTGAGAAACGGAGGATGAGGAATAAATACGAAGACGCGTACGTTGAAACCTGTTCGAGCGATTCCCTCCGACAACCTTGCTATTCACTACCGCTTTTATCCAATAGCAATACACGTTTATGGTGAGCAATTCGACCTTTTTGATAGCTCAACATGGTAGAACAATGTCGTCATTCGCACCCGGCAGCTTTCGAGTGGATGAATGCAGAGCTGTCCGAGAAGCCTCTAAGAGATTGTGGCATACGGCTCGCTTGCAGAGGCAGCGGAATCTACTTGTAGTTAATGCGGCGCGTTACCCGTTAATAGCAACTGTTTTAGTCAAATGCCCTCGTCGCGCTGCGTAGCCTTTTATTACCGTTGAGCCGTCGACCTGTTAAGTCGAGTAGACTTCGTTGCTGTTTTTCTTGGTGCTTCTCTTCCGCAAAGACCAAATATCTTAAGCAACTGGCGTATCGAAACAGTATATAAAATAAAGTACACCAAATCTGCGGCCATTCGTATCGTTTTAACTGTGCTCCTCCTCACTGCATCCGTGACGCAATAAGCATCGAATAACTAAAGTCAATTGGAAGTTTCTCGTTGATAGCTCCTGCTGCTGAGCTCTGGGCCCAGTTCTCTTGTGTAGAAGTTCGCCGTGCGTAACGAGTGTCCAAAAGATACCTTACATTGCCATCTATAACAACTCTGGGGGCAGTTACGCCTATTGGTGTGTCAGTTTGGTGATTGTATCCGGCTGTTGGCGTCAAATGTCCATAGTTCATTAGACGGCCTATTTGATTAATCTCCCCGCCTTGGGAGGCTGGAATGTTGGATACTTCGCTGAAGTCGTCAAGCTATCCGCGGCTGGTCAATCCTCGATGTTATTATACAGTCACATTATCTACCGCTGTCGTATTGTTCCATACTCACCTTGTTCGATTATATAGTGTGCACCCTCGCTCAGCAACGTCCTTCAGCTAATTTGAATGCCGACGACTTCAACAATGGTGCGAACGCTGTCTAGATAATTCCAACCAGCTGATAAATGAATGTTTTACATGATCGTCACATGCAAAATGCATCATTTCCACCGCAGCGTATGTGAAAACAAACGGTACCAGAACAATAATCGATTTGCGATCAATTCTAATCACTATCTGCTATACTAGTGTCCATGCTTCGAGTTAAAATTTCGAATGACAGGTTGATCTCTATGTCGTGTATATGGACATCTATGACCAACCGCATGTTCACACTGTTAGATCTCTCGCTTATAATGCTTCAAATCATTAAACAATTATACTATAGGCAAGTATTTCACATTAATCCCTCTTGTATGAAGTACTAACACGATAAATACGAATTAGACCATTTAATGGATAAGGCTTACCTTCGGACGAGTCGCCATGTCCAATTCACTGTATTGATCTGTTCACGCAATATCAAGGTTTGGAAGGCTTATCAGCGATTATGCTGGCCAGGTGCTCGTCTCATACCCTATGTGATCTAAGCTACTTGTCAAGATGAAATCATCGAATTATATATAATGAATTGGAGAAACATGCCTCTAATTAAAAGTCTCACGCCTATTTTAAACGCACTGAATCGATATATCCGTCAGGATGGCATAGTTGCACCGCCGCGGACTTGAGATCATAGGGGGTCCAGTTTTGAATCAAACAGGGCATATGCGAATCGATGGGTCTCATCCCCTCAGATTTGTCCACAAGTTTATCTGATCTATAGTTATGCTGAACAATTACGCTGCACCCGAGTGAAGTTGTTGGCTGATGATGGCTTTATGTCCCTTGTCTTCGACCGCTTCTCACCGCTAAATGGTACTCTACGCGTCGAATCAGACCTGCAGGTACTGCAATAATATACACTCGAATATGAGACACCCATAGCTCGTTGATTTCGTTATGATTCCAATTCGGAAATAGATTTCTGGGTGGCTATTCGTCAGAATTACTGTACGAAGTAATCAGGGCTGTCTTTTTTTTAATACAGAGGTTAAAGGCAAACCTCGCATAGGCACCACTCTTCACTTCTAGGGTATTCGAGTGGTAGTGTCAGATTCTTACTGACTAAACCTCCAACCGATTTGTGACTTGGGACATTGTTCGGTACTTATCCATGAGGAATTACTTTGAACAATGTCTTGCAGGGACCGGGAGTCAGCGCTTATCGCTGACTGTGTCCTATGCCTCGGTTAGTCCTCCGTCTGGTGCGAAAACCGCACGGCCGTCAGTCTGGCTATGCGGGCCCTCTCCAACCTGTCCTTGGAGGCCAACGATGCCCCCGCGAGTAGCTCACCTTTGTTCCAGTTATCAGTGGATGTGCAGAGGAACTTGACGAAGGCTCGCATGCCTTCATCCAGGTTCAATTCTATCGGCATGTGTTTCGCCCTGACCTCGCTAAGCGCTGCACAGCTCGCCAGCGTGTGCATGGCATCGTCCTCGTCGTGAGCCTCACAGAGCGTGCAGGAGGCGGCGATGTCCTTAAAGCGTGATAGATAAAAGCCTTAAAGTCTCCACGTTCCGTAAGGAACTCGGACAGATAATTGGTTAGCTCGCCACCAGTCATTCCGTCCATTTCCTGATATCAGGGATGGCTTCCAGAACGTTGGCTCCTGGCTTGTTCTCACTGATCCCATTCCATCGGTTTTGCCATTCATTGAAACTGGCCTCTCGGAGCTCTACCTTATCCCTCGTCAGGTTCGACCATGCCTTCTTCTGTTCCTTGGCCTTAATGTCCCATGGCAGGGTGCTTGCCAGGACAAAGGCCGCGTTCCCTGTGACTGTTGTGTACCGCTGCGAGACTCTCAACGCAAATGTGCGCTGGACCCTCAGCATGATCTTTAAGTTGCGGTCAGTCTCCAAAGCTGGTTCGGGCCACATGGGGGCACCGAAGAGAATGATGGACTCGGCCGGGCTCATCAATAACCGTCGCATTCCCTGCCTCGGACCGATGATGTTCGGCATCAGCCTGGCCAGCTCAGCCGCCGTTTTCGTAATCTTCTACGCGGCAATCGCCATGTGAGGGGATCCCCGTAGCGCTCGGTTGAGATGAACGCCCAAGTATCGCACTGTCTTTTTCAGCTCGATTTGTTCTCCATCGACAGTCACCAAACCCACCAGCGTAACGAGTCTATTGATCGATGCTCCAGACGGGATTACTTTTTTTCAGTGCTCGGGTTCTCTACAATCGTGAACTATCGTGTTAGTTAAATGTCTTACACTCAAATATGGGCAAGTGAATTAGGCGGCTTCTCTGATTCCAAAGTGCACATAACTATTGAAGATACTCCGCAAGCAAGACAGAACGATGCAAACATCAATTTTACACAGAGTTGAATTGTGCTGTGAAGGTGAGATTGTCGAAAGACTGGACTCAGGTCGGACGAATTCATTACAACCCTTGGATTACGGAACTTCGCAAGACGCTCCAAGTGGGCCTTCCAGTCCTTGCTGGGTCTTGATCTTGAATCTGGCATCAGTGCTGTATGATTTCTGTCTGTTCCCCTGGCTGCAAGTTGTAAAAGGAAGTTTGTGGACGAAAAGAACTTTGGTATAACAGGCACTAGCTGGTGCTCGCGGACCACTGCTAATATTTTGCTGGACACCAAATAGTCGAGTTGAAGGTTGCTATGTACTTCGTTAATTAGGCCAAGCGTCGTATAGCCTCTGTACACTGTTTCCAGCGGGATTTGAAGTTTCTCTCGCAAAGAATCGGCCTGCAAGTCGCACATCGTCTTGTTGAACACTATACTATCATATGCTTGCGTTCGCAATTCGAGTAAAGTTCGATGATAGGGAATGGCTTCTGAGGGTTCGAAAAACTTCGGGTCGTGCTGAAACGATGCCAGTGTCCTATTAGGCTCTAGTAGTTCTGACGTTACTCTACCTTTGTATTCATTGACGAGGAAAACATCAAATAGAATTAAGAATAGTCCTAACATGATGAATCGCTGCCCTACGAAGAATGGGTTAACAGTTGGTACTCGAACCGTGTATGAAGTGAATACACTAGCGACTATCGGATATAGAAGAGAGATAGTCCCCTCTATGGAGCCCAGGCTGGCGATCAAGCAGACGGCCAAAGTCGTTATTAGCAGCGCCACAGCGAAGTGACCTGTTAGTGGCTTCATTAGTGCCGCTTCTGACGGTTCAACAACGGCCATAGGTCTAACACATTCATAGGCAAAGACATAACTTATATCGCGAAAATCCATCGGAGGTTTAAACGAATAGGGAATATCCACTTCTAATAACATTTGATGATGATGAGTGTTTGGCAGGTTGGTACGGTTCAGAACCTTGAGGCTAAGCTGGATAACAATTAGGCTTAAGCTTTTCTTCCAATATTTTGAAGCGGAGACTAGTTTAGGCTGAAGTTGTACATTTTCGAGTGGAGATAGGGAACGCGCCCGAAACACTTTCGGTTTCTTTATATCTAGAATGAAGTGGTCATGGTTTACTTTACATTTGATTGATGCGTATGGGAGCCAAAATGTGTCGTCCGAAATAATGAATAGAATGTACGGAGTGAATGAAGTAAACATTTTTAGGACATCCGAGTGTACACCAGGACATTGGTAGAGTACAATATATTTGAGGAGCCTGACCATTCGTGCGTAGTGAGCCAATGCGTCACGCTTATGCCTGTCTTTGGTAACAATAATGTGACTAAAGGCAATTACCGATAACTTCGTGGCGCTGAAGTTGCTGGCTAGTGATCCGCTAATGTCCGGAGTCGAGACGCAATTTCCGAGGAAGAGAACAACGGTGTCTTCGGGTTTTACCCTCCTCATTGCCAAATGTTTCTCCAATAGTCCAGTTAGGCCATCTGGACAGTTGAAACCAGGGTCCTGAAGTGGCCGCTGGATCCTCGGGGCTTGTGTAACTGTTTCAGCCCAACTAATGCTCCAGGTGGCGACGCATACTGCGCTTAAGATAAACTTCGTAAACATTACGAAATATTAAGTAGATTTCACCAAATGGAACAGCAATTTGCGATGATCGACATTTGCATCAGTAGTCTTCCTTGGAATTAGTAGATTTCAGTGTTCAACCTCTTTGAAGACAGCACATGATCTGTTTAATTGACCAGTCACTGCGTACTGACGTGGTCGGAAATATTGTACTACATATTTTCTCTCAACACTGCTGCTGATTGGTATGACTTCAATTCAGCGAATAAGCTGAGTAGTCTATCTCATCCGAAGCGCATTGCTTTCAGAGTAACATCACCTCAGACAGGAAGTCAGTCTGCATAATCAATTATCGATTATTAACGAATGAATCATAATTCTGATTAAGAATCAATTTCGCAGAACTAGCTCTTTAATCTCACTTATGGTAGCTTCCTTTTACCGGGCAGTTGGCGGCCCCCATTTTGCTGGCTACGGCCGAAACCCTTGTAACACATCTGGGCCATAACTTTAATCAATAAGTCTCAAGTGAAGTAGACTGAAGTGAGGCTATGACATAGGGTAACTCGATTCGAACAGGTGCACGTCATGATATTAGTCGGGTCAGATGCACAATTCCTCGGATATCGAAGTATTTCAATAGACAGCGTGCCGAGTGTGGAGTAGAAATAGACTCTCAACGGAGGCTGGTTTTAGCAGGCAGAGGCGTTTTGTCATCCACGTCAACCCTGCACAGGAACGGCCTACTTTTGGTTGAAATAGGAATGTCCCCGGTGGTGTCAAGAAAAATGTACAACTAACTTGGTGATATGCAAAGAGTGTAAGGGCTTTAGCTGATTGAGCCAAATGTGGTAGCAAACGATACAGCAAGTTTAATTTCAGCAAGGTACAGATGAACAAACTAATAGCGCAATGTTCCCCCGCTAAATGTAAACACGTAAATCTTAAGATATCTGCTATTGATCGACAACGAATGTAAGCAGTTGCAGGCTCGATTCTAGAAGGCTTAAATTGTCCCGGGAGCCCGCGATCGAGCCTAACCATCGATAGGGTTCGATAGAAGAGGATCGAGCGGACCTTGGGGCCAGATCAGCCCCCATTGAGTAAGGTCTTGACTCGAAAGAATACAGGTCAGATACAAAGAAAGGTGAGGAATGAAGATTTGGATGGTGACGCCTGGGGAACAGGAGACGAGATGCTAACGTGAGGGGAGACAGAACATGATAGCATGGATGATCAAACGCATCCTGTCAGACAAAATCTAAGGTTACAGAATAAGGGGGTGGCGTCTGGCTCTCCGCAGATTCACAGGGAAAGAACAAGGGAAACACCAGGTTCCCCGAGGAAAGGAGCGAATACGTGCCGTCAAAATTGCTTTCTTTGCAGACTGCGCTGAAGTTGTCTGATATCAAAACTGCCTCCTACAGGCTCGAAGTTACTTGGGAATATCTTTCGCCCACACAGCTCGAGCAGCTGGACCGAGTGAAGTGTGCATTTCTGGAACGCCTTATAGGGGTGCACTGTTAGGCACAGTGTAGATTCGTCTATCTCATTGGTGAGATCCCCTTATTGTTGAAGACCCATAGCGTAGTTTTAAGCTACCAGCGATGCTAACTTCGTCAGGATTCATTAGGATGAGGAAAAGAAAGATATGTCGACCCCGAATTTTATGAGTGCGATTACTAACGATAAATGGAGGGGTTCCGACCTTTCACGTCTTATATAATATATAATACTATTTGTGAGTTTTGCTAAGGTTATATATGGCGCACAGAATTTTGATTTCATTAACATACTTAAATGAAATATATCACTTATTTTATAAATTTTAATCTCGTGTATATATATATATATACGTTGTGCGTATGCTAGCAGATTGCCTCGAATCCGAACGGTTATGAACGCAGATGAACGCCCAAGTATCGGACTGTCTTTTTCTGCTCGATTTGTTCTCCATCGAGTAGATACGGAGTTCGTGCCGACACTTCTTCTTCCCTAGCAGAAGGATAGCCAAGCAGTGCTGTCTTTAGGATGTTAAGAGGTACTTAATCGTGTGAAGACGCTATCGATGTGAAACATTGTGGGAGAGATTGATTGTGATCTCATTACCATTACGTCATCATATTTATTTAGATTAACACGGTCTCAACAATAAGCGTACGACACAGTCCATATATCGAAACGAAGGCAAAAGTCCATTCGAAACCTGCGCTGGCGTCATAGCGGACAACAAGCGGATCTTTATCGATAATTTCTGTATAATACCTGTAGATGGTATGTGTTCGATTTCCATTTTATCGTTGGACGGCTGCTTGTAGAACACTTGACAATAGCGCACATAATCTCGTTCAGCAGAATTCCCCGGTTGGTCTGATCTGAAGGTGACTTCAACGACATTCACCAAACCCACCAGCGTTTCCGCTTAACGAGTCTATTGATCGATGCTCCAGACGGGATTACTTTTTTTCAGTGCTCGGGTTTTCTACAATCGTGAACTATCGTGTTGGTTAAATGTCTTACACTCAAATATGGGCAAGTGAATTAGGCGGCTTCTCTGATTCCAAAGTGCACATAACTGTTGAAGATACATTCTCCGCAAGCAAGACAGAACGATGTAAACATCAATTTTACACAGAGTTGAATTGTGCTGTGAAGGTGAGATTGTCGAAAGACTGGACTCAGGTCGGATGAATTCATTACAACCCTTGGATTACGGTACTTCGCAAGACGCTCCAAGTGGGCCTTCCAGTCCTTGCTGGGTCTTGATCTTGAATCTGGCATCAGTGTTGTATGATTTCTGTCTGTTGCCCTACTGTCTGTTGCCCTACGAACGAATGTAAGCAGTTGCAGGCTCGATTCTAGAAGGCTTAAATTGTCCCGGAAGCCCGAGATCGAGCCTAACCATCGATAGGGTTCGATAGAAGAGGATCGAGCGGACCTTGGGGCCAGATCAGCCCCCATTGAGTAAGGTCTTGACTCGAAGGAATACAGGTCAGATACAAAGAAAGGCGAGGAACGAACATTTGGGTGGTGACGCCTGGGGAACAGGATGCTAACGCGAGGGGAGACAGAAGATGGTAGCATGGATGATCAAACGTATCCTGTCAACCCTGAACCCCTGACAGAATCTAAGGTTACAGAATAAGAGGGTGGCGTCCGGCTCTCCGCAGATTCACAGGAAAAGAACAAGGGAAACACTAGGTTCCCCGAGGAAAGGGGCTCAGGGGAAATTGACGATGGGCGCGAATGTCGGAATACTTGCCGTCAAAATTGCTTTTTTTGCAGACTGCGCTGAATTTGTCTGATATCAAAACTGCCTCCTACAGGCTCGAAGTTACTTGGGAATATCTTTCGCCCACACAGCTCGAGCAGCTGGACCGTGTGAAGTCTGCATTTCTGGAACGCCTTATAGGGGAGCACTGTTCGTCTATCTCATTCGTCTATCTCATTGGTGAGATCCCCTTATTGTTGAAGACCCATAGCGTAGTTTTAAGCTACCAGCGATGCTAACTTCGTCAGAATTCATTAGGATGAGGAAAAGAAAGATATGTCGACCCGGAATTTCGATAAATGGAGGGGTTCCGACCTTTCACGCCTTATGTAATATATAATACTATTTGTGAGTTTTGCTAAGGTTATATATGGCGCACAGAATTTTGATTTCATTAACATACTTACATGAAAGATATCGCTTATTTTATAAATTTTAATCTCGCGTATATATATATATATATGCGGCACCGTCCATATATCGAAACGAAGGCCAAAGTCCATTCGAAACCTGCGCTGGCGTCATAGCGGACAACAAGCTGATGTTTATCGATAATTTTTGTATAATATCTGTAGATGCTATGTGTTCGATTTCCATTTTATTGTTGGACTGCTGTTTGTAGAACATTTGACAATAGCGCACATAATCCCGTTCAGCAGAATTCCCCGGTTGGTCTGATCTGAAGGTGACTTCAACAACAGTCACCAAACCCACCAGCGTTTCCGCCTAACGAGTGTATTGATCGATGCTCCAGACGGGATTACTTTTGTTCAGTGCTCGGGTTCTCTAACAATCGTGAACTATCGTGTTGGTTAAATGTCTTACACTCAAATACGGGCAAGTGAATTAGGCGGCTTCTCTGATTCCAAAGTGCACATAACTATTGAAATACATTCTCCGCAAGCAAGACAGAACGATATTGTGTTATACATGTAAAGGTTTCTTGGTTTATCAAATGGCAATGCTTAAGCTCTCTTACATGTCACCAGGTCGCGGAACTCAAACCTTTGGCCTCTGGCTTCTTGCAGCCAGAGATTTAGCAGTCCGAGCCACCGCGCTGACAAGAAGGAACAAGTTCATCACTGCTGGACCAGCGTTACGATGTGCGGAGCAGGAACTGTGTCAGTGAGAGATTGATCGAATTCATTCGCTAATGTGATGCTGTAGGGCGCAAACATTGTTGCAATATCTACTTAAACAGTTCGAAATAGACTAGTGGTAGCTTTCTTCCGCAGCATATAGGATAAGTCGAGAATGTACATGGGACAGTCGATCAATACGGCACAGACAGAGAGAGAGAAGTAGAGCTCCATCTGCAAAATGCACGAACAGCTGGTGACAATCGTGAACTATCGTGTTCTTGGTTAGAAGGTGAATCAGGCCGCTTCTCGTCTGATTCTGAAGTGCACATAACTATTGAAGGTATATTCTCCGCAAGCAAGACAGAACGATGTAAACATCAATTTTACACAGAGTTGAATTGTGCTGTGAAGGTGAGATTGTCGAAAGACTGGACGCAGGTCGGACGAATTCATTACAACCCTTGGATTACGGTACTTCGCAAGACGCTCCAAGTGAGCCTTCCAGGTCTTGCTGGGTCTTGATCTTGAATCTGGCATCCGTGTTGAATGATTTCTGTCTGCTTCCCTGGCTGAAATTTGTAAAAGGAAGTTTGTGGACGAAAAGAACTTTGGTATAACAGGCACTAGCTGGTGCTCGCGGACCACTGCTAATATTTTGCTGGACACCAAATAATCGTGTTGAAGGTTGTCATATACTCCGATGCCAAGCCTCATATAGCCTCTGTACACTGTTTCCAGTGGGATTTGAAGTTTCTCTTGCAAAGAATCGGCCTGCGAGTCGCACATCGTCTTCTTCACCACTATACTACTATACGTTTGAATTCGCAATTCGTATAAAGTTCGATGATAGGGAATGGCTTGTGAGGGTTTGGAAAACTTCGGGTCGTGCTGAAACGATGCCAGTGTCCTATTAGGCTCTAGTAGTTCTGACGTTACTCTACCTTTGTATTCATTGACGAGGAAAACATCAAATAGAATTAAGAATAGTCCTAAAATTATGAATCGCTGCCCTATGAAGAATGGGTTAACGGTTGGTACTCGAACCGTGTACGAAGTGAATACACTAGCGACTATCGGATATAGAAGAGAGATAGTCCCTTCTATGGAGCCCAGGCTGGCGATCAAGCAGACGGCCAAGGTCGTTATTAGCAGTGCCACAGCGAAGTGACCTGTTAGTGGCTTCATTAGTGCCGCTTCTGATGGTTCAACAACGGCCATAGGTCTAACACATTCATAGGCAAAGACATAACTTATATCGCGATAATCCATTTGGGTCCACCGATAGGGAATATCCACTTGTAATAACATTAGATGATGATCAGTGTTTGGCAGGTTGGTACGGTTCAGAACCTTGAGCCTAAGCTGGATAACAGCTAGGCTTAAGCTTTGCTTCCAATATTTTGAAGCGGAGACTAGTTTAGGCTGAAGTTGTACGTTTTCGAGTGGAGATAGCGAGCGCGCCCGAAACACTTTCGGTATATTTATATCTAGAATGAAGTGGTCATGGTTTACTTTACATTTGATTGATGCGTATGGGAGCCAAGATGTGTGGTCCGAAATAACGAATAGAATGTACGGAGTGAATGAAGTAAACATTTTTAGGATCTCCGAATTGACACTAGTACATTGATAGAGTACAATATATTTGAGGAGCCTAACCATTCGTGCGTAGTGAGCCAATGCGTCATGGTTATGCCTATCGTTGGTAACAATGATGTCACTAAAGGCAATTGCCGATAACTTTGTGGCGCTGAAGTTGCTGGCTAGTGATCCGCTAATGTCCGGAGTCGAGACGCAATTTCCGAGGAAGAGAACAACGGTGTCTTCGGGTTTTACCCTCCTCATTGCCAAATGTTTCTCCAATAGTCCAGTTAGGCCATGTGGACAGTTGAAGCCAGGGTCACGAAGTGGCCGCTGCATCCTCGGGGCTTGTGTAACTGTTTCAGCCCAACTAACGCTCCAGGTCGCGACGCATACTGCGCTTAAGATAAACTTCGTAAACATTACGAAATATTAAGTAGATTTCACCAAATGGAACGGCAATTTGCGATGATGGACATTTGTATCAGTAGTCTTCCTTGGAATTAGTAGATTTCAGCGTTCAACCTCTTTGAGGACAGCACATGATCTGTTTAATTGTCCAGTCACTGCGTACTGACGTGGTCGGAAATACTACAACAGTGTAGCTGATTGGTATGATTTCAAGCTGACTTCTGTTCAGCGAATAGGCTGAGTAGTCTATCTCATCCGAAGCGCATTGCTTTCAGAGTAACATCACCTCAGACAGGAAGTCAGTCTGCATAATCAATTATCGATTATTAACGAATGATCATAATTCTGATTAAGAATCGATTTCGCAGCACTAGCTCTTTAATCTCGCTTATGGTAGCTTCCTCTTACCGGGCAGTGGGCGGCCCCCATTTTGCTGGCTACGGCCGAAACCCTTGTAACACATCTGGGCCATAACTTTAATCAATAAGTCTCAAGTGAAGTGGACTGGTTATGGCATAGGGTAGCTCGGTTCGGACAGGTTCACGTCATGATATTAGTCGGGTCAGATGCACAATTCCTCGGATATCGAAGTATTTCAATAGACAGCGTGCCGAGTGTGGAGTAGAACAAGACTCTCAACGGAGGCTGGTTTTAGCAGGCAGAGGCGTTTTGTCATCCACGTCAACCCTGCACAGGAACGGCCTACTTTTGGTTGAAATAGGAATGTCCCCAGTGGTGTCAAGAAAAATGTACAACTAAGTTAGTGATATGCAAAGAGTGTAAGCGCTTTAGCTGATTGAGCCAAATGTGGTAGCAAATGATACAGCAAGTTTAATTTCAGCAAGGTACAGATGAACAAACTAATAGCGCAATGTTCCCCCGGCCAAATGTAAACACGTAAATCTTAAGATATCTGCTATTGATCGACAACGAATGGAAGCAGTTGCAGGCTCTATTCTAGAAGACTTAAATTGTCCCGAGAGCCCGAGATCGAGCCTAACCATCGATAGGGTTCGATAGAAGAGGATCGAGCGGACCTTGGGGCCAGATCAGCCCCCATTGAGTAAGGTCTTGACTCGAAAGAATACAGGTCAGATAATAGCATGGATGATCAAATGCATCCTGTCAGACAGAATCTAAGGCTACAGAATAAGAGGGTGGCGTCTGGCTCTGCGCAGATTCACAGGAAAAGAACAAGGAAAACACCAGGTTCCCCGAGGAAAGGGGCTCAGGGGAAATCGAGGATGGTAGCGAATGTCGGAATACTTGCCGTCAAAATTGCTTTCTTTGCAGACTGCGCTGAAGTTGTCTGATATCAAAACTGCCTCCTACAGGCTCGAAGTTACTTGGGAATATCTTTCGCCCACTTAGCTCGAGCAGCTGGACCGAGTGAAGTGTGCATTTCTGGAACGCCTTATAGGGGTGCACTGTTAGACACAGTGTAGATTCGTCTATCTCATTGGTGAGATCCTCTTATTGTTGAAGACCCATAGCGTAGTTTTACGCTACCAGCGATGCTAACTTCGTCAGGATTCATTAGGATGAGGAAAAGAAAGATATGTCGACCCCTAATTTTATGGGTGCGATGACTAATGGTAAATGGAGGGGTTCCGACCTTTCACGTCTTATGTAATATATAATACTATTTGTGAGTTTTGCTAAGGTCTATCTATGGCGCACAGAATTTTTATGTCATTAACATACTTAAATGAAAGATGTCACTTATTTTATTAATTTTAATCTCGCGTATATATATACATGCAAACGCACATTGTGCGTATACCAACAGATTGCCTCGAATCCGAACTGTTATATTCCAGAATATGATGATTCATACAGTTTGAGTAGGAATGTATATTATATATACACAACGCTCGCAATAGTGTCCTTGCTTCCCGATGAATCTCTCCGTCTCCAGCAGCACCTTTTTTATGATGACCGATAGCAAGGGACATTTCAAGGTATCTATTTATTACACTTATTCCACCGAATTCATTAGCCATAATATTCACACCATCCATCCTATCTGTCTGAATACGTCTAAGCGAGGCAAGAGCCGACCCGGTTGAAAGGGGCCGTCTAGAGCGATAAATTAGCTTCGCCTTTTTCCCAGGACCATATTCAGCAAGAGGAGTACGCTAAGCCTGACTCTGTACACGTAGCACGGATGTTGGACGTCGGACCTGTCGACTGCTTTGGTAGGCTTGTACACTTAACAGCCACTTATATATTTACAGCGCGCAAGAGGCAACGATCCTGACCCGCGCCGTCAGAAAGGCAACACCAGGCACGGTGGGCAGGCGTACAACCCACCGGCACTAACCAACTTGGGTTACTGGTCAGAAATTTATGAGAGATAAGCAGGCTGGCCTGTGTTCGTTGTGACCGGGACCTGCCACCACATGCCAGGGCTGACATCGCGTGCCACTAGGCCACAGGATTGGAGCCTGTTGTTGTGGTATGACAGTTGTGGCAAAAGTGGCCTTGCGAAGACGACATGGTTCGGTTCCATTCGAAAGACTACGGATACTTGTTTTTTTTCGTGCTGCGCCCATACTCCACACCATATAGGCACTTGCGTATTGGCTCGAATGTTCAAATAACGAAGATTCGACGAGGAAGTTTCATCAACCACGACTAGGGTCACTCTACTCTGGCAGGCGTAAATACAACAGAACGACTTGTTGAGAAGGGGTAGGAAGCTTGCGTTTCCTCTATAAATCTCGCGTGGCCGCACTACTGCTCACTCATGAAGCTATCTACCACAAGGTTGTTTCTGCGAAAATGACATGACAGGTGCAAGCATATTTACACAGGTGTAGTGGCGACGAATGGCTCATTGCTCCCCGGCTGTGACATGGTACGAGACAGACGCATTGATTTCACTGGCAAACATTTACGAATTTCCCCTCTGCAGCTCCTATCACGTACTCGTCCCGCTTATTGTAGCTTGGTCTCAGATACTCGAACAAGTGCGTTTCCGCTATCTCGCTGCACAGCCGAGCCCCGTGCCGAAGCCGAAAGTCTTCTGTTCAGCAATTCTACGTTGACTCGCTGCGTCACTCAATCCTTTTCGGGCCGCTCCATGATTCTTCGCGGCAGGAAAAAGCTCCTCGTCACGCCACTGCATGGCGGCAGTGAGTCCAAAGACAAATCTTCCTGAGAAAGCAAGACCGATAGCAAGCAAGCAAGCTCTCGAACGGCGACGGCCGGCGTCCTCGCCCGAGATCTCCCGGTAGTATCTGCCCTGGTGTTTTGTCCGAGTCCACGGTGACAGTGTACACTAAAAACGGTTCGCAGGGAGGGACTCAACTTGCACTCGTTGCATTTTATGCCTGACTCGACCTTTGTAGAGAATTCAACCGTCTTCGCTCATGGACAACACTGTTTCATCCGTCGGTATTTACGTCCATGAAGGAGAGAGAGAGAGAGAGAGAGACACACACACAACAGGGTAAAAGCATTTCCACAAGGATGGCTTGGTCTCTGCTCCGCGACACGGCTGCCATGTGCGGCCTTGAACACAGCACAGCGTACGGAAGAGACGAAAACGATGTCACGCTGAAGTCGTCCTTTATAATTTCGTCTCCCCGAGGAAACTTGCCTTCAAATTCGATTTAAACCCATCGAGAACAAGTGCGTACAATATTTGTCACCGAGTGGCTAAATCATGTGTTCGTGGATCTGTTGTTCCACGGCTGCTGGACAGCCTGAGGAGGCACTTTGCTAAATAACTCCAAATGCAATTGTCTAAACTGAGAAGGACATAATAGCTTTACATTGTGGAAAGAGAGAGAGAGGGGGTGAGGGATTAAAAAATCCTTCGGCCGTGAAATATGTTCACGATAGGTAACGACATCGCGGAAAGCGGCAGAAAATACCGCCTAATTTAGATGTGAGCATTATATGAATAAGGCATTGTCGAATGCTCTGGGTGAGATACAAGATATTGAAATATATCCTGTATTTACATATCAATTTTCTTGTATTTCTTGCATACACAGTGGTGTGCATAAACCTAACGCACCCCTATATTTCAACAAATCGTTACAAAGAATGCACATTGAGGCATTTCTTCTGTATCAGATTAATGTACGTGCCAAATAACATACACACTAAAAAGAACAGCGCATATGACGTCGCATGCAGCCTGCAACAATAAAATATGTCATATTTCGGTTGTGCAAAATGATAACTGAATTAATTCTCGTTTTCTTGTGCTAATCAGTACCGTGGGGTCCCGCCCTCGCAAATTATAGTGTCAAAGACTCGGTTTGGCATACTCTCAACGAGATTTAGCAGGGTCTGATCGCTGACACCTGCCCGGGCCTCCAACAACGCGTTTTTTAATGCTTTCACGGATGTATACTGTCGATTCGACGCATATATTCGTCGGACAAGAATGCTCCATAGGTTCGCCATCGGGTTGAGATCAGGAGAACATGTCGGGAGAACAACAACGGTAGTCGGTTATTGGTCAACGTCTGCTGAGATCAGGAGAACAACAACGGTAGTCGGTTATTGGTCAACGTCTGCTGATAGTCCTCGCTATTCAGTCGAGATCAGATGAAAGCGAGAGTGGGAGTCTGCCAAGAAAGGTGAAGGCTCCCCAAACCATGACGGTCCCGCCACCGAAGTTGCGCTTTGAGAAGTACCGCTGCTCTTTACGTACATCACGCCAATAACCGTTAAATCCATCTGGCCCGTCCAAATAGAACTAGGTTTTCGTCACTAAAGATGATCTCAAACAACACAGTACCTTTTAGATAGATGTGCACCCACAGCGTTGCCCCAATACTCACCAATTTCGAGTCTTTGGCCGTATTGTTGCGGGCGACGTTTAGTCGGGCAGTCATGTGGCGTTGCTAAAGACGCGGTCTTGCTTTCATTTGCGCCCGCTTGATATGCGGATAACGCTTAATTGTCCTTAAAACTGTCGATCTATGACACTGAAGGTTTAACTGTTGTCTGATTGCCTCACAACTTGTGGTCGAATTCGAGGCCAATCGACAGATGTGCATGGCAGTTCGCTGGCTGATCTTTCGCTGATGTACTTTAGACTTATTATATTAGCACCATACGCCGATGGACTGCGCAAATAATTTTGCACTACGCGACGCCTTCTGCCAATTTCTCTGGCAATTGCAGCCTAGGTCTTTCCTGCTCGGTGTAAAGCAGCTGACGTATTGTCTAAAGAGAATACGGAGAGAACTTTTTATAACTACTGTTATTATCATTATTATAATAATTATTACCTATTATTATTGCTGCTAGTATTATTAGTATTATTATTATTATGTCCTATGTGCGTCCCCGGCGTCACCACGTCAGCGCTGACCGTCGGTGATCGGCACCAATGTCGGTGTAGTTGCCTTCGCTGTGTTGGTTGAATAAACGAGAAATTTGACTGGCCACTCTTGTCCCATATGCGTGCCGGCAAGTATGATGATGGCACGCCAGGATTATGCATGCAGTCTCCTGACTAGCCAGTCAGCCAGGGTAGCCGCGCGCCGGACAGCGTGTCTGCCCGACCATGCATTTGCTGGCGACGGCATCTGCCAACAAGTGCCGCTGTTACTGCTACCGCCGCCGCCGCCGCCGTCGCTCCTGCTGCCGGTAATTATGCAAACGGAACGACAGCGGCTACTAGGGACACACGAACAGCACTAGAGAAAGCTGACGGAGGTTGTAATTGACGTGGATATGGGGGGGGGGGGCGTTCTCGGGGGTAGGCGCCGACGAGCCGGAAATCCCGATACATTTTTCACGAGGAGACTGATATTCTACCTAGAGCCCTCTTCAGATTAAGCGCTGTAGAACTTTCCTCATAGACGTACAATCACACACGTACGCCCTAGTCCACCAACATGCACCTGTACAATTTCCATCGATGCATTCAATGACAGCGTGCAGTCGTGTCCTGCCAGTGTCGAAGTGACACATTATGCTAGATGTATGCGTGTTATCCATGAGTGTATTCATAAACGGTAATCCTATTTTGAGTGAGTACCACGGTAGTTGATAGATCAATCGACACCGTCGTCGGTGTCCCCCGACGGAGCGGTGGGAAAGAGGTCGGAATCGCTAACAGTGATGTGGCGCTCTCAGGTCTGGGGACTCGCCGCTAATGGCTAAGCGTCCTGCGAATCATGGAAGGGGTGATAGGATGGGGCAGTTGGCTGGTCGGTACATCTTGCACACCTTTCATACGTTGTCGCGCCCGGGTCATATGTTGTCGCTCGACCTCGCTCCAATGTTGGTGGTCCGTGTGCCCAGAGCCTCATTTTCATTGACCAGAACAGGATTCTGATTGGGGCCGCCCCTCGGTTTACACAGCTCCAGGTCAGCTGTTCCGCCTGGATACAAATATTGGCGACACCAATTCTGATCGAGCTGCATGTGCAATTAGACCTATGTCTCATCAATCGTGGAAGTTTAATTAACAATTCAGGGTCACTTTCATTTTCGTCATAATAATATTATAAGTTCTGCTCATAACCTGAACTTGATGAAACACTGTGACGCTTGAGATTCCTTCTTAAAATCCCATAGTCGAAATTCGCGTCGAGACCGGACCACAAATAGCTGCGAGAACCTATCTCTATTTTTGTTCGAAGACAACGTTGCTATTGCTGCAGACATCTAAGATCCGGCGGCTTTCCTTAAATCAACCTATTGGGACTTAGGAGGTTGGATTCCCAGCAGCAATCACATAAGCGAGTTTTCTGAGCCACTTACTGGGCTTTCCTCTACAGACCTATGTGACAAGTGGCAAAGCAATATGAACAGATATCTCAGGCCACAGCCTAGGTGGTCAAATCTCCTCCCCCGGATGCCGGAGTTCGCGGGTTCAAATTCTGTGGCCGGCGACTTGGTCTACAAAAAGGCTTGGCCACCCAAGGGGGGATGAATCTTTATATCCAGACTATATCTCTATGTATAGCCTGCTTTCAATGTAAAGGTAAAGGTTTGTTGGTATATTGAAGGAGCTGCAATTTTACAATGCTTAAGCTCTCTTATATGTGACACGGCAGGGCTCGAACCATGTGTAGCGCCAGCTCTCGGCGGCTGTGTCCTTTGTTTGATTTGACACATTTCTTTCACATTCGCACAAGATGAGCAGTGTTCAATGCGTGTACCTCCATAACACATCGAACACTCGTGACTTATAATTAGTTAGGATATTAGTCTAAATATTATTGGCACTAAAGTGTAATACTGTTCTGCACTACGAGACTTCCACTACCCAGCGGAAAGCGATTAACCTCACAAAACGTTTGTCATTCTTCTCTAGTCCTAACTGTACGCATCGACGCACGCACTGACGCTATGCATTCTCACGTTGTAAAGCACTGCGTACGAATCAGCACAATAAGCAATTCCATATGCTTCCGTGATTCGATAAACACGTTCGCTGTTCATAGCAGGTTGTTCATCCTGGCTAACGCCTCTTCCATCTCTAGTACACACCCGGGTTGAACAGGTACAGACATACACACACATAAATATATGTATATGTTGATATATAACAATAAGTAATATATCAACATATACGACAGGTCCTCATAGTAATACCTAAAGGTTATAAGCTGCGGCCTGTCAGATAGGGGAACAGCTGAGGGTCAGCTCGAAAAAAGAGAAAAAAACAATAAGTAATATATATATATATATACTTGGTAATGGTAATACCTAAAAGGTTAAGAGCTGAGGCCTGTCAGAGAGGGGAACAGCTGAGGGTCAGCTCGAAAAAAAAAATATATATATATAGATATATACATGTTACTTCCGTTATTATTATTACTTTCGTTAGCAGGTAACAGGCACAAGAGTTGATGTATTTTGCCCACTCTGGTCATCCCGCAGCAGTTGCCTGTCCATCCGGCCGGCTACCCCGCTGTTAGTATAAAGGTACGGACTCGCCGTTGCTGCAGCAGCTTCTGCTCCTGTTGATAATGTTCAAACTCAGCGAGACGGATTGTGACGGAGCGTTGCAGTCTGACGGCTTGGGCCGACCCGATATCGGACTGCTTGGGCGGCTTCTCCCAACGCGCGGCCAGCAACAACAACGCCAACAGGGGCAGTAGCAATGGCCGCGGTGCAGGGGCAAAAAATCATCCACCTCTCCTCTCTCCCGGCTCGTCTTTCTGGAGAAACTCGCCGGCAGTACATCAACGAGTGCTCTTCGCACTGTCCTTGTTCGAGTTGAAGGAAGGGCAGGCCTAGGCTAGTTCCGTCCAGGGGCTAGCCTCTCGGACTAGCCCACCGACTATAACCGTCTTCTTCGCGAAACGACCCCTTTTCTGCCTTTTGTTGAACGTCGCTGTCCTGCCAAGCATGGGCACGCTCGGCTCACGGGGGGGCGGGGGGGGTTTCCGTTGGATAGCACGGAAACAAAAAGCGAACTGCTAGCCCCCATTGCTTGGGGCCGTCCGGCGAATGGGAGACTGTGCTTGTATGTAGAATCAGCGGACAGTGAAAGCGACATAGGAAGCGACTGAAAAACGTGCCAACGACACAGCAGTGCCTCGGGCATCCTCACGTTACTGCTCGCGCGAGTGGATTCAGCTCATCCGACGAAAGCGTCTCATCGTAAATGACATGCCCGTTGACAGATAGGGGATGACGGACGGACGGACGGACGAACCGGTGCCAAGCCTAGGCTGAGTCGTATATCAATCCCGTTTCGAGAAGAGCGAACGATGGATCGAGAAGGACGCAGCAGGACGAAGTGGGTACAAGTCCGGCGCAAGCTCGGCCCAAATCCAAAAAGAGCAGTCTAAAAAAGTGGTCTCTGGCCATAGCGTGGACGTGTAGGAGGAAACGTGTGAAGCTGAAGCGCGAGGCGTGGCTGGTTTGTGTTGTGCCTAGACTAAGTAGGCTGCCGCATCCTGCTGTTCTTTATGAGAGGGTATATGAACAAAAAGCGAGTGTTGTTATATGATACATTGTTAGTTTAACACCACTTAAGAGGGTACCCTTGGTTTGGTGCGCTAAGTTATTTATCAAAAGCAAAATGATGCTCAGTTTAAACAATCATGTCACTTTGAGAAATATATATATATATATATATATATATATATATATATATATATATATATATATATATATATATAAGTGACATGATTGTTTAAACTGAGCATCATTTTGCTTTTGATAAATAACTGAGAATATAAGCTCCAAGATATATATATCGTTCTTGTACTCCTACTACAAATTGTATGAAGATGCTGCCCTGTGAATGAGTGTCCTAGTCCACTATGATGTGCTTTCAAGCAAAACAAATCCAATCCATATCGCATTTCACAAAGCGCCAAAAGCAAAATTGCTGAAGCTTTTTTAACGGTCATCGTATTTTTTAATACCTACGCATTTGCTCACTAATTTCGAATAAACATATAATGTAAGCCGGCTCTCGTAATTTGTTATACGCCACTGTCGCAATACGGGTTATTACTTGGTTATGCCCTGTACCGTAAACGACACCTTTTTTTAAGAGGTTAAAGGCAAATCCTGCATGGACACCAGGCCTCACACTAAGGTGCCTTTGCCTGGTAGTGTCAGACTCTTGCTGACTAAACCCAGAACCAACAACTACCAGCAGCTACAATGGTCAGTGGGAGGCATCGTTCTATGAGAAGAGAGAGCATTTAATATAATTTACTACTAGAAGCGGGCCGGGTCTACTCAGTCCTTTGAAAATACCCGGTGTTCCCAAAGGACTGCGTCAACCTACGATCAAAAGTTAGTCGTTCCGCTATTGTCTAAGACCTTTGCGCTTGTACGAAGAGAGGTAGACAATAGTGGGAAATAGTGAAAAGTCCGTGTCTGACAGCTGAGAATTTATGTCGAGTCAGCCTAGCACACCTACAGGGGCCTATCATTTTCTCAAGGGTTCGCCCTGGTCAGCATTGGCACAACAAAGGCGATGTCAATTCCATACCGACAAACACGGCCATCTGATCATCGGAAAATGATCAACCAATCTGTAGTTGGGGTTGATCTCTTCTCTGGACGCACCCTCAACGAAAAGCGAATGTTGCCCTTTTGTCACGTACGCGGTCATCCAATCAATACGTACGCAACTCCAGGACGCCCGATCCGACCGGATGGAAACTCTGTCGTGCGTCAAGGGGCGGACCAGCTGGCTAGCTAACTGCCGTAGGAAAAATGACGACAGGGACTGCGCGAGGAAGCCCATACTTACCTTAACGTATAGATCTAGTTGTGTTTGTATTTGACACGACCAGCAAACACACACCCAGAGTCCTGTATACTGTGCAGGAGATTTACCTCTCCAGTGCTCTCGAAGCCAGCACTCTCTGCGTCCCCCTAACGAAGATTACGAAGTGTCATCACACAGGGTTATTAAGGTCGACAGCAAGGGAGAAAGCAACATGGACAACCTCCGGACTACTGATAGAGAATAATATCTACAAATATCTCTGCCTACTGTCACACACCTTTCATTCTCAACTGGACTCACCCAGACCAATAGCATTGTTGGGGCACCCACGTACACTCGGTCAGTCATCGTCTCTCCCCTCTTCATACGTTACAAAACGATGCCTTCAATGTGTTCGATTCTAGGCTGCTAGGCCGCCATTATCTGCCCGAATATCACCGACTTGAGTTATGGTTCGCTTGAGTCACACCAGGCACCAAACACCGGTAATTGCTGACCACTCAGATTTGGTCACCGTTCAGCAGAATGCCAGTAAAACTGCGAACGAATGCCGTATGAATGCCCGATGAGTGAATGTTCGTCGCGTATATGATATCAGAACGTAGACACCTACCTATGAGCAGGTGAAACATTGCACATCTCCATCTCATCACCTTCCGCCGAAAGGATTCGGAAGTCGCCATAAGTCTCGGATGCCTATCGATGCAGTGACTCACTCCGACGTGTCCTGTTATGGCATGGCATCCTAGGGGGGGGGGCGCAACGCAGGCGGTGATTCATACACGAGTTTTGGCGTGATGCTTCTTGTGTCGCTTCCTTCACATGGTCGCTGTAGTCAGCACCTTCAGTGTGACCTTTCTCGCGCCTTTATTCTACAAGGGAAGTCGGTAGAACACGAGAGAGAGATGCGCCCGACACGGGCCACAGAGAGCCGATACATGAGTGTGACGTGGCAGTTGACGTGGGCCATCTCCTAAGCAGGAGCTGTCAACTCCTCCGCGGGAGATGGCTCAGCAACATCAACCAGCTAATTCCTTCTACTGTCTGCTGTTGGCAACGATGCTACATTATAATGCACGTACGCTGTATACCTGTAGGGTGAATAAGGATGAAGGGGCGGAATAGCTGAATGGCAAAGGGGGCCAACAGTAGGTTCATACTCAGGTTCATCCTGAGCCCACGGATGGTGCCAATTGGCTGTTGGTCCTTGTGGTACTCAGTGTACCTCGTGCCAACTGCAGGGCTTCGTCCTGCCTGGGATCTCAAACATATTCAGGAGTGAGGCCCTGCGACTAGGATAAGAATAAATGTGGGTTCGAAATGATGAAAATTGTAGCCTTCGCAGGAAAAGCGCCATCTGTTTCAGCCCATTTTTCTCCAAACTGTTAATTAGAAGTCTTAGCCTGCTATAATATAATATGAGCCCGTTGTAATGGACGCAATGGCGCGACAACATAATGCACACTCTGCTCGAAACGTCCGTCAGTTGGTGTAAGCAGACATCAAGTAAGGGTTTATCGCTATCAGTTTCTCTCATATACAGTCAATGAAAGGTTGCGGCCAGCCTAACTGCTCTTGCCGGGCTTCGTTCTAAATAACAACAATATCAAGCAATTTTTGAGACAAACAATAAAGTGAAAATTTATAGAAAATAATGTCCAAACGCTGCGATAGGTAGAGCCTCGCCCCATTAATTAGAGAAGATTAATCAGGTAAAATAGACAGATCCTAGCAAGATTCGGTCTCTCGCCTCAGCAGTAGAGTTTGCTTGCGAGGTGAAAAGGGCCACTAAAAATTGAACTATTTGTGTATAAAAAAAAATATATATATACCATGTGTATAATGAAACCTTTTTCTGTGATAATCGAGTGCTTATGAACATTATCTTGTGCCTCTAATAATATGGGCTTCTGCTTAGGTAAACCGGAGAAAATATTAGCCCGTGGCCAAAAGTGGGAGTATTCTCTGTACATGTAATTTTTACTACAGTTTTTGTGGTCATATTTTTATCCTGTGTTTCCCATAATTTTATTCTTTCTTTTCTTTTTCGAAAACTTAACCATTGTGAAACTGAAGTTCCAACAATAAACCATGACTTAATTAATCACTTGGCCGACAAAGCTTTCAGTTTACGATCTGCACTAAAACGTGATCCTTCCGTGCCAGCAAATTGTGACGCTTTTTATTCATAGCCTATTCGCCTCAACCTACCTAGGTCAAGGTGGCCCAGGTAGGCCAATTGGACACTGGCGATACGAACAGCAATCACTGATGCTTCAATGGCCACGTGATTCCAGCTGTTTTTTTTCTTCAAACCGTTTTCAGTAGGGGATAACCGAATCTGTGAAAGCATTCAAAGGTGTGTCAGTGCTACGATGGCTGTGGAAGTAGGCCATTGTCTGTCTGTCATCCTCTCGTTGTGGGACATCGAATACACATTACGAAATTACATGACAAAATTAGGTCATGTGATCTCACTGTCCTATTACATATACCCATCAAATTCGGGAAAATGCTACGACACAAATACGTCACAAACACGTCAACGATTCCAACCGGCATCGAATAGACCATATCACTTAGGCGTGTGCAGCAATTCAAGTGGAGTGAAACAGAGACACCACGGGGAATTAGCTTCGCTATTTCTGATCGCAAATATAGATGACAATAGTGTCGTTAGCGCTGGCACGAAAGCGGAAACAGCCAAATATGGAAACGGAAACGTCCCGGCAGAACGTGTCGAAAGACACTGTCGAACTGATCCCTACTGCGTGGGACTTAAGTGTCTTAAATATCTGCTATGGTGATATTTTTCTCGCCCGTGGGTTCAGCGTACCCATAGGCGATCGACGCTTCATTCTCTTGTTTTATAGAAGGAGGTAGGGAATACACGATGACGTACAAAGCCTGAGTACTTCCCCCCAATTATTTAGGGATTTGCCATGAATATATTGTGCATAAAGTGACAAGCAGCTCTCGTCAATTTCATCGTACTTCGAGCGTTTTCAGAATCAACACGAGACACCCAGCCTAAGCTGCTCTTTCATCGGTTTATTATAAAACGGTAGTATTATGTAAGTATGAAAGAGAGAGGGATATTAAGGGCCTACCGTTACGGTGTTAGATGGAAGTTAAAGGTAACCAACCAGCTGGATCAATATAGAAACAAGTAAAATGCTGCATCTGTTCATATGTGTCCTTGTGGGTCGCTCTATATATATATATATATATATATATAAGTAGTCAAATAATAGGCTTTCAAAATGTATCAAAAATAATAATAAGAAAGAGAAGAAGAAGAGGCCAACTGCTTTGGGTGATACAGGAATTTTCAATATCTTCTATCACGCAGAGCCTAATGTTTATTGCTGGATTACGAGGGATTTCATGCCGCTTACCGCTCGTCAAACGCTTCAACGTTCTCTCACTGTCGAAAGGTCTAAAACGAATTCGTTGTTGAAACTATGCTTTGATATGGGGGTTTTTTAAACCTTTTGTGTTCAGCTCAATGCGTAACGTGTCTGGTTAAATGAGTGAGGCGTTAGAGAAGAAAAAAACAATCATGTCATTACAATGAAAGTTCCACTCATGATTGCGCTATCAGGGTTTTGCATTACTGAATATTCTTCGTGTCAAAAAAATCTTCCCTTAATAGTGGTAGAAGTTACTTTATGAAGTCCCACTTTGCTGGCTCATAAATGGAATCCAATATTTCTGGATGGACTCAACTACTTCGTATGCTACGGAGGGACAAGATTTACAAGACTCGGGAAAAAACACTTCACCTGATGTCGTCTCCTAACCGCTTTTGTTCAATCGATTCAGTTTAATGCAAGATAGACGCACATACCGGTCCTCCGACGAACCTTTAAAAATATGTCTTTGTTGGCGGCTGGCACACAGCCCTTCTCCCATCAGACAGGATGGCAGCATTACAGCGAAAAATATTGGGCGGAAAAATCCACGCCTCCCTGAGGCCATCGCAGAAGCCGGGACTTTAGACGTAGGCAAGTGGAAAAGACGGGAGATCCACACAGAGACTTGCGCCATCTAAAATAATTAATCTTCACACCTATGACCTGCACCCCATGTCGTGGACCTCTATTTTGACCTCTTCCTCATCGTTGAAAATTTCGCCCTTTGGATGTAGCTACAGATACGAAGACAAACGATAGTCCGAATAAGCAATGTCCCAATGGGTTCAGTCGGGATTCATAATCGTGTGCGGTTTCACGTACTCCTCGAGAAAGAGGTCAACCTTAGTTCAGAACTCATTCGGTCTATTCTGCATAATTGCAGCACCAACTTTGGACTAATTGTCGATTCTGCTTTAGTTTATGGATCATATTTTGAAGGACGCGCGCACACGAGGCCATTCCTAGCGATCATTCTTGAGCGTTCCCAGCACGCGCAGAACAGCTGAGTCGGCCAAATGACAGGGCCGTGGTACCCTGTGTCGCTTCAGGTATTATTTTTTTATGTTTTAATTTTTTCTTTCTCCAAGTATCTTGTACACGCCTAAGCGGCTATGTCCAATATAACCCTGGCAGCAGTCGATTTTGTCAATCAACAGGTACAGGCACCACCGGCCAAGGTCATCGTCACATCGTTCGGAATGGACGAACGATGTTTTCTGGGATTGTCTATAATTGCTCTCATATTATTCCCATCTATCAGTCTAACGGTCTGGTGAACGATCCATCCATATGATCTACCATATGCTGCCTATACCACCAACGTTACGTTTGTCGTTAATAGTCGCCTGATTCGATTGAGTTTTCTGCTGCGACAGACTTAGACACCACGATCTATAAAATGCTTGAGCGACTCCGCGCAGAGTAATAAAAAAAAGTGCGGTATGTAAATTCGAAACAACGCAACGACCCACGCTACACGTCACGGCACTAGCTCTCCTCTACAGTGAGCCTACTACCTGTGAACGATATCGCCCAACAGGAAAGACCCACGTATTCTCTCATAACCTCTCCTGTCATTGCAGCAATCATTCCTGCATGCTTGATCCCCCTCCCTCCTCGCTATAGGTGCCTCTGCGGGAGGCCGCTGCACGCCCTAGAAACTCGAGATAGCTTGCATATGCCAGATAACGAGGGGCGTTACTCGCGTTTCCCTGTCAACTTGAACAGCACAAGACGCCGTGCCGGCAACCTCTGCCATTGGGCAGATATGCACGGGACAGTGCCTAACTCGCTAACCGCGCTTCGTCGCTTGTCTGGTAAGGGCGGGGTCTAGATTCGAGCGCAATTTCGACGCGTTCAAGGGGAAGTGGTCCCTCCTATTCGCGCGGACTTTGCAAGGATAGCTTGTGTAGAGAGGTTATACTATTCTTGCATCTCTCGCATCGCGAAGACGAACGATACAATACAAGAATAGTATCCCTCGTCACATCGCGAACCGGCGAGCACATCCCGGTTCACATTTGTCGGATTCGAGTTTGGGGTCGCGCTTGCAGTTGGCACTGCCTGTTGCCGTTGCCATCACTCTAGCAGAGGCCTGTATTGCCGGGGTGTCTCACGCGTAAAGAGCACATCAGAGCAAGGCTCGCCAGGCCAACGTCATCCGGCAAACGGCATTGGATATGCGATGCTAACGCGGTGGGGTGCACGGGGACCAGTAGACACGAACCGTGCCATAAGATCTCGAACTAAGCATCGCCAGTCTTCTCATAGACGCGCACATACGCGAAGATTCGCATATTGTAACTGTAACAAGAATACCACATTCATATATATATATATACGAATAATGCGAATGACATTGCCAAACGCGTCCACCATTCTGCCAGTGCTGCTGCTGCTACAATAAATCCTCCATTACACTCGCCTGTCTCCTCCCCCTGTGCGAGGAGGGAATCCTATGATCCGACGAGAATGGCGTCCCTCTGGCGATTTCGTGTTCTGTAATTCACTTCTGACTATGAAGTAGCAGCCGTTGGCGAGGACAGCGCGGCTCGAGCTGTTGGGCAGTCATCCGAACCCATAACGAGTTTGGACGCGCTGGCTATGGGACAACAAATGCTTGACTCAAAGAAGAAGCGATGAGATCCTTTTCAATGGGACGCGTTCAAGTCATCGCTCTCTCAAGTTCGAGAAAGCGAGAACGCTTCTATTAGAGTTCAGCATGTTACGTTAGAGGAGACGTTTCCTCTGGTTTCGGTTTCCTATGTTACGATGTTGTTCAGGCTTACGAGTAGCAAGGAGTTCCACGTTTCACGTGACCTCGAATTTAGCCCGCATACATGGGTTGGACGTTCATCCCAATTGGGGGTGTATGGCCGAAACGCTGTATTGAGCTACAATGGCGAGAGGTTCTGGGTCCGGACCCAATGAACAGAGTTCCGCAAATACAATCCCGTGCACAATGTGGCCACGGGAAGACGATTGACGGTATAATACAATGCAGCTTATGGTCCAGTCAGACCTCGAAAAAAAAGGACTCGTTTTTCCAAATTCTGAAGCGCAATACCTATGTGAGTACTGTTCATTTTCATTTGTGGAACTCTCTACGTTTCCGGGGATGATAATGTCCCATTCACAGTCATATGTTTGTCAGCACAATGGGAATAACTAGGAGAGTTATATTGTTTCTCATTGCTTCGATCACCCATAAGAGGCTGTGAGGCTGCGCCTGCTGCACGCGATCATCACTATGCGAGACGATCACTATACAGGCCTTGTTGAACACATGTTCCAGCCTATTCCAACAGTCGTCCCGGGTGATGTCACGGCGACACAATAGCAGTGTACACCGACAAGTAGATAGAGAGACACATGGCCAGCAGGCTGGCTGAATCGCTTTGCAAGCAAGGAAAGACGAACCCACGCTAACGACGGGTTATTCGCTGCCGCTTAGGTCACGCCGCGGCACCGCCATACGAGAGTCACTAAAGCTCGTATTAGTTTTGTTGTTCCACAAAGAAAACCAATCCATTAAAACTGAACCAAGGGTGTTTTCGTGCCGGTAACGAAAATATATCGGCCTGCTTCTAAAGAAGATATTACTGGACTAGTAATTTCTAAAGTCGACCTTCAGACGTTCAAATAGAAAATACGATTGGTTGGTTGTCAAAATTGAGTAGGAACATACAATTCCTTCATTCTCAGGTAGAATATCGTTGATTGTTTCGCCGTCCTTCAACAAATATAATGGCACTTGTGTAGGCAACTCGATCAGGTGACACATTTTTAATTTAGACCAATTCTCGTTATTTTTAACCCCTTTGTACATTTGTACATTAATAATGCGAATGAAGAGGCTGATATAGAAGCACGTTCTTGAGGCAGTATTGGCCATGAGACTGAATACGCATCGCTTCAAATAGACACTATACGGTCGTGCCGTTACGCAAATTCCATATTGACAATAACGGGTGACAAGCCTATCTTCTATTATATGTTTGCTCAAGTGCTGGATGTAGAATGAATGGAGTCAAATCTGTTGAATGTATCTACCAAGAAGATCAGTGACAGAACCATATTATGTAAACGGGGAATTCTCAATTGTGCAACTTATGAGGATGGGATGGCAATGTGTTTTTTCATTAAATCCCTTTAACATTATATTTTACCAAAAGAAAATAAATGCAATTAGAAAAATACATTCCACTACGAACCTTGTCCATGAAAAATAAAGTTCATGGCACCGGCATATGGGCTGAACCACATTTTCGTAATACGCGTCCTCTGGAGACGACGCGGAACGTAAACATAAATGTCTGCAAGCAGATATATGAGGAATCACGGAATGAAAAATCATGCCAAACCAAGCCAAAATCGTCTAGCAAGTTAGGCTCCATCTCTCTCCTACTTGCTTTTTCTGCCGGTCTCTCTACGAAGAGGTATGCGTCGCAGCTGCGGAACGTGGTGACCAAAGCGCCATGCGTACCCTTAGGCAGGCTTGAGTACCCAAGAGGGTTTAACTCCTGGCTCGAATACCGTCCCGATATCATGACGCTATCGGCTTCGCTAGATGTACGCTACAAGTCCCTCAAGGGTACAGGCATCGAGTATACCTGCGATGCAACGCACCGAACAAGTGTGGCATGTCCCACCGCACAGAGTACGCGAGCGATGCGATCGGTCATACTATTGCAAGCATGGTAGAGAGAGCATAACCCAACCTCTGGATGACGGCTAACCCTGAGCAGGGGCCTATTTCAAGGCCGTCTTGAAAACAGGACCAGGACCCCGTGGCTGGCAACGGGAGAAAAGTAGATAGAAATGACGAAATCTGAATGAAACTATTATATAAGCGCAGAGCACGCCCGGTACGGTGTACGGTACAGAAAGCGCGGTTTCAGGGTTGCTGCTGCTGTTGCTGGCGGAAATCTCTTCAGCTCTCCATAGAAGGCCATGGAGCCTGCTTGTTCCGGTCACCCTTCTGCCCCGGCCCGCTCTCGTTTCGATCCGTGTCCCAGGAGATCACCTTGCACATTTCCTCATCAGGAATATAGCCCTACCTACTCAGTTGCTGCAATCCGAATATGACTCGGCTAGCAGCGAATGCAGCTTTGCTGTAAGTGAATCAGCAGTAGCGAGCCCGAATGTCGATGCTGGTCCTCGCGAACACGGAAGCCCCCCCCCACTCGTAGCGCGGTCCGTACGCATTATAAGCCAGGGTCGGCGAGCTGGCGTGTGTGGGTGTTTCCGAGCCGTGCCACAGTTATCCACGCAATCCACCTCGGAGCTCGCAGCAGCGTCAGGAATCGGCCAACACGATAGCGCTCGAATCTATCTCGGAGATATTGCAGTTCTCCTCTTTATTTGATTAGGATCACTGCTGCTGGCATCTCGGCCAGCCTCCTCGACTCACTTCAAATACTAGTGACTACTATGAGCTGGGCATCCCTCTCGGCCATTGGCTGGAAGGCAGGACTCCACGCACCGCCTGGTACCAACCGGACGCTTTGCAGGCTCCCTGACATCAGGAAGGTTTCTGCATGCGCTGTGTGTGTTGAGAAGAAAATGAGCATAAATTGCGAGAGCGTGGGAGCAGATTTCAATAAATGTTTACCACAGTGAAGTCAGTAAGAGTGGGCGAAGTATCGAACGTGGTTTGTTCATTTGATCTGTGGCAGCTGGCACACTATTGTGAACTATAATGGGACTATTAATTGTATGATCGTGAGAAGCTATTATAACGAACGTATTCCATATGCTATTCGTAAAGGCAAAGACAAACATAGCGTTTACAGCTATCGGGTCTCCGGGTCTCAGGGTTCTGTAGCTTGTCCTTTTTGAGAAAGTTGTTGTCAGTCAATATGCCTAAAACCACAAACTCAATTTCAGTGAAATCACCGGTACGTAGTTGTTCTCACCTGTGCCGATACCTCTCTACTGCATATTATTCCACCAAATTGCATCACTTATTCGCTTGCGGTTATCCAATTAGCTTGATGAAGTCACTCCACCATTTTGTTTTAGTTATTCCATATGCCGTTTCTTAACCAGTCACCTCGCAACACCCGACCTGGTACCCTCTTGAGTCGCCCTGCTGCCCAAATGCGGTTATTCCGCTACCTCAAGGTAATACTATACCTACACATTGGCAAGTTGCAGAAATTGTTATCCGTTTCGGCGGGAAAAAAGCACCATAATAAATAATTAATGAATTATAAGCATAATAAAGAATAATAACTTCTACCATAATAAATAATTAATGAATTATAAGCATAATAAAGAATAATAACTTCTACCATAATGAATAATTAATGAATTATAACCATAATAAAGAATAATAAATTCTACCATTATAAATAATAATAAATTCTATCTGTCCAACACACAAGTATACCAGTACTGATAGTATAATTTAAATAACCTACAACCTTGCGATAAAGAGAGGCAATTATAGGTCACAATTAAGCAGCTGTCTGGCGGGGACTTATTTCATCGTTCTTCTATTTATCTGGATCGTACTAAAGAAACCTGGCTGCGGGTCCCTTTTTTGCGCGCTATCTTTGAGCTATGCTATAACGATTGCAGATATATCGCTTTAGCGGCGAAGCACGCGAAGGTCACCGGCGTCTTAGCCCTGAGGGCCTCGACATCGAGCCCTTTTATGGGACTCCACCGTCGTCGCGTTAAGACCTGAACCGCCCTGCCCATCGGCCTCAAAGTGATCGGATCACCAATGGCAATCGGCAGCGAAACTGCTGGCGGCACTTTTCGTAGTGACGTCTATACAAATGGTAGTAATGGACGATACCAGCCCAGGGCCAGGGTGTATTGTACCTACTCCCGCTTTTCGACAACGGCAGGTCGTCATCGTTGTCGACGCACAGCCACGGACCTCTGCCGAACATTTCACTGTGCTGTCACCATTGAGAAGTATTGCAGAGAGAGAGAGAGAGATCTTCATCGAGCAGAGTTATAGAAAATACGCTGCCCGTGATAATGGTGACTCAAGCAACAGTAAGCATTGGCAACACAACGTCGTAAACGATCAAATGGGCAGTTTTTTTTTAAAACGAACAAGAAGACAATAGGGGGTAGGAGATAGGTCAATGGTTGTTGCTGTTCAACGAACACGAATCGATAGGACTCGCGTCTTGGCACAACGCTTGTTTCGCAAGGATAATTTGGATTTAATGTGAAAATGTTCGACGTCATTACAGGGTGCTCATTACATGAATTTTGTTGTCGTGGCCATATTGCATCGTGATGTTGCACCGCCCCATCGTTTCGACGTTAGCAGCTTTGCAAAGGTTTCCTGTTGCATGCTGGATGGCCAGTGTCACGGGTCCACCAGCCACGTACAGTATGCAATTGTGCATTTGTAACTATGAGGCTGGCATAGAACTGCGTGTCATTAATTCGAACACATGCGATTTCCAGGGTATCCTATATCATAGCGGACTTATAGTATGGTATCCTGCTATAGTGCGATCGTCGTCCTGGCACCACCTGCTAGCCGCTGCGTCCTGTTATGACAGAGCAATCGATCTCGATGTGGGTTCTCCTTCTGTCGGGTGTTATAATACGATAAGATCGTCCTGTATCGATGCCTATTTTCTCGCTAGCAAGTCGCTACGCATGGTAAGGCTTCATATAGGGCTTCAGGTGACCGGAGGCGATCCAACTCTGTTAGTTACAATACAAGTGCTATGTGTTTAGCCAGTGTTCCCTTCATGGTTACGCCCAGCATGTTAGCGCAAGGTAATAGTTATGCTGATTATCGCTTGCTGGTTGTCTGAGAGTCGCTCCCGCGATCGAGATTCGATCGCTTAGCTCGGCCAAGAGGTTCGCTAATGAGGTCAAGAATATTGTAACGTAACTGATAGCTATGATATGTCTGAGTATACAACGTAACTAGGTGTTCAGATATGATGTGATAGATTAATTAACACCGATTCTCCGGTAAATGTAATATTATATATATATATATATATATATTGCAACGTTGCAATAATCCTATTTTAATTATTGTTTAATTTTGTTCTTTTGCTGTTGATCACAATGTCACACTACGTGGTATAACTTGCAGGTAATATAATGTGTTATAGGTGTTAACCACCTCATGTGAGCTATCCCTGAATCTTGTCCCTGATCAGAAGTTTAGTCACCCAGTTTACTGGTGACTGGAAGATGCCCACAGTGAATACCTTGAACCTTTGGACGTCAGCGACGTTGTCTCGTTACGATTGCCAGCTCCTAGTAGAGTGGCCTGTTACAATCAGGAATAACAAATACGGAACAGTCACTTAGTGACTGCCATTGCATCTATGAAACAATACGTTGAGAATCACTTATAGGGAGAATAACGAATTGCATGGCGCCCATACACGGATAGTAAAGGACAGTGTACACTGTGCACGGTTCACTAATGGCAAACCCATGACTGTGGCCCCATATTCGTATTGAGGGACCGCTTAGACTGGAATATGTCCGTTGCGACTGAGTAGTTCTTTGCACCATTTGACCTGAGCTAGTACGGCCCACATATAGCCAGGAAGAACAAGTACTTAGTGACTACCAGTGCAGCTATGTACGAATGTGCATCATTGACTTCAGTAAAACCGCCGTACAACAAAAAGAAGCTGTAATTATCAAATTTCGGGAAGAAAATATCTTCCAGACTGTGGATTGAATGAAAGTTGGGAGAGAAACTCAAAACTCTTACGAACAGGTGTAGACTCGGAAAATATTCATTATCCTACTTTATAATGATAATAACAATAATAATACTTCATTAAATATTTAGCTAATTTAGCTGCACAGCCAGAGGGCTTTTAATAGCCTAAATTGTTTTATAGGTTTTATTCATTAGCCTTAATGGGCATATGACGTAAGCGGGCAAGCAGTTTTACGTAAGCGTCGGTGCACTCGAATGCCAAGCGGATCTACGTTGAGATTAATTAACTCTGGCCAGGACGGCATAATTAAGGCGTGGAAAAGGCGTGTTTTCGACGACAACAAGATCCGTGTCGAGTAAATCTTAAAAAGAATTAATAATTCATTGACACATACGTCAACCACAATGACAAGTGTGTCAAAGACACATCCCTTAAAGAGACTGACAGAACAAATCCATCAAGGAAAGAGCTCAACGCTGAACCTCAATTCAGTTTCAGGGCCCAACAACTCCTCTCTAGTTAATATACGAATCCCCCATGAAGTGTGCATACCGCACTCAGCTTACCGGTTATACCAACACTAACTAAACTTAATTCATACGCTCATCCGCCTGTGTGCTCGTTTTTCGCCAGCTCTGGAACTTTTGAGCCAGTAAACGTTGCCATAGAATCTATTTGCGTTGAATCATCAACAATGAGGCGAAGTTCAAATTTTGCAGTACGCTTTGCACTGCGCTTAGTTAGACCTGAGTCGAGGAAGCTCGCGAAGATACCGAAGGCTTGCTCAACGCATGGCTCCATCAGGTTGCTTCATGTTAATACAATATTATTATATTAGAAAACTCTGCCAATGATGCTGCTCGCGCAACATCGACTTGCACAAGCTATGAATTCTCAGCATTCGATACGATGAAGCAAATTGTTATTATGGCTTATTACCGTCACATAGCCAGTAATGTCCAATATACGTCGGATTCACGTCACCGGCGGGCAAGGGCGGGACGAACCCTTTGTGGCCGTCGCCACACACTATCGTTAGCCAAACGCCGGTCAACGCCGCCCGTCGGGCCAGCTTCACCTAACGCGACATTACCTCTGTCAAGCGGCTCCCGATGAGGGCAGCATCGGATGCGATCGGCGCCCGGCTGCCCGGGTTGGTCAGCGTTAGTCGTGAGGTGTGATCCTCCACTGACTCAAGGCTGACGAGTCCTTCCTGTCGTTGAAAGCATGCAAGCTCTCGTTATTTGGACGCATTGCCTGCGCTGATACTTCGGAGCGAGTCGTTAAGCTAGCGCACTTAGCCTCGTCGTAAGTCTTCGTGGCTGACGCGGTTGTCGTGAAAGAAGGTTGCTCTGGCAGGCTCTGGCGCAGAAAACGATCCCGGCGCGCTCACCCCACTCACTGCCAATAGTGCAGCACAATAAAAGGTGAGTGCGTTGGCATCTGTGGTCATCACCCCGGGGGAAATCGGCGCATGCTACATACGGTGGCACGTTGTAGCCAAGAGTGATTTCGTAAATTAGATCAGCAATCAGCCCAGAGCGTGAAGCTGCGGAGGAGAGCTATTATGGAATACGAGTGAGAGACAGTCATTCAGAGGGAGTGACAAAGGTAGAGAGAAAGAGAGAGAGAGAGATTATCGAACAGGGCTTAAAGCAATAGGCAATAGGGTGGTAATTATTCTAACTCCTGGTGAACGCTAGCAATTCACTCACTCGTTGCCGCCAAGCGAGCTGACGAAAAAGACAAGAACGAAATAATGATGAGCGGGAGGTAAAGGTAAAGATTTGTTGATTAATTAAAGGAACTGCAATATTACAATACATAAGTAAAAGGAGGCCTCAGGAGACTATGAGAGATGCTCATAGTCTCCTGGGTCTGCGCCGAAGTCCATTGCGGTATGTGTACCAAATAGTAACATTTTATAACAACAAGTACATATATATATATATATATGTACAAACAGATTTTACGTCATCATTAACCCTATACCAATTTGCACAGGTCACGGTTGTTGCTAAACGCCATCGATCCTACGATTAGGACCAGTACCCCGCGTCGAATCCGATTTTAGACTCCCGACGATTATTGATTTTCTGTTATTGCACGATATTTTCTGTCCTAACCCTTGCACGCTTGAACACAAACTATATGGAAATAATAGGCGCCTGCTTGGTCGCCACAGCTTTAGCGTGTGTGTGACTTCTATACATGGTATTTGGAAGGCCATCTCATTCCCTCATCTCACGACACCCGCACAACGGTAAATGAGCACGCGGCGGCTGGACGCTAGCGAACTGGCCACCGCATGAGCTGGGGCCACTGGGCGGACTGTGGCGCTTCTCAGTTCTCTATCCTTTTTAGAAAATTCGTTATGTGGTTGTGAGTCTGCCGGCGTCTATGTGCTCGTGGGTGTGTGTGTGTGTGTGTGTTTCAGAGCGAGGAGTTGGCTCCTACGACTGGCAAGCAAAGTGATCTGGCCAGCAAACGGGAGATAATGGACGAGTGTCCACGCTCGTTCATTCCGTGCTCATTTCCCGACAACATTACACTGGGGCTCCGTCGTGGCCTCCAACTGTTTTACGCCCCCCCGCCGCCAGCTTGCGGTCGGCGTGGTCAGTCTGGTGGAAATGTGCTATCACGCCAATGCGCCTTCTATTCAAGAACGGAGCAGCGTGCGAGCCACGTTCGCGCGTGCTAACCACGGATGGATACCGTGCACAATGGCTACGGCAAGGCCGCCCGCCGCCATACAGTGGACAGTTGTTATAAGCTGAATTGTGCTAGACGCTTCGAAATGCGGCACGGATGAAGACGTCTGTCCAGTGGGATGTCGACACCTCGGACCGAAGCATGTCCACAACAAGGAAATGTCGACCATTTGTAAACAGATGGTGGATACATCGGCAGATGGCAGGGTCTGCACGTTCGCCGTCTCGTCGATACTGGATTTCGAAGAAAGAGCGAACGAGGACGGTTGCGCGATACTATTAGCTGGTTGGCTATGCTTGAACCTCTCCCGGTCTGGCATTAGGCGGGGTTAGTGATTCGACGAGAAGTAATTCCCTAGAAATGTGCCCGGAACAGAGGGGATTGGATGACCGGCAAGGAGAGATATGCGGATGCGAATCGCGTTAGTCGGAATTGGCTTCCGGACTGAGATTTAGAATAAACTGCATTCGTGCGGAGTTTGCTGTAGATGTCGGACAGAGTCGAGCTGCCTCGAGTACTCGAGCCACTGGATCGCTGGAGCCACTCGTGTAATACTGAAAAGTTTTTTGCGGGTAACACATGTTTGGTAAGTTACGCTGATGAGAGTTTGAACATTATTTGTATTATATTCAAATCCCCCTGTTTATCGCATGTCGTGCAGCTATATCGGCATGGACGAAATCATCGTACTCGTTTGTTTAAATAAATGCGTTGTGTGTCAATTAGCTGCCAAGTCACATGCGTCGCCAGGGAGGAAATCATATACAAAATGTTTGCATTGCGAACTACCAGGGCACTTCACAATCGCTAGTTATTTTAGATCTGTATTATTTATTACCTGAAGAAAGCGCCTCTGCTAAAGGGTGTGTAAATCAAACAAACATGGTATGTTTCCACAGAATTTTTTTCAACAACTTGCATAATGGAAGCTAATGGTTTATTGGTTTATTAAATGAGCTGCAATTTTACAATGCTTAAACTCTCTTATATTCGTCACACAGCAGGGCTCGAACCTGCGGCCTCTGGCTTCCGATAGCCAGAGACTTGGCCATCCAAGGTAATCACGGAATAACATTTGATCGTCGCCATTAAGTATGTCTTCGAGAAATTGCATGTAACTTCGAAGAGCACCGCCTCTTAGATTAGATTCGGCGAAATACAGTAGTTTGTATAGTATAAAAACAACTTGATACTTGCTCGAGCTATATGTTCCTATCAAGGGATTCCACTTCCTCGAAAAGCTCCCATTGTCCCATACGGGGTGGATATTTTCACTGGAAAATGCGAAGTACACCGTCCTATTTGGAAACTGCGTCATTCAACTTAACCTAACCTTCTTTTCACCTAGTTAGTTAATTAGTGAAATTAATTAGTTACTAATGTTAGTGCGTTAGTGACTTTCTGGAACAAAATATCGGTTTGAGCTTTTACGTCCGCTCAGTTTTCCTAACAGGGTGGAAAATGGGGAAAATGTACTTCTGCCGGAAGTACCGGCATAGATCCGTTACGAGATGCAAACGCAGCGAGTTATCAATTATACCTATGCACTATGCTGATCTTGTGACCGTGTGGAGTATATAGTGTATGGTAGGTAGACTTTCAGCTAACTGTTCTTCCTTTTTTGGGGGTTAAGGCCTAAAGACCTGACTTCCGACCGAGCCTCACTTTTGCGGTATTTGCTTAGTACCCTGGGGCCCACATCACTAAAACCACGACCTCGGCAACTCGGACTGAAGCCTTGACCCTCCGTTTGGGGACTGCACGATGGGTACCCATTCCTTATCATTCTCTTTGCTAAGGACTTGTGTGTACCTTTTATGAAGGACTCGTCTCTTTATGGAGATACGGGTCCACTCAAAATACGCATATTTGCATAGGCAGTACCAATATATTTTCGCAGTACAGTCAGCTCAACGTAGTCGAATGTGGAAAACGTGTATTGGGGATAGTAAGATCGTAGTTCTCAGTAAAAACAGAACAGATATAGGATGTATAAAACATGGGACGAGTGTCGCTAGCCATAATATATCCATCATCAATTTTGTTTTAACACGCTGTGCACGTGCTTATTGTTACCGGCCCGGAAACATTTAGTCCTCGGACCTAATTCCCACCGCGCTGGTGCCACAAGAGTCGCGAATTTGACGAATTATGCAATTCGCAAGTCATCCAAAAGAGCAATGCCTATTTCTGGTCAGCGAACGACCATCCCTAGGGTGCTGTAGCGACGAGTCAGTTTTTCGCACACGTACCATGCTATCGTTATGACATACAGAGCAAAGCTAAGCAGCACTCATTTGCATAGTCAGGTGCAGACGCTCTCGATCCTCGCGCGCGCTTTTCGAAAGCTGCGTACAGGATCAGCGTTGTATTCATTTTAGTCTGGCCGAGTTTTTTCCGGCGTTTCAGCGGACTCTAAACGTCTATCCTGCTATTCAGACGCCCACGCAGTCTAGACCACAACCCCCGCCTTGCTTGAAGCCCCATTGAAGATACGAACACAGGAGTCGTTCCTTATGGGAGTAACACCAGTCGACCTCGGACTGCCCCTCGAAGACGCTCATCATAGGAGAAATTGCATGGTTCGAGACATGTGAAGAAGATTATCGCTCTGAAACCCTTTGACAGGGAGCGAGCGACCTTAGACTCCTCCGCGAGACAAGCTATACTCCACCACATTGCCCTAGTTGAGTAGCCGTACGCCGTTGGCTCACGGGGGAGGGGGGGTGGTGTTATTCTTGGCCGAGGAAATGGCCCAGCCCATACTGAAACCTTTGCACCTCGCAAAAACACACGCACGCGGACTCGCGTGAAGCGCAGCGGCGAGCACCCTCTGCCAACGTTTGGGGAGTGGGAAGGACCGATGTATTAGGCTAGAGGTATCTGTAACTAAGACACAATTACCAGGACATAACACTTGGTCCTTTTGACGCAACCCGACATGGTGGGTGACTCATTAAAGCGTAAATAATGAACCGGGAAACGTGTGACTGCTTGTTATGCGTTCAACGGACTGTTTCTTGTCGTTTTTCTTGCTGCTATCCAACGAGAAAGGTAGCAGCCCTAGGAAAGGATTAGTGTTTCATTGGTGAAAGCGTTGAACTGTAAATTGCAAAAAAATCCTGTCAAACTTTAATAATCATTCATAATCATCACATCAGTGACAATCAAAGCTAAGCATTATACGTTTAGAAATTATAACGATAATTGAATGTAACCGTTTTTGTTAAAATGATGATCGTTACAGTCAATTGTTATTGCAGTAAATTATTATTCAATCAGGGTACATGTTTGTAGATGATGCCTCATATGATAATGAATATCATTTAAACGGTAAATAATAAGAATAATTGTGTGAGCACAATTATTTCCGTAGTTATAAAAAAAAATCACCTATAGTAACGATAACATCTTGTAATGATGGTTGAATGCAACGAGTGACGCTGGTAGAGAAATCCGCCCATCTTCTCGTTGTGTTATTCGTTCGAGTTTGTGATCAGTTCGTTTATTGCACCCGGTACTTGATTGTCTCTATCTCAGCATATGCTAGAATCATAGTTGACATGAGCATCTCTCGTTCCTTACAAGCTGTCAAGCTGACATAGATAGATTTCAACATATCAGTAGAGAGCTACTTTCCGCTGGTAGCGAAGGGGCACAATTCTGCTCAAGCAGTTGCGATCACACATCGTTGTTATTACCCATTCGTTCACTGCGTTTGCCCTGGGGACGGTCAGTGCTCTAAGACCTTTCCTCCGAAAAGGATTTATGGGACGTCAATTTCTATTCGGCTGGCAGTCACCGCGGATCTTTTGGTTCCATGATTGCAGAGCATCGGGAGTATATATATATATATATATATGTATATATACTCTCGGTCGTTGAATATACGGTATCACGCGATACTTTCCGAAGGTAATCGAAGCAGTCAGCCGACCTCTGATAAATCATTCTACGAAACGAAGGTGAATTCATGTGCTTTAGTTTTAAAGGAAAAACAAGACAAGTCTTTGTGCCTACACTTTATATATATATATATATATATATACCAATTCCAAACCCTGCCCTTATTTCTATTGACGTCAATATGGGATGAGCTGTGGTAAACGTTTTGGCTGTATAACGCGATATGTCTGAGCTATTTCAAGCACTTCCAAGCGGATTCTAATAGTTCCAGTGGCATTTTCGTACTCCGGCTAACCAATACGAGTGGAAATTCGTTCCGACAAACGCCTTCAATTTCGCTTGTAGTGTTCTGACGTTCAGTTTATAGGGATGTTGCATACCGTATAGTAGGCAGTGTAGCGGAAATCGCTTTACTCGTGTCACATGCGCACATTATAGGCTCTGATCACTACGAACAACAAATGATGCAACTTTGCATTGCATCCTTAGCTATACCAGCACGTTTCGTGGTGACAATAAAATGACGTAGGGAGTTCCACACTTTGGGGCGTTCCTGTTCAATTACCTGAAACAAGTGATTCCCCTTCAAAGTATTCGCCCAACTTCGAGGCTAAGACACACAGAAGTCTCGCCAATTTGACCCGTACTGATTTTCCTTTAGATGGCTATCGCAAAGTACATGAACACGTTTTGGCGAATGCGACCAGAACGCGTGTTTCGACGTCAGTCGCGGTCAGATACCGTACGGCAGAAGCAAGACTCCTCAGTTCGCGTCGCCCTATCCATGCTTATGAATTCCGGACCGAAGGCCGCGTTCAAGCACATGCGAGGACGTGATCTGCTCTTGTTGGTCGTCCTGCTTTCTACAGGACGTTCTTAGGCGACTCGTTGTTGGTGTAGGACCAGCAAGGAAAACAGCGCACGCTTTATTTTCCAGTAAGCCTGCAAGCTTCGTTGTGTTGTGTTGCCGTTGTTGGTAGACCGCGCAATGCCGACCTTCTGTGAAGCCTCGAAATTGCTTGGTCGTACTTGGCACAAGGTAGCGAGAGATAGAAAGTAGGACAGGGAGATTGTATAAAACATACATTTTATCCGAGAAACGGGTCAGCTGGTAAATATTCACGGCCAAATGGTCGTGCTCAACGTGGGAATAGAGTCGAAACGAAAGCGGAGTCACTGTTTGGTTACGGGCGCGGCCAAACACTCGCACTTTGATGACGTGAGAGAAAAGCTGTAGAGGCCTCCGATGTTTCCTAGCGATACTTTGGCCATTTGCTACTCGCTGGTACACCTTATATATATATATAAATATATATATATAATATCTGTTATGTACCTAATTATTCGGTGTAATAGTGAAAATACGTTACTTACGTGAACATGTTTGTATTATATAGAAATAGACCTATGGTTTTGGAAATGCTGGAACTTTCCAACTGGGGCTATTATATAATAGACGGGTGGCCATTTTAAAGTACTCACTGCCAAATGAGACGCACGCAAGTTGAAGTCGGCGGACATCATGGAATAAAACTTTGCAAAGAACCTGTGCAAGTGGGATTGTTGGAAATGCCTTATAGTTGGGTCAGTCTGTTCCAGTATCAGATATATGTAAGCACTCATAAACTAGTTACCTTTGACTCGATTATAAGAGTGGGCGGCAGTACCCGCTGAACGTGAAATACATCTAAAAACACCTTCCTCTATATATTGTTAATAGAATATCTAGAACAAGGAGGTCCCACTTTCCCAATCCTTAAGCGTAGCTAAAATAGAAATTGCATTGACCCTTTGAATATCTAAGGAAATCTTGCAGAGACTTTACGATGCCATGTTAGTAAACGTACTCAAACACGAACGCACGTGTTAAGTCTGAGCATAGTTTTTAGGGTTATGTTTGATTAACTAAGTCTCTCCCTTATGTTGATAACATCTCGTACGCTATCATAAATATTCGGAAGAGCTTTCTCAATGACACTTAATTGCAGAACAAGAAGAGACTTATGGCATGACGAACATTGACAGGGGGTAATTCATTATAGTACTGTTGATTGTCGAATACACCTCGCTGTGAACAAGTGTGTCCTCACTAGAGCATTGACCGCTTCATAGAGCTGCCACTAAATCGTATCCGTGGCATAACATCCCTCTTTGTATAGTGGCGTTTTCGCTAAGAATTTTCCGCTGCCTTGCACCGGCTCGACTCGCAATGTCCGGTATGTTTTCCCCTTGACTCTGAGAAACCATTATGTGGTTTTTTCGAACTCAGCCTGCACGTTCGGCTAAGGCCTGTTAGAGTCCTCCGGCAAAAGTATTCTAGACATCGGTTTGCCCTTATCACGAGCACACGAGGTTCTCTCTGTACCTAGAGTCTTGGAAATTGAGACGTATGCTCGGTGCCTCCCTGAGATCCTCCAGTAATTTGTAGAGGAATCACAAATAGGTCGCGCTCCTACCAAAACAGAAAACCGTGGGTTAAAGATAATATAACTAAAACAATAATAATAATAATAATAATAAAAATAAATAGTTTCTATTGAAGTGACTATCAGTGTTAACTATTTAATATGGCCCATAACTCGACAGTACGCAGGAGAAAATTATATCACAATAGATGATGGGGTGAACGACAGAACCTTCGGCTTTCACTTAGAGGAGCGGCCTGTTACACGGAGATAACCTGAGCCCTCTGTTCATCCCGACCCTGTTAGAAGACCTACCAGACAGGATTGGGGGACCCAGAGGCTTGATAAAAACCTACCTTCTATACGCAGACGATTTAGTTATTTATGGTTAGAGCCGCTCTCAAACACAGCAGGCCGTCGCAAGACAGAGATTCCATCATTTCGCGGCTCGACCTCGCGATGAACGCAAGGATCCTTTGCGGGGAGGATTTTGCCCCTTCCCTTCTACCCGTTGAAAGAATCGTGTTGAATCGGGTACTGTTTTCTACAACTATCATATAAGGTTAGTCATAACTGATTCACAAGAATTTTTACCAAACTCATATAGGTATTATTATATGTGCTAATGTTTATTTAGCCAAAGATATTGCAGCGATTTCGCCGGATACTCGGAACAGCCGAAGGGCATCAATGCGTTCACACAACATGGTGCCTCGAACTCGTATATATAATAGATACATGCCAGCAGCTTCCACTGTTGTCCCTCTATGCGACAGCGACTGTGATACTCTCCTGGGAGGATTCCGCTGGCCTCATAGGTTCTCATCGTGCTCGAGCTTTACTCCCCACTTTTTTCGAGGCTACTTACGAAATCCCTGGTCCTTTCTTTTGCACTTCTCAGCAGTGTCTTGTCCCACCCGCAGCGACTGGGCCTGCGTTCCGGTAACAAACAGCGACAATGAAACGTGCTCCGCGCTCTCAAGAGGTCGCGCTCTCATCCCTGTTGCATCCTCCATCCCGATGGTTGCTGACCTTCGTGTTACCCAGCCATCCCACGCTCGGCAACCGTCGAGACGTTCACCGGCCTTCTGCTTCGCCTTGCTCCCATGGGCCTATTAGTTCTTGTACTTGGAAAGTCGACGTCTTCTTCTTCCTTTTCCTCCTCTTCTGGAAAAAAAAGGGAGTGCAGGCGTAGCACAAGTTTATCCTGTTCAATGTCCGCAATGCGGTTCTGCCTCGCCCCCAGGCGAGGATCCCGAACCCCTCGCCTTTTCGCGTCCAAGAGTACTGACCTCGCTGTGAAAAAAGGGAATTTGTGTTCGTGGAACCACTGCCGAGCGGGTGAGCCCTTTGCGAGCCCGCTAGTGATACGAAAACTCTCTCGACTCCTGGAGGAAATGAGAGAAGGAAGGAGGTCGAAGCACCAACGAGTCACGGGGCGTAGGTCATCGTGGGGCACCGCAACTGTGGGCTGTGGCCTGCGGTCCTACTAAGCCTTTCAGTGATCAGCGTCTGGATGCTGTTGAGATTTGGTTGGTCCGGCCAGACACCGTCCAGGAGAATAGCCGGCTAGGCTTCTTCAAAAGATTAGCTTAACGAAGACTGAGATGGCTCCTTTCAGGAAGTTGCGGCGGTCGGTTTTTAAAGCACACCTAACATTGTCAGCCGCGGCAAAAGCAGCGACTCAAAAGGATCGTTAAAAAGGCCTACATTCATAAGCGAAACCTATAAGAATAGAGGCAAGTAAGAAAGCAAGATAGACTCTTCATAATATGTCGTTAGTGTACGAAGAGGACAGCTCAGAAACAGCGGTAAGGCTAAAATTGTGGTAGATCTTAAAACGCATTGAAAGGATAAGGGGCCGATACTTCCGATAAAGTTGGTCGACGTGGCAGAGGCGGTCTGTGGAAAACTGTTTCCTGCGCTGCCGTTAGCTAGACGTGCCCGATTGCCTAAAATTCCAAGTCTTACATAGATTTGCCCCTAAATTGTTGAACCTTTGACGAAAAGCCATTGGACATAAGAAAGACGAAGAACAATTAGTATTTTCATGTTCACTGGTTTGGAGTAGACTGAATAGATATTATAACAAACACATCGCCAAACCGCCAAACGTTCAACATCTCAAGCCGGATGGAACTTCCATGAGATTCCGTTCATGAGACAGTAAATAGATCGCACTAACTTCCGGTGGAGTGAGTGCTTGATACCCCGTGATTAAATAGTCAATGGAAACATACAGTTACACCAAAGCCCTAAGCTTTATACGAATACTTTTTGGGATTAACGTTTAAACATGGAGCGATCTCACACCACCAGCCTATCCATCTATTTTTCCGAGATCGTATATTAAAAACTATGCTAGCCGTTTATCTCAAGGGACTTGCAGACCTAACTGGGGGTTAGTCCTCTATATTTGTGCAATGTATTTCAATGGGTAAAAGGGAAGATAAAAACACACAGTACGCAGGGTGAAGTGGCCACCTTGGTGGTCAAACTTGGACTAACTTTTATTCCTTACGACACAATGACAATTCTTCAATCTTGTCCGCATATTGTACGCCCTCTGGGGGCAATTCTCCAAAATACACAAAAGGCAGCAGAGCGCTGTTTAACATGGTAAAAATATAAACTAGACATGTTAGTCACAGTGTTGTGCCTTATTATTTTGTCGCATAAGAATATTATCAATATAAATATGTCGCCCGCTCAATTACCATTGTAACACTATCTGCCTTAAGATTATGTAACAATCTCTAAGGCTCTCTTGTACTCTAGAGCGCGGAAGTCTGTTCGGACTGTTGCGACATGTAAACAAGGGTAGCCCCAGTGCGGGGGCGGGTAGACATTCGATGCGCGCCACTTGTGTGGCCGCGCGAAGCCACGAGGGCCAGAAAGACAGAGGCCGGCTCTAATGTGTGTGTGTTAAGTGTCGCGTGTTTTGTGTTACAAGTCTATCCAGGGCTTGTCTTAAGGTGAGAAATTATAAATGTAAAATATAATTTGGGTCATTGCACCCTGTCCTTGTTGGTTCATTATAATAACCGCCGACAATAATATAAAGAATATATCACAATATTCCACAAAGGTAAATCCTGCATGGACACCAGGCCTCACAATTAAGGTATTTGCCGAATAGTGTCAGACTCCTACCGACTAGACCCAGAAGCTGTTTTGGCTTGGGGCACTGACCGGAACCGTCAAAGGCACTACTTCAGTCAGCGCCTTGCAGGCACCGGCTGCTGATTCCGCGCTCTCCCGCCCAGCGGCAGCGGATGGGTTCCGGACATTTTCCCTTCGGACAAGCTCTGCTATCCGCGCCTGTTCTAGCCTATACGTACAAACATGTATGTATTGATCGAACAAGACACTCGTTCTTCGTTTTGGCGATGAGTTTTTTCTTTATGCAATACAACGTAAGCTAGCAATGAGACAAATTCGTGTGCAGCCCCGCCTAACCCCAATCAGCCTGCTCACTCCATTTTCTCTGCTGGTATGACGTATCTGCGCTATCTCAGAAATTCGACGAATTCTCAGGCCAGCGTCGCGTACACGACCTCTGTGTGCGCTAGACACCCGCGGATCCGGGCGGGAGACGATACTCCTTCCTAAACGAAGCGACATCCACTCTCGGACCCGAAACCGGGCTCGCGCCCTCGAGAACATTAGTAACTCTCTCGAACTCCGCAGCACCTGTGATGAAATGACGGAAATATTCCGGGACGAGCTCCGAACCACGACCCAGGTAAAGCACCTCTAGAGATAGCAATACTTCAAAAGGGGCTCGACTTTAAGCTTCTTTTCTCTCTCTCTCTTTCGCACGCGCGGCCCCAATTGCCTCGCCAATCTCCCCGGTCAAACGGCACATGGCTTTGCGATAGTGTGTTATACAAATATCGATAATTAAAATGATTCAATTAAACTGTCTGAAAAAATGTCGTTTAGCTAGCAGAACGTAATTGAGGATTATGCACATCTTGAGTCATAGCTGGTCAAAGCCAGGTTCTCTTGTTATTACTATGTATGTAATGACAATTTATGAAGCTATGATTATTTTACAGGCGCAATGGAAAATATGAAGAATGTGGTAATTACTATGAATATTATCATTCTGCAGATCGCACGAATTTAGCTGTCATTTAAGGGAACTAACCAATTGTATTGAGGTATTATTCTTCAATGGCCAGTTTTAACCCACTTTATGAGAAATCTAGATCCACATATGTCCTTCATTTTCGTTTTCTTAGTGTTTAATATCATTATTATGTTAGTGTTTAGTGTCACTCTCTTATTTTTCTTCTTCGTGGCCGAATTTCTGTTTTAAATAGTGCACTCATTGGTACTCATTTATTATTATTATTATTATTATTTTTTTTTTTTTTGAAAATATTGGAACGCAGTTCAGATACTATTCCAAGGGAAGCTGTGAGAGTTATGTCACTTCGTGTTAGATATTTAGACCACATTCTTAGAATATTAGACCACATTGGTGATAAACCCACCGATGTATTACCCAGGAAACAGAACAACCATCCCATGGTCTTGATCATCTTCCCCAGTGGCGAGTAGATCCCCTGCTTAAAGCTTATGTACGTAGGAAGGTCCAATAGTGAAAAATGTGATATATGTCCCTTAAGAGGCATGTCCGACTCCGCTCTAGTGTATCTGTACGATCGTTTCTCTTGTCACTATAATTAGCCACTATGATTGAACGTGCGAGCTGGCATGTATCGGCCTTTCCTCCGTGTAGCTGTGTGTTGCGTTCGTTTTCAAGGGGGACATCGGTTCTCCGCTATCGAACCTGTAAGGACTGATAGATACAGCGGGTAATCGGACATCTCAACATTTTCCATCGCTGCAAGAAACCTCAGGAGGACCCTAAGTGACGGTCTTTACAAGACAGGCGGCCGTATTTTCTAGGATATGGAGCGCGGGGTATCCTGGCAACCGGAGTCTGCGATCATTCCACTAGGGGCCCCGTTTCTGCCTGCTACTGTGATGCATAGCAGGCTTTAGCACACGAGATGTGGTTTCTCGAAATCCAGGAGAAACACGAAAAGAACGTGCAGTCGATAGAGCAGCTAGTTAAGGAATCATATTTATGTACAAAGAAAAACGTTTGTAACATCAGTGATATTTTCGAGATAGTTAATAAATGTTCTTTTTTGAGAGGAGGAAATTTCCTTCAAACCTATGGACCCTACCAGAGAGAGATTTCAATCTCCATAGAAGTGGGCCAATCCAGTACAGGGTTGACGAGAATGACAGAACGCCTCTATCTGTTAAAACCAACGCTCTGCTGAGAGTCTATCTCTTCCCTAGAGCCGGCACGTTTGGCTTTACTTCGATCTCTAGGGGAGGTGTGTAACTGCTCCGGCTACATTGTGGTAGGTACGGCCAGTGCTATATACCACAGTAACATTTTGGCTAGGGCCAGAAGAACGTCGGTCGATACCGTGCGGTACGCTCGGCTCACCCTAATTGCCAGCGTCTGTTGGGCTGACCTCAGCATCCCTCTATTCTTTGTGGTATTCTTTCTGAGGCGCGCCGGGTTCAGGGATACTCGCTGCGCGTTAGCTGTGAAGTACCGATGTGCGCCAGGTCGCTTAGCCCTTGGTCAAGAATGATTCCGAGGTATTACGGGGGTAGGGTACGCCGGCAGTGACCTCGTGCTTCCCAGTGTTTGCCATCTGAACATGCAATTGGACATTACAATTGACCACCTTGTGCGAGCGACACGCAAGAAATATTTCTGCTGGAGGAATTTTAGAGAACAGTAGCTGTGGGCGTAATGGAAAGCCCTTCGTTGGACCTCTTCTTCACCCGTCCTCGTCCGAAAGTAATGACACCTGCATCTTTTAGAGTTTCGAGAATTTCATCTTTGGTGAAACCTTTTATCCACTCCAGTGATTCTTGTCCAGTTCTGATCAATGTCACGACTCATTGAGTGATAATCATTGAGTGATTACTGGGATACTCGCAAGCTTTTTTATGTTAAATGTTGACTGACTGTCAGCCCGAAAACCTTCTTGGGTCACTCCTTCCTGACGAGATGGAGAAAGTCAGCCGGGGCATCTGCCCCCCGTCGTTTTGCGGCCGTTATGGTTTGCACTGCCTCCGAGCAGTTGCGCCCCGGTGGCAGTGCCTGGTGCCCGTAAGCTCTTCGCGAAGCGCACTGTTTGTGGCTCGCAGGCCTTCCATCGCCCTCCTGGTGGTTCCCTGCAGTTCACCGAACTTCTTCAGGTAAGCTGGAGTCCCCTTGTAGGATTGGCCAGCTTCTCCGTTATCGACGTCATCTCTTTGTTGCGCGGAGTAGCGAGGGGGACGAGGGCGCTAACCTGCCTCCTCAGCTCTTGCAAGGAGTTCTCCCTCGCCGCGAACTCGGCCTCACCATGCCCCACATCGGCCCCTCTTCGACAAAGATGTCCCCGTCCTCTCCGTCACGGGGTCGGATCTGTTCCTCCGGGATTCCCTGAGTGCTCATGTCCTCGACCTCCGCCTCTTTAGTTTGGGCAGCCGGCGCCTGACAAGCCAGTTTTACCTCTGTCATTTAATTCTGTTTGGTGCTGAGGCGTCAGTGCTGGACTTACACGTACCTATTTTGATGCTCGATTTGGAAATCGAGTCACGATTCTTCTTTCTATGATCTGTAACTCTCAGAGAAGGAGTATGAAGAAGAGCATACTCTCATAAGGACTACGTGTCATACACACTTCTTTTACCAACCCCATGGTGGGTCTCCGGCTCGAATACCATAGGGCATATACGAATTCAATAAAGTTATTATTGTTAGTATACCCCAATCCACGATAAAGAAAAAAAGATTACGAAATGCGCCTATACCTACATTTAAGCCAAGCGTAGACATATCCCACAATCCGTATATCTAATAGCCTTGGCATTTATATATTTACGTCCGAAGTAATAAACACACTCGCTTTTCTATTTGTGCCGCCGCTGGCGCTGCTGTCGGCGTTTATAGTGCACCGGGGGCTTTGCTAGGCTCATGTCCTGTGTGGTGTACCCAGCCGAAGTGTGCGATGATGAGGCGGATGGGTACCGAGCAGCCTCTATGACGTAGGAACGGGGGTGCGACATAAGGACGTCCCCAGAACTAACCAGAGTCCCGCCGTAGAGATGAACCTGTGTGGGTAATAAATGTGAGTTACTCTCGCATCGTCCACGACAATATACCGCATCCGCTGTTCCTACCTTGCCATTAATGCTATTTTTTTGCAACCGCTACTCCGTTGCTCGAACACCCCATGTGCGTGTGTGTGGAGTGCGAAATAGAAAATGGCAACAAGTGGCCTAGCGATGATATCAGCGAGTGGTCATCGCTGATGCAGGTGGCTAGAGACACCGAGGAAATAGAGAGGAATAATACTCCAGGACACTCTCGCTTGATGCCAGGAGGCTTCGTCCGGAAACTCCACGAGTAAGCCAGGCCCGAATTGGAGCCGGACGAGCCTCCCTCAGATAGCGGTGCGTGGGCGGCTATTTGTAGCAGCGTTCGCCAACCTAACTCCCCTCTCCTCCGCAACGGCTGACGATCCGGATCCGATGGAGATCCGGTCGTTCTCGCCTCAATTTTCACCCACCGCCTTCGCTCCGTATCCGAGAGACTGACCAACCTATCTAACGTCATAGTCAACAGCCGTTGTTACCTGCTAAGGAGACAGGTACCTGGGTAATTGCATCGGCCACGCAATGCTCACTAGTGAACCCAGCCCGAGCAGCCGAAAACCCACAGGTGACAATGGGGATGCTGCAGTCAGCTGTTTGGCCTGACGTGGACAGTGGATCTAGTGTAGTTGGTGTGTATGTCTGTGCGGGTCGCACCTTCGGAATACTCCGCAAGCCGGTCGAAACGCACTCCGGACTGATTTCTCCACTGCGCTCACGGCGGTTGCCTAATGTAGGTTGGTGGCTAGCACAGAGTAACAGTATTCGACCCCGCTCGTGCGGCGGTGCATGGATACCGGTGAACGACCGGGTCCAGGATATTGGTGCAGGATGCGATCAAGGCCATCAAGGCCAGGCTGGGTGGGGTACCTAGTGTCTGGACCACCGAAATTGAGGCCTGATGCCGAATTTGGAGGGCAAGGCGATAGGTGCGTGGAGAAGCGAATGCCAGACGACATCGCTGCTCCCGCCGAGTTAGGTAAGGCAGCCAGCCAGCTTGGCAGGTTGGTAGGCGATCTGTTCCGGGACGTAGTCATCTGTTCTCATTAGCTACTCGGCTCTGTCTCTCGAGTGGTGGCGGATAGCAGATACAAAGCGGAGGGTCCTTGAAAAGCAACAAAGGGACAACTGCGGCTGGTCCCCGGCAGCGGGAGCTGCTACTCTTCTATCACGTCCAACAACGTGACATGTACAGCGCAGAAGGACATTGCTGGCCGGCCGTCCAAAGGCAGGTGCGGGTCTGTATTTTACACATATTCTGTGTGTCCTATGTAAACAGATGTACATGCATTAGTTAGTTAGTTAGTTAGTTCTGCTGTTGGTAAAGCTTTCCCATATCAAGGCGGCTGATAAGCTAAGCATAACAGGCGAAGGTAGAACTTGGTAAGGAAGTTGGTAAGGTATTGTAGAACTGGCATAGGAAGCTGGAAACGTCCAAGCGCTATTTTAGTGGCGGGGACTACATGGATATCTAATAATAGAATAGAAAAACTTTTTTTTTTTGTTCATAAGAGGGAGCGGCGAGTTGACAGACCCGATCACCGACGTCCGCCCACGTTAACCTAGATGTGTGGGGGACAAGTCCTTGCTGTGAAACGTTTAGGCATACGCCAGGAGTATACGTTGTTGTTCAGTTCGAGCTGCTAGTTTTAGGACCAATGGTGTGGATGCCCCGTAAATTGTTTGGGATTATATCAAAGAAGTGATCAACCATGTTTATGTGTCTACGTCACTTCAGAGCAGCAATATTCGATCTGTGAAAGATGGTAAAAATCGACAGTAGATCTATAGAATTCGTTTCAAGTGAACGCTTCAACCTTATGCGTCTCAAGGATGTATTTTGAACACCATCAATCATATTCATATATCGAATGTATGGGGTATAGCCTTTTTTTTTTTTTTTTAGAGGAGGAAATTTTCTTCAAACGCATGGTCACCACCGGAGACATTCCAATCTCCATGAAAGTGGGCCGATCCAGTGCAGGGTTGACGTGGATGACAAAACGCCTCTGCCTGCTAAAACCATCCTCTGCTGAGAGTGTATCTCTTCCCCAGAGTCGGCACGCTTGGCATTACTTCGATCTCTGGGGAAGGCGTGTACTGCTCCGGCTAGTGTTCTATAGCCGGGTGCCTTAGTCTCCTATGACTATTGTGGCTGTGGGGGGCTATGGGGTATAGCCTGGGAAGAGCCAGCGGTACCTTTTAGTGATAGTGCTTCGTGTGGTTGCCCTCCGCTAGTCAAGCGAAATTTACGTAGGTTATTTACGTTTAGTCCTTATTGGGTGTGTATATGTGTATCGATTTCGTTGTTAGATTACCTGGCGATCTTTCGACTCATATCATGGCCATGGATGAGGAATCTGTATAGGTTATATTAATGAATTGTCAGCCATCATGATCGATTAAGGTGATACCTACCAATCAGCGGTTCCAACAAAATATGACCTTCACTAAGTTTTATTGGCTAATGCTTTGGATGCCAGTGAGCGAAGAGATTCGTATTCCTTTACCGTCTGTGTCCATGGGCCAGAGATACGATATATGAACAGCAGAGCATACGATATGTGAAATCAGCAGATAGCATTGAAGCGTTCCAGAGGTTGTGCTCGCTATTCTCGGAAATGCGATGCTTCGAGTTTGTTGGTTTCTCGCCTCCGTGCACAAGTGAGCTTTTCGCATGAGCTTCTTTGACAACACGTCCCGATATTGGATTCTGTGGGATTCGCCACCGCCGCACACCTCATTCTGTTGCGTCCCGGACGTCAATTGATCTATTCGCTGCTTTGCCATGAAGCATCTCCGCTTTTGCCTCTCGAAGTGTCTATTGTGGGCTGCTGCTGACGACTGCTGTTAATTGGAGCACTGGCCGATCCTGGCTGGTGTGGGCCACGTGACTTGACAGGTTCGACCTCATGCGAATTGCTAATCTCGCTGTCGCGGGAGTTTCTCTTGGACAGTGGGACGGCGCGATGCTGTGGATATATAATATGTAGTATAATTTGTGCGGCTGAGGTATAGCGATATCTACCTTTAGACTCGATTTTGCTCCAGTATATACTATATATATATAAGACAAATACTGTAAGCTGACATTTACCGGGTGATATAATGTTACTCATAGAAATAGTTCTAACGTTCTTTTTACGGTGACGACTCATAATGATGTCGGTACCAGCATTTGCCAGAACTAAGTCGACAACCATAAACAAAAATAACAGTGAAAGACAACCAGAGAGCTTGCATCTGTAACCCATTGAAAATACGACGGCGATTATCCTCTGCCAATTTATCTGTCCGAGTTCCTATCGTAAGTGTCTTAAGTTTGTTATTATTATTTGCATATTTTTACCGACGATTTCTAAAACGGCCCTAACAATCCCGGTAGCTCGTGTGTGCCCCTAGCGCGACAAGAAAACATTACAGGAGACTGGGGAAGCTGCTCCAGGGGAACGAGATGACCAGAATGAGGCGAATTGTAGGTACTTAATCAGGGCAATCGACTTGCCACAGATGGTAAACGCCATTAGTATACAGGACGGGTGGCGTGAGTCATCGATCCCGGTACTAATACCATACATTCTATTTGACACAACAAGCGAGGGGTCAAGTAAGCAATGTCCCAGCTGACCCAGCTGACCCCGCAAAAGGTTAAGAGCTGAGGCCTGTCAGATAGGGGAACAGCTGAGGGTCAGCTGGAAAAAACAAATAGTAAGCAATGTCAAGGTACTTGGTTGAGCTAGACGAAGAACACACCACGCTAAGACGTTGTTCACACAAAGTTGTATTGTTTTTTTGTTTATTGTTGTATGTTCAATACTATTATATGAATTATGCGCTATTTTTCGTCGACTTCTCTGGAAGATGATGGATTTTTTTTTGCTCACAGCAACGATGCAATTATAAGATGGCATTACGTATTCTACCGTAGTGGCCTTGGTGAATATACTTCTCGGGCCAATAAATCAATAAAATGGAGACAACCCGTAGTATATAGCGTACTCCGATTGAGAAATTGACCTCAAGTACTCTATCGTCTGTACTGGCTTGCCAGTCGTTCGTGCTGGCCTCCGTCGATGAGGCCTAGCCAATTCACAGCCGGAGCGTGCCCATCTGCAGGGAAAATGTTACACGGCGCCGGGGAAAAGTTCGCCTTTCCTCCGATCTCTATGGGGCACTTCCGCTGTTACAGAACTCCGAAAAGCCCTCAGCCGAAGTTGCAGATGTCCAAAGTTGTCGCCTCACACACGACACCAAGTGACCGAGTGGATCCAACTATATGGAAAAATTGATTTCGGGGGGTTATTCCCCCAGACCGAAGGGAAGGGGTAGCCAATGCTGATTACTAATTCTGGCATCGCTAGGCGAGATACAGGACGACGGCTGGGGTTCGCGACCATAGGGGAAATGAGGTCTAAGAAGGCATGTTAACTCGTTTAGAATCGGTCATTATGACGACCTTGTCGCAGTTGCAGCCGTGAGTCGATAAGGCAATTTTGTGACTCGCATCTCTAGGAAGCCAACTTTCTGAGGACAAGCCCCGCACCAGCAACGCCCATCTGGGTCTAACCCACTAACGAGTCCTTGTGCAAACCATCTGGGCGATATCATTAATTTAATGCGTTTCAACCTGTTTCTCGAATCTCGAAGTGCGATGAACACCCGGAAAGGAAATGCAGGCTGAGCTGGAACGCCATTGACACTAAATAGTGAACACATTATCAAATGGAAGCTATAATATTGTCAACTACCGGAATCATCCTTCAACCAAACTTCATCAAGCGTCAGCATAGTACACGATTGTATTATACTTTCAGAGTCATCTCGTATTTTCATTTCTCTTTCTTTTCTTTGGACTATTCCTTTGATTTTTGCCTAATGCTTTTTGAGAGAACATTCTACACTAGCGCGTACGATCTCGTATCATTATATATTACAGTTTGGTCTCGAGCGCCTCGAGCAGGACAACGCAACGATATTCGACGGGGAAGGCGGCATTGTCCTTCTTGTTAAGGGTCAGCCTTCGGAGAGGTTTACGACAAGGCTCCCGAACCCTTCGTAGCCAGCACCAAGGCACAGAGAGGAAGGGCTAGCTAGAAACGAAGCGGTTGGTCAAGCTGGATCTCGCGGAAGGTGTTTTCGCCTCGTTTGCCTCATTTTCACCACTCGCTGAGACGCGGGTTGAGTGAATAAGCTCTGAATAGCGTTGTTGACCGCCCACCGTCGATCGTAGCTAGCCGCATCCACCGCCGGCAAATGACTTCTTGTACGCGTATCGCTATCGTCGCTGTCCTCCCTCACGAACTTTATAACCCATGAGCAGGGGCAGTAAAGACAGTGGCGGATAGAACCGAACGCTAACGCGAACGGTAACGTGGTGACCATCAAAAAATAATACGACGACGATGACAACAATGTGCTTTCTATGGGGGTTGTCTCGTTGCGAATGTCCCAACTCGGCTGCTACATGTACATCTATCGGTGGAACGGCACGAAAAGCCAGATGGCAGCACTCGTATCACTGAAGGAATAGTATACCGTAGATTGTACTAACGAATGACATTTACGCACGCAGATCTCGATTCGCCTCGATGAGTGGGCATATCGTTGAGGACGCCGATTTGGTTTTACGTTCGAAGACAACTGTTTACACTATAACGCCCACAGGATGTAGGGAGGGAGAGCTTCCATGTCAATAAATGACACATTGACAACGTGCAGCGTAACTCATTGCGAGCTGACTTCGGTGTCAGCCATGTACCATCGTGTTATGGCAGTGATCGTGCGATGCATGTCTGTGCCATTTGCTGTAGTATTCCCCCAAAGGGAAATAAGCAAGATTAGGCAAGTATCACCTATCTAATATTGCAAGACAATGTTATGGTATTCAGTTTAATGTTGGGAAATCATTTGCTTCGTTCGCAGAACACATCGTGGAGAGAGCCAGAAGGGTGGTGGTAGGAGCAAGCACAATCGACAACTGTGTTTGTCAAATACCACGCCGATAAATATGCGGCCATTGTAGACAATTGAATTCCACGGTTTTTTGCTCTTGAGTCTAGACAATCCGACATCGGAGAAACAGGCAACCCAAAACGTAGCATCAGCAACTCTGAAGGTGCTGTTCGGATAGCATATAACTGGAGTATATCTGGTAAAAACGTGCATACACTTTCGGGGTGCGTATTAGTATACAATGTCTATGTGTGACTAGCTAACTGTACATTGTATATTAGTTTTCGGCCGGTTAGCAGCAGCATCTATTGAATACCTATTGATCACAGTAGTTGTTGTTCACAGACGGGAAGTGGGCAGAGGTATTGAGAGGAAGTGTGGTCTTGAGAGACAGTGAGAGAGAGAACGGAAGCAGCTGAGAGTCAGTTAAATCACGTCATGTCCCCGTCCGGTGAAGTGGATGTGTGGTGATCATGGCTGGCCTTGTACACATCTCATCGCCCCCTTAACTGAAGAACGCGCTAGGCGATACCGGGAAGAGTGGTGCTGTTGAACATCGTCAACAGGGGGGGTCACGGTGTTGGCATGCACAAGCATGCCAATAGTGTCTCTCCCCTTTGAGAAAAAAATGAATAGCTCCCTAAGTAATTTTTTAGCGCTGACTCACAGACAACAATTAACGTCCACGATACTGCTTTCGGCATTGCCTCGTAAGACGGACGCCAGTCGTCATAGACAGTGCATCCGATCGATGGCCTCTGTCAACCGATCAGTTTTGCCACTTGTTTTTTTTCTTTGGTGTTTCGTCGTGAATGACTCCTCGACCCTTCCTTGCTTTTGATAATATTCCTCTGTGAGACTGTGCGACACCACGGATGCGATTCTCGTTAACCAACCCGATGAATGTATGCCTCTCTGTGATTCAGTGAGACAGCCACTTTGCCGATGAACTGTGCCATCGCGAATCCATCCCCGCTATTATCAAAAGCGAATGCATTCGCCCCTACCGCCTCCGTACAATAAAGTGCTTGTACATATTGGCCAGGGTTTATCAGTGCCGGCGCTTGATTTTCTGAGGAGAGCCAGTTTATTCGGTTTATACCTTTTTAGGGACTGGTGGCGCCCTCTGTCAGGTGTAAGTGGGACCCTAGAATTGCACGGTTTTGATGAACAGCGCTATGGAGCAGTTCGATCTCCGCGTCGCAATGTTTACCTGTCAGATCGAATTTGCATTGTGCAATCAACGCTTGAATTACCTATTCTTGTTGATTCGATGGTAACGCTTATATGTGGAAGCTAGATTCTTCTAAGTCTTCTAAGCCTCTGCCTCCCTTGCGAGAGGTCGCGGAGTATAGTCTTTGACGGCTACAATTTTCTGTGGGCTGAGCCTGTAGCACTGATACGTTGGTAGCATCCGATTCCGAAATGCACCATGAGAGCGGGTTAGTATTGACAAAAAACTGTTCCAACAACAGTGCAGTATGTTATATAAAAAATACGAATAAATGGAAGTGACGCGACTGAAGCATCTTCGTCAGATTACTTTTCGATATTTCACGGCCAACTATTGGTTAAACGCGGAAATATACTGATACTAACCCAGGGTACAACAGTAGTACCCAGGGTGCCACTAGTCTAGTTCAGTCTGCCTATTGGTCAATGCGAGCAAACTAACGAGAGAACGGCCATCACAGCTGAGCTTGGGGTCATCGCTGGAGGCTTACCAGCGAGACCCAGCTTGTCCCCGATGTTTCAAGTGTTGTCTTAGCTCCAAATATTACTGAATCTATATCAATATGCTACATATACCTATGCGCGCACTATATTAGGCTGTAACAACGCTGAAGTCACCTGTGACCTGTATTCACGAACAAGGAATAGATCAATGAATAGTAAGAACAAGCCCAAAATGAGACCGCGTTCTGTATGAAGATGTTACCTTCGTGGGAGGTATAAACTGAGCACGAGCTAAGCACACTGATGATTATTTGACGCAAAAAAAATGGCTACCTTCCGTACGAATCCCAGGCTGGTGACCAGGCTCACGACAGACGCTGTCAACAGGAGCAAGACTGCCGACTGAGAGCCCAGGAGAGGGCCAAGTATTACCGACTCCGAAGATTCGACCACTGCTAACGGCCCGACTCACGGTAAGAAAATGGTGTAGGCCATCTCTCGACAATTGGTAAATATGTGCAAACTCTGTAAACTGAATTGTCTGTTTCACGTGACTAGCATTGATGCAGTTCACGCGACTCCCAGCTTTCTTTTTGATCTCGAACTCAAAACCAAACGATATAGTGGCTCTTAGAACGCTCTGCAGCGATGGCTGAAATCACATGGCCTCTAAAGAATGCGTTTGTGTTGCAGGAAAGACCATCTGAGAGAATATATTCAGAGCGAATTGATCATGGATCACGGTGCAGTTGGCAACAGATGCATACGCAGCTGGATACGTAGCGGGGTTCAGAATTGCGAACAACGTATATTGTTGACATGAAACAAACGTAGATAATAAACTAGAGAAGTATGTCATAGCTGCGATTGTCGCAGTGGTACAGTACAATAAACTTCAAGAGTCTGACCATATTTGCGTTGCCCCACGCACGTTTTTCATTTTGGTCCCCATCAACAGGCATAACATCACTTAAAATGATTGCAGATGATGGGGTTTTCCTCAAATCCAATGAAAGCGATTGACGAAATCCGATGAAATCCGTCCGCGATACACAGTGTCCCAGGAAGAGAACCGCAGTGTCCTCGCTCCTCACCCTTCTCATTGACAAATGTTTCTCCAGTAGTGCACTCAATCTTCCCAAACAATTAAAGCCCGGCTGTTCAAGACCGAGTTTAGCTGCCAACGTCTCTGCTATTGAGCACACTATACAGTCCTCTTTGTTCTGTCGTGCAGCTAATGCGCAACAGCAGAGACTCGGAGAGATAACGGTCACAACTAGAACGCTCTGGCTGAGCTTAGCTCCATAATGGAATCATTATGTTCATATCACTAATTATTATGTTATCACCCTCTTCATCTATTGCTGCATTTGATATTTAGTGTTCTACAAATAGCTACTCTAACATATCGTCTTGAGTAGCTCAGGCGTAGATTTTTACAAGAGATTTAAAATGAATTGAGCGCAGCGCAGCAGCTGCCTCTCTGGGCCACTCGTGAAACCGCGAAAGCTATGATGACCGATGGTTAAAGAAATATTTATTATTATTATTATTATTATTAGTATTATTATTATATACGTGTTTATGTACAGCCGATGACAGATGGTTGTTACCACCAATCGGAATATGATGGGCAACGTAGCACTTTTGTGCTGTTCTCGCAATGAATCTGCAGTGAGATTTATCTAAGCATTATTCGCACATGCGATGTATTGGCTTCTGCCCATTCTCATGGGCTTGTGTTCCTTCAAAAGCAGGCCTTGAAATATATTAAATGACAATGGGAATCTATCAAGTCGGTTGCTGCAAGTGTGTATTTTATTTCAATTAGTTATCGATAATTCTTATTATTTATGCATCAAAATAAACATCGTTACACCTTACAACCTTACCTAAATATTATAAGAACCTTACCTAATATTATACATTACAAACTTAATATTTCTTTATCTGAGAACTTACGCAGTGTAAAAACTGCACTTCCATAAACAAACCTCAATATAAATGAGCATATTTATTGAGGTGTCTCACTTCTTATTTTTTTTATTATTTTTTATAAGGGAAATTGTTGCCATGTATTTTTTTGAAAGATACAAAACACACGAAGGCTTTAAACAGTAGTTCGACAACATTTTTCACAAAACGGGTCGTTTTAATTGGTTATTTTTGAATGTCTGGAGCTAAAAATGTAGGTTATTGGGGTAATAGTGCGATCCCAGATGTTGTAGACTTCAATCTCCTTACCGAATTTACAACTCTGCCACAATCTTTTGAAGGTTCTTTGTCCAAATGTGCTGTTTCTCCTCTCATTGACTTTGGTTTATTGATTTGGTCATCTTATCGGACTACGAATTCTGCCACAAGCTTCCTAAAGTAGTTCGAAATATATTGATCATGATTGTGAGTCTTTAAATATACAATAATTAGAGAGGCAGTTGGGGACAGGGTGTCAGCGCCGCGGCCTGGCGCTATTTTGCCAAATGAGCTGTTTCTCCTTTTATTGACTTTGGTTCGTCGATTCGCTCATTTCTACTAATTGTTTTCTTCATTGAAATAAACGTCGAATAGACACCGAGACAGTATTCTCCGACGGAGACAAACAGTGAGATTGTGAGTAACGTAACACACAATAGAATCGTGCCTCGGAGGTGATCTTGGCGGAAGACTAGACTTAAATCAGAGGACCTGAGAACCAGCCTTGGAGAAGTATGGTTTCCGAGGAGCTCGCGGTGAGCTTCCCAATGTTTGGAGGGAATCCATTTTGAATCTGGAAACATTTTTGAGTGAGCAGTCTTCATTTTCTTAGACTCCCAAATTGCGGTTCTCGAAGGTTCTTTCTTGATGAATACTTCTCTGAGTGGTGCGAGATGGTACTCTCGAACTGTAGACAGTATCTTACTGGGCTGTAAATTGTCACCGTCATCGTTGACGAAGCAGTGTGGTACATACATGCGTGTCGCTGTCTCCAATGGCATTTGGATATGTCTTGGGAAAAATTGAGCCTCGATTTGACATAGTTGTGTATGTTTGAGAATAGCGTCATAGGCATACACTCTCATCTCTATCAGGCTATATCGATGGGGCACAGTGTGATAGGTCCACAGAGCGTCAGGGAGTCGAAATGATGATACTGTTCTATTAGGCTCTAACAGCGCTGAGGTCACCTGTGACTTGTATTCATTAACAAGGAATAGATCAAAGAACAGTAAGAACAAGGCCAACAGAAGAAGGCGTTGCAAAAGGAACCTGTTTCTCTCGTGTGGGATGGGAACAGAGTACGAGGTAAAGACACTGATGGTTATCTGACCCAAAAGAACGGCTCCTTTCGATACGGATCCCAGACTTGTGACCAGACTGACGACAGACGCTGTCAACAGGAGAAATCCTACCAACTGGGAACCCCAGAGGGGCTCAAAGATTATCCACTCCGAAGGTTCAATTATAGCTAACGGTCTAACACATTTCACGGAAGTTGTATAGGCTATCTCTCGGCAATTGGTGAACAATTGCAAGTTTTCCACATTGCTAACAACAGGCAAGAACCTGATCATCTTTTTCAAGTGACTAGCGTTGATCCACTTCACGCGATTCTCGACCTTCATCTCGATTGTTATCCACAAACCTCTATATATATTTCCTCTTCTGATTATCTGTAAGGAAGGTTGAGACGACATGACATCCAGAGAATGTAGTATTTTTGCAGGGAAGACCACCGGATGAAATAGATCCAGAGCGAATTGATCGTGGGTCACTGTGCAGTTGATAACAGATGCATAAACGACTATATCCAAAGTGGGGCTCATAATAGCGAACAAGATATATGGTTTAAATGAAGTAAACATTTTTGTGAAACGGACATTATTGATGCCATTGTTGCAGTGATAAAGTACAATAAACTTCAAGAGTCTCACCATCTTTGCGTAATGATCCCATGCACGTTTTTCATTTTGGTCCCCATCAACAGCCATTACATCGCTTAAAATGATTGCAGATGATGGGGTTTTCCTAAAATCGAACGAAAGCGGTTGACAGAAATCCGTCCGTGATACACAGTGTCCCAGGAAGAGAACCGCAGTGTCCTCGCTCCTCACCCTTCTCATTGACAAATGTTTCTTCAGTAGTCCACCCAATCCTCCCAAACAATGAAAGCCCGGCTGTTCAAGACCGAGTTTAGCTGCCACAATCTCTGTTGTTGAGTAACCTATACGATCTACTTTGTTCTGTCGTGCAGCTAAGGCGCAACAGCAGAGACTCAGAGAGAAAGCTGTCACACCCAGAATTCTGGCTGAGCTTAGCTCCATTATGAAACAACTATGTTTATATCACTATCGATTTCCTAACGAGTATCTCCCTTGGTGTTACCAACAAAAATACTGACACATTTCAGAAGATCATCAATAGGTCGAGCGTGGGTTTTACAGATATTTAAGAACGAATCGAATTCGGTTTCGGGAATGCTTGATACATATGTGTCACTCAGCCAAGTGATTAGTATAGTACTCACAAACCCACCAGACCCGGGTCTCCCTCACCCCCAAGGCTCGGGAATTGCCAGGCATTACTTCGATAGCATAGGAGCGGACTGGTCTGAGGATCGCAAACGCTATAATATTAAATAGTGACGTATATATTAACGCACACAATAATACGAAATAAATCCGAGCGAAACAGTGAACGATGGCTGTCACCGTCAACCGGAATCTGATGAGCAATATTGTTTCTCGCAGTAAATCTGCAGCGCTATTTATCTAATGCACTGTTAATTAAAAATGTGAGCTATTTGCTCTCCTCGTGGCTCAATGATTGTTTCTTCAAACGTACTATTTGTCGCGGATTTCAGGCGAGTTCAGTGGATTGATACATGTCTTGAGGCTGTTCAGTTATGCAACTTCTCCGCAACGTACCGGGTTGGGAAAAGCAAAACAGTAGTTCAACACCGAAGTTAACACATCGAATTGTTCATTGATAATTTACGTTGTAGCCATCACATAGATACTGTATCGTTAGACCGAGTCTGGCTCTCGGTCCGAGATAACAGCATCTAAGAGAGATAGCCTTCAGAGTCTAGAAGAGAATAGCCTTTTTTCGAAACGTTCCACACGCTGCAGATCGCGTTCCTGCTTGAAATTACGAAAACTTCTGTAAGCGGTGATTAATAATAAAAAGATAATTGTTCTTTGGACTCGGCCTAAGGACAGACATGTTTTCCATCTTGTGCACTTGTTGTCAATTTTGCTCGTTAGGACCAATTTACTCACGTTGACCGTTGGTAAATATCCAAGGGAAGGTTAACATTTATCCTCGCTTCGGGGATAAACTCTCAGACTTGTGTTGTGCACTGCGTGTACGGCAAAAAAAAGCCTCGGTAGATAACGACAGGTCGATAGAGGTGACTATACTGTCATCGCAAAGACGTGCACGATCGTTATAGGACTAGCATCGGGATACCCACAGCTTCGGCTAATGCACGTATTATACACTGGTAATGCGTTTGTGAACTCCGCTGCCGAATTGGTAGAACGACTCGACTAGTCTGCGAGAACTTCAACTCGTATATTGCGCGGCCGCATAGATCTAGGAAAACACAACGACAGATGGCGACACCCCTCGAATCAATAAGCACTGCTGCTGAGATGAAACAAACTAACAATTATCACTTGAGACGCGCGCTGTAATCCAGGAGTGTCATTTTGCACGCTTGCTATTTCTGCTTTCATTATGTAGACATATTAACAAAGTTAAAACATAAACTTTTTCGGGCTGACTCTCAGCCAACATTTAACGTCCACGGTACCGCTTAACAAAGTTGAAGATTAAGAAAACACTGAACATATTTCTCTTTATTCTGAAATTTCCTTCGACTCCGACCGTTGTACACTTCGAAATGTACATCTTACTTACAATGGTTTCGGGCTGCGTATATTATTCACTGATTGCTACTCATTATGAAGTACTCACAACTAGAGGCATAATTACCTCGCTATATGACAGAGTCGTTATAATAATTATTCTCTAGGGGGGATGTTGCCATGCATGACAGTACCGTGACCGCCCCCTTCTGGAACTAATTTATTATTAGGCCATTGTAAAAGTACAACAGAGATCATCTAGGATCATTAAGATTTGGCGTTCTGTGCTGTTGTGATTGGTTGGTGAAAATGAAGGGTTGCTGCAATCTCTCGCTTTGGTTCTTTGTGTCTCGTTTGGTGTTGTTTCTCGTTTTTGGTTCTGTTGTGTCGCCCTGGTGGCACGAGCTGGGCGAAGGATCCCTCCGGAGAGGAGCATAGGCGACTCAAACGCCGAGGAGCGCCCATCGACGAATGCGAGGAGACGTACTGGGCCGTTGCGCGCGCGGCTCAGGCGTACCGTAGAACGGCCCAAGCTGCGGGGAAAGCCCACCGAGAAAGCGAAACCCAAGCTAACAATGACCTCAAGGGTGGAGGCAGAGGGCATAGACACTCAGGGAATCCCGGAGGAAGGGATCCCACCGCATGACGAGGAGGGCGAGGGTGTCACTGGGCACAGTGAGGCCGAATTCGCGGCGATGGAGGCCTCCTTGCAGGAGCTACGTGGGCAAATCGGCGCACTCGGCCCCCTCGCTACTACGCGTAACAAGGAGATGACGTCCGTCACTGAGAAGCTGACCAGTGCTGCCAGAGGACTCTAGCTAGCCTGGGATAAGTGCGGCGAACTGTTGTGGACCACTGTGGGGGGCCCACGAGCCACAAACAGTGCGCTGCGCGAAGAGCTTGCGGACATCCGTAAGCTCTTCCGTAAGCGTCACCGCCAAGTGTGCACCTGCCCGAAGGCCATGCACACGGCCACGGTCGAGGAAATCGACGGGGCCCTGGCGGACTGGCTCCGGCTCGCCAGGAAGGAGTGGCCGAGGAAGCTAGTCCAGAGACTGGTGGGGACCGAGAAGTCCATACTGATACCACGAGCCGTCCCGGCAGTGGTGGTGACAAGGGGGACGGAGGCAGACGAGGGCTTGCTAAAGGAGCTCGGGGTGCAGTTCCCACAGGCACCAGGGGCACTTCGACTGGGGGTCGGGAGAGTCGCTATCTACCGAAGCGGGCTTCACCAAGGGTAGTTCTTACATCTTCTGAATCCGGTCTTTCGCCAAGGTCACCTGCTCGGCACAATTCTGTTGTGTGTAAGCTTAATCACAATATCGCTGCTTGCATTTGGAGGAGAATATATTCACAACGTTTATTCAACGTTTGTTTCGATGAACGCCCCATCAAAATTAGCGGCTCGACGAATCAAACTCAATAAAAGGACAAAGAGCTCATTTAGATAAAGAACCTTAGAGAAGTTAGCGGCAGGATTCAAGATTCTGTAAAGAGATTTAAGTCAAATTCAACAGTTGGTATTGGTAAACGGTTGCCTCAAGTGTTATGCATTACTCTCGAAGAGTACATATTTGATAAATGCAGGCAAGGTGTCATGCTGAATCCGTCATGCTCACGAGGAAGGCGACAGCATTGCCTCTCTGTGACGGGAATACGCTGCAGAAGGAAGGATCTTGCGTGCTTGCGCGCGGATCAGCCTAGGGTTTCGAAGGCAGGAGGGGAAAAAAGGTGGGTGGCCTGGAGGGCAGCCTACTTTCGTAGCTCGGCCCGCTCGCCACGGGAAACCGTTAAGCCAGGGGTGGTTGCACAGTGGTTGACCTAAGAGGGTGTCAAAATGTCAACCACCGTACTCAAGAGCAGCTTATGTTTGATATGAGATAATTAGATGTTAGAGTGTCAACCACCACATTCAAGAGGTAGATTGGCCGGGAACCTGAAGGACTTCCGCTTGCTTACCTAGGCTTAGGTATCAGAATCAAGTTGGCAATTTTCCACTGCGCTGAAAATGTGCCAGTATCCCAAATTTTATTCATAACATTTTTCCAATACGCCTGGATGTGTTTTGAGGAAGATCTTTACCAGTTCGGAAGTGAAATTATCGGGACCTGTCGACTTTCTGTTCTTAATGTCTTGTGCCACATTGGTGACTTCTATCATGAGCGTTCTGGGGATGTTCTCCTCCAAGGATCCGAAGGTTTCGCGCTTAGGTGGCGGGGCCAAGGGAACTAGTATGCTAATGACCTTGGCTGCGAAGTTGGCCTCTACTTTAGCTTTGGGAGCTCCTAGCTTTTTCATGGCAGGCTTGGAACCTGTGCCCCACGGTGAATCTTCAACTTCGCTACATAATTGTTTCCACTTGTTTTGTTTGCTAATGGCGATCATGTTGTTCAGTTCTTTCCGCAAGTGTTTATATCTTTGACGAGCTGTTTCGTCCAGGTTTTTCCTGGATGCCACTCTGTTTGCTTTTAAACGTTTCTTCGCTGCTATTTCATCTGTCCATTAGTATTTATTCCTGCTGTTTGCTGGAGCTGTTTGCCGGGGTAGGTCGTCGCCTCGTTTGCCCCAATTTCTAGCATGCAGTCTACAGCCACTAGGTCGTCTTCCCCTTCTAATGCGGCGAGTTCTGTCAGTTTTAGCTCTACCAAGTCCATGTCTATAGTGTTCTGCCTGTTGATTGTAGTTGTGTATTTCTTCCTTCGTTCATCGTGCCTGAATTAATGTAGAAAAATATGTACTGGTGATCGCTTAGATTCTCAATATATTCTATAACGTCCCATTAATATATAATAGTAACGGTAATATCGCTTATTCAAACGTTCAATAATTACATTTGTTTTTGAATTTTTTAAGTGGATTAGTACACAAGGTGAGATCGATGATTTGGATGTTTCTTCTGGTGGACACTGTGGAGCGCACTTTCTGGGTGTGTGATAGATTTCAGGATGAAAGAAACGAGTTGATAGAAGCCCTTGGCGCAATACCTCAGATTCGAGCAAGGAAGGTGGATACATTACCAGCTCACCATCTGGGGCTGTGTTGAGAACAGATGCCATTCAATAGGATACAGTTCACTGGGCGTACATGGACACCACACAGCCGCAATGAATCCCACCGAATAGAATTCCGCGGCGAAGTAAATAGGGGGCAACTTGAGAAAACGTTCTCATGCGACGAAGTCGGTCACCCGTTTGTAACTAACTACATTCAGACTCGTTCTGAAACGGTTCGGTAGCTGAAGGTTGCGTAGATATTTCTTAGCATTCAAAACTCCTTGCGCGAAGTATTAAATATAGAATTCCGACATCTGTCTGAGGAGCGGTGTGTTAACAGGCTCAATAACACCGAGTTTGGGGGTCTTAGTGGTTAAGAGGCTGTTTCCATAGACATTCATCCCCATATAGTTTGGCTCCAATTCAAAGGATTGTCCCATACATCTTGTCGGTGTCAACTCGTCGTTTTATAAATGAAAAAAAACGCATTCAAAACTCCGCGAGCCTGTTATGGTATGGAAGTCGACTAAGTGCAAAGCAAGACTACAATACAAATAAAGAAAGTGATTCGTAGTTAACACATCACGTTAGTCCTTGATTACTTGATTAATTGTAGTAATCAACTTAATTAATAAGTAGTTAATTACTAGTAATGATATAGAAGTGATACACGCCAGCTAAGCGTCAGATTCATCACGAGTCGTAGTCTTATAATGACTTACACTATTATTATAATTAAGCACCTAGTCCTACTCATTGCATACTCACTACATGACAACGGCATTAGGGTATTTCAACATTAAGTCAGACTTTCGAAATATGCAAAATCACTTCACAGAAATTTAGTAATATATAAAAATAGGGTAATATTATAGTACAGGTATACATTTTTTAATTAATTCACCCAATGCTTCATATACATAGTGAATGTAAAGTAAAGGTTTATTGTTTTATTAAAAAAACTGCAATATTTAAGTTGTCTTATATGTCACGTCACGGGAATCGAACCAGCACAATCGATACAATGATCTTGAATACATAAACTCATTAGATTTGTTCTTCAGGATGAAGTCATTATACCTCTTTGTCGTTATGAAGTCATTAGACCTCTTTCTCGTTATGAAGCCATTAGACTTCTTTGTCGTTGTGAAGTCATTAGACTTGTTCCTGATGATAAGTCATTAAACATTTTTTCTCATGATGAACTCCTTAAGCTTCTTCCCCACGATGAAGTCATTAGGCCATTTCTTAATGCAAGTTTGACGCGCTGAGTTGTATACCTTGTCGTGCCGAGCGCTGCGGACGTAGCCGCTCACTGGACAACATAGATTGTTCGCACAAGCCGACGATTCCTTGCTTGCCTGTCAGAGCTTCCGAAGAAGACTGTCATTTATGTTCATCTCACATCAGACGATGCCTGGCGTAGCAACATAATAATTATATGAATGTGTGAAAAACCCGGGTTATTACTGCTCATCTACGGCGCATAGCAACTATAACTAGGCGAGTCATTTAACGGTGTGTCTACAACACGCGCCGCTTTGCATCCATCTAACACGAACTGCTACATTGTGGCCTAGGAATAATCCCCAAAAATAAATCAAACGCAACGTTAGGCCCACTAGAACTCAACACAACACTTATATCATTCCGAGTGATAATCTTGTTGATGGATCACTGCAATATATACCTTACAATGCTTTCTTATTGTCTTGTATCGCCATACTAACTAAATCTCTTCAGGCTACCTCCCGGCCAACACTTAGGGTCCACGGAACCGCTTTTGCATTTCTACATAAGACATTCTTAATGCAAGGGGAGGTGGGGCGAGGTGTCTGCATGAATTGAGAATACGCGTATAGGTCGTTTAAGCCAACACAACTTCGCTGACCAATTCTGACTTGGGGCACTGACCGGGACTGTCAAAGTATTACTTCAGTCAGTGCCTTGCAGGGACCGTTGGCAGTTGATTTCAACCACGTCCTATCCCTGTGCGAGATGCAACACGTCATCGGGGAGGCGAGGGAGGACAGACTGGAGACAGACCCAGGGGAGCGAGATCAACTTAGTTTGCAGGTGCAAAAGTTGTAGCACCTAGAATATAGACTGACCGCAAAGAAACAACGGTCTCTGAAAGAGACTTCTATATGCCGAGGATGAGAGGGATGAACTCAAGGTGTGTTGTGATGCCTTGAGTGTAAATTTGTCTCTTCAACTGATTGCTCTTGGTTAGCATAGCCACAGATTCTGTGCACTAATGCACACTCAGTCATTGAGAAACTATGCTGCTGCGTCATCGGTGTGCAATAGTCTGTACTTAGTGCGCAGTTGTTGATTTTTGTTTACCTTCATATTGCTCTGTTCCCATTTACCGATAGTAATCCGGTATTGTACTTTTTTTAGCATTGACATACGCTCTTATGTTCGTTAGTGTCACACCTAATTAGATTTAGTTCACATAGATTTTTTTCGAGAGGAGGAAATTTTCTTCAAACGCACGGACACGACATGAGACATTCCAATTTCCATGAAAGTGGGCCGGTCCAGTGCAGGGTTCACGTGGATGACAAAACGCCTCTAAAGGTCCCATCCTTTGCTGAGAGTCTATGTCTTACCTGAAGTCGGTACGCTTGGCATTACTTCGATCTTTGGAGAAGGTGTGTAACTGCTTCGGCTAGTGTTCTATAGCCGGGTGCCTTAGTCTTCTGCCTCTATGTTTTGTTTACATACTGGCAACGCCCCAATGGGATTGTTGTTTTCTTGAGAGTGATATCTTGTTTCAATAGTTTATCTGGGATTCGCAGTATCGAGTGCCACTAACAAGTGAGCACTTGGCCTAATGTGCGCTCTTGCCAACTGTGCAAGAACCGCCATAGCAAGTGCTTTACTGCAGGCTTCTGGGCTCGAGAGTTTACAGAAAATCGTTTAGATTTCCCGAGGGGCTTAAGAGGTACGATGAGTTCAGCTGACGAAAATGGTAGTTTGGGAACATGTTTCAGGATGGTTTTAGTGGGAATCCAGGATCTATGAGTTCCGTGAGGTTCTTGGTGTTCCACTCCTGGATTGTAATTTGACAAAAACCCGAAGTATTTCCGAAACTAGGATGAATTAGTATGCAGAAGCACAATCGATAGTACACATATGTATTTTGTGTGCGCAGTAGGTATATCACCTAGCCTGCGGGCATGGCGTGGTGGACAAGGTAGGCAGTACCAAAAAGGGGAGTTTTGTGGAGTCTGAGGTTCAGATCTGAGTGGAGTCATATTTACTTTTATGGGCAGTATCTCCGCAATAAGATTTGTTAAGTAGTAGTGGCAACTAATGTGGTCTGCGGCATAGCTACCACTGTGCAGAAAGGAAGGCACCGTACACCCCCTGTATGCGTCATAAATACTGCATGTTTACATACACGGGGCTTTCTACAGACACCCTATTGATCACAGTAGTTGTTCACAGACGGGAAGTGCACAGAGGTCTTGAGAGATTGGGAGAGAAGGGAAGCAGCTGAGAGTCAGCTAACCACGTCATGTCCGTACGGTGAGGAGGATGTGTGGTGCTCGTGGCTGGGCTTGTACACATCTCACCACCCTTACTGAAGAATGCGCTAAGCGATACCGGGAAGGGTGGTGCTGTTGAACATCGTCAACAGTTCCATAAGGGGGGGCGGTCATGGTGTTGGCATGCATTAGCATGCCAACACCCCCCCTTAAAAAAAAAAAAAAAAAAAAAAAAAGGTATATCACCTAAACATGTGTTAGCTCTTCATATACGCAGGAATTGTTCCCAGTGAGGGAGAACCAACACTACCTCTGCAGGATTTCCCCAGAAATGGCCTAGTTGTCAGTATGTCATAAGTGGGGTAGACATTGCAATCCAAAGGATATATGTACTGCAGCTACTAATTGTTTTCTTCATTGAAATACTAATTTCTACTAATTGTTTTCTTCATCGAAATAAACGTCGAATAGACACTGAAATAGTATTCTCCGACGCAGGTAAACAGTGAGATTGTGACTAACGTAACACACAATAGAATCGTGCCTCGGAGGTGATCATGGCGGAAGACTACATTTAAATCAGAAGATTTGAGAACCAGCCTTGGAGAATTATGGTTTCCGAGGAGCTCGCGGTGAGCTTCCCAATGTTTGGAGGGTGTCCATTTTGAATCTGGAAACTTCTTTGAGTGAGCAATCTTCGCACGACGATTCACTGAAATCGCATATCTCGTAAATCCTCCATCGTATACTCGCCTGAGTGGTGCGAGATGATACTCACGAATAGCCGACAATATCTTACTGGGTTGCAAATTGAGGCCGTCATTGATTTCGATGCACAGTGGCACATACATGCGTGTCGCTGTCTCCAATGGCATTCGGATATGTCTTCGGAAAAATTCAGCGTCGACTTGACATAGTTGTGTGTGTTTGAAAATAGCTTGATAAGAAAACAACCTGAGCTCCTCCAGACTATGACGATAGGGCATTGTGTGATGACTCCACAAAGCGTCAGGGGGCCGAAATGATGATACTGTTCTATTAGGCTCTAACAGCGCTGAAGTCACCTGTGACTTGTATTCACTAACAAGGAATAGATCAAAGAACAGTAAGAAGAAACCCAAAAGAAGAAGGCGTTGCAAAATGAAGACGTCGCCTTCGTGTGGAACACGAACAGAATACGAGGTAAAGATACTGATGGTTATCTGACCCAAAAGAACGGCTCCCTTCCATACGGATCCCAGGCTGGCGACCAGACTGACGACAGACGCTGTCAACAGGAGAAATCCTACCAACTGGGAACCCCAGAGGGGCTCAAAGATTACCCACTCCGAAGGTTCGATTACAGCTAACGGACGAACGCATTCCAAACAAGAGATATAGCCTATCTCTCGACAACTGGTGAACAATTGCAAGTTTTCCACACCGTCATCAACTTCTGTAAACTCCATTTTCTTATCCACTTGACTAGCGTTTATCCAGTTCTCGCGATCCCGGACCTTCATCTCGATAATGAAGTTCAAACCTGCCCATACAGTGCGTCTCACAACCCTCTTCAAGGACGGATGAGACGACATAACATCCAGAGAATGCAGTTTTTTTGCAGGAAACACTATCGGATGAAATAGATCCAGAGCTAATTGATCGTGGGTCACCGTGCAATTGATAACAGATGCATACACGACTGTCTCCAAAGTGGGGCTCATAATAGCGAATAATATATATGGTTTAAATGAAGTAAATATGGTAGAGAAACGGACATTATTAATGCCACTGTTGCAGTGATAAAGTACAATAAACTTCAAGAGTCTCACCATGTTTGCGAAATGACCCCACAGACGTTTGTTATTATGGTCACCATCAACAGGCATTATATCGCTTAAAATCATTGCAGATGATGGGGTTTTCCCAAAATCCAACGAAAGCGACTGACTGAAATTCGTTTGCGATACACAGTGTCCTAGAAAAAGAACCGCAGTGTCCTCGCTTCTCACCCTTCTCATTGACAAATGTTTCTCCAGTAGTCCACTCAATCCTCCCAAACAATTAAAGCCCGGTTGTTCAAGACCGAGTTTAGCTGCCACCTTCTCTAATAGTGAATACTGTATACGGTCCTGTTTGCTCTGTCGTGCACCTAACGCGCAATGGAAGAGACTCAGAGAGAAAATAGTCACAACCAGAATTCGGGATGAGTTTAACTCCATTATAAAAGAATTATAATTAGATAATTATATCCCCATAAATTTAAAGAAAATTTAAGAACGAACCGAACACAATGCAGGAACTCTCTCCCTCTCTGGGCCGGTCTGTAGATCTGAAATATATATATGTATAAGTCATTGTTTATATATATATATATATATATATATATATATACAATGACGTATATATTAAGTCACACAATAATGTGAAATAAATCGAGGGAAACAGTGGTCGATATTGTCATCGCTAATCGGCAATTATGGGCAATATTAATTCTTGCAATGAATCTGCAGTGGTATATGTCTTATGTAGTGTTCAAAAATATGAGTTGAACTTCTCATGGCTCACTGATTGTTTCTTCAAACGGCCAACTTGTCCAGGGTTCCAGGCAGTTAAAAAAATCGTTACTTCTCTTGAGGTTGTTTAATTAAGCATGTCTAGGCAATCACCCTGTGACCTTCTTGATGAGGGGGAGGGGTGCATGAAAGCAACACAGTTCAATGGTTTTAGCGTTTAGAGTTTTTTTTCACCACCAATGACGATTTCTCAAGATCAATACAACAAGATCCGCGAGGTACTCACAGCTTCGTGGATTCCACAGCTACGTCATTGACGCGCTTAGGCACGAAGCGACAACGTAGAACGGCACGAAGAAAGCGCAAAACAGATCTTTCGGTAAGCTCATTAGCTACTCTTGGAGAACTTTAATTCCGCATTGGCCTATGGAAAATTAATGAGCCAACCTAACACCCCGCAGGCAAGTACTGACTGGGATAACGTAAAATGAATAGTAACACTTGAGACAAGCGTTGTATATCGGGCACGAAGGTCTAAGAGTCCATGAACGCCATCCTTCACTTCTACTGTTATTGCGTTCACTATGGAGACATATGGACAACGTTAATCAAGGAAACACAGAGCATATTTCTTTAATTCCTATTTACTCTGACCGTTGTATGTTTCGACATGTACATCATTACTCACACTTGTCTTAGTCCGCGCATATTATTCGCTCACTACAATTTATTCTGAAGTAGTTACAGATCCTGGCATAATGACTTCGCTACATTACAAAGTCGTTATGCTGATTTATTATTAACCTATTGTAAAACTGCAACACGAGGCAATTTATGGAAAAGAAGAAACGCTAACTGAAGGGTCGCTTATGACAATTAAGGATAATACTTAGCCCGTTGACGGTTAATATTCCACTGCATGCAGTTGACGGTTAATGATCCACGCAAATAGTATTTGAGAACTTCTTTCACCTTCCGTTACAATTTCACAGATAGAGCAGCATAGATCACAGCTAATCATTCTGGACTCTTGGTCCATGTCTAGTGTGATGTCATTAGATCGTTTAATCAACCTCCAAAAAACGGCAGTTTAACTCCTGATTGTCTTCCACCAGCAGTTTTAAAGACTTGCCCACTAACAGCTTTTGGGTCGACCTTTGGCTGTCCCTCTTATGAGACAGGCTCTGCTTTAAACATTTAAGTATTTCCATGAGGATATGTCGGGGCCAACTCTGCTAATATTTCGAACTCCGTCTCACCTAGTGAGAATCCACAGGTAAAGAAAAATTATTAGTAATTACAAAGCTTCGCCGCCTCTGACAGGATATGAACCCAAGCAATATGTCCGTCCTGTTTAAGACATATCCACTGTTTGAGCGGAACAGCTCATCTGAGCATCAAGCGACTGTTCGTTGGATAGATCTCCCCGTCATCACTGCACAAGGACCTTAGCTGAGCTCTTCTCAAGGTAGATGATATGATCGAGTTCTTCACGTGTTTTGGCCTTGCTATAAACGCTAGCAAACCAGTGGTAACCATCTGCCGGCCGCCGCAGCGATCCGTATTGCTTGAGACGGTCTTTCTCCATTGGGTTTGTTTTAATTACTGGAGTGCATGATGCGCACACGTGTTGGGCGGTCCATACCAACTCTAGCTAAAGGCCGGACGCACTCCAAGCTAAAGGCGTAGGCCATCTCTCGACAGTTGGCGAATATTTGCAAGTTTACTACCATTGATCCAGTTCGCATGATTCCCACCTTTCATTGTGACCCCGAACTCAAAACCAAACAATACAGTGGGTCTTAGAACGTTCTGCAGCGATAGATGAAACTGCATGGCCTCTAGAGAACGCAGTTCTCTTGCAGGAAAGACCACCGGATGAAATAGATCCAGAGTGAAGTGATCGTGGGTCACCGTGCAGTTGATAACAGATGCATACGCAACTGTAACCGATGCGCAGTTCATAATATAATAGTAAACAAAATATCATCATTGATGCCATTGTTGCAGTGATAAGGACAATAAACTTCAAGAGTCTCACCATCTTTGCGTAATGATGCCACGCACGTTTTTCATTTTGGTCCCCATCAACAGGCATTACATCTCTTAAAATGATTGCAGATGATGGGGTTTTCCTAAAATCCAATGAAAGCAGACAGAAATCCGTCCGTGATACACAGTGTCCCAGAAAGAGAACCGCAGTGTCCTCGCTCCTCACCCTTCTCATTGACAAATGTTTCTCCAGTAGTCCACTCAATCCTCCCAAACAATTAAAACCCGGCTGTTCAAGACCGAGTTTAGCTGCCACTTTCTCTCTTACTGAGTAACCTATACGATCCGCTTTGTTCTGTCGTGCAGCTAATGAGTAACAGCAGAGACTCAGAGAGAAAACAGTCACAACGCAAAACTCTGATTGAGCTTACCTCCATTCTGAAATATTTATATACCGCGGACGTTACATGTTGGCTGCGAGTCACCCCGGAATATTTATTGTTGGTTACGCTTGAACCTATTTCTTCATTCGTCACGTGGTGTTGTACAAAAAGAAAAAAACCGACACACTGTGATAAACCGCCTTGGGCAGCTGAGGCAAAGTTGTATTTAAAGGTCTGAGCTATTCGCAATTTTCGTCGCTCATTGATTGTTTCTTCAAACGCACTATTTTGTCCAGGCTTCCAGGCGAGTTCAGTAAAGCGATATTTTTCTTGAGGCTGTTCATGGATAGGCAACTGTTCGCGTTCAAGATGCCGTTCACCGTTTAAGAATCGCCCAACGCCATCTTGTCACAGTGTGGAGTTCGCTTCCTCGCTACATTCGGACACTCATTCAGCAAAATAGTTCGACAGTGTCGTAAAGAGAATTGCTACGAACGAATAACCGATTTTATTTTATCTTGCAAATATGTAAATCTATATGTAGTAGAATCATGTGTACGCTTGTTACCTTGCTGGTTAACTGGCCGTTGAAGTCGGCTAATTATTTGTGTGGTAAATATCCTCGGCAATTCGAATAATCATTCTGTCTTTGCAGGAATATTGTGATATAGTATAATTATTACCTGTACAATATAATTAGGCGTTTGTAGAATTACAGTTTCGTAAATAAACTTTATTTGAATGTGAATTGTTGCTTATTGTTGCTGTGGCTTTTTTTTTTATATGCCGACCTTAATAACCCCAGCAGCTCCAGTCCTCCTTGTGCACATAGAAATAGCTGATGCTGGCTGCGTTGCCTTCCCGATTATTGGGACCGTCGCCCCATAGAAATTTCGTTGACAAGCGAGTTCAACGAAGAACACTTTCGGTGATCACAACATATGCATTCTCTTCGAGATTCGCCCTGTCGAGAGCCATTAACGAAGGAGCACAAAGCCCAATGTGCTCTCTTGCCAACTGTGCAAGGGACGTCACGGCAAGTTCTCTACTGCAGGCTTCTGGGCTCGAGAGTTTTCAGAAAATCGTTTCGATCTGTTGAGGAGCCGAAAAAGTACGATGAGTTCAACTGATGAAAATAGTAGTTTGGGGACATGTTTCAAGGTTCCAGTCAAATCCAGGATGTTTGAATTCCGTGAGTTCTTGGTGGCTCACTTCTGGATTGTAATCTGACAAACACCCGACGTATTTCCCAAACTAGGATTAATTTCTATGCGCATGCGCTACTACACCAATGTATTTTGTATGTGCAGTATATATGTCATAAATTTGTTCTGTTACATATATGGGTAGGAACTGTTCCCAGTACTGGAAAACCAACACTACTTATGTACCATCGATACAATTACGACTTTCCTAGAAATTATCTCCTTGTCGGGATATCGGACGAGAGGATTGTCAGTAATCGATCAGTCCCATCAGTTCGAGGCCCCATAGGATCACCCTGATGGACCCCTATGGCGGAATCAATGACGCTTCATCTGGGAAGGGCCGTGTGGGGCTCTGTTCTATGGCCGACGTTACGAGCCAAAGCATATGAAGGCTTCAAAGCATGCTTCTCTACAAATAATGTCGTTTCAATTCCCAGAATTCTTTCTCAAAATTTGAGTTAAAACCTGAGATCAATGAGGTAATAGTCCGACTTCAACTGTTGTTGACTTCAAGCTCCTTACCGAACTTTGAATTGTGCCATGATCTTTCGAAGGTTCTTTGTCCAAATGAGCTATTTCTTCTCCCATTGACTTTGATTCGTCGATTCGTTCACTTTTAATTGTGCTATACTTCGAAACAAAAGTCGAATAAACACCGAGACAGTATTCTCCGACGGAGACAAACAGTGAGATTGTGAGTAACGTAACACACAATAGAATCGTGCCTCGGAGGTGATCTTGGTTAAAGACTACATTTAAATCAGAAGACTTGAAAACCAGCCTTGGAAAAGTGTGGTTTCCAAGGAGCTCGCGATGAGCTTCCCAATGTTTGTAGGGAATCCATTTTGAATCTGGAAACATTTTTGAGTGAACAAACTTCAAACGACGACCGTCCGAAATCGCAGATCTCGTAAATCCTCCATCGTCATATACTCGCCTGAGTGGTGCGAGATGATACTCACGAATAGTCGACAGTATCTTGCTGGGTTGCAAATTGTCACCGTCATCGTTTATGATGCAGTGTGGTACATAGGTGCGTGTCACTGTCTCCAATGGGATTCGGATATGTTTCCGGAAAAATTCAGCGTCGACTTGACATAGTTGTGTATGTTCGAAAATAGCTTGATAAGAATACAACCTGAGCTCATCCAGGCCACGTCGATAGGGCATTGTCTGATGGTCCCACAAAGCGTCAGGGGGCCGAAATGATGATACTGTTCTATTAGGCTCTAACAGCGCTGAAGTCACCTGTGACTTGTATTCACTAACAATGAATAGATCAAAGAACAGTAAGAAGAAGCCCAAAAGAAGAAGGCGTTGCAAAAGGAACCAGTTTCCTTCGTGTGGGATTCGAACAGAGTACGAGGTAAAGACACTGATGGTTATCTGACCCAAAAGAACGCCTCCTTTCCATACGGATCCCAGGCTGGTGACCAGACTGACGACAGACGCTGTCAACAGGAGAAATCCTACCAACTGGGAACCCCAGAGAGGCTCAAAGATTACCCACTCCGAAGGTTCAATTACAGCTAATGGGCGAACACATTCCAAACAAGAGGTATAGGCCATCTCTCGACAACTGGTGAACAATTGCAAGCTTTCAACAACGTGTGTAAACTTGATTCCCTTTTTCACTTGACTACCGTTTATCCAGTTCTCGCGATCCCCGACCTTCATAACAATAATGAAGTTCAAACCTGACCATGGAGTGCGTCTCACAACCCTTTGCAAGGATGGACGAGACGACAGGACATCCAGAGAATGCAGTTTTTTTGCAGGAAAGACCACCGGATGAAATAGATCCAGAGCGAATTGATCGTGGGTCACCGTGCAATTGATAACAGATGCATATACAGCTATATCAACTATATACGAACTCGGGCTCATAATAGCGAACAAGATATATGGTTTAAATGAAGAAAACATGGTGGAGAAACGGACGTTATTGATGCCATTGTTGCAGTGATAAAGTACAATAAACTTCAAGAGTCTCACCATCTTTGCGTAATGATCCCACGCACGTTTTTCATTTTGGTCCCCATCAACAGGCATTACATCGCTTAAAATGATTGCAGATGATGGGGTTTTCCTAAAATCCAATGAAAGCGATTGACAGAAATCCGTCCGTGATACACAGTGTCCCAGAAAGAGGACCGCAGTGTCCTCGCTCTTCACCCTTCTCATTGACAAATGTTTCTCCAGTAGTCCACTCAATCCTCCCAAACATTTAAAGCCCGGTTGTTCAAGACCGAGTTTAGCTGCCACAGTCTCTATTAGTGAGTACATCATACGATCCTCTCTGTTCTGTCGTGCAGCTGACACGTAATGGAAGAGACTCAGAGAGAAAATAGTCACAATCAGAATTCTGGATGAGCTTAACTCCATTATGAAATAATTATGTTTATATCACTGTTGGTTCCCAAACGAATATCTCCCTTGAAGCTCTTACTTCCTTGGTCACTTAGTGTTCTACAAAAAAGAGCAGACACATTTTAGCAAATCATCTTGTGCAGCTGAGGCATAGATTTGACAAACATTTAAGAACTAATCGAACATAGTGCAGCAATTATCTCTCTCTCTCTCTCTCTCTCTCTCTCTGGGCCACCCTGAGGATAACAAAATTATAAACTATAAACATTGACAATTTTTTTTAACACACAATAATAATAAATAAATCCGAGGGAAGCGGTGAACGATGGTTGTCACCGTAAATCGGAATATGATGGGCAATATTGTTCCCAGGAATGAGCTGCAGTGATATTTACAATATGTAATGCACTGTTCAAACGTACGAGCTATTTGCGCTTGTCATGGCTCATTGATTGTTTTTTCAAACGCACTACCTTCCAGGCGAATTCAGTAAATCGATACTTTTCTTGAGACTGTTCAGTTATGCATGGATAGACAACTTCTCTGCAATATCGGTTTTCAGCCTTGTGATTATATTTTCAAATTCTAGGACTATTTGTAAACCCGAAGTATATTGTGATGTGCTGAGCATTAGCTACAATGGCGAAATACTGGTACTGTATCCTTGATCGAGTTTAGCTTTTTATCGCCTAATAAAAGAATAGCCCTTTTTCCGAAACATTCCGCACTCCGCAGATCGCGCTCTTATTTGAGATTACGAAATGTTCAGTAAAAGGTGATTAATAATCAGAAAATAATTGCCCCTTGAGCCGGGAGTCGGCCCAGGACTAGACATGTTTTCCGCCTTATAAACTAGCTACAAATTCTTCGTTAGAACCAATTTCCTCGCTTTGACGAAGTGATTACTACGTTCGAGGATTGTTACTTTTAACCTAGACCTGTTGTTTTGTCACGTGAACAAGAGTGTCAGTCTTTTCCAATGCACCGCGTGTGGGGCTGCACAGGAAACAACAGCTCTATAGATATTATTACAGTGTCATCGCACGGACGTGCACAATCACTGTAAAATGAGCACAAAAAATACTCGGGGTACCCACAGCTTCGTGGCTAGTCCACCTATTATACACCGATGATTTGTTTGTGAAGTCCGTTGCCGAATTGGTCAAACGACACATAGAAGACGCAAATCAGAACTACTACTCTGCGAGAACTTGACCTATGAAAACACAATGACAGATGTCGACACCAATCGAATCAACAAATACCGGCTGGGATGAAGCAAAGTGACGAGTATCACTTGGACGAGTATCACCCGCGATGTAGACCAAGGGAGCATCTTGTCCGTCTGCTGTCTCTGCTTTTAATACGGAGACATCAGAGTCGATAAAGAAAACACGGGGTATATTTCTGTAGATTCTGTCACTTCTTAAGACTCCCATCGTTGCATGTTCTGAAATGTATATCGTACTTACAATGGTGTCTAAGCTTCGTATATTATTCACTCAGTGCTACTCATTATGAAGTACTTGCAAATAGTGGCATAATTACTTCGTTACATGACAAAGTAGTTACACTCATTTATTATTAGGTGATTGTAAAGCTGCAACGTAAGATCATTTACGGAAATGAAGAGACGCTGACAAAGTGAGGGGTCACTTAAAATAAACGTTCATTATCATCATCGTTAATTATAATTTGATAATTACCCCGTTGACCGTTAATGATCCACGTGTCGATTTTGATACGACCAGGTCAAATATATAGATACTTAAGAAGTTATTATATTTTATTTCTCGTGGCACATTTATCTATATAAATTTACCCAGCTTAAGGGGAAGAGCTTTGACGGCTAACTCGAGCCTTTCTGTTTCTCTCCTTGCTCGCCGAGTCACACAGCACGTGTATGTCCACCTGGATCTTTTCGATATCAACCATGTAAGTCTGGAACGACCCGTGGCCCGCCAACACCGACGTCGCCGCACACGCATGTTCCCCCATATTGCACTCCAACCCCACCCTGGAGTCTGGTATCAGACTTTTGAGTGGACACGGTGCATTCGTGTGCGCCTTGCAATCGGAGGAGACACGCAGATGAACGGGTTCGATCCCCACCGTTGCACATTTGCACTTAATGGAGTCCGTCTTATGAAGCAATGCCCAAAGCAGTTATACCGTGGACTTTAAGTGTTAGCTGAGAGTCAGCCCGGAAAATGTATTTAGAGTAAGACTAGTGCGAAGCAAAACTAGAATATAAACGAGAAAAATTATCTGTAATTAATAAATCGCAGTACTTCATTTACTACTTAATTAATTGTAACGAGTTAATTACCGATGATGATACTGAAGTGACACACGACTCAGCTACAGTCAGGTCCATTACGAGTCGTTGCCTTATAGTGACTTACTCAATTATTGTTATTATTATGCATGCTTCGAGAAATGCGAAATCATTTCAAAGAGGTTTTATAAGACAACAAAATAGGACATGTTCATTTTTGACTCACCCAATACTACACATTACACACATGTATAGTATGCCAGCACAGACGCTATAATGACCTCGAATGCATAAAATCATTAGATTTACTCTTCATGATGAGGTTATTAGATTCGTTTGTCGTTGTGTATTCATTAAACTCGTTTCTGTTGATAAGTCATTAAACGTGTTTATCATGATAAAGTCGTTAGACTTGTTTCCCATTATGAAGTCATTAATTCTCCATTATGAACATTAATTTAATGGAATATCACTTTGCAAATGCGTCACGAGGCGTCTAAAGAATTAAAAAAAACAGTCATAACATTTGACGTGAATTTACCAAATATTTAGATCACGGGATTGCTTTGTTTTCGTGTCTTAATCTCAATCTATTTCTATACCTAAATACAGGACACTCTGTCTCATATCTCGATCTTATTCAGCCTGCTAAACTAAATCATAAAAGCCCCATAGAAGCCCATTCGTTAATTTGTTAATAAATGTAGCCTGAGACTCTCTTCAAAATAGAGCGCGTATCGATAATTACGGGCTCAATTCGATTGAGGTTGAGGGTGCGCGTTCTCTGACCGGTCTGTCTTCCGGTAGGCACCATTCAAAGCGCCCACAAAACTGGTGACTATTGCGCATCTGCGGGGCATAGTAACTTTTATAGGCGTATCGTTTTTACTATGTGGGTGCAACAAGCGCCGCTATGTACTCATATAATACGAACTAACACATGCTGGCCTAAACCTTATCCACAAATATAAATCAATCATAACGTCAGACCCATTAGAGCCTAATAGGGCATTGAAACAATTCCGGGTGCTAACCATTTTTGACGGACAGCTGTAATATACCGCTTACCATGATCGCCTGGATGAAATGGGAATACGGCTCTAGGTCGCTTAAACCAACGTAAGTTATTATAGTTTAATGTATGTTTCTATTTGTTGAGTGTTAATTAAATGGTTCCATGGCACCATGTCCAGATATAGGCCAAGTGTCTGAAATGATTTTCTGGGGTGATTTCTATCTATAAATGTACTACAAAAAATGAAGGAACTTCCTAAGTATCTATATATTTGATCTAGTCGTATCACAATTTACAATTGGATCATCAACCGTCAACGGGGTAATTATCAAATGATAATTAACGATGATGATAATGATGTCTCTTCTTTTCCATAAATGATCTTACGTTGCAGTTTTACAATCACCTAATAATAAACTAGTATAACTACTTTGCGATATATCGGAGTAATTATGCTGCTATTTGCAAGTACGTCATAATGAGTAGCACTGAGTAAATAATATACGTTGCCCTCGCATGCATAGCTGAACAGCCTCAAGAAAAGTGTCGATTTAGTGGAAGCCTGACCAAGTGCTACGTTGGAAGAAACAATCATATTCCGATTGGCGGTGACAACCATCGTTCACTGCTTCCCTCTGATTTGTTTATCATTATTGTGTGTCTTAATATTACGTCAGTGTTTATAGTTTATATTTTTGTGGTCTTCAGAGTAGCCCAGAGAGAGAGAAGGTAATTGTTGCATCATGTTCGATTAGTTTTTAAATTTTTGTAAAATCTATGCCTCAACTGCTCAAAATGATTCGTTCGATGATTCGTTGAAGTGTGTCAGTTATTTTTTGTGGAACACCAAGTGACCATTGGAGTAAGAGGTTCAAGGGAGATGTTCGTTTGGGAACCGACAGTGATATAAACATAATTAGTTCATAATGGAGTTAAGCTCATCCAGAATTCTGATTGTGACTGTTTTCTCTTTGAGTCTCTTCCATTACGTGTCAGCTGTACGACAGAACAAAGAGGATCGTATAATGTACTCACTAATAGAGACTGTGGCAGCTAAACTCGGTCTTGAACAGCCGGGCTTTAATTGTTTGGGAGGATTGAGTGGACTACTGGAGAAACATTTGTCTATGAGAAGGGTGAGGAGCGAGGACACTGCGGTTCTCTTCCTGGGACACTGTGTATCACGTACGGATTTCTGTCAATTGCTTTCATTGGATTTTAGGAAAACCCCATCATCTGCAATCATTTTAAGAGATGTAATGCCTGTTGATGGGGACCATAATAAAAAACGTGCGTGGCATCATTACGCAAAGATGGTGAGACACTTCAAGTTTATTGTACTTTATCACTGCAACAATGGCATCAATGATGTCGATTTCACAAAAATGTTTACTTCATTTAAACCATGTATCTTGTTCGCTATTACGAGCCCGACTTCGTGTAAAGTTGTATATGCATCTGTAATCAACTGCACGGTGACCCACGATCAATTCGCTCTGGATCTATTTCATCCGGTCGTCTTTCCTGCAAAAAAACTGCATTCTCATGATGTCATGTCGTCTCATCCGTCCTTGCAGGGTGTTGTAAGACGCACTGTATGGGCAGATTTGAACTTCATTATCAAGATGAAGGTCGGGGATCGCGAGAACTGGATAAACACTAGTCAAGTGGATAAGAAAATCGATTTTATACACGTTGTTGACAGTGTGGAAAACTTGCAATTGTTCGCCAGTTGTCGAGAGATAGTCTATACCTCTTCCATGGAATGTGTTCGCCCATTAGCTGTAATTGAACCTTCGGAGTGGGTAATCTTTGAGCCTCTCTGGGGCTCCCAGTTGGCAGGGTTGCTCCTGTTAACAGCAGCTGTCGTCAGCCTGGTCACCAGCCTGGGATCCGTATGGAAAGGAGCCTCTCTTTTGGGTCAGATAACCATCAGTGTCTTTACCTCGTACTCGGTTCGTGTTCCACACGAAGGAAACTGGTTCCTTTTGCAACGCCTTCTTCTTTTGGGCTTCTTCTTACTGTTCTTTGATCTATTTATTGTTAATGAATACAAGTCACAGGTGACCTCAGCGCTGTTGGAACCTAATAGAACACTATCGTCGTTTCGACCCCCTCACTATTTGTGGAACCATCAGACAATGCCCTATCGACGTGGCCTGGATGAGCTCAGGTTGTATTCTTATCAAGCTATTTTCGAACATACACAACTATGTCAAGTTGACGCTGAATTTTTCCGGAAACATATCCGAATCCCATTGGAGACAGTGACACGCACCTATGTGCCACACTGCATCATAAACGATGACGGTGACAATTTGCAACCCAGTAAGATACTGTCGATTATTCGTGAGTATCATCTCGCACCAGTTAGGCGAGTATACAACGATGGAGGATTTACGAGATCTGCGATTTCAGTGAATCGTCGTTTTAAGTTTGTTCACTCAAAAATGTTTCCAGATTCAAAGTGGATTCCCTACAAACATTGGGAAGCTCACCGCGAGCTCCTTGGAAACCATACTTCTCCAAGGCTGGTTTTCAAGTCTTCTGATTTAAATGTAGTCTTTAACCAGAATCACCTCCGAGGCACGATTCTATTGTGCGTTACGTTAGTCACAATCTCACTGTTTACCTGCGTCGGAGAATACTGTCTCGGTGTCTATTCGACGTTTATTTCGATGAAGAAAACAATTTGTAGAAATGAGCGAATCAACGAACCAAAGTCAATGAAAGGAGAAACAGCTGATTTGGCAAAATCGCGCCAGGCCTCGGCCTGACACCCTGTCCCCAACTGCCTCTCTAATTATTGTATATTTAAGGACTCACCATCATGATCAATACATTTCGAACTTCTTTAGGAAGCTTGTGGCAGAATTCTAAGTTCGATAAGAAGATTGAAGTTTTCTGATTGAAATGTAGTCTTAAACCAAGATCACCTCCGAGGCACGATTCTATTGTGTGTTACGTTACTCACAATCTCACTGTTTGTCTCCGTCGGAGAATACTGTCTCGATGTTTATTCGAGTTATGTTTCGAAGTATAGCACAATTAAAAATGAACGAATCGACGAATCAAAGTCAATGAGAGAAGAAATAGCTCATTTGGACAAAGAACCTTCGAAAGATTATGGCACAAATCAAAGTTCGGTAAGGAGCTTGAAGTCAACAACAGTTGAGGTCGGACTATTACCTCATTGATCTCAAGCTTTAAGCCAGATGTTGAGAAAGAATTCTGCGAATTGAAACGAAATTATTTGTAGAGAAATTGAGCCGAAGCACCGTTTGAAGCCTTCGTATGCTTTTGCTCGTAACGTCAGCCATAGAACAGAGCCCCAAGCGGCCTTTCCCAGATGAAGCGTCATTGACTCCGCCTTAGCGGTCCACCAGGGAGACCCTATGGGACCTCGAACTGATGGGACTGGTCGATTACTGACAATCCTCACGTCCGACATCCCGACAAGGAGATAATTTCTAGGAAAATCGTAGTTGTATCGATGGTACACAAGTAGTATTGGCTTTCCCGTACTGGGAACAGTTCCTACACATATATGCAACCAGCGCATATTTATGACATACATGCTGCAGATCCAAAATACATTGGTGTAGTACCGGTAGCGCATGCTCATACGAATTAATCCTAGTTTGGGAAATACTTCGGGTGTTTGTCAGATTACAATGCAGAAGTGAGCCACCAAGAACTCACGGAATTCAAACATCCTGGATTTCACTGGAAGCCTGATCCTGAAACATGTTCCCAACCTACTATTTTCATCAGTTGAACTCATCGTACTTTTTCGGCTCCTCAACAGGTCGAAACGATTCTCTGCAAACTCTCGAGCCCAGAAGCCTACAGTAGAGAACTTGCTGTGACGTCCCTTGCACAGTTGGCAAGAGAGCACATTGGGCTTTGTGCTCCTTTGTTAATGGCTCTCGATAGGGCGAATCTCGAAGAGAATGCATATCGAACTTGCTCCTCTTCGAACTCGCTTGTCAATGAAATTTCTACGGCCCCGATATTGAGGAAGGCAACGCCAACAGCATCAGCTATTTCTATGTGCACAAGGAGGACTGGAACTGCTGGGGTTGTGAGGGTCGGGATATTAATTGAGTTAATAGAAAATTCATTTACAAAACTGCAATTCTATGCATGCTTAGGCTCAAAAGATGTTACGGAACTAAAGCTAAATGTTATGAGAGAAAACAAGCGTTATTGACTTCCGAACCTATATTTATTATTGCAGTTTAAAGGCCCCACAGAATTCATAATTCCAAGCAGGCAATCAGCAGCTCCAGTGCATGCTGCTCTTAAGCTTCACATGTGATCGCAATGACAAGACGTTAATTAGCATCAAATACTGAAAGGGTTTATTCACCCTTAAAATCATGCATATTCATAACTGTGTAGAGTTGTGATAGTTCGTAAAATGTCCCTTCATAAAAATATCACAATCTATCACGCAAGTTCATTTAGTACTTGGACACCGCTTAGAGTCCGACGCGGGGTTCCCTTGGGCATAGTTCTCTGCACCATACAGAGGTGTCACTGGCATCAGTGTGAGCGGATTATTCCAGAGAAACAAAATGTGTGCTTTTACGGTGTTTTATCTATTCACTCGAGAACAAGGAAAGCTACATCATTTCATCTATCATTCCATCTCTAGATGTATCGAAATGATTTCTGTATGTTGCAAACTTTCCCATGATCTTCTTGGGCGTTTGTCACTGTGCCCTTTAGTGCATCAGATGGTGGATGACCGACCAGGGACATACAAGTAGCGGAGGTCTGCTATACGTTCATGGCGAGTTTCGTCACTTCACATGTAACCTTTTTAGCTGAGGTGAGTGTCCAAGTCTCTCGAAGAAGGGAGCTCCAGACTTTTTTTTTTTTTTTTTATGGGGTGTTTCCGGAATGCCTGATGCACTAACACCCTAGGCAGCTATTAGGGTAGTGTTGGACTCACAAACCAACTAAACCGGTGCATTCACCCCCACCCCCGCGGCTCGGGACTACGTGAGCATTACTTCGAAACCGTGGGAGTATCTCCTGTGTAACGAATCTACCCTACCTACACGCGCGCAGTGGCGCGTTCAGGTAGGGCGGCAATACCCCCATCGCCGGACCGCGGGGGTGCGTCGAGGACTGGTTGGAGGCCGAGCTGCCCACCAATCCCAGCACTTCCCCCCTCCCCCCTCCCTGGCTCTCCATCTCGACCGATCTCGTCTACCCTATTTCTATTTCTGTGCCTATTGCCCTCTGGCCCGAACCTGGCCCTTCTTGCTTCCTCTTTGGCCGTTTTCTCCAACATCATCTTGTCGAAGAAGGTGGTCGCTTCCCTCCATGCCTCGGTCGTCGTCAGCATATGCTTCACGATATCCTCCACTGGTCGGTCCTTCACGGCCTCCGACCCGGCGTTCCTGACGTCGGCCAGGGCCTCGCAGCGGAGAATAGTGTGGTTCACGTCGTCCGTCTCTCCCGAGCCACAGAGCACACATGTGTCGGAATCCGTCTTCCCGATCTTCATCATGTAAGCTTGGAACTGTCCGTGGCCGGACAGCACCTGAGTGGTTCCGTATGTCAGTTCGCCGTGACCGCAGTCGTGCCATACCCTGAGGTCCGGTATAAGGCGGCGGGTCCAGTTTCCCGGGATCTGGCCCGTCGGGCCTGCTTTCGTGTTTCTCCAGTCGTCCTGCCAGGCGTCAATGGTGGCTCTCCTCGCCCTCGTCGGGTCGAGGTCGTCATTCATGTACCTGGCACGACGTTCACGCGCTAGAAGATCCCAGGGCAGCATCCTCGCCAGCACCAGGAGGGCGCCCGTTGAGACCGTGCGGTACGCTCTACACACTCTGATCGCGAGCGTCCGCTGCGCTGACCTCAAGGCGGCTCTGTTCCTCTTCGACCGCATGGCCTCGTCTCCCCAGACAGCTGCGCCGTAGAGGGCCGTCGACTCTGCAACGGATGCCAAGAGTCTTCGCTTTCCCTCCGACGCTCCGCCAACCCGCGGCATGATCCGCGCCAGATTCTGGGCGACCTTTTCCACCTTCTTCTTGACGTAGGCGACATGGGCGTTTCCATTTAGCCCAGTGTTAAGCATAACCCCTAAATATTTTGCTTCCGTCTTGATCTTTATCTGACACCCAGCCACCTTAAGGCGGACGCCCTTCTTGCGCTTCTGGCCGGTCAGGTACAGCGCTTCCGTTTTGGCAGGTGCGAGCTTTAGGAGGTGATTGTCCATCCACTCAGTCACCTTTGCCAGTGCGTCATTGGCGGTTTTCTCTAACTTTCGCTCGGTTTTGGCCGTTATCAGCAGGGCAAGGTCATCGGCATAGGCGGTCGCGTCCACGGCTCCCGGAAGACCAGGGATCTCAAGCACTCCGTCGTAGCCAAGGTTCCAGAGCATGGGTCCAAGGACCGAGCCCTGGGGAACCCCAGCCGTGACTGCGTGCTCTTGCCCGCCCGCCACTAGACACCTATCGCGTAGGTAAGACGATATGATCCGGCGGAGGTATGGGGAGATCCCCTTCCTTTCCAATGCCTCGATAATCACTCCCCAGTTCATCGTATTGAACGCATTCTTTACGTCCAGCAGAACTAGGAGCAAGAAGTTCCTTTTCCTGGGGCTCTTTGCGTGTTCTTGGTCCGCCCGTTTCATGACTCTTTCAAGGGCGTCCAGCGTCGATCTGCCTTTTCTGAAGCCGTACTGGGTATCCGAAAGCGCGTTCTTTTCTCTGATCTCCTTGTCGAGTCTGTTGACAATGACGATCTCCAGTATCTTGCCCATCGTGTCAAGCAGGCAGATAGGCCGAGGGAGCTCCAGACTGTCGGAAGGAAGTAAGCGAGTGCAGGGTGGCTGGACTTCTTAAAGGCGGGCGGTCGCTGGAACCTCGTTGCGCGTCTGACCGAGCGATTTGCGACTGCCGTGATGTAAAAGACGATGCCAAACGAGAAGTGCAAGATGTACCAACAGCCTCTTGCCCATCGGAAGAATGTCCATCTACCTGAACAGATGCGCCACAGAGCCTCAGCGGCGCAAACCGAAAATTGCCCCCAGAACGTCATTTTGGATCATTTCCGCATAGTGTCCCTTCGAAGCCGCAACCTGTCAATTCGGCTTGAGGTTTTCTAGGAGTTCCAAATTAGAGAGTTTGATCGCATTACACAATGATGATCGATACAGCGGGACAACGCGACGTCTTAGCAGACCTCCTGGGGGAGAAGGTTTTTGTCAAGATGCGGTGGTGGCAAGCGAGACGTGGTTAAAATGGTGGTCTATAAAGACTTTAATATGCACGGTATTGTATCTACCACAGCCAAATCAGTGAGGATGGCGATGTCCAGGTTATTAGGGTGAACTTGAAGAAGCCAAGTTCTGAAGGCAATCTCATTGGCTTCTATTCGAGCCGCTTCTCCTCTAGGGATACGCTTCTTGACATCCTCGATCACATTCTTCCGAGACACACTTCTCTACCTTGTATCCTTCTGGGTGATTCGAACGTTAACTTGACCTTGGCTTCTTTCAATGAAAGGTATTCGGTGCTTTTCTCCTCGAAAAACATGTGTCCTCTAAAGAAGGGTGGCACTCGCCCTGCGTCAGGCACGTGCATCAACCACACCGCAGTTGCTAACTGCGAGAATCTGGCAATATGGTGGGTCCTGGTGTTCTCAGATCACTATCCGGTCGTTGTCGCAACCTCAGGAAGGCCCTCCATTGGTCATAGGAATACTTCATCTAGTAGTTTTCGGATGGTTAAGCGACGACCCGGATAGTATTGAGGACTTTGGGTCACGGTTGGGGCATTGAAGTTGGCTCACTATTTGCAATGCGCAAGACAGTGGGTTCAAGAACCGTGTTCAAGAACTCCTGCAACGCTTGAGTTGCAGGAGATCATCCACCTGAACTAGCCTCCATCTGGACGGATCTTCTTATCTGGTATGATAGCAAGGGTAGGCAGCTAATCTATTGGATAGCACAGGCGCCAACCGGCTATGACCAGTTCCAAAAGTATCTACATCGGATATGGAAGGCCTCCTCGGATACCTGTGTTCTGTGTACCTCTGGAGCCGTGTACGACGTTGTACGCACGCTGTACGAGTGTAGTGCTTTGCAAAAAAAAAGAATGGCGAGTCTGACGGACCTATGGAAGAGACCGTCCCTATTAGTGTCTAACATGCTCCGTTCTTTCGAAGACTGGGGGGAACTTGGGTCAATAGGATAATGAAGAGAAAGGTAAACTTAGAGATAGCTAGGTAAAGATCAATAAGCTTCTGGGAACAGGACGGTCAGATTGCAGAGCTCGGGAGGGAGGAGGTTGCTGAAGTTTTGGTTGGGGTTCGGAGCGGTTCGGCTCTGCTGAATCTGACACCTTTCTCAGTGGCTAACGTTACGACTAAAACCTATGCTGCTCCGGATATAATATTGAAGTAATGCTCCAAGCTTTCTGAGTCGCCTGGGCGGGGAGTACGCAGGTTTAGTGGGGTTGGCGAGTCCCTCACTAGTGTTGGTATGAAGCGCCCGACACGTATTTGCATCATGCATCCCCATATTCCCCCCATAAACGAAGAAGCCTCAATCTGGATAAGTCAGCCTCGCTTTCGCCCCGTAGCCGAGGTATCTAGGGTGCCCGAATCGACTAAGGCAAACTAAACTATGAGTGCGACGGGAATTCCTAGCAAAGTAATATTGTTATCGGCAACTTTCCTTTCTTATAGTTTGTTTCTTTTTTGTTTTAAACCAATCGATGAGAAGCGGCGTTTACCCTAAGTGGCGATGATTATACCTCTCCTCAAAGAAAAAGGTGATTTGTGTAGACTAGAACTGGAGTTATATCTCGGCTCTATAATTTTTTCTCGTCAGTTTAGTTCGGTTTTTGAAAATCGCATCCCACAGAATTTGCCCTCGTGCATCTCGGGCAGGAAATGGCTGACTTCTTTGAAAAAAATTCTTGTATCTCGGGGTCTTTTTGGACGTGTGGGCTGCTTTGAATTATCTTCGTCATTACATTCTTAATTCTTTCAAATGCTGGAACACTTGATCTGTGACTCCACCGTGGTCGCTAAACGCTCGACCAGGCGGCTTTCGAGATGCCGTTCACCGTTTAAGAATCGCCCAGCGCCATCTTGCCACAGTTTGTAGTTCGCTTCCTCGCGAGATTCGGACACTCATTCAGCAAAATAGTTCACCAGTGTCGTAAAGAGAATTGCTACGAACGAACAACCGATTTTATTTTATCTTACAAATATGTAAATTCATATGTAGTACAATCATGTGTACACTTGTTATCTTGCTGGTTAACTAGCCATTGAAATCGGCAAATTGTTTGTGTGGTAAATATCCCCAGCAATTCGAATTATCCTGTCATTGCAAGTATATTGTGATATAGTATAATTAGGCACTGTACAATATAATAAGGCGTTTGTGGAATTGCAGTTTCGTAAATAACTTTTTATGAATGCGAATTTTTGCTTATTGCTGCTGCGGCGATTTTTTAACATCCCGACCTTAATAACCCCAGCAGCTTCAGTCCTCCTTGTGCACATAGAAATAGCTGATGCTGGTTGCGTTGCCTTCCCGATTATTGGGACCGTCGCCCCATAGAAATTTCGTTGACAAACGAGTTCGAAGAAAAACACGTTCGATGATCACAACATATGCATTCTCTTCTAGATTCGTCCTGTCGAGAGCCATTAACAAAGGAGCACAAAGCCCAATGTGCTCTCTTGCCAACTATGCAAGGGACGTCACAGCAAGTTCTCTACTGCAGGCTTCTGGGCTCGAGAGTTTTCAGAAAATCGTTTCGACCTGTTAGATGTACAGTATGTATGTCATAAATATGCGCTGCTTGCATATATGCGTAGGAACTGTTCCCAGTACTGGAAAACCAACACTACTTGTGTACCATCGATACAATTACGACTTTCCTAGAAATGGCCTCGAACTTTGAATTGTGCCATAATCTTTCGCAGGTTCTTGGTCCAAATTGGCTGTTTCTTCTCTCATTGACTTTGATTCGTCGATTCGTTCATTTTTAATTGTGCTATACTTCGAAACAAAACTCGAATAAACATCGAGACAGTATTCTCCGACGGAGACAAACAGTGAGATTGTGAGTAACGTAACACACAATAGAATCGTGCCTCGGAGGTGATCTTGGTTTAAGACTACATTTCAATCAAAAAACTTCAATCTTCTTATCGAACTTAGAATTCTGCCACAAGCTTCCTAAAGTAGTTCGAAATGTATTGATCATGATTGTGAGTCTTTAAATATTAATACAATAATTAGAGAGGCAGTTGGGGATAGGGTGTCCGGCCGCGGCCTGGCGCTATTTTGCCAAATCAGCTGTTTCTCCTTTTATTGACTTTGGTTCGTCTATTCACTCATTTCTATTAATTGTTTTCTTTATCAAAATAAACGTCGAATAGACATTGAAATAGTATTCTCCGACGCAGGTAAACAGTGAGATTGTGAGTAACGTAACACACAATAGAATCGTGCCTCGGAGGTGATCTTGGTTAAAGACTACATTTAAATCAGACGACTTGAAAACCAGTCTTGGAGAAGTATGGTTTCCAAGGAGCTCGCGGTGAGCTTGCCAGTGTTTGGAGGGAATCCATTTTGAATCTGGAAACATTTTTGAGTGAGCAATCTTCACACGACGATCCTCCCCAATCTCAGATCTCGTAAATCCTCCATCGTCGTATACTCGCCTAACTGGTGCGAGATGATATTCACGAATGGTCGACAGTATATTACTGAGTTCCAAATTGTCACCGTCATCGTTTTTGATGCAGTGTGGCACATACATGCGTGTCGCTGTCTCCAATGGCATTCGGATATGTTTTCGGAAAAATTCAGCGTCGACTTGACATAGTTGTGTATGTTTGAAGATAGCTTGATAAGAAAATAACCTGAGCTCTTCCAGGCCATGTCGATAGGGCATTGTCTGATGGGTCCTCAAACCGTCAGGTTGTCGAAATGATGGTACTGTTCTATTAGGCTCTAACAGCGCTGAAGTCACCTGTGACTTGTATTCATTAACAATAAATAGATCAAAGAACAGTAAGAAGAAGCCCAAAAGAAGAAGGCGTTGCAAAAGGAACCTGTTTCCTTCGTGTGGGATTCGAACAGAGTACGAGGTAAAGACACTGATGGTTATCTGACCCAAAAGAGAGGCTCCTTTCCATACGGATCCCAGGCTGGTGACCAGACTGACGACAGACGCTGTCAACAGGCGAAATCCTACCAACTGGGAACCCCAGAGAGGCTCAAAGATTACCCACTCCGAAGGTTCAATTATAGCTAACGGACGAACACATTCCAAACAAGAGGTATAGACTATCTCTCGACAACTGGTGAACAATTGCAAGTATTCCACACTGTCAACAACGTGTGTAAAATCGATTTTCTTATCCACCTGACTAGCGTTTATCCAGTTCTCGCGATCCGCGACCTTCATCTCGATAATGAAGTTCAAACCTGCCCATACGGTGCGTCTCACAACCCTTTGCAAGGATGGACGAGACGACATGACATCCAGAGAATGCAGTTTTTTGCAGGAAAGACCACCGGATGAAATAGATCCAGAGCGAATTGATCGTGGGTCACCGTGCAGTTGATTACAAATGCATACACAACTATACCAACTTTATACGAACTCGGGCTCATAATAGCGAACAAGATATATGATTTAAATGAAGTAAACATTTTTGTGAAATTGACATCATTGAAGTCATTGTTGCAGTGGTAAAGTATAATAAACTTCAAGAGTCTTACCATGTTTGCGAAATGACCCCACAGACGTTTGTTATTATGGTCCCCATCAACAGGCATTACATCTCTTAAAATGATTGCAGATGATGGGGTTTTCCTAAAATCGAACGAAAGCGATTGACAGAAATCCGTCCGTGATACACAGTGTCCCAGGAAGAGAACCGCAGTGTCCTCGCTCCTCACCCTTCTCATTGACAAATGTTTCTCCAGTAGTCCACTCAATCCTCCCAAACAATTAAAGCCCGGCTGTTCAAGACCGAGTTTCGCTGCCACATTCTCTATTATCGAGTACATTATACGGTCCGCTTTGTTCTGTCGTACAGCTAACGCGCAATGGAAGAGACTCAGAGAGAAAATAGTCACAATCACAATTCTGGATAAGCTTAACTCCATTATGAACTAATTATGTTTATATCACTGTTGGTTCCCAAACGAACATCTCCCTTGAACCTCTTACTTCCTTGGTCACTTGGTGTTCTACAAAAAAAAGCTGACACATTTTAGCAAATCATCTTGTGCAGCCGAGGCATGGATTTGACTAACATTTAAGAACAAATCGAACATAGTGCAGCAATTATCTCTCTCACTCTCTCCGGGCCACTCTGAGAATCGCACAATTATAAACTATAAACACTGACAATATTTTTAAACACACATTAATAATAAATAAATCCGAGGGAGGTGGTGAACGATGGTTGTCAATCGGCATATGGTGGGCAATATTGTTCCCAGGAATGAGCTGCAGTGATTTAGCTAATGCACTGTTCAAACGCACGAGCTATTTGCACTTGTCATGGCTCATTGATTGTTTTTTCAAACGCATTACCTTCCAGGCTAATTCAGTATATCGATACTTTTCTTCAGACTGTTCAGTTATGCATGGATAGTCAACTTCTCTGCAATATCGTGAAGGTTTTCAGCTTTATGATTATATTTTCAAATTCTAGGACTATTTGTAAACCCGAAGTATATTGTGATGTGCTGAGCATTAGCTGCAATGGCGAAATACTGGTACTGTATTATTGATCGAGTTTAGCTTTTATCGCCAAACAAAAGAATAGCCCTTTTTTCGAAACGTTCCGCGCGCTGCACATCGCGCTCGTGTTTAAAATGACGAAATGTTCAGTAAAAGGTGATTAATAATCAGAAAATAATTGACCTTTGGGCCGGGAGTCGGCCTAAGGCTAGACATGTTTTCCGTCTTGTAAACAAGTTTCAAGTTCCTCGTTAGAACCAATTTTCTCGCTTAGACGAAGTGATTACTGCCTTCGAGGGTTGTTACTTTTAACCTGGACTAGAGGTAGCATGTTGTTTTGTCACGTGAACAAGAGTGTCAGTCTTTTCTAATGCACCGCGTGTGGGGCTCCATAGGAAACAACAGCTCTATAGAGATGGTTACAGTGTCACCGCAAAGACGTGCACAATCACTGTACACAAATGAGCACAAAAAATACTCGGGGTACCCACAGCTTCGTGGTTAGTGTACCTATTATACACCGATAATGCTCTTGTGAAGTCCGCTGCCGAATTGGTTAAACGAAATATAGGAGACGCAAATCAGAACTACTGAGATGATTATCAACTGCCCTGCGAGAACTTCAACTTATTGACCTATGAAAACACAACGACAGATGTCGACACCAGTCGAACCAACAAATACCGGTTGGGATGAAGCAAAGTGACGAGTATCACTTGGACGAGTATCACGCGCGATGTAAACCAAGGGAGCATCTTGTCCGTCTACTGTCTCTGCTTTCAATACGGAGACATCAGAGTCGATCAAGAAAAGACGGGGTATATTTCTGTAGATTCTGTCATTTGATTCGGCTCCCATCGTTGCAAGTTTCGAAATGTCCATCGTACTTACAATGGTGTCTAAGTTTCGTATATTATTCACTCAGTGCTAATCATTATGAAGTACTTGCAAATAGTGGCATAATTACTCCGCTACATGACAAAGTAGTTATACTCATTTATTATTAAGTAATTGTAAGAATGCCACGTAAGATCATTTACGGAAAAAAAGAGACACCGTGAGGGGTCACTTAAGATAAACGTTGTCATTATCGTCATCGTTAATTATCATTTGATAATTTCCCCGTTGACCGTTAATGACCCACGTCTCGATTTTGATACGACCAGGTCAAATATATAGATACTTAAGAAGTTATTATATTTTATTTCTCGTGGCACATTTATCTATATAAATTAACCCAGCTTAAGGGGAAGAGCTTTGACGGCTAACTCGAGCCTTTCTGTTTCTCTCCTTGCTCGCCGAGTCATACAGCACGTGTACGTCCACCTGTATCTTTTCGATATTAACCATGTAAGTCTGGAACGACCCGTGGCCCGCCAACACCGACGTCGCCGCATACGTGTGTTGCCCCATATTGCACTCCAACCCCACCCTGGAGTTTGGTATCAGACTTTTGAGTGGACACGGTGCATTCGTGTGCGCCTTGCAATCGGAGGAGACACGCAGATGAACGGGTTCGATCCCCATCGTTGCACATTTGCTCTTAAAGGAGTTCGTCTTATAAAGCAATGCCCAAAGCAGTTATACCGTGGACTTTAAATGTTAGCTGAGAGTCAGCCCGAAAAATGTATTTAGCGTAAGACTAGAGAGAAGCAAAAGTAGAATAAAAACAAGAAAAATTATTTGTAATTAATAAATCGCAGTATTTCATTTACTACTTAATTAATTGTAACGAGTTAATTACCGATGATGATACTGAAGTGACACACGACTAAGCTACAGTCAGGTCCATTACGAGTCGTTGCCTTATAGTGACTTACTCAATTATTGTTATTATTATGCATGCTTCGAGAAATGCGAAATCATTTCAAAGAGGTTTTATAAGGCAAAAAAATAGGACATGTTCATTTTTGATTCACCCAATACTACACATTACACACATGTATAGTATGCCAGCATAGACGCTATAATGACCTCGAATGCATAAAGTCATTAGATTTATTCTTCATGATGAGGTTATTAGACTCGTTTGTCGTTGTGAATTCATTAAACTCGTTTCTCTTGATAAGTCATTAAACGTGTTTATCATGATGAAGTCGTTAGACTTGTTCCCCATTATGAAGTCATTAATTCTCCATTATGAACATTAATTTAATGGAATATCACTTTGCAAATGAAAAGAAAAGAAAACTCATAACATTTTGCAAAAAAAAAGAACAACTCATAACATTTGACGTGAATTTACCAAATATTTAGATCACGGGACTGCTCTGTTTTCGTGCCTTAATCTCAATCTATTTCTATACCTAAATACAGGACACTCTGTCTCATATTTCGATCTTATTCAGCCTGCTAAGCTAAATCATAAAAGCCCATTCGTTAATTTGTTAATAAATGTAACCTCAAACGCTCTTCAAAATAGAGCGCGTATCGATAATTACGGGCTCAATTCGATTGAGGTTGAGGGTGCGTGTCCTCTGACCGATCTGTCTTCCGGTAGGCACCATTCAAAGCGCCCACAAAACGGGTGACCATTGCACATCTGCGGGGCATAATAACTTTTATAGGCGTATCGTTTTTACTACGTGAGTGCAACAAGCGCCGCTATGTACTCATATAATACGAACTAATACATGCTGGCCTAGACCTTATCCACAAATATAAATCAATCATAACGTCACACCCATTAGAGCCTAATAGGGCATTGAAACAATTCCGGGTGCTAACCATTTTTGACGGTCAGCTGTAATATACCGCTTACCATGATCGCCTGGATGAAATGGGAATACGGCTCTAGGTCGCTTAAACCAACGTAAGTTATTATAGTTTCATGTCTGTTTCAATTTGTTGAGTGTTAATTAAATGGTTCCATGACAGCATGTCCAGATATGGGCCAAGTGTCTGAAATGATTTGCTGGGTTGATTTCTATCTATAAATGTACTACAAATAATTAAGGAACGTCCTAAGTATCTATATATTTGATCTAGTCGTATCACAATTTACAATTGGATCATTAACCGTCAACGGGGTAATTATCAAATGATAATTAACGATGATGACAATGATGTCTCTTCTTTTCCATAAATGATCTTACGTTGCAGTTTTACAATCACCTAATAATAAACTAGTTTAACTACTTTGCGATATATCAGAGTAATTATGCTGCTATTTGCAAGTACGTCATAATGAGTAGCATTGAGTAAATAATATACGTTGCCCTCGCATGCATAGCTGAACAGCCTCAAGAAAAGTATCGATTTAATGGAAGACTGGACAAGTGCTACGTTGGAAGAAACAATCATATTCCGATTGGCGGTGACAACCATCGTTCACTGCTTCCCTCTGATTTGTTTTTCATTATTCTGTGTCTTAATATTACGTCAGTGTTTATAGTTTATACTTTTGTGGTCTTCGGAGTGGCCCAGAGAGAGAGAAGATAATTGTTGCATTAGGTTCGATTAGTTTTTAATTTTTTGTAAAATCTATGCCTCAACTGCTCAAAATGATTCGTTCGATGATTCGTTGAAGTGTGTCAGTTATTTTTTGTGGAACACCAAGTGACCAGGGGAGTAAGAGGTTCAAGGGAGATGTTCGTTTGGGAACCGACAGTGATATAAACATAGTTAGTTCATAATGGAGTTAAGCTCATCCAGAATTCTGATTATGACTGTTTTCTCTCTGAGTCTCTTCCATTACGTGTTAGCTGTAGGACAGAATAAAGAGGATCGTATAATGTACTCGATAATAGAGAATGTGGCAGCGAAACTCAGTCTTGAACAACCAGGCTTTAATTGTTTGGGAGGATTGAGTGGACTACTGGAGAAACATTTGTCAATGAGAAGGGTGAGGAGCAAGGACACTGCGGTTCTCTTCCTGGGACACTGTGTATCACGGACGGATTTCTGTCAATTGCTTTCGTTGGATTTTAGGAAAACCCCATCATCTGCAATCATTTTAAGAGATGTAATGCCTGTTGATGGGGACCAAAATGAAAAACGTGCGTGGCATCATTACGCAGAGATGGTGAGACACTTGAAGTTTATTGTACTTTATCACTGCAACAATGGCATCAATGATGTCGATTTCACAAAAATGTTTACTTCATTTAAACCATATATCTTGTTCGCTATTATGAGCCCGACTTCGTGTAAAGTTGTATATGCATCTGTAATCAACTGCACGGTGACCCACGATCAATTTGCTCTGGATCTATTTCATCCTATAGTCTTTCCTGCAAAAAAACTGCATTCTCTGGATGTCATGTCGTCTCATCCATCCTTGCAAAGGGTTGTAAGACGCACTCCATGGGCAAATTTGAACTTCATTATCGAGATGAAGGTCGGGGATCGCGAGAACTGGATAAACACTAGTCAAGTGAATAAGAAAATCGATTTTACACACGTTGTTGACAGTGTGGAATACTTGCAATTGTTCGCCAGTTGTCGAGAGATAGCCTATACCTCTTCCATGGAATGTGTTCGCCCATTAGCTGTAATTGAACCTTCGGAGTGGGTAATCTTTGAGCCTCTCTGGGGCTCCCAGTTGGCAGGGTTGCTCCTGTTAACAGCAGCTGTCGTCAGCCTGGTCACCAGCCTGGGATCCGTATGGAAAGGAGCCTCTCTTATGGGTCAGATAACCATCAGTGTCTTTACCTCGTACTCTGTTCGAATCCCACACGAAGGAAACAGGTTCCTTTTGCAACGCCTTCTTCTTTTGGGCTTCTTCTTACTGTTCTTTGATCTATATATTGTTAACGAATACAAGTCACAGGTGACTTCAGCTCTGTTGGAACCTAATAGAACAGTATCATCATTTCGACCCCCTCACTATTTGTGGAACCATCAGACAATGCCCTATCGACGTGGTCTGGATGAGCTCAGGTTGTATTCTTATCAAGCTATTTTCAAACATACACAACTATGTCAAGTCGACGCTGAATTTTTCCGGAAACATATCCGGATGCCATTGGAGACAGTGACACGCACCTATGTGCCACACTGCATCATAAACGATGACGGTGACAATTTGCAACCCAGCAAGATACTGTCGACCATTCGTGAGTATCATCTCGCACCAGTTAGGCGAGTATACAACGATGGAGGACTTACGAGATCTGCGATTTCGGACGGTCGTCGTTTTAAGTTTGTTCACTCAAAAATGTTTCCAGATTCAAAGTAGATTCCCTACAAACATTGGGAAGCTCACCGCGAGCTCCTTGGAAACCATACTTCTCCAAGGCTGGTTTTCAAGTCTTCTGATTTAAATGTAGTCTTTAACCAGAATCACCTCCGAGGCACGATTCTATTGTGCGTTACGTTAGTCACAATCTCACTGTTTACCTGCGTCGGAGAATACTGTCTCGGTGTCTATTCGACGTTTATTTCGATGAAGAAAACAATTTGTAGAAATGAGCGAATCAACGAACCAAAGTCAATGAAAGGAGAAACAGCTGATTTGGCAAAATCGCGCCAGGCCTCGGCCTGACACCCTGTCCCCAACTGCCTCTCTAATTATTGTATATTTAAGGACTCACCATCATGATCAATACATTTCGAACTTCTTTAGAAAGCTTGTGGCAGAATTCTAAGTTCGATAAGAAGATTGAAGTTTTCTGATTGAAATGTAGTCTTAAACCAAGATCACCTCCGAGGCACGATTCTATTGTGTGTTACGTTACTCACAATCTCACTGTTTGTCTCCGTCGGAGAATACTGTCTCGATGTTTATTCGAGTTATGTTTCGAAGTATAGCACAATTAAAAATGAACGAATCGACGAATCAAAGTCAATGAGAGAAGAAATAGCTCATTTGGACAAAGAACCTTCGAAAGATTATGGCACAATTCAAAGTTCGGTAAGGAGCTTGAAGTCAACAACAGTTGAGGTCGGACTATTACCTCATTGATCTCAAGTTTTAAGCCAGATGTTGAGAAAGAATTTCGCTAATTGAAACGAAACGATTTGTAGAGAAATTGAGCCGAAGCACCGTTTGAAGCCTTCGTATGCTTTAGCTCGTAACGTCAGCCATAGAACAGTGCCCCAAGCGGCCTTTCTCAGATGAAGCGTCATTGATTCCGCCATAGGGGTCCACCAGGGAGACCCTATGGGACCTCGAACTGATGGGACTGGTCGATTACTGACAATCCTCACGTCCGACATCCCGACAAGGAGATAATTTCTAGGAAAGTCGTAGTTGTATCGATGGTACACAAGTAGTGTTGGTTTTCCAGTATTGGGAACAGTTCCTACCTATATATGTAACAGCACAAATTTATGACATATATACTGCACATACAAAATACATTGGTGTAGTACCGGTAGCGCATGCGCATACGAATTAATCCTAGTTTGGGAAATACTTCGGGTGTTTGTCAGATTACAATCAAGAAGAACACACGGAATTCAAACATCCTGGTCGCAATGATTAGCTGTGGGCTATGTTAATCTATTTATGAAATATCAACGGAAGGTAAAAGAAGTTTTCAAACACTATTTGATATAGTAGCTTGAAATGCAATACGTGGATCACTAACCGCCAACGGGCTAATTATCATACATTTTTTTTAAGAGGTTAAAGGTAAATCCCGCGTGGACATCAGGCCTCACGCTAAGGTATTTGTCTGGTAGTGTCAGGTTCTTACCGACTAAACCCAGAACCGATTTTGACTTGGGGCACTGACCGGGACTGTCAAAAGTATTACATCAGTCAGTGCTTTGCAGGGACCGGCAGTTGAGTCCAGCCATGTCCTATCCCTCAGTTCGTCCTCTGGGGCGAGCCCTCCCGCCCAGCCGCAGCGGATGGGTTCCGGGCATTTTCCCTTCGGACCAGCTCTGCTATCCGCGCCCGTTCTAGCCTATCCTTCTCCCGGATGATCCTTTCGGTTGGTGTGCCCAATCTGTCCCACTTGTCTCTGGCCAGGCACTTGTAGGAAACGAACCCTCGGATCCCGTCCTGCACGGCCCGTGTCAGTTCGGCGTCCGCGACCTCCTGCGGTACTTGCTCCGTGGCTCCACATGCTGCCAGTGTGTGAAGAGGATCGTTCTCGACTCCTGCATCGCACAGCACACTGATGTCCGACGGGGCCTCACCAATCCTGTGGAGGTAGGATTTGAAGTCCCCGTGCCCTGTGATGACCTGGGTAAGGGAGTAGAATATTTCGTCACCTGGTATTTCTAGCCACGCCTTGATGTCCGGTATGACATTCCTGAATGCTGCCCCGGGAGCGATACTAGGTATGCTGTCCCATTCTGCTTGCCAGGCAGCTAGGGTCTGCTTCCATGAATCGCCTCCGTCGCTATTCGGCTTTGAAGTCCCACGGTGCGGTTCCAGCGAGGACCATAGCCGCTTGAGTGCTCACCGTTCTGTATGCTTGCGCGACCCGGAGAGCCAGCGTCTGCTGGGTTCTTCTGAGGGTCCTCTTGATGTACGTGCGAGACGTCGGTGCAGAGACCCAGACCGGGTCTCTGATAGTCTCGGCCTTGGACACCGGCTCCTTGATAGTCTCGGCCTTGGACACCACCCTGTGGATAGCCGATAGTACTGACCTCTCGCGCCTGAATCCGTACTGCGCGTCCGAGAGCAAGCCGAACTTCCCGGTGAAGTCAAGAAGCCGTGCCTCAATAATCGACTCAATACCTTTGGCGAGGGTACCCAACAGGCAGATCGGCCTGTAGGACCCGTTCCCCTTCGGTGTCAAGACCACCTCCACTTTTTTCCACATCCTAGGGAAGTTTCCGTCCCTAGGAATGTTCGTTGCAACCTGGGCTACCACTCGAGGAGATTCCTTGAATAGCAGCTTTGTCGCTGCGGGTGGTATGCCGTCTGGATCGGGTGCCTTTCCCGACTTCAGTCTCTTCCCCGCTGTCTCGACCCCCTCGGTCGTGATTCGGGGGGGTCGAGACAGCAGACATTCCGTCCTGGCGGTGTCGATTTTCTGGTTCCACCAGCACTGAGTCCTCACCTGGTTCCTCCTTCTGGGGTGAACCCGGGCCTTTTCACACGCCGAATTATCATACTAATTGTCATACTTAATTGTCATAAGTGACCCTTCAAACGTTTGTCGCCGTCTCTTCTTTTCCGTAAATTGCCTTGTGTTGCAGTTTTACAATAAGTTAATAATAAATCAGCATAACGACTTTGTAATATAGCGAAGTCATTATGCCAGGATCTGTACCTACTTAAGAATAAATTGTAGTGAGCGAATAATATGCGCAGACTAAGACAAGTGTGGGTAATGATGAACATGTCGAAACGTACAACAGTCAGGGTAAATAGGAATTAAAGAAATATGCTCTGTCTTTTCTTGATGAACGTTATCCACAAGTCTCCATAGTGAACGTAGAAGTGAAGGATGGCGTTTATGGACTCTTAGACCTTCGTGCCCGATATACAACGCTTGTCTCAAGTGTTTCTATTCATTTTACGTTGTCCCAACCAGTCCTTGCCTGTGGGGTGTTAGGTTGGTTTAGGCTAATTGGTTTTCCATAGGTCAATGCAGAAGTAAGTTCTCATAGAGCAGTTAATTAGCTTACCGAAAGCTCTGTTTTGCGCTTTCTTCGTGCCGTTCGACGTTGTCGCTTCGTGTCTAAGCGCGTCAATGACGTAGCTGTAGAATCCACGAAGCTGTGAGTTCCTCGCGGACCTTGTTGTATTAATCTTGAGAAATCGTCATTGGTGGTGAAAAAACTCTAAACGCTAAAACCATTGAACTTTCATCACTGTGTTGCTTTCATGAACCCCTCCCCCTCATCAAGAAGGTTACAGGGTGATTGCCTAGACATGTTTAATTAAACAACCTCAAGAGAAGTAATGATTTGTTGAACTGACCTGGAAGCCTGGACAAGTTGGCCGTTTGAAGAAACAATCAGTGAGCCATGAGAAGTGCAACTCACATCTTTACATTCATTGCGAGAATTTATATTGCCCCTAATTTCCGATCGGCGATGACAATATCGATCACTGTTTCCCTCGGGTATATTCCATATTATTGTGTGACTTAATAGATATATGTTCCTTTTATATATATATATATATATATATATTTCAGATCTAGATACCGGCCCAGAGAGGGAGAGAGTTCCTGCATTGTGTTCAATTCGTCTTTGAATTTGCTTCAAATTTATGGGGAATCTAAATGGAAACACACGGTGATATAAACATAATTATTTCATAATGGAGTTAAACTCATCCAGAATTCTGATTGTGACTGTTTTCTCTCTGAGTCTCTTCCATTACGTGTCAGCTGCACGACAGAACAGAGAGGATCGTATGATGTACTCACTAATAGAGACTGTGGCAGCTAAACTCGGTCTTGAACAACCGGGCTTTAATTGTTTGGGAGGATTGAGTGGACTACTGGAGAAACATTTGTCAATGAGAAGGGTGAGAAGCGAGGACACTGCGGTTCTTTTTCTAGGACTCTGTGTATCGCAAACGAATTTCAGTCAGTCGCTTTCGTTGGATTTTGGGAAAACCCCATCATCTGCAATGATTTTAAGCGATATAATGCCTGTTGATGGTGACCATAATAACAAACGTCTGTGGGGTCATTTCGCAAACATGGTGAGACTCTTGAAGTTTATTGTACTTTATCACTGCAACAGTGGCATTAATAATGTCCGTTTCTCTACCATGTTTACTTCATTTAAACCATATATCTTGTTCGCTATTATGAGCCCCACTTTTGATATAGTAGTTTATGCATCTGTTATAAACTGCACAGTGACCCACGACCAGTTCGCTCTGGATATATTTCATCCGGTGGTCTTTCCGGCAAAAAAACTGCATTCTCTGGATGTTATGTCGTCTCATCCGTCCTTGAAGAGGGTTGTGAGACGCACTGTATGGGCAGGTTTGAACTTCATTATCGAGATGAAGGTCCGGGATCGCGAGAACTGGATAAACGCTAGTCAAGTGGATAAGAAAATCGAGTTAACAGAAGTTGATGACGGTGTGGAAAACTTGCAATTGTTCACCAGTTGTCGAGAGATAGCCTATACCTCTTGTTTGGAATGCGTTCGTCCGTTAGCTGTAATCGAACCTTCGGAGTGGGTTATCTTTGAGCCCCTCTGGGGCTCCCAGTTGGTAGGATTTCTCCTGTTGACAGCGTCTGTCGTCAGTCTGGTCGCCAGCCTGGGATCCGTATGGAAAGGAGCCGTTCTTTTGGGTCAGATAACCATCAGTGTCTTTACCTCATACTCTGTTCGTATCCCACACGAAGGAAACGGGTTCCTTTTGCAACGCCTTCTTCTTTTGGGCTTCTTCTTACTGTTCTTTGATTTATTCATTGTTAATGAATACAAATCACAAGTGACTTCAGCGCTGTTAGAGCCTAATCGAACAGTATCATCATTTCGACGCCCTGACGTTTTGTGGACCTATCACACCATGCCCTATGGACATAGTCTGGAAGAGCTGAGGCTGTATGCTTATAAAGCTATCTTCGAACATGCACAACTATGTCAAATCGAGGCTGATTTTTTCCGTAAACATACCCGAATGCCATTGGAGACAGCGATACGCATGTATGTGCCACACTGCATCGAGATCGATGACGGCCTCAATTTGCAACCCAGTAAGATACTGTCGACTATTCGTGAATATCATCTCGCACCAGTTGACCGAGTATACGACGATAACGGACTTACAAGATCTGCTATCACAGTGGACCGTCATATAAGGCTTGCTCACTCAAAAATGTTTCCAGATTCAAAATGGATTCCCTCCAAACACTGGGAGGCGCACCGCGAGCTCCTCGGAAACCATAATTCTCCAAGGCTGGTTCTCAAATCTTCTGATTTAAATGTAGTCTTCCGCCATGATCACCTACGAGGCACGATTCTATTGTGTGTTACGTTAGTCACAATCTCACTGTTTGTATTCGTCGGAGAATACTATTTCAATGTCTATTCGACGTTTATTTCGATGAAGAAAACAATTAGTAGAAATGAGTGAATCGACGAACCAAAGTCAATGAAAGGAGAAACAGCCGATTTGGCAAAATAGCGCCAGGCCTCGGCGCTGACACCCTGTCTCTAATTATTGTATATTTAAAGACTCACAATCATGATCAATACATTTCGAACTACTTTAGGAAGCTTGTGGCAGAATTCGTAGTTCGATAAGAGATTGAAGTTTTCAACAGTTGGGAGAGGACCCTTGCCTCAGTAATCGCAATTTTTACGCCATTCATTTATAATAAAACGTCCCCCAATTTAAACCGAGCTATTTTTAGCAAAATTTAGCTGCAGTACATCTATTCTTTGGATTGCCATGTCTACCCCACTTATGCATGCTGACAACTAGGCCATTTCTGGGGAAATCATGCAGAAGTAGTGTCGGTTTTCCCGTACTGGGAACAGTTCTTACGTATATGAACAGCTAACACATGTTTAGGTGATATACCTACTGCACATACAACATACATATGTGTAGTATCGGTAGTGTATCTGCATAGGAATTTATCCTACTTTGAGAAATACTTCGGGTTTTTGTCAAATTACAATCCAGAAGTGAGACACCAAGAACCTCACGGTACTCATAGATCCTGGATTACCACTAGAACCACTACTATCATATATTCCCTTTTCTTCATTTTATTAATTACTGAAACATACGGGCTAAACGGCAAGAAGCAACGCGGCTCTCGGCGATGTCGCTCAACCCCCGCAAGGTTGTCAAACAACTATACATCCTTTGAAACTGATCGACTTCAACAAGCACCCGCTTTAACCCATACTGAGGGGCCCACGTACAAGAGCATGGAGTTATGCCTGATGAAAAGTCGCGCCTCCTGGAAGACCATCCATTGATGGTCTTCCAGGAGGCGCGACTTTTCATCAGGCATAACTCCATGCTCTTGACAAGACTGTGCCCAAACAGCAATTTAGACCATTGAACTGGCGGCCTAAAGAGCATCTAGAATAACAGACCCTAGGGCTGTCCCTTTCCCAATTTCGGGGGAGGCGCGTGGGGAAAAGGTGAGGTTTCGGAAATTCTGAAATGTTGTGGGCAAAAATTGACCGTTGACCACCACACATGAGATGAGTTCAATACTCCTTGGTCCGTATGGGCAACGTGACGGTTATAAAGGGTTCTTAATTGAGGGAAATTGGGGGCGTAGTCTTTGGCATACACTGAGCCACGATATATTCGGGCAATGATGGTGGATATATTTCTCGCTCTATTTCTCGTTATTATCCACCTCTTGGGGCTGTATTCAAAACGGAAACCATTCAATGGGATACAGTTCACTGCACTGAGGACACCATACAGCGGCAATGAATCCCGCCAGATAGAATTCTGGAGAAAAGTAGATGAGGGCAATTTCAGAAAAGTTTCTGTTTTAACGAATGCGCTTACCTGGTTACAGCCACATCGAGATTCTCTTTGAAACAGTTCGGTAGCTGAAGGTCGTGCAGATGTTTCTTACAATTCGAAACCCCGCGAGCCTGTCATGGGACGAAGTAAAACTAGTGCCAAGCAAAACTAGAATATAAACAAGAGTGATTTGTAATTACTAAATCACATTACCTCCTTGATTACTTAAGTAATGGTAACTAGTTAATTACCAATGATCATATAGAAGTGACACACGGCTCAAATAAAGTCAGGTCCATCACGAGTAGTCCTTTTTTGCAAATGAGTGACTCAATTATTATTATTATTAATATGCATGCTTTAAGAAATGCAAAAACATCTCCCAGAGACGTAATAAGGTAAACAAATAGGATAATATATATTTTTTGATTCACCCAATACTACACATTACACAGATGTATAGTATGCCCACGCAGTCGCTACAATAAGCTCAAATACATAAAGACATTACATTTATGCTTCATGATGAAGTCCTTAGACCTGTTTGTCATTATGAATTCATAAGACTTGTTTCTGATGGCAAGTCATTAAACGTGTTTATCATGATGAAGTCGATGACTTCATCATGGGGAACAAGTCGTAGACAATTTTTTTTATGGCATATCAGTTTGCAAATGCGGCACTCATAACATTTGAGGTGGATTTTCCAAATATTCAGATTAGGGGATTGCTTTGTTTTTGTGTCTTTATCTCCTCTTATTTCTATAGCTCAATGCAGAGCTCTTTGCCTCACATCTTGAGGCCCCAGGCTCCCGGCTGGGAACCTCGATCCGGCCATGGCTCGGAGGGCCACTCTCGACGCCTGGCCACAAGAGTGACGCAGGTTATTCCGGGCGAGATGAAGGGGCGTTGGATTAAACGCCTGATATTAGACCTCAGAGTGTGGTTAGATTGCAATATGGAGGAGCGACGTGGGTGTTGACGGGGCATGGGCAGTTCCAGACCTGCATGGTACGATCGGAAAAACGTAGGTGGACCTATGCGTGCTATACGACTCTGGCGATATGGGCGGTGTTGAGCATACGGTGAACCGATGCGTGTCACTAGCGTCAGCCAGGCGGAGGGAGTTCGAGGGAGGTTGTGGGGAAAGCAGTCAAAGAGCTCATGTTAAAATCAAGGAAGGTCCCTTGTGGGCCACCAAAGATCCTCCCCCCGGAGGACCTCGGAGGCCCGCTCCACCACTAGCTAGACCGACTTCCCCCGCGCATTCTCACCCATGTGGGCCGGGGATAGGTGGACTGAGTAGCCAGGGCCTCTTGGGTAGATCGCCCGGCCCGTCACGGGGGCTGCCTCCTTCACCTGTCTCTCCCTGCGCATTCCTAAGGCACCCGGCTATAGAACACTAGCCGGATCACGTACACACCTTCCATAGATATCGAAGCAATGCCAGCCGTGCCTACTTTAGGTAAGACATAGACTCTCAGCAGAGGATGTGGGCGTTTTGTCATCCACGTCAAAATCCATCCATCAACCCTGCACTGGATCGGCCCACTTTTATGGAGATTGGAATCTCTCTCTCGCGATGTCCGTGCGTTTCGAGAAAATTTCCTCCTCTCAAAAAAAAGCTGAAAAGATTCCGATTGCTAATCATTTGACGGACAGCTGTAATATACCGCTTACCATTATCCCCTCATTAATATATATCCCCGAACGATGATCGCCTCGATGAACTGGGAATACGCGTCTAGGTCATTTAGGCCAACACAAGTTTCCTCCAGGCTCACAGCGAACACTGCGGTTCCGCTCAAGGACTGGGTAGGTCTTTACAACTATTGGATGTTTATTAAACGATCCTATGATTAAACGTCCGTTATTAAACGTCCTATTAAACGATCCATGTTTGATATGGGCCAAATGTCTGAAATGATTAACTATAAGCTTGGTTGACCTATTCTGAAAAATAAAATAACTTCTTAAGTACCTATATATTTGACCTGGTCATATCAAAATCGACACGTGGATCATTAACGGTCAACGGGGTAATTATCAAATGATAATTAACGATGACGATAATGACAACGTTTATCTTAAGTGACCCCTCACTTTGTCGGTGTCTCTTTTTTTCCGTAAATGATCTTACGTGGCATTCTTAGAATTACTTAATAATAAATGAGTATAACTACTTTGTCATGTAGCAGAGTAATTATGCCACTATTTGCAAGTATTTCATAATGATTAGCACTGAGTGAATAATATACGAAACTTAGACACCATTGTAAGTACAATGGACATTTCAGAACATGCAACGATGGGAGTCGTAAGAAATGACAGAATCTACAGAAATATACCCCGTGTTTTCTTGATCGACTCTGATGTCTCCGTATTAAAAGCAGAGACAGCAGACGGACAAGATGCTCCCTTGGTCTACATCGCGGGTGATACTCGTCCAAGTGATACTCGTCACTTTGCTTCATCCCAGCCGGTATGTGTTGATTCGATTGGTGTCGACATCTGTCGTTGTGTTTTCATAGGTCAATAAGTTGAAGTTCTCGCAGGGCAGTTGATAATCATCTCAGTAGTTCTGATTTGAGTCTCCTATATTTCGTTTGGCCAATTCGGCAGCGGACTTCACAAGCGCATTATCGGTGTATAATAGGTACACTAACCACGAGGATGTGAGTACCCCGAGTATTTTTTGTGCTCATTTGTGTACAGTGATTGTGCACGTCTTTGCGGTGACACTGTAACCATCTCTATAGAGCTGTTGTTTCCTATGGAGCCCCACACGCGGTGCATTAGAAAAGACTGACACTCTTGTTCACGTGACAAAACAACATGCTACCTCTAGTCCAGGTTAAAAGTAACAACCCTCGAAGGCAGTAATCACTTCGTTAACGGTCAAAGCGAGGAAATTGGTTCTAATGAGAAAATTGTAGCAAGTTTACAAGACGAAAAACATAATCTAACCCCAGGCCGACTCCCGTCCCAAAGAGCAATTATTTTCTGATTATTAATCACCTTTTACTGAACATTTCGTAATTTCAAATACGAGCGCAATCTGCAGAGCGCGGAATGTTTCGGAAAAGGGCAATTCTCATAGACTATAGATCTCGATGCTGTTATCTTGGGCCGAGAGACAGACTTGGTTAAAGGTGCATTATCTATTTTCTCGCTGATGCGCAGTACAACTTAGATTATCAATAAATTTCTCTTTGGAGTTGTAGTTCTAAGGTTTGAAAATGTAATCCTAAATGCTAACAACCTTCGTGCTAACGTTGCATTGACCTCAGTCAAGAGCTTGCAGTACTGTTTTGTTTTTTTCTAACCCTGCAAATTGCAGAGAAGTTGCCTGGAAGAAAGCCTGGGGAATTAGTGCATTTGAAGAAACAATCAATGGGACATGAGAAGTGGAGCTCATATGTTTTAACTGTACATAAGATATATATCACTGCAGATACATTACGAGAATTAATATTGCCCATCATATTCCGACTGACAGTGACAACCATCGTTCACCGCTTCTCTCTTATTTATTTATTTATTTATTATTATTGTGGGTTTTACTATACACGTTATTGCTTATCTTATAGACTTGCTGTCTTCAGAGTGGCCCAGAGAGAGAGAGAATTGCACTATGTTCGATTAGTTTTGAAATTTTTGACAAATATATGCCTCAGCTGCTGATGATTTGCTAAAATGTGTCAATTTTTGTTATAGGACACTAGGTTACCAAGGACGAAAAAGGTTCAAGCGAGATGTTCGTTTCGAAACCAACCGTGGTAGAAACATAATTATTTCATAAAAGAGCTAAGCTCAACCGTAGTTTTGGTTGTGACTGTTTACTTGATGAGTCTCTGCTGTTCCAGGTCAGGCTCATATCAGATCGAAGCGGACCGTATAATGTACTCGGTAATAGAGAATGTGGCAGCGAAACTCGGTCTTGAACAACCAGGCTTTAATTGTTTGGGAGGATTGAGTGGACTACTGGAGAAACATTTGTCAATGAGAAGGGTGAGGAGTGAGGACACTGCGGTTCTCTTCCTGGGACACTGTGTATCACGGACGGATTTCTGTCAATCGCTTTCGTTGGATTTTAGGAAAACCCCATCATCTGCAATCATTTTAAGCGATATAATGCCTGTTGATGGTGACCATAATAACAAACGTCTGTGGGGTCATTTCGCAAACATGGTAAGACTCTTGAAGTTTATTGTACTTTACCAATGCAACAATGGCATCAATGATGTCGATTTCACAAAAATGTTTACTTCATTTAAACCATATATCTTGTTCGCTATTATGAGCCCGACTTTGTATAGAGTTGTGTATGCATCTGTTATCAACTGCACGGTGACCTACGATCAGTTCGCTCTGGATCTATTTCATCCGATAGTCTTTCCTGCAAAAAAACTGCATTCTCTGGATATCATGTCGTCTCATCCGTCCTTGAAGAGGGTTATAAGACGCACTGTATGGGCAAATTTGAACTTCATTATCGAGATGAAGGTCCGGAATCGCGTCAACTGGATGAACGCTAGTCAAGTGGATAAGAGAATCGAGTTTACACACGTTATTGACAGTATGGAAAACTTGATATGGTTCACCAGTTGTCGAGAGATAGCCTATACCACTGCCTTGGAATGCGTTCGTCCGTTAGCTGTAATCGAACCTTCGGAGTGGGTTATCTTTGAGCCCCTCTGGGGCTCCCAGTTGGTAGGATTTCTCCTGTTGACAGCGTCTGTCGTCAGTCTGGTCACCAGCCTGGGATCCGTGTGGAAAGGAGCCGTTATTTTGGGTCAGATAACCATCAGCGTCTTTACCTCGTACTCTGTTCGTATCCCACACGAAGGAAACAGGTTCCTTTTGCAACGCCTTCTACTTTTGGGCTGGTTCTTGCTGTGCTTTGATCTATTCCTTGTTAATGAATACAAGTCACAGGTGACTTCAGCGCTGTTAGAGCCTAATAGAACAGTACCATCATTTCGACAACCTGACGTTTTGTGGGACCGTCAGACTATGCCCTATCAATATAGCTTAGGAGAGCTCAGGTTGTATTCTTATCAAGCTATTTTCAAACATACACAACTATGTCAAGTTGACGCTGAATTTTTCCGGAAACATATCCGTATGCCATTGGAGACAGCGACACGCATGTATGTGCCACACTGCATCATAAACGATGACGGTGACAATTTGCAACCCAGTAAGATACTGTCGACCATTCGTGAGTATCATCTCGCACTTGTTAGGCGAGTATACGACGATGGAGGATTTACGAGATCTGCGATTTGGTTGAATCGTGCTATGAGTACTGCTCACTCAAAAAGGTTTCCAGATTCAAAATGGATTCCCTCCGAACACTGGGAAGCTCACCGCGAGCTCCTTGGAAACCAGGCTTCTCCACTGCTGGTTCTTAAGTCTTCTGATTTAAATGTAATCTTCCGCCATGATCACCTGCGAGGCACGATTTTATTGTGTGTTATGTTATGTACAATCTCACTGTTTGTCTGCGTCGGAGAATACGTTTTCGATGTCTATTCGACGTTTATTTCGATGAGGAGAACAATTAGTAGAAATGAGTGAATAGAAGAACCAAAGTCAATGAAAGGAGAAACAGCTGATTTAGACACATAGCGTCAGGCCTCGGCCTGACACCCTGTCTCCAACGACTTCTCTAATTATTGTATATTTAAAGGCACACAATCATGATCAATGCACTTCGAACCACTTTCGGAAGCTTGCGGCAGAATTCTAAGTTCGATAAGAGATTGAAGTTTTCAACAGTTGAATTTGGACCCTTGCCTCAGTAACCACAATTTTTACGCTATTCATTTACAACAAAAAAATATCCCCCAATTCAAACGGAGCTATTTTAAGAAAACTTTGGCTGCAGTACATGTGACATCCTGACAACGAGGCCATTTCTGGAAACAATTGTGCAGAAATAGAGTTAGTTCTCCCGCACTGGGAATAATCCCTACGTATATGAACAGCTAACACATGTTTAGGTGATATACATACTGGACATAGAAATACATATGTGTAGTATCAGTAGTGTATCTGCATAAGAATTTATCCTGCTTTGGAAAATACTTCGGGTTTTTGTCAAATTACAATCCAGAAGTGAGACACGAAGAACCTCGTGGAACTCACAGACCCTCAATTACCACTAGAACCATCCTGAAACATGTTTCCAAACTACCATTTTCGTCAGCTGAACTCATCGTACCTCTTGGGCCCCTCGGCAAATTCAAACGATTTTCTGTAAACTCTCGAGCCCAGAAACCTGCAGTAGCGAACTTGCTATGACGGTTCTCGCACAGTTGGCAAGAGCGCACATTAGGCCTAGTGCTCCCTTGTCAGTGGCACTCGATACTGCGAATCCCAGATAAGGAACTGAAACAAGCTATCACTCTCAAGAAAACAACAATCCCATTGGGGCGTTGCCAGTATGTGAACAAAATGTAGTCGCAGAACACGACGGTACCGGGCCATAGAACACTAGCGAGAGCAGTTACACACCTTCCCTAGAGATCGAAGTAATGTCAACCGTGCCGAGTTTAGGTAAAAGATAGACTCTCAACAGAGGATGGTGACTTTAACAGGTGGAGGCGTTTTGTCATCCACGTCAACCCCCCACCTGCACTGGATCGGGGCCCACTCTCATCGAGATTAGAATGACTCTGGTGGTGACCGAACGTTTGAAGATAATTTCCTGCTCTAAAAAAAAGAAGAGAAAAAAGTATTCGTTTTGCGACTTTTGTTTTGAACCCTAGCGCTATTATACATCTTTAATTGATTCATCTTCTTCGACACCTAGCATTTTCCATTCTCCGGAAGCTTGACCTTAGCGTTTTAGAATTCAGTTTTCCTGGTATACAGCTTTAGAGAAGCCACCAATCTTTTGGAATTGATTTCATCTAGCTAATCTAACAATTCACATTATTTACATATTCCTTCCCCCACCGTTATGAACTGTAACCCATTTTACTAAATTGATATAAGGTATGGCGCGGCCCTTTGATTCGCGGACGCTCGGGATCTTCACTGCGCTCAAACCTCAATCGATATCACTTTCGAAATTGAGTCGAAAGCACAAACACTATATTCCCAACTGCTATTCTACTTAATGCAGCATGGATATGATCTACATAAAACAAAGTATCACGCAGAAGAACCTATTTACACCTATTGAATGACCTTACATATGATCTCAGGTGATATTAAAGTAGGACTGGCCAAGTAGACACAGGTGGTCAATAACTTCGAATGCTTTTCATCAGAACTTCTGCATTCTCTTAACATTTATAGCAGTCCACGAACCGAGGGAGGCTGTAGTAGTGCTACACACCGTGCTTCGATTGTTCCTGAATGTACGACTGACTGGTGTACGTCGGAAGATCCATAAATTCAGTGACCATAGGATAAATTATAGCTTACCCTGGTGATCAAGGTTGTTTCATAGGTTGACCCTAAACTGAACTCTCATAGAGCTCCCCCTCGCAGTACTGAACGTTTTGTTTGTCGGTAGCTCTGGATCAGCTAATTAGTCACTAGGGCAATGTCCCCATTTAAAATCGATGCATGCCACATGTCTCCTTTTTGCTGCGACACGCTATCGTCTGGATTGATATTGTCTGCGTTTCTCGTTTATTTGTTTGTATTTTTTACCCAATGGATCTAAGGATTTTTGTAAAGCCCGTGGTAGGGGGACAGAAAGTCGTTAAGCGGAATGGAATATATTTAGTTGATTACACTTGGGGTACATTTTTAGGGAACTGATAAATCTTATGATTCTAAATCTCTTGTATGAAGTGACTGAGGAGACAATCTCGGCATTTGTTCAGCTCGAACAGCCGGGCTTTGCTTGTCCAGGAGGACTTAGGGGACTGCTGGAAAGACATTTGGCAATGCGGAGGGTGAAGCCCGAAAGTGAAAAGTACAATACGGCAATTCACTGATATCGTCTCATACTTGCCAATTCGTCAATCAAGTTATTGTTGAATGTATTGTGCGTTGTCTCTGTCTGCAAATGAGCCGTAGAAACCCCTCATTAATATATATCTCTAACGATGATCGCCTCGATGAACTGGGAATACGCGTCAAGGTCATTTAGGCCAACACAAGTTTCCTCCAGGCTCAAAGGGAACACCGTGGTTCCGCTCAATGACTGGGTAGGTCTTTAAAACTATTGGATGTTTATTAAACGATCCTATGGCACCATGTTTAGATATGGGCCAAGTGTCTGAAATGATTAACTGTAAGCTTGGTTGATCTATGCTAGAAAATGTGCCACGAAAAATGAATTAACTTCTTAAGTATCTATATATTTGACCTGGTCGTATCAAAATCGACACGTGGATCATTAACGGTCAACGGGGTAATTATCAAATTATAATTAACGATGATGATAATGACAACGTTTATTTTAAGTGACCCCTCACTTTGTCAGCGTCTCTTCATTTCCGTAAATGATCTTACGTTGCAGCTTTACAATCACCTAATAATAAATGAGTGTAACTACTTTGTCATGTAACGAAGTAATTATGCCACTATTTGCAAGTACTTCATAATGAGTAGCACTGAGTGAATAATATACGAAGCTTAGACACCATTGTAAGTACGATATACATTTCAGAACATGCAACGATGGGAGTCTTAAGAAGTGACAGAATCTACAGAAATATACCCCGTGTTTTCTTTATCGACTCTGATGTCTTCGTATTGAAAGCAGAGACAGCAGACGGACAAGATGCTCCCTTGGTCTACATCGCGGGTGATACTCGTCCAAGTGATACTCGTCACTTTGCTTCATCCCAGCCGGTATTTGTTGATTCGATTGGTGTCGACATCTGTCGTTGTGTTTTCATAGGTCAATAAGTTGAAGTTCTCGCAGAGTAGTAGTTCTGATTTGGGTCTTCTATGTGTCGTTTGACCAATTCGGCAACGGACTTCACAAACAAATCATCGGTGTATAATAGGTGGACTAGCCACGAAGCTGTGGGTACCCCGAGTATTTTTTGTGCTCATTTTACAGTGATTGTGCACGTCCGTGCGCTGACACTGTAATCATCTCTATAAAGCTGTTGTTTCCTGTGGAGCCCCACACGCGGTGCATTAGAATAGACTGACACTCTTGTTCGCATGACGAAACAACAGGTCGAGGTTAAAAGTAACAATCCTCGAACGTAGTAATCACTTCGTCAAAGCGAGGAAATTGGTTCTAACGAAGAATTTGTAGCTAGTTTATAAGGCGGAAAACATGTCTAGCCCTAGGCCGACTCCCGGCCCAAAGAGCAATTATTTTCTAATTATTAATCACCTTTCACTGAACATTTCGTAATCTCAAATAAGAGCGCGATCTGCGGAGTGCGGAATGTTTCGGAAAAAGGGCTATTCTTTTATTAGGCGATAAAAAGCTAAACTCGATCAAAGGATACAGTACCAGTATTTCGCCATTGTAGCTAATGCTCAGCACATCACAATATACTTCGGGTTTACAAATAGTCCTAGAATTTGAAAATATAATCACAAGGCTGAAAACCGATATTGCAGAGAAGTTGACTATCCATGCATAACTGAACAGTATCAAGAAAAGTATCGATTTACTGAATTCGCCTGGAAGGTAGTGCATTTGAAAAAACAATCAATGAACCATGACAAGTGCAAATAGCTCGTACGTTTGAACAGTGCATTATATATTGTAAATATCACTGCAGCTCATTTCTGGGATCAATATTGCCCATCACATTCCGATTTACGGTGACAACCATCGTTCACCGCTTCCCTCGGATTTATTTATTATTATTGTGTGTTTAAAAAAAATTGTCAGTGTTTATAGTTTATAATTTTGTGATCCTCAGAGTGGCCCAGAGAGAGTGAGAGAGATAATTGCTGCACTATGTTCGATTAGTTCTTAAATGTTTGTCAAATCCATGCCTCGGATGCCCCAGATGATTTGCTAAAATTTGTCAGCTTTTTTTTTCTAGAACACCAAGTGACCAAGGAGGTAAGAGCTTCGAGGGAGATATTCGTTTGGGAACCAACAGTGATATAAACATAATTATTTCATAATGGAGTTAAGCTCATCCAGAATTCTGATTGTGACTGTTTCCTCTCTGAGTCTCTGCCATTGCGTATTTAGTGCACCGCAGAATAAAGCGGACCGTATGATGTACTCGCTAATAGAGAATGTGGCAGCTAAACTCGGTCTTGAACAGCCGGGCTTTAATTGTTTGGGAGGATTGAGTGGACTACTGGAGAAACATTTGTTAATGAGAAGGGTGAAGAGCGAGGACACTGCGGTCCTCTTTCTGGGACACTGTGTATCACGGACGGATTTCTGTCAATTGCTTTGGTTCGATTTTAGGAAAACCCCATCATCTGCAATCATTTTAAGCGATGTAATGCCTGTTGATGGGGATCAAAATTTAAAACGTGCGTGGCATCATTATGCAAAGATGGTGAGACTCTTGAAGTTTATTGTACTTTATCACTGCAACAATGGCATGAATAATGTCCGTTTCACAAAAATGTTTACTTCATTTAAACCATATATCTTGTTCACTATTATGAGCTCGAGTTCGTATAAAGTTCTGTATGCATCTGTAATCAACTGCACGGTGACCCACGATCAATTCGCTCTGGATCTATTTCATCCGATAGTCTTTCCTGCAAAAAAACTGCATTCTCTCGATGTCATGTCGTCTCATCCGTCCTTGCAGGGTGTTGTAAGACGCACTCTATGGGCAGATTTGAACTTCATTATCGAGATGAAGGTCGGGGATCGCGAGAACTGGATGAACGCTAGTCAAGTGGGTCAGAAAATTGACTTTACACACGTTATTGACAGTATGGAAAACTTGCTATGGTTCACCAGTTGTCGAGAGATAGCCTATACCACTGCCTTGGAATGCGTTCGTCCGTTTGCTGTAATCGAACCTTCGGAGTGGGTAATCTTTGAGCCTCTCTGGGGTTCCCAGTTGGTAGGATTTCTCCTGTTGACAGCATCTGTCGTCAGTTTTGTCACCAGCTTGGGATCCGTATGGAATGGAGCCTCTCTTTTGGGTCAGATAACCATCAGTGTCTTTACCTCGTACTCTGTTCGTATCCCACAAGAAGAAAACAGGTTCCTCGTGCAACGCCTTCTACTTTTGGGCTCGTTCTTGCTGTGCGTTGATCTATTTATTGTTAATGAATACAAGTCACAGGTGACTTCAGCGCTGTTAGAACCTAATAGAACAGTATTATCATTTCGATCCCCTCACTATTTGTGGAGCCATCAGACAATGCCCTATCGACATAGCCTGAAAGAGCTCAGGTTGTATTCTTATCAAGCTATTTTCAAACATACACAACTATGTCAAGTCGACGCTGAATTTTTCCGAAAACATATCCGTATGCCATTGGAGACAGCGACACGCATGTATGTACCACACTGGATCATAAACGATGACGGTGACAATTTGCAGCCCAGTAAGATACTGTCGATTATTCGTGAGTATCATCTCGCACCAGTTGAGCAAATATACGACGATGGAGGACTTACGAGATCTGCGATTTCAGTGAATCGTCGTGTGAAGATTGCTCACTCAAAAATGTTTCTAGATTCAAAATGGATTCCCTCCAAACATTGGGAAGCTCACCGCGAGCTCCTTGGAAACCATACTTCTCCAAGGCTGGTTTTCAAGTCTTCTGATTTAAATGTGGTGTTTAACCAAGATCACCTCCGAGGCACGATTCTATTGTGTGTTACGTTAGTCACAATCTCACTGTTTGTCTTCGCCGGAGAGTACCTTCTCGATGTCTATTCGAGTCTTGTTTCGAAGTATAGCACAATTAAAAATGAACGAATCGACGAATCAAAGTCAATGAGAGAAGAAATAGCTCATTTGGACCAAGAACCTTCGAAAGATCATGGCACAATTCAAAGTTCGGTAAGGAGCTTGAAGTCAACAACAGTTGATGTCGGACTATTACCTCATTGATCTCAAGCTTTAAGCCAGATGTTGAGAAAGAATTCTGCGAACTGAAACGAAACTATTTCTAGAAAAATTGAGACGAAGCACCACTTGAAGCCTACGTATGTTTTGGCTAGTAACGTGTGCTGTAATTCCGAGCCCCGCGCAACCTCCGGTAGAGGACCTGCTATGACGCCTCTTGCACAGTTGCCAAGAGCGCACATTGGGCCTTGTCCTCCCTTGTTAATGGCTCCCGATAGGTCGAACCTCGAAGAGAACGCTTATGCTGTGATCATCGAATGTGTTCCTCTTCGTGTGCGCCTCGCAATCGGAGGAGACACGTATGTGTACTGGTTCGATCCCCAACTTTTGCACATTTGCATTTAGCGGTCCGTCTTACGAAGCAATGCTCAAAGCAGTATCGTGGACGTTAGATTTTGGCTGAGAGTCAGCCCGGCTAGTATTTGGAAGAATTAAGAATGACGACGGTAATTCAAAGCAGCCGACACGTCCAAAAAGACCCCGAAGAGACACAAGACTTTATTCAAAGGAGTCCGCTATTTACTTATTTAATGAGCTGACGAGAAAAAGTTAATGGAGCCGAGATGTAACTCCAGTTCTAGCCTACACCAAACCACTTTCTCAAACACTTTTGGATAGGTAGTCAACCAACGATATAGGTCGGTAATTTGAAGACAGCTTATGGTCACATTTTTCTTGGAAGAGAGGAATAATCTTCGCCACTTAGGGAAAACGCCGCTTCTCATTGATTGGTTTAAAACAAAAAAAAAACAAAGTATAAGCCCTGAAGTATATATCCTACGTGTCAATAATTGTGTTAACATATCGACGAATATCCCTGTATATATTGCAATTATAATAATAGCTGTCACTCGACCGCTGCAGGTCCCTGTGCCACGTCACTTTTACTTCATTTTTTTTACGAAAACTTAAGCGTCTTGTAATTGCAGTTTTGTAAATAGTCCTCAAATGAAAATTAAATTAAATGACTTGTCCAGATTGGGACTTTTGCTTTTATGGGAGAATATGGGAACTAATTATGCCTCTATTTGCGAGTATTTGATAATGAGTAAGACTGAGCGAATAATATACGCAGCCTGAAACTATTAGGTATATATATATTTTTTTTTTAGAGGAGGAATAATGGTATAATGTACATCTCGAAACGCACTGAAGGAAATTTCAGAATCTACAGATATATGATGTGTACTTTCTTAATCAACTTAGTTAATATGTCTACGTAATTAAAGCAGAGATAGCAAGCGTCAAAATGCTACTCTTGGTCTACAACACGTGTCTCACATTCAGGTCGAAAGTTATTATACGTTCATTGACTGCCAAAATAGGAAGAAGAGTGAGGTGGACCCTTTATTTTCTATGACGCCGGCCATGACAGATGACACTTGGAGACTTAGCGGCAGAGTAAACAGACACCATATCACTAGGTTCGCCGTACACGGCTTCCACCAGCTTGTATGTCAATCCGAGGGATACCACGACTCAAATGATCGCTGTAAATGTAAATTTTGCGGATCTAAATGTTGTAAATATCATGCGGGCGAGTGCAATCAAATAAGATCACTGAACCATTTGATGAAATTGAGTGTAGATAATAACAACAACAACGACCGAACTCTCGCCACAGCGACTGGCGAAAGCATGTTGTATCATATTTATTAACCACCACACTGTTTGTAAAATAGGTATATTATAATATTACACAACTCGTGTGAATAAAAAGAAATATACAACACGTGTCTCAAATATTACTCTTCACTTGGTTTTGGTGTCGCCATCTGTCGTTGTGTTTTCATTGGTCTCTGCAGTCACGCCGTGTACGAGTTGAAGTTCTCGCAGGGTAGTCGTGTCGTTTGCCCAAGACAATAATCTTAAGACAATAATCTCCAGCTTGAATCTGTTAAGACGAAAGCAGTGTACCTAACAGGCAGGAAGAGGAAGCAGGAGATCCATGTTCGATGGTTACCCGATAGAGATTAAGCGGGAGGCGCAATACCTCGGAGTCATTCTTGACCAAAGCCCGAGTGGCTTGACGCACATCAGGTACGCCACAGCCAAGGCACAGCGAGTATCCCTGAACCTGGCGCGCCTCGGGTGGGGCGAGTGTCGGTGGAGAAAAGGAGACTGCTGACATCGGTAGCTGGGTCTACAGTCCTATGCGGTTCACCAGTATGAACGTACTTGGCGCTCCGTACTGCAAAGAATAGGGGGATGCTGAGATCAACCCAACGGACGCTGGTAATCAGGATGAGCCGGGCGTGCCGGGCGGTGTCGACCGACGTTCACCTGGCCTCGGGATCTGATAACTGCTAAACCAAAAGCCTCATACCCGTTGACGTCTTCTGCCGTATTCCCCCTGAGTCGGCGGGTATTTTGCCGATCCCGCTCAGAATAGAGCTTGTCTAGCGACAGAAAGACGGGTGCCCAGGATCAGCTTATCCATAAGCATTCCATTTACGTGGCCTTCGTATACACAGCGTTTTGCTAGCTGTGCCATTCGCCCTCTGTATTCCTTAAGAGTCCCGGCGTCCCCTTGAGTCTCTCGCTCAAAGAAGTACCTTTGGAATATTACAGCCGACGGGCACCGCCCTGACGGCCTCACCCTTATCCCCTTCCACCGAGGCCAGCACCTGCTTTGGGACGGCAGGGTGGTTGACACTCTAGCACCTTCTTATGTCAACCACTGTGCAACCAGCCCCGGTTACGCGGTAGCGCGTGCGGAGCGGGCCAAGCTAAGGGAGTACGCCGCACTCCAAGCAAGCCACCTTTTTCCCCCTTGCTTTTGAGACCTTGGGCGGGCAAGGCCCTGTCACTGCGAACTTCCTCCAAGGGGTCTACCATAGGTTGATCCGCGCCACCGGGGACAAGCGCGCAGGTTCTTTCCTTCTGCAGCGCCTGTCCCTCGCTGTGCAGAGGGGCAATGCCATCGCCTTCGTGGGGACATTGTCCACCTCAGATTCACATTATTTACATATTCCTTCCCCCACCCCTATGAACTGTAACCCATTTTACTAAATTGATGTAAGGTGTGGCGCGGTCCTTTGATTCGCGGACGCTCGGGATCTTCATTGCGCTCAAACCTCAATCGATATCATTTTCGAAATTGAGTCGAAAACACAAACACTATATTCCCAACTGCTATTCTACTTAATGCAGCATGGATATGATCTACATAAAACAAAGTATCACGCAGAAAAACCTATCCACACCTATGGAATGACCTTACATATGATCTCAGGTGATATTAAAGTAGGACTGGCCAAGTAGACACAGGCGGTCAATAACTTCGAATGCTTTTCATCAGAATTTCTGTATTCTCTTAACATTTATAGCAGTCCACGAACCGAGGGAGGCTGTAGTAGTAGTGCTACACACCGTGCTTCGATCGTTCATGAATGTACGACTGACTGGTGTACGTCGGAAGATCCATAAGTTCAGTGACCATAGGATAAATTACAGCTTTCTCTGGTGATCAAGGTTGTTTCATATAATATTATACAGAATATATTTCGTAGGGTGATCCATGACGAATATTCACTCGAAGATAATACATTAAGGGCCCCCGACTAGTGAACCCATCATCAGTGGGGTATGTGCGAAGCGCCCACAACTAATATAAATGTGCTAGGGATGGTTCGATCTGTTGAAACTACATATGGCAAAAGTGAATTGAGCTGAGTTGGTGTGAAGATTCTTACGCGCAAAGCAACCCTACGGGTGATTCGCTATATTAATCGACAGTATAATTGAGTTTTTACTCAATGCTTATTGAACGAGATTCACCCATAACTGTTGAATGATACCGATTCTAAGTTTGCCAGGCATCTATAGGTCAGGTGCACGATCCTCAGCGATAGGGTTATTCGAAGAAATACCTGACTATTGGACTACTTCTTGTTGACTTGGGCTAGGTTGACCCTAAACTGAACTCTCATAGAGCTCCCCCTCGCAGTACTGAACGTTTTGTTTGCCGGTAGCTCTGGATCAGCTAATTAGTCTCTAGGACAATGTTCCCATTTAAAATCGATGCATGCCACATGTCCCTTTTTTCTGCGACACGCTATCCTCTGTATTGATATTGTCTGCGTTATCCGTAAATTTGTTTGCATTTTTCACCCAATGGATCTCAGGCTTGAGAAACAAGCATAATGAAGCCCGTGGTGGGAGGACAGAAACTCATTAAGAGGAATGGAATATATTTAGTTGATTAAAATCGCTGTTTGGTTGTTTTTTTGATAAATATTTCGGGTTCGACATCTACTCGATCTCTCGCGGACTCATGCATCAAAATTAGTACAGCACACTGTGGAGATTCTAAGTCGGTTTGTTGCGAGATTAGCTCTATAGAGAAGCAAGTGGCATCGACATATTTTTAGGGAACTGACAAATCTCTCCCCACCACAATGGGCAGAGGATTAAGCATCATTTGGTATTTCGCTGTTTGCTCAAACGTCAACCGTTGGTGTATGGGCTCAATACAGAATTCCTTCGACCGCATATTGTATGAAGTGACTGAGGAGACAATTTCGGCATTTGTTCAGCTCGAACAGCCGGGCTTTGCTTGTCCAGGAGGACTTAGTGGACTTCTGGAGAGACATTTGGCAATGCGAAGGGTGAAGCCCGAAGACACTGCGGTTCTTTTCCTCGGACGATGCGTCTTGAAGTCGACCTTCAGCCAATTGCTCTCGTCTGATTTTAGGGACATTAGGACATCCTTGTTGGTTTTAAGTGATGTGACCCCTGTCAAAGGAGACTTTGACGTACATTATCTATGGGGCCACTTCGCGCATATGGTCAAACTCTTGAAATTCATTATACTCTATCACTGCAACGATGGTCCACCAATAATAGATTTTTCCTATATGTTCACATCGTTTGAACCATACATTTTGTTCGCAGTTCGTACCACCAATAAGCCGCCTACGACCATATACGCATCTGTGGTGAACTGTACGGTGATCAAAGATCACTTTACTTTAGATATATTTGAGCCTGAATCGATTCCGGCAACAAAGCTGCACTCTTTGCAAGCCATGAGACTTCGACCAACCCTGCATAAAATCAGAAGGTCATTGGACACTTTAGATATGGTAATTCAAATGAACACTGGAAATCGCTCAAGTATGATCCCTTCTAGACGTCTAAGCAGGAAGCTAACTTTTATCATAGTCCGACCTGCAAAATACATGTTTGACAAGTGCTTCAGTTGTCGAGAGATGGCGTACATCTCTCGCATCCGGTGCTTTAGACCGTTTGCTGTGGTTGCTCCTTCGGAGTGGGTAATTCTTGAACCCCTCTCGGGCTCCCAGTTGGCCAGGTTGCTCCTGTTGACAGCATCTGTCATCAGCCTGATCACCAGCCTGGGCTCCGTACGCAAAGGAGCCTCTCTTTTTGGTCAGATAATCATCAGCGTCTTCACCCCACAACCCATTGGTATCCCACACGATCTACACGTTTTCATTTGGCAACGCGTTCTTCTTCTGGGTTTGTTCTTGGTATTCTTTAATCTGTTTCTTGTTAACGAATACAAATCGCAGGTGACCTCAGCGCTACTAGAGCCCAACAGATCATTGACATCATTTCAAGTGAGTGACAATTTGAGGCAATTTTATACCCGGCCCCATCGCTTTTCCTTAGAATCACTGAAGCTGTATGCTTACTTGGATCTTAAAAAGCGCTTGGCACTGTGTCACGTTGACGCCGACTATTGGCGACAACATCTCCAAATGGAATTGGAGACTGTGGAAAAACGATTTGTTTCAGACTGTGTCCTTCATGAAAAAGGTGACAATTTGCAATCCAGCAAGAATCTGTTGACCATTCGTGAGTACCATCTTGCACCTGTAAGCTTGAGATTTACAAAATATGGTCTAACTCGAACAATGGGGAAGGAAGCTGATCGCCAGAAACGTTATCATTTAAACAAGTTTCCAGGAACAAAATGGATACCTCACAGTGATTGGGAAGCCCACCGCGAGCTTCTCGGAAGCTACGCATCACCGAGGCTGGTGCTCAGTTTATCCGACCGAACTCCGGTGGTCCACGTATATGATGTCCGCGGTACAACTATACTGAGTATTATGTTGGCTCTTGTTTCAGTGTTTGCCATCATCGAAGAGCGCCTTCTCGATCTTCTGAACTACATGACCATAACAAAACTCTCAGACTTGTGATGATTACAAGTTCGACCGAAAAGTCTCGCAAGATCGTTTATGTAAAAACGACGCATTTTTTCGGACCTATCGGAAACCACGACCTATAAACCACGAACGAGTTCCCCTTCAACCCAAAGTAGTTAGATCAACCGCAAGATATTCTGCGAGGAGTTCAGTTTTCAAAGCACAATGACACCATGGTCACTGCGACCTTACGTCTGCAGGCAATTTCTTCGACGGGCCGATTTTATTGAGACAACGATCGCGGTGAGATACCCATGTTATCGGTGCTCGACTACCAGGTTCACTTCATGGCGAACTATTCCTGCGGCGATAATCTAACGTACATAATCAAACGTACAAGAACTTTTAGAGAACGTCAACCGTTATACATGTTCGATTCGTAAGTCGTTTATAGTGCAATAGCGATCTTCAAAAAATCGCAAACAAATAATTCGATCGTCGAGTCGCAGGGAGACAAATATACATGAGAAACATTGGCAATCAACAAACACATCTTTCAATTTCTTGTTTGCATAAATAAGAACTAAATCATCTGTGACAAGGGGCTAGTTTTTCTTAAACAACAACCAATTTATGGAGAGCGAGCTTGAGTGATTCAATTCGCTCCCGCGCGTACACGCATTAGTGATCACTTCTGTAAATAGATCTGGATGAGACTTTAAAATGGCTAAGTCCCCAGGAATCAGCAGTCACTAATGGCCTCCTTATCGTCGCAACTCTAAGACGTCTCAGACTGCTCCAGACTCTCGCCTACAGCCTACCCTCTACCTGGAGTGCTCCTACTCAAGACACTCGCTCACTCAAGTCTGTGATGAACTTTGCAAGAAAGGTTAATACACATACCACTAGGTTTCCATGATTAAAATATGTACAAATTTATTTATTATTAGGCGTGTGTAAATAATGTAGTGGAATAATTATAATCAAGCAAGGGTGCTATTGTCGAATGTATTGTAAACGGTGACATTTATTTTTACTAATTACTTATTCTACGAGGAGAACTTAAGCGATGTAACAGTTGCAGTTCCGTTAATAAACTGCACGTTGTATTGTTATGGATTCTAGCGTGTTGATTATCACCCACTTACATCTGCACCTGTCGCTATACCTCGACAAATGGGTGGCACAGCGACTTGTTCTTCTACACCATACAATACGACAAATTGCTATACAGCTTCTTACTGTTAGTCGACAGGATGACGCCTGGTGGGGTAAACTGTCCAAAAGTGAAATCACCTAACAGTAGTATGCTACTATGATGTAGATGTTATAATATGAAATCAATATATCAACAAAATCAATCGATATCCGGTCTGGCATTCCTATTGGGGTTTAATTAATGAAATGAGTCATTATTCATGTTGATGTCCTAATAGCTAGATCCAGACTCTAGTACTCTGCCCATATTCGGCCCTTTTTCATGAAGCAAATTGGTGCTCCGCCCTGGACCGTTTTCTATTACTTAACCCCTATTTGAATGTAAAGACTTAACGGATTTCCCCACAATCGAAGGAAAAGGTAAAGGTCGGGTAACGTAAAGCTTTATCGGTTAATTAAAGGCAAAAAATGGAGGCCAGGACAGTGCCTCTTACAGGTAGCCACTTGAACACCTTCTAAGATATCCAACGTCGAAACTACAAGCCTATAGATACAAAATTGGCACATTTTTCGAACCTAGACGCGGGTTTGAAAAGTTGGCTATGTCTCATACCGCAAGCTCTTGCGGAGCCACCATTGGGGTCTAGAAACTATCATTAAGATGCCATTGTAATTTCATAACAAAAAACAGAACGTCCGGGTCTTCGCGGGTCGTCCATCAGAGGGCCATTTCAGATGTGTACATATTACCTATGAGTGGATGGTAGGAAACTTGCATAAATTGGTATCTGCGCCACTAGAGGCTTCGTAAGAGTGTATGCTTAAAACAGCCGGCTTTAGATATCCGATATGTACTAAGTTAATTTCATCGACTCGAAGTGGGGTATGTATTGTATTATATTTAAAAAACAGACATCGATTCGACTCTAGCCAGATCCATGGGAGGCGACCACTAGTGAATTCATAGGAAAGTTATTGTTCAACGATATTTAAACGCTACTTCTTGTTTTGTCTACGATGAGCACTAGACCGCGCGGATCGCTACTATTCATAATCAGCCACTCGTTTCCGGATAGTATCGTTGGTTCGTAAAATCGATAAGGATCTTCCAGCGAATTGCTATAGTAGCGGTCCTATTTAGGTGATTATGACTTCGATGATAGTATGCGAATTATATGAAAACGACCCTCGGCGCTGACCGCGAACCTGGGTGTGGCTGGTGCTTGATATTGACTGAGATTGATAGGTGCGAGCACTTCGGCTTAGCCTTTGAGAGCGCTCTAAGGTTCACACGTGGTTCAAGTATTTTAGAGGCTTCATGTCACGTATGTCTTTGCTATTTTTGCTTTATTTCGGAAATAGCTAATTATAGTATTGATTGATTTTCGATACCCAACATACCTTTCTTAGCTCCATAATCCCCAGAGCAGTTCCTCGTCCGGGAAAAGATATAGCATCACCTCTTAAAGGTAAAAAATAATATTTTTTCGCTACAGAGAATCTAACGAGGTTTTCCTACAGATTAACGCGGACTGTGTCTCACTTGATCAAACACCTGAGCAAATGCTATTGTCTCAGTGTTGCCTGTAGTCCATTCGGAGCTTCCACAGCCTCCGTTTCAAAAGCGGAACCGTAGCACAATATTTTTTTCTTTGCGGATTTTAGTCGTTTTAAGCCTGCGATGCTCTCGAGCCGCTTGTAACTGACTAGCATCCACACGTGGAGAGAAATAGTCTCCAAATAGGTCGAATGTGTAGGTTTAACTATGGAAATGTGTCTGTTTTTAAATAGGGCTGCTATGTATCGGCGAGTCCAACCTCAACAAAAGCTAAAGAACGCTCATGTTCGCTGTTGCTTGGAACCTCACTGAGATGTGTCACCCCACAGTATTCTACCTCCTACAACTATGCACCCGGGCCAATTTCTATCGACTGATCGCATGTGTATCCACTCTTTTTACGAAATCCATAGCAGAGTCTGAAAGAAACACTTTCCAGTGAAGTTGATGTTGTAAAAGGTGCCTTTGACTTGAAAGAGGTTCATTTATTTCATGTTTACGGGTATTCACATGGCAGATAAAGAAAAGAAGCATCTAAACTACTTCCTCAACCCGGGCTGCCATAGAGATACTGCCAAAGAAAATAAACAGAACAATTTTCGTCAGTTCGAAAGCTGGCGCAGACTGTTTTTTGTGAGTTGTCGTTTTTTTTCTCCTTTTGTTTTAATACGAAGCAATAATAATTATATAGTTGAACCCACTTGAGCCTGAGAGTTCTGAGTATGCCCCCGTTAAGAGATAACATCGTTCAAAAATGTCGATCCAAGCCTTCACGGAACGCTAGAACTAGACCCCATCCTTTATTCCTGCTGTTGTGGACGAAATTTTGATGTTTGCTATTTGAGATTTGCTCCAAATCCGCTCGTTAATCATCACAACTTCCTGTACGCGCACATGAATCGTGGTGAGGTTTTCTTTTTTCTTCAACGAAGGGCATTTTTTTCCACAATTTTTCTGTCTTCCGTCCCATTCAATTTTGCTGTGTATCAACGCGTAGTGCTATTGCGTTCTGTGAACGCGACGGGTATCGTAGAAGACGAGAAGGGGCAGGAGGAGCGAGAGAACGGTTAATCGAGCAAAAATCAGCAGGAATTTTCTTGCCACTAGGCGTATGGAAAAATCGCATTGTTCTGAGCCGAACAGCGGAGACAGAGCAGAACCTCTGTTAAATCTGAAGCCCGAGAGCCGGATGTGGGCCAACACGAGCTATGACATCACCCTCGTGGTCTCCTCGACATCGCGCGTTGTTTCGAGGAAGTCCTGCAGACGTTCTCGCCAGCGAGCGGCATACTTGCGCGTTTTTGGAATGACATTTTCTTCGTTGCGTACCGTCTCGAGAAAAGTTAACAGATGCTTGAGACCTGTGTCATCCGGCTGGCCGAAATACGAATAAATCGGTACGCCGTTGTCTCGTTGCGCCATATAGCTGGCTGGATGATTGTCCACTATCAGTATTCGATTGAGCGGCCTGCCTAGAAACTCGAGATCTTTCACATAGAAATCCTTGAATATGGCACAATGCTGACGGTAGAGCCGATGCTTGATCAGCTCCTTCGGATCGATTCGATCGAGGATCTTATCGGCGTACATCGGCAGTGACGCGGTGTAGACCGCTATCTCGAACCATTGGCTAGTCAACTTGAGAAACTCTTCGAGGTACGGACGAATTTGCACATAGACGTCGGCCGTCTTTTTGCTCACCGGCAGTTGCAGCTTGAAGCTGAAATCGTACATCGGCGGAACTGCGTAAGTTCCATGAATTAGCGTCTCGTCTAAATCGAGCACGAGGAGATTTTTCTGCGCGTCCTGTGATGATGCCGGAGGAAGGAGAGGCTTTTTGCCTACCGGATTTTTTCCGCGATACTCCTTCTTCTCCGACGCCGTCAGGATGAACCGATGGCTCAAGTGATTTTCATCAACCTTCGTTGAAAACATTGCGGAACACCGAATCTAGATTCACCGCCGTCGATAGCACTACGTTATCGAAAAAATACGAACATATTTCTCAATCGCCTCCCTCCGGAACAAGCACGAATATAATCTGGGAGCGTTATTCCATTAGTAAATATGAACGAAGTCTTATGACGCTGTTGATGATAGTAAACAACTCGTTACAACAGAGTTTTTCCGCATCGGCATTATCTGGTGTAGAGATTCGCGTAACGGTAATGCAACTGACAGCCGCAGCGGTAATCCAACTGCGATGTCCTTGTCGAATGAAGCATCGCTGTGTTCTGTGTTGGAGTGTTTAATTAGCGAATTTAAGTTGATACAGATACAAGTAACTAACATGGCCACCACAGCCTATCGTACGAGCGCATCGCCGGTCGCCATCCGCGTCGCATGGTGCTTAATGACACGTTCGTGAAGGTCCTCCGTTCTGTCTGTATCCTCCACAAGGGAGCCGCGGACGGGCGTCGCCCAGACGGCCTTACCCTCAACCCCTTTAACCGAGGCCAGCATCTCGTTTGGGACGGCACGGTGGTAGACACTCCAGCACACTAGTATGTTAACCATTGTGCATCCGCCTCGGTTACGCGGTATCCCCTGTGGAGCGGACCAAGCCACAGAAGTACGCCCCCCACCAGGCAACTCGCCTCTTCTCCCCTCCTGCCTTCGAAATCCTAGACGGCAACGGCCCAACCCCACTTTTAATTTCCTCGAATGGATCTACCACAGACTTATCCGCGCCACCGGGGACAAAAGCGTAGGATCATTCCTTCTGCAACGTCTCCCCCTCACTGTGCAGAGAGGCCAATGCCATCACCCCTCTTGGGACCATGACGGCCCCGGGCTGACACCCTATCAACGGCTTCTTCAGTTATTGTATATGTTAAGATACACAGTCATAATCGATATCCGACATAAAATAACACACTCTGTGAGCAAGGTATAACCAAAAAAAAAGGCAATACAAATTGAATGATATAGTGCTGATATAGTGAATGATATATAGTGATTAAGACCGGCGGAGCTTTTATTATCAGGTCGTTCATTAGAGAAAAAAGTCACTCGTTGTAGCCTGATTGAAACTCCGCTGGAAAACGCCGCTACTACACAGGCATATTGTTACGAACCTTGAGAATCCGAAATGTGTGTTGATATCAATTCGAATGAGCACAAGGTGCTTTAACGCCAAAAAATGATCTAGATCCAGCTTAATGCATTTGTACCGGGACAGCACCTGAAAATAGAAGAACTTCGCGCCCAGTCGGAATATGCAAATATCTACTGAGTGTCCTCTTGTCTTCTTGCTGTGTACAGCAATATAATTGTTGTTGAATAGCACGGCATGTCATTGCGTGCTATAGAGCGTTGCAGTGTTGCAAAATCAGAATTCACGATATTATTGTTTGCCGACCGGAGTAGCGCAGAAAGGATTTGGAACCTATAGGATCTCCCGTACAAATTCGCGAATTGACACAGCGTTGTGTAATACTCACAGGTATGTCAATACATTAATTCTTCTTATTATTTATATCGGCTTGCAATACCACACGTGAGCAATGCTTGTTATTTAGAAAAAAACACACTTTTAGCAATTATAGCACTGTTCATTACCGAGGCATCTCCACGTTGCCTATGTGGCCTTCTTTCCTTAACGATGGAACGAGGATCGGATCCGGCCGGCCAAATAAGTTAGGACTCAGTAGGATTCCACTGCGGCACTGTGATGTGTCCTGTTGAATTACGAAGAAATGCCAGTGATATCACTTAACGTAGGAGGCCTTATTTAGGCCGTATGGCCGCACTTTTTTCCGTGAGACACTCGCCACTATGTCACATGTGTAGGTGATTACATAAATGATAGTCATTTTCTGCATACGCTGCCGCCTTGCCAACAGATATATATATATATATATCCTATGTCTTCTTGGAGCAACAAAGGCACTGGTAAGTTAGTCAGGAAACGAGGGTCAACTTATTGCCGTTAAACAGCCGTTTTTATGGCGTACTCCAGCGCCTCGTCCCAAACAATGTTTCTCACACGATTGATCGTTCGATCGATCTCAGTCGCGACAGCTTTGATGTCCCGTGGTGAGTATTACACAACGCTGCGTCAATTCGCGAATTTGTACGGGAGATCCTATAGGACCACCACGTGACCCGAAGTATAGTCTACCTCAGTTCCGAACGAAGAGTTCCGCTGTTCCATGCGGATGGCCGCATCCACTGATTAAGTGCCTGTCCTTCTACAAAAGTGCAATTTCCCTCACGAAGCACATGCTTGCTTAGTCTTATAGAAGACGTATAATCTGTGAAGTCCCCCACCACAGGATTTGAACCCGCGACCTCCAGCGTCGGAGGTGAAGACGTTAACGATCTTCCGTCTCAATTACTATAGATCCACCAATTGATTATTATCGAATCGATTTCGTAGCCAAGTTGGACTAGCACAACAAAACAAGACCACATTCTTACACCAAAGGTCTGTGTACAGCGACGTCACGTACACTTATATTATAAAAGCCAATCAAGTAAATCTATAGGGCGGAGATGATTGCGGTCATCTATTTACCGCCAGAATCCATTTGTTGTTTTGTTCAATTTATTTCCACTTGGCACACAATAGGAGCCCTTCCCTTGCGTTCGTCTGTGTATATCTCTTATATATATATATATATGCATATATGTAGATATATATGCAAGCATGCATATGCCCAAATACATCATAATTTTGTTCGTGAAGGATAGGCTGGCCAAGGGTGTTCGTTTGAACAGGGTGCGTGCATACCCTCGAGCGAGCGAGCAAGCATTTCATTTCCGAGTTATTTCTTCCATTTTTGTCCGATAGAATGTAAACTGAGTGGGTCTGAAAACGCGTCCTTCTTCAGACTCGCGTAGACCCAATTCGTACTAAGTGCCTCAGCTCATCGTTCGCTTACGGTCACCAGCTGTCGTCGGCAGTGACGCCATTCCTCGATAGAGTGACCTCTCGATCGGCGCACGCCTGGAGATATTCGCCGAGTTTCTTCCGCCACCAGATCACGTATCGCTGCACGTAGGGGACGACGTTGTCGGTGTTTCGGAGCAGCTGTAGGAAACTGATCAGATCCCTAAGACCGGTGTCGTCCGATTGGCCAAGATACGAGTAGATTGGCACGCCATTATCAGGATGTGTCATGTAGCTAGCTGGATGATTGTCCACCAAGACTACCTTCGTTAGCGGCCGTCCAAGAAACTCGAGATCTTTAATATAGTGATCCCGATAGACGCCACAGTGGTGTCGGTATAGCCGGTGCTTGATCAGACCATTCGAGTCGATCTTGTCAATGATCTGATCAGCGTAGATCGGCAGTGACGCCGTGTAGATGGCCAGCTCGAACCACTGACTCGTGACGGAGAGGAACTCGTATGCGAACGGACGCGTCTGGACGTAAACGTCCTTAATTTTTCGTACACCGCCGGCGAGGTTGAGCTTGAACGAAAAGTCGTAATTGCTCGGCATCACATAGTGGCTGTTCATGAGCGTCTGATCTAAATCGAGAACAAGCAGGATTTTGTTGGCATCGGCCGGCGATGGCGGCGGTATCAGTGGCCGCTTCGGTATTGGATTCAGGTCACGGTATTCGCGTCGTTCAGCTGTCGTCAATATATATTTATAACTCAGATGGTTTTCGTCAATTTTCATTGTCCACATCACACACACGTACTCGTAAGCCTGCCTGCGGCCGGCGGCACTACGTCGTTCAAAAACAACAACAACCAACATTAGCAACGGTAGTTGCAGCAGCAGAAGCAAAAACTCAAACGCAAACAGGACAACTTTGTAGAAGAAGCCCTACAAAGTTGCTAGACAGTTGAGTTTGCCGTTATTAGGCGTCGACCACGTGTCGAGCCGGCTGGCGTAGTGCGTTCGTGTGTGCCTTGCAATGGTGGGGGGAGGCACGTAGGTGCACGGGTTCGATCCCTGCCGTTGCACATTTGCATTTGAACAGGGGTTCGTCTTATGAAGCCTTACGCCGAAAGCAGTCGTACCGTGGACTGAGTTAAATGTTTAACGCTGAGCGCCAGCTCGGAACAGCTTTTCGATCAGCTCCGAGCGCCCAGCGCGAAAACGGACCAGTCGGCAGGGTGGCTGACAAGCACTGCGTCGTAACACCTTGAGCATTACCTCAATGTGTCGATGGCACGGAGCGGAGCTAGTGCTGACGCGATCGACGATCAGTAATAAGATGATAATGATGGCGGATTTTGTCTCGTCGGGTGAAAGAGCTAGCGATTGTTTGTGATTCCCGGCTTACGCTCCAACTCCGCAGGGATCGAGCTAGACTGTAGGTCAATCGGAGTTCGGTTCAGCTCCCTGTGAGCGTATTCACTAGCCGAGGGTTCCGATAGCAAACAGAAGAAGTTAGCCCTTGTCAAAATGTCGTATTCTATCATTATTATGAAGCTGTACAGCTGTTTTAAATATATCACAGCTGTTCCGTTGTCCCGGCGACGGGCCATGGAAAAACATATCACATTGGCATTTTGCTCTCAGTTGGCGGGTGACATATTGTTTTACGCTAGAGGTGAAGAGTGGAGGAATTTGGCACGAAATTTATATAGTCGAGACACAAAACTCGTGTTCTTTATGTGGGTCTACTGCGCCCAACGCTTTGAGTAGGCCTTCTAATTGGCAGCGATTAATCTCATAGAAGTTTAGCATCGAATTTCACCCGCATATGTAATTTTATAGCTGCATCGGCTCAAGTATTGCTTGCAGAGGTGATAATACCGATTGACAGGAGTAACGTTTCTGTTACAATTGGTACATCGACTCATACACGTCTGTGCTTTCCGTTCGTTTATTCACTAATAAAGTGCAGTTTTTTACAATGACGAAATTGTTCTCAATATGGCGCGAGGTCGTGGGACTCGAACCTGCGACATCCAGCTTTCTACATCTAGAGACTTCTGCATCTCGGTGTGCTCTAAAGGGCTCAAATTACAATTGACACAATTCTATACAAGCGTCACTCGAAGAGCGACATAGCCTTCAGTTGGCCTTAAAATAGGCTCTTAAATATGCTTAGATACACTTATTATGATTTGTTACTCTTACTCATATCACTATCAGTCAAGTTTCGTGCACCGGCGTGTCATTTTGAACATAATGTAGCAGCCGTTCGACAAAGAGAACCTATATGTTGAGTGGCCAAGGTAGTTGTGACACAAAAAATACTTCGTCAACACGCACATCCCGAAACCAATTATTCTATTGTCTAAGGAAATACCTTCGAGTCGCAATAATATTAAGAATAAGCGTAGCTGCAATGTCTAAAATGAAAATGACCATTGCGGTCGATAGATAATATGCTGATTTCACCGGGTACCGCGGCCGCTGAACGTGACAAAACTTATCAACACTGAGGTCAAAACGTAGTGTACGAAGTGTAGATACTGTACAACTGTAGATAGGCAGAACGAATTAAAGAGTTTTCCTGATACTTAGATTTACACTGTTTAAATTCGATAAGAAGTTATACCTATCCACGTCGGAGGTCGAGCGCCCAATATGGGACAATCTTCAGATCATTGTGTATGAGAACATTTGCATTTTCAAGGGGTCCGTCTTACGAAGCAATGCGAAAGCGGTACCGTGGACGTTAAATGTTGGCTGAGAGTCAGCCCGAAAAAGTTAAAGTTGTGTGTGAGAACATAGAGAATACACAAGTTTGCCAATGTTACCATTTGAACGGCGCTTTTTTACAAATACTACTGCTCATCATATATATATATATATATAGTGTACATATAAATAATACATTTTGCCTTAATAGTGCTGTTGTTGTAATCCTCTAGGCAAGCTATATGGCACACACTGAGGTATTCGTTTGAACGCCCCTTCTTTAGCATCCACGCGAGCTCACCCATAATAGATGTATTTGATTGGCCGTATGTGATGAAGTTCACAAAGTAATTTCTAAACTACTCATATCTATGGTTAAATTTCTTCATAATAATATTTATTCAAATATACAGTAGTTCGGAATTTCTACTCATATCTACTATAATACTTATTTCATGATTGAAGTAGCATAAAAACAATCAGTGGGTAGAGGGTAAAAATACCCCCGCATTACCAGGCAAGTATCATCGACGTAAACTCTCGTGTACATACGGCATTTTCCCTCATCTTCAAAAGAAAAAGGACTTATTTCATATAGAGGATTTTTGGACTTGCCTTTGGTTACTATGCGATTAAGGTATTCGCCTTAGGATACAAAAATAGCTTCAGGCTCTCTACGTGGAGGGGACCACCTAACGTTCGCTAACTTGACCGGCGCGCTGGCTTTTTCTCTCTCTGCGCAAGCAAAGCCGCAGACGAAACGAAGGTGGTTCGACGTGATGTGAAAGCTGTCAAAACAACCCATCATCAACTTCGTACGTGTGCGCTTGGTTAGGAGTGGTATCGGCTAGGGCAAATTTAAGGAAGGTGAATCCGCCAGTAATAACGATTGCTGGAAAAAATCGAGGTTGGGCCACATCGTTGATTAGTCGTTATTAGGAAATTTCACCCGCCCACTCGATCGCCTTGATAGCCAACTTGGTAGCCTCTTACAGAGGCTTTCTAGACAGCTGATGTCTGGCACGATCCACTCTTTATACAAGTAGGGAATATCTTACTAATTATATATGCCCACTCCTATATATATATATATATATATATTTAGGAGAACAATTGAGGCGCCATTCGATATTACTTTGGGCTATTCAGCCTTTGAGATGGTTAATGTTTGGAAAAACAGATGCTCTAAATTATTAGAGTTCATGTATTTCTTGTAAAGGGGTATTTCTACTTGACCACCTAAAACGTTAGGGATCTCTGTCATACCACATTTTTTTTCTTTTTCTTTAGGGTCGATCTGTCTGCTATGTTCGAGACCGCAAATACCGCTTGTAATTTCAATGGAAACTCTGCCGAATTTCGCCTTTAGACGTGCGATATTAAGAACAGGTACGCATTATGTCATTATGTGCCAGATAAAGCAAAGATTAGCAAACTAGAGCCACAATGCGTTTTACCCGGGCAGAGAGACAATCCTAACACACGCACATTATGTCGTTGTTCTCAACAGACGCCATCAACAGCACCACAAGTGTCCACCTTATACGCATCACTCCTTACGAAGTAGTGGTATGACGAATATCGATGAAACATTTAATTGGCTAGAGCTCCAGCTAATCGATCCTTGGGGAAGACCTTGTGAGTGACGGCCTGTGGTAACTAAAGGCATATATGATCCTGACAGTCGGAAGACAGGGAGCCGATCCCTCCCACGCGAAAGCCAATTCCACCACACATGAGCAGGCGACGGCCAAACGGCTCTAAAGTGGTCTTTTTTATAGATACTCAACCCATTCGATGTGCGTTCACCCAATGTTTCACGACGGATTTGGTGGGGGTAAAGAATGATTTAGGCTATATATATATGTGTGTGTGTATGGGCGCGCATCTCCCATATATAACTGAATAGGAATTTCCACACGATATTCCACTCACGGCGAACGCTGCAGAACCGTTCAAGGTGTACTTGTTTACGTTCGATAAAAGGGTAGCGAGAAGGGGAGATTTCTCAACAATGAGATATGATTTGAGCGCATTGTTATGTTCAGATATCAGCCAATCTACGCTCCACTCAGCTTGCTTGCTGAAGAGAGCGTAGATTGGCGGATATATCCGCCCAGCTTGCTCTATATATGTATCTATATCCAAGTCACCCATACAACATCATCGTATCTGGCTGGATCTGTGGTCGCCCTGCGGCGTCCGTTCTTGCCGTCTGTCTGCCCAATTTATCGAATTCCCATTAGACGGCGGGGAATCGGGGGTCCATTAATGGACAACGTCGTCCTTACCCGACGTGCCCGACTGCCCAAGTCCACAACCCACAGGCATGACCATCACCGTTCGAGCGATGAGTACGCCGCGGTCTCTCGTGCTGTTTGTCTCATTGTCGACGTGAGCAACGACGGACTTTCCTCCCACCGGTTTCAGGGGCAGGAAGTGTCCCGCAAGACTGTCTGTGCAAGACTGTCTGTGTAAGCGCGTACCCAAGGAAACTGTGATTGATTAATGCCAAGATACTACATTCACTTCTGCTGCTCCTCCTCTCGAATGGCAAATGCTGCGCCGAAATACAGATGGTGCATTATCCTTCTGTTATATTTATATATGTACGTATATATATGTATGTATATATATATATATAATATATATATAGCGTATGTACATGTTCTGGATGGAAGCGTCGATAATATAGGCGTGCAGATAGATCCAAGATCATGATGGTGAATCACGTCGATTTGACGTGTCAATGTATCATCGAGCGCTGTACCTGTCGATAAGTTTATGGCGACGTTGTCGGTTCCGGGTGAGCTACCGCTCCATCGCACCTCACCGTAGGTGCTGTCTTAGAGTTAGACTTAGTTCGGCAAAAATGCTTTATTGTTATTGCAATAGTATATATTTACATAATATATAATCAATGTCCATCCTTATATATAAACGACAACTCAAATCCTATATTGAACTGCACCTAGTTATAAGATCGCCCTTCCTAATCCAGGCACAACGTACTGAAGAGTGTTCATTAAATCAAGTAGGTTCTTGATTTGCCATGAGTAACAACATGAAAACGAATATAAACCCGTAAAGGGCGTAGGTAATCATCTTTTGAACTAATACGACACAATGCTAATACACTTTTATCGAAAGGAATTACAATCGCACTGGACGCTCTAAACGCCAGCAGAATAAATTCATTATTCGCTTATTATAGGCAGTTTTCAGAAGAAAGCGCTGTCGTTCCACCCTCTGGATTTTTCGTACGATATCCAAACGTATTACAAATGAAGACCAGAGTGTCTTTTATAGACGTTCACATTCGCAGTAAGATGTCTAAATCGGGGATTTTAGGACGGCTAATAGAGTGCATTACAGATACACCGCAACGTTTGGAAACTCGTTGTCGGTCCAGTGCACTAAGATCCTTTGCTAAGTAGAACGACGACACAGGATCACTACAATCAGACAACTTGGGAACTGCAGGACCCATACACTTTCAGGCGCACCTGGAAAGAATTACAAAGGCCCTGTCGGCCATCTGTGTACACTGCGAGACGGGTGCAGAAGACAACCCAAAACAAACACTGGCTAACTCTAATGCCTTCGATATGACATCAGGGCCACGCACTGTGACCAAAAGATGATAAGAACGCTGGACGACAGGCTCCGAGGCGTTGTGGTATACCTACATTCGCGAAGCAAAGGAAAAATGGGACATCTGGCAGAGATAATCCCAAGGAGACACAATAAGCTACAATGAGCAGGGCTGGTCAGATTGTTGCACAGAGAGAGATGGCAAAAGGCGTGGCTACACACCCCGTACGCTCAACCATTGAGAAGCCCACGTTCGAAAGCAACAACAAAAACTAAAGAAGAAACTAAGAAACACATTGTGTCGTCTGTCTCCTCTATGGGTTCAGGTTAGAATAGATGAATCTCATAAACGAGATACCAGAGCGCGAAGAGCTAAAGGAGAAAATCTGGTGTCCATGATGGATTTTTGCCTTCAAGGTCTTACCCAAAATCGAACACCCATATAAACTTTGAGATAAAGATCGGGCTTACTGATTATCAAATAATGGAATATTGTATTATAAGCCTGTTCGCAGATTAAGGCTTTCATCCAAATATTTTTTCTGTTGCAATTTGCGTCATACAGACCTGTGCGGATAAGATTTGTGAAGGTCGACCCATATCCTCCTACGAACGGGGCATATCCGCCCGCGACTCTCGAGAATTTCTTTTCACCGTCTCGCCTGCCATTTTAAGGGTTTAAGTAATACCCGTCGTCCTGAACGCTGACCCAGACGTTTGAAACATGTCTGCGCATATGTAGTTATGTGAACGCCAGCCAGGAGTACGTATGCCATTTCATGACCTTGAAAACAATATTCCATATATGGTTCGAGGTATTCACAACCTGTCGCCGGATGTTGTCCGTAATGACGACCACGGATGGAGTCGCGACGTCATGAGCTCAACCGAAGATGAAATATGTGTCAGCGTTTATGTCAATGTCACCCCGCAGTTGACTAGCTTGTCGAAGAAAGCCAAGAGCCTTGCAAGAGCATAGGGTTGCCTTGCATTAAGCAATACGATGGGAAATTAAATAATCTTGGTACACAAATCGAGTGCGTTCGTTTATTTCCTTCCTCTGTTTTTTTCTGAACGCTCAACCAACGCGTGGTGCAGAGCTAAGAACCGAGAAACGTTCCAATGAGTGAGCACAATGAAATAAAGGTAGAACAATGAAGCCCATCGGCATTGGCATAAGGAATCGTATTAATTGCCATGCACTAACAATTAACGATATCTAGATCGACCATGAGCAAAGCATGAGAATCAGTGACAGCGAAATCATACCCCTTGGGTAAACAGTACACAGAGCAGTGGAGGATGATTTATAAATGTTGCAATGCAGCAGGGTCTACCCCCCAGTGAAACATGTTGATCAGTGCCGATTCAATGTTGTTCCGGTGGACGTGCAATCTGTCACCTAGCACGCTGGAAATAGTGGCCACGACAGAGCTGGAAATCCGACATCCGCTCGACCAGTAGGAGCGGGAGTTCGACAAAGGATTTGAATGGATACACGGTGCCATGAAGAAATCAGCATCAAGCAGACAGAATAATTCCTTCGTCCGTTGACCTGCGTTGTCTACGTAACAGCTACAGGTAAAACTATACATCATGTTGTGTATTTAGCCTGAAGCGAGCCCATAAAAGGGCAGACGATCTTGTCACGTTACTATGGTACAAATAGTTGAAACAGCTCATAACTGACTCGATCATATCCCGTCTCTTGACTGCATTTTAAACAGCAGATAGTACTAGCTAGTTAGATATTTTCCGTGTTAAGGGAAGCACAGAGCCGCGTTCAACTATCGTAGATTTCGAATAAAAAGGTGACCGTTTACAATTCATAAAGATCGGCTCATATTCCTCTGACATCTTATGCCGCACAGACTTCTTGTTTGTGCAGCTAGTGTTTTTAGATGGAAAACGATATGTTCTGCTGCACGCATACATGATATATGAATGATACCCCAATACGACGTATTGATGACACAGATTGTTCTCAGATGGTTTTCAATGTTCCTATCTTATTATTGTTCCATACAGTGTCTCCCCAGCAATCACTCATTCATTACAATAGCGGGTTCGTTCCCTGTACTGTCAATGCTTTCTCGAAAGAGGAGAGAAAAAAACCTCTATAACAGATGCTGTACTTTATACTCAAGAAATAATATAATGGCGCGAATGTGAGTTCCTCCTCGGCCATCTTGCAGGCTTCCCTGGCTAATGCACCTTCCTGACGTCGTCTTAGCTGGCATGTCAGGCATGACAGAATGAGTCGGCCCGCAGTTAATGCGAATCCAATATGAGGGTGGCGTACGCGACACTTCGTTGGCGTATTCCCTGTTGACATGTTAACAATGTCGATGTCGTCTCGATCGACTATCGAGGCTATTTTCGTACCACGTTGAGGAGCACGGGTAATTTTTCAGCGTTCAACAGCGAACTCCGGCCATTCATGGCCCTCTTCAACAGCCGGCAATACCTTATTCGTATGCCCTCCTCCGCATTATGGACTATGAACAATGTGGTTGCTGGGACAGCTATCCGAGCTACGAATGACTAATTCCCAAACGAAAGTCGGAGCCGGTTGCATTGTTCTGTGTAGTCTCAGGAGTCACCATAAAGGGAAATACCGTCTCGTGGAGGGGAACACCGAGGATAGCGTATCAGGTCAAGCCGGTGGGTTCAGTAGGAACAAATATAAAAACGTCAAAAGAAAAACTTCCAAGACAAACTGCGGCGTGAAGTTGAAGCTTTCTAAGGCTGAGACCTTTTTGCTGCCAGTAGCACTGGCCAATGATATCAGTAGGCCTGCGATGCAGTTATGCCAATATCAATGCAATACCGGAACAGGCTTTCCGAATGTTACGGGCGTAGTTCTGCAATGATATTCATGCTTTTTTTTGAGAGGAGGAAATTTTCAGTGCGGAAATTTTTAGCGGGATGGCTTGGACGGCTGAGTCTCTGGCTGTAAAAAGCCAGAGGCCGCAGGTTCAAATCCCGTTGCGTGACATATAAGAGAACTTAAGCATTGTATGCAGTTCCTTTAATAAATCAATGATATTCATGCTGAGCAGGCACAAATGTACAACGAAGTAACTTGAGACAATACAAGCAAACACACCTATATCATCTGCCTAAGGGAACAAGATGATCATACCGTGGTGGCCTCGGCCTGAGACACTCTCTCCAACTGCTTCTAATTATTGTATATTTACATTTTGTTTAACTAATCGAAAAATAAAACTGAGAGAACAGTGTAGATTTGGAGACAATCATATAACACAAATCTATTTATGCGGGGCAGAAACGGGCTATTGGTAATTTTTTACGATGAAGAGAATGAGTTAGGAGTGGAGCTGCACTGGTGGCCTGGTTTAAATTGATAATCCCGTTACCATATACCGTACTACCAGCCCTTGCGCGAAGCGATGGGCAGTCAAACAATGACTTGTCAGAATCCATTGCTAGTAATCACCAGAGCGAATTCTCTGGTGCTCAGAATTCTCTGTCTCATCAACGCTTCCCCTTCAAAAGACAGACCCGTGTATCGGCGGAATGGACTCTCTCCGTAAAATTAGGGGTTTCCTAATTCTCTTCTAGTAAATTACAGAGAGAAACCTTTGAACGCGTGCGTGTTTGGCTTTTGCGGCCAATACGATGCAAGCCGTGTTGTTTCCGCTCCGAAGGAGCAGTTACACAAGCATCTGTATCGTGCGCATTTGATTCACATTTTAATTTCAAATGGCACCACCGCTTGGCTCCCTCTGCCAAGTCTCAAATTTACGCTTGACAGCTTCCGAGAGGTGTTGTACAGCCGCTGTGGTGGAACTGTGTCCGTGGGAATGGCGCTTTTCAGCCCTAAGCTATCCCCGACTCCCGTCACCCCTCGAGGGTTCCTCCTTTTGGGGCCTTTTTTTCATCTCTTGCGAGCCAGGCCTTCACGTTCCAACTGCGACTCGATGCGCGGCCGAACCCGACGAACCGGACGACTGCATCCTTCTATTTGCTTCCTGTGTCCGGAAATCAAAGAGCAACATTGACTGGAGTTGGCGATGACAGCCGTAGGAAACAAAAGCCGGGGAGGGAGCTGCAAAACGTCTCGAAAACCAACGGCCTCTCTCATCATTCCAAAGTAAATTGCATCCGGTATCCACGTTGTTTCTTTTGTCAGAGACAGAAAAAGAAGCATTCTTTGAAACCAGAGAATAATACAGTTAATCGATGTGTTGGCTAATGTTTGCCCAATTATACATGGAGAATTTAGAGGCAGGGATTGAATATTCGGGACCGCATATCCCTGTTGATAGAGAACTTGGAGGAAGTTTTTTTTACTATTAGAATCATGGCAGGGAATTCGATCAAGTCTATGTGATTGAGATTATCTGCAAAAAAAATGTATCCTCACATTGCTGCCCGCAAAGCTAAACTGAGCCATTACGAACCTATTGCAGCGTGTGGCTAAACGCCAGCAAGACACTTCACCCCTTCTATATTTCGTCATTCTCAAGCATTCCTTTATTTCTCTCATATAACTGACCCCACTAAAGTCAGTACGCTGATAAAGGCGTTTCACGAGACCACCTGATCTCTCGGTCCTCGTGAAACGTCTCGCCATGCTCATCATAAGCCGTTGTTAGTCCTTCCCAACGCGTCCTGTCCCCAAGGGAGGTCTCCTCACTTGGCCAACGAACAACAAGTTAGTTGTTCATGTTGATCGCACAAGAGGCGTCACTCAAGAGTGTACTCGTCATCCTCATCTCCTGTCACGTGCAAGCAGATATACGATACGCCATATACACCACGAATATACACCGAGCAAATGACCCGCCCTAACCTCTGGTCCGTTGTCTGCCTCGGCATCCTGTTTGGTCGTCTATCCCAGATCCATCCTTCCATCAGATGGACGAATTTAGCTGTTTCATTATAGACAACAACACCACCACCAACAACAACAGCAACAACGACGACAACAACAGCAACAGCAGCAGCAGCACCACGAGGAGAGACGGGAACGGAGGCACAGACCGATGAACGTACCCGTACATGGGCGGATGGGGGACCGTTGTTCGCCAGACGTCCACAAGTTTTGCGCGGAGCGAAACTTCTACAGCTGCGGGCTGATTGCTTCTCGTCAGGGGTATGATGAGACGCGGGGTATGATTGTCGTGTCGGAAAAAGTCGGCACTAGGGGCCCGGATTGGAGCTTGGGCTGGTTTCGCGCCACGAAAGGGACATAGGACTCCTGGGTCCCGAATGCGGCAGCGGCGGTGACAACGGCGAACTTTAATTCCTAATCAGTCCTCCCTTTGCTGCTCAAGGGCGGGCGCTTTGGCCGTGCATTGGACTGTCGGCCTGCAGCACAAACACGAATTTTCCTATTGCGATCTCTGCTATCCGGGTCGTATGTATTTGATAGGAAAGTAGGAGAGGGGGGAAGATGGCGTGGGGGATGGAGATCAACGGCTGACCTTTGAGACGGATCTTACGTCAATGATGCTAGCTGGACCAACTGCATTTGGCTGAGATGAAAATGATGTTTGGTATATATGTAAGTGGTAACAATTCACGATGCGAAAAGGTGCCCCTTGCAGGCAGGTGATGCAGGTCACTTGAGTGGCCTCGAACAGTGATAACAGCTTGGCTATCGCATATGCCGAAGCGGTGCCAAAAGCAGTACCGTGGACGTTAAATGTTAGCTGTGGGTCAGCCCGGAAAATTTATTTATTTTCTCACATATGCTTCCCCTGGATATTGGGTCATTCGAGGCGTCTTTGTGGATGCGTACTTTTTTGCACTTTTTCATAGTCCGAAGTAACATAATACTTGTTTTTGGTGATTGGGGACACTCCGCGCCCGCTTCATCAGCATCTATCTCTATAAACCAATATTCAATACTAACATTTTTACACTGACAACGAAAGTCTAACGACAAATTCATGGACTCACGAGAGCCGTAACGATCCTTCAACGTACGACTGAGAACTAACGGACCGTTTGTGTTCTTAATAATAAGAAAATGCTCCCAGCTACTTTTGATAGTGGAAAAGCGACTTATGAAAGGTAACGTTTATATTCGAATTTCTTTCAGAGGCAAACTGACGGTCTTCTTGAAGTTAGTCCATACATAGAGCTATGAAGCGTTCTGCCACAGGCTACTATGCGTATGTGTGCTGAGAAGATTCATTTCGAGTACTTGTCGAGCATGATGTCCATATAACAAACACCAGGTTGATTCAGAGCCAAGATTGCAAAATGAGCATTTAAAGAACTCTTAACTCTGCAATTGCTTGGGCGTTCGCTAAGAAGTCGTTAATTTCGTTCGCAGCGGCAGCAGAAAGAACATATATGAATGCGCGCACTAACTGAATTACGCAATATCCTACGGAAGTCTCGCAGCTGCTCGAACCGAGGGAGCTTACATCGTTAAACTTGTTGGCACAACCCCAACAAATTATTTTTCACTCAACTACCCCTCGTCCAGCTCCCCCCGCACCGCTAAGTGGCTATGGTGTGTGGAGGTCGTCGGAGGCTTTCGCAATATTTGCTTGATGCTGTTCTCAGCGAACGGAATGCAATTGTCGAGGTCTTATTAATGATTCTACTAACCGGCAGCTGGTGTGAACCACGTATGGAGGGAGGGGCAGCAGTATCCTGGGTACAACATAATACAAACGCTCCTTTTTTTGGAACCAAGCGAGGCAAAATTGTTGGGTATATATCCTACCTCACTTTTGTTAATAAAGGTGTTTTTGAATTGAATTGAAAATACGCATACGAATGGTAATGTAGCATTAAATTCTTGTTTTTGCTAAGTCATCACAGTACGCGCCGATCTTCAACGGCTAGCCAAGACGTCGATCGAAATTCACTCGAAATTCGCTTGTGCAATAAATGCTTGAGAAGGTTTCCACAATGTGTAGTTAATGTAAAGCCTTATTACTTGATTAAAGGAACGGCAATTTTTACAATGCTTAAGTTCTCTTATAGGTCAGCAGGTCGCGGGACTCGAACCCGAATGCTCGCTTTTTGAATAATCATTTTATTGAGATACGTTACGCAACTGAACTGGTTTTCTCGTCGAACCGATTTATCCAAAACAGAGAGCTCCACCGTAACATTATGCACAACCGACACTCATATTGGTTACAAGCAATCACAATGACACAATAGGTAGCTCGGGGGAGAAATTACTTTAAGTTCTTATTCTAATTAATTAATTCTAAATCATTGAAGCACCGCTTTCGTTTGGAATAATGAGATGTCCATTCGTATTGGCCCTACTTTTACGACGTGGACCATTGTTTAGCCAACTATCTCGAGTGTGTCCTACCCAGACCGATCCCCGTAACGATTCGTGAGCGGTTGAGAAGGAGACAACGACCTACTGACTACCGTCTTCTCGCTAACGGGCCCTGGATGGCAATGGGTTTCCCTCCCTTCGTACCTGGAACTATTGTCGCCGCTCGGGAAACAATATTAGGGACGTTCAATCAGAGCAACGTAATAACTGATAATCCAACCTAACCCGAGAAGGGGACGAGTGCCGCCGATTTACTGCCAGCCATCATCCGGGTAGCTGTCATCAGAGAGCATTCGTTGGGAAACAAGAGGAGTGGGACAAGCCTCGCACCGCAATTCTCTCGGGTAGCGCAGAGTTTCTTCTCCTGTTGTCATTTCGGCGGTTTCACCCGCTCGCAATAACGACATACGAACCCCCACCGACACAGCAGCATTCCCTCTGGTCGGTCTTCGCTGTCGCGCTAGGACGAAAGCGGTTGAGGATTGCCACCGAATTGGTAGTCAGTGAGAGGACAGGAAAAACAAGCGAGGAAGCCTTCGGCGACAATTTCCATCGTCGGTGTGTGACATCCCCCCAACATAGAATCACATGAGCACGCAGATACGTACAAGAGCAAAGACCACGTACGGGCCCATTTGGGGCCCGACTATAAACGTCTTGGTAATGCGGCCTACAGAACCCCTTCCCCCGGACTTAAATCTCGAACCATTTCCTCTCCTTGCTGTTATCTCCGCATGACGCAGCCCAGATCACTGTGGACTCCTTCTTCACATTCATCGCCCCCCTCGCCTTCTGTCCTGGTGACTTTTCTTCTCGACGAGAGGTTCGCTTTCTCTGACGGGTATCGCTACAGATCAGCTATGACATCTCATCTTGCAAATGGAACTGGTAGTATTAACATTCGCTCCCTCCCTCGAGCCCAGTGAGGGCCGCACATAGAGACAACAGCCGCAGCGCGAAACCAACGCAACGGGTCGGCGTTACGCAGCATGTGACGTGCGCAAGAAAAACAGGGAGACTTTGGAAAAATGAAGACGCTGTCGGCATCCCGTTCAGACGTGCAGGTCTCCAAAGACGTCAGAGGGCCTAGCCCACATGGGCTGGTCTCGTACTTCGCGGCACGGTATCCAAACCTCAATAACACCAAAACGCTACTTCGTCATTTACCATATCTGCCATACTTAGCCGCCATCAATCCCGCTCCGATTCGCAGGGGCCTGCAGTACGGACGGAGACGACGGCGGTCGGCAAATATCGTAACAGACATGTACACACATATACTAATCCCGCATCCTCGACACAAACGCCTTACATTGGAAGCCACTCTTTTTTCGTCGAACACACCGTGTCACATAGACATATCGATGTGTACATCAAGCAACGAAGTCCGTCCCTTCCACATAGACGGCGAAGTGGAAGAGGGTGGAACAGATGTCCATTCGACGAGACATCCATATGAGACGCGCGAGTCATTCGAGGCGGCGTACGCCATCCACCGGTAACGGCGAAGATGGTGACACAACATTGCAATAGGCCGGCTGGCCGTCCATCAATCTCCCGGTTAACTCCGTACAAGGAAATGAATGTGGGATGTCGTAACTGGCGTGTGGCTTATCGGAGTGAAAAGCTACGTCCGTGTTGATGCGAGAGACTTCGTATTTGAAATCGTAGCAAAGAGCGTCACAGATCCACAAAGACAGATCGACGAATCATATTTGAGGATTTGGTGGCTAACGTGGTACGCAAGCCGTTTTTCGCGTCTCTGTCAATACGTCAGACAACGGTATTACGGTCACGCTTTCAAGTTTCGTCGATCGTCTCTGAGTTTCGTTGATCTGTAACCGTGCACTTTCTAGCTGCACAGATCTGTCCTGGATCTCCTGTTGATGCTCGATACTTTTTGCTCAGTGTACTTTCTACAAGACCACGCGCCGGAAGGGGGGAGATATTGAAGAAGAGGAGGTATTGTAGAAGGAACTCGCTGGTTCCTTTTCTTTGTGTTATGATACTGTGTTTTTTCTTTATTATTATTATTATTATTGTTATCATTGGAACAAAGGGCCAACCATTGTGTCCCGAAGCACGTATATAAACAATATTTGGGTATATTAGTTACTATGCCCGTGAGCCAGAAGCTCGTCTGGGGGGCTTACGCAGGTAGGTTTTCCACATTATTACAAGATTGTCAAATTTTTACATTTTCATGTAATTTGTAAAATATCTGATTCTAAATACGTTTAACTAATAAAACTACTTTCGAATTAATTTAATTTCAATTTCTGTTTAAACTTTTCAACTGACACCAGGAAGTCAAATGAATGAAGGAATATTGAAATGTACCTGCACTTTATGCCGGTTGCTCCCGATTGTTGAGCTTCGACGGGAAAACTCGAGATGCGATCGTCTCGTGTATCTCACAGATGCATTTACCCGATCCCGCCTCTACGACGACTCACATTCATGATGCTCGTTTATCGCTACTCTACATTTAAACGTGGGAGAAACTTGGATTCGAGGCCCACCACTGTACTGCATTAATGTGTACAGTATTATACGCCACTTGTATTATAGAAGTTCTCGATGAGAGAACAATATCTCGCCATTGTTGTAAAGATAGCCTATTATATTGCTAGTTACGAAGTTACCCAACTGGCTATTGTGTACGTGCCGTTGTACTGAGCGGGTCAGATACGCAGGCTTACATTAGACATCTTATGTATATAAGCAAATCTCGTAGTTTCAGCTTCACTCATGTTCTTCGCTCATGCGGTGCGAAAGCCACTGTCGGGCTGGCCTGCTAATCATACACTCTCCATCATTTTGACCTCTTCCCACCAATCAAGCTTTTAATTAGGCCCCGCTTTTAGATGGCCTTACGACCTGCTGCTTGAAAAAGCCCCAAAAAGCGGCGTCTAATTAGGCCATGCTCCTATCCCATTCGCGTTCCGCTCGGAGCTCATGTTCTCGTTTATGGGGCTCTCCTCTCCGCACCGTCCCAGCGAGATCGTTTCAGCTAATGTGACGTATTGCTGAACACAGTGTGTTACAGTATATTATGCCCAGCGAAGCTAGGGTAGCTGCATTATCCTATGTATTATGCTATAGCCAGTCGAGTACTTGCAGCTACTAAAGATCTTTTGCTACTGGATCGATCGTGAAATCATCATTGCAAAACTATAAAGTATTCCGTGCACTAACCGAACTGCAATTTTACAACGCTCAAGTCCCCGCTAGATATGTCGCCTTGTGGGACGCGAACCTGCGCTATATAAAGCCGAGAGTATTCTACGAGATACTCGCAGGATCGAAGTCAGTTTCATGTAAGCGAAGCGTCCGGAGCATACACACTCGGAACGTCCGTGAAAATCAGAATTCAAATCCCGATGAATTTCGATGGGACAATATTCCTAAATGAGACGGCGATAATTGCGTAAGTGATCAATATGATACAGTTTCGTAATATGAATCATAGTATCATAGTAATCATTGTAATATTTAATGTAAAAATAAATGTAGAATATATATTCGGTCACTCTACTGCTCCATGTTTTCTAATATACGATTGAATATCCTTAGCTTTCAGGGTCAGCTACCGACCGTCAGATTTGGCAACCCGGGAGCATTGTAGTGCGCTCCCTAAATAAGCTCAGGGTGTGACGAGTTCGCAACTTTTTGGACAATCCGGACTCACCAAGGCCTCGAGAAGGGGCCTGAGCTCATGCGCAGGCCCCTTCGTCTTCAAAGCATACGTTCGTTTTACTATGGTGCTTCCGCAGTCGACGATGAGTATGTCTGGACATCGTTTCGGTTCTCCGCATCTCCGAAAGGAGGTGGCCCTCCAGGCGGTGCAGCCTTGAGGCCAAAGATCTCTTTTTGTAAAGGGCTTGGCATCTTTAAGTAATTTCGCGCTATGTATCTGACAAATTTTACTAGTATAATTCGTGCCCGAGCATGTTGCGACGATGAACCCGTTTTGGCCACAGTACGGGAACCACCAAACCAAGAAATCGCGATCTCTCTCGAAAATGGTGGCTAGTACCGGTAGAGTAGTATTATAAATTGTTCTGAGTAGACATGCTTCATCACGAACTTTTATTTTATATCCATCGAGCAGTAGGTTATGTGTTCAAATAGAATGTAATCGCGATATTAAGTTCAAATATATACAGCTTTGCAGCAGAGCTATTCCACAACGTGCAGTGGCGATGACATTGCTTAGAGTAACGCCAATAGTGGAGGGAGATAGATTTTTGTTGTGGCATATCTTCTAGTTAAGTAAGCCCTATTCTAGATTCGGTGAACCAGAGTTCCCGACACCAGCTTTGGTCAACTTTTTCAAAAGTGTTCGGAAAGATGTTCCATTGGTATAACCGATAGTGAAATAACTGAGACTCGAGTGAGCATTTCAACACGCATTGACCGGACATTCACAGCAAGCATGTGGACATCGTTGGAGCGCAAACGTTCAAACGTTATTGGCAACCTTTGAAATGGGCAACTTACGGCTGTTCTCTGTAGGCCACTTTGTGCTGAAGGTAAATGTAAAGGTTCATTGGTTTATTAAATGAGCTGTCAATCATGTGTGTTTAGTATAATTTATAGGATTCTCTTATCTCGATTTAAACTACCGGTCCCAGCTAATCTTATATAAGAAATAATTCCTAATTACTGTATGTATCAATAAATACCTTTCTGTAAACTTTAAATTACATATATATTTATTTAAACATACAATAATTATAGGAATTATTTCTAGGGATTATGGAGGGGGCGGGGGATTGAACTACATTCATTCAGAAATTAGCTAGCAATGACCTGCAAAGCACCAGAAAAGAAAAAAACGAGTTCCATCGAACATCGCCCATTGAGGTTATCGTCAGCGCCACTCGATATACCAACGGGGTTACCTGTTCAGTGCTTTCACTTACGGTCTTTGTCAACCGGCGACTAGCGTTCGCTGGCGGACATATTTATGTACATATCTGCTATCTGCAACCATCAGCGCGGAAGGGGGGTGGCAGGAGGGGATCGCGCACGCAATAAACGAGCGCACCCACCACAATAAGAGTAATTATCGTGTCCACTTTGTCTCTCGTTTGTTCGTTTATTGCTCTCCTTGTTTGTACTTTGTACTCGGTCTCGGCCGTGGCCCACGTGGGCCAACCTGCGAAAACATTTCCCCAACTCTTTTCCGGCCATACAGCAACATATGCTAGACTCTGTAGCTTGATCTCGACGTGGCTTCATGGGCTCGGACGTTCATGGCTCCCGGAAGGAGTCTGCTATTGCTTGGACGGGGTCTGGGGACCGTCCGGTCGTCGTCGCCAGCTCCCGGCCACCACTTGCAGCTGTCCATTAAGCTCATAGCACGTACCTTACAGCCAGCCAGACTAGTGGATGAGCGCTAGACCGACGCAGTGCATCGGACAGACAGAGAGACAGCAATCATACTGAATCGTGTTCGTCATTCATCTCGAGTCGCTGGCCGACTCGACGAAGTATTATTGTATGCCCCTGGCCACCGCTGCCAACCGCGACCACTTGGCCGAATGGACTCTCTGCTGCCTCTCCTTCTGGCCCCGTCGCTCTATTTTGGTACTGGCAGCCAGGCCCTCATCAGGTCGTCATTTTTCCCCAACCCGCTGTCCACTACCCATACCCTCTCTCTATCTCTCTCTCTCTCAGCTTCTCTTGTGATCGGGACTATGTCGTGGTGGCTGGCAAGGCCTTTTTCAGGACGGGCCGGGATGGGGGGTCTCTCGACCGCCCTCCTCGTCTCATATCCGCGTCGTCCAGCAGCCAGAGGTCCGCTTTCGCTCATCTCCTATCCTAAAGCTGTCTAGTGCTGTTAGATGGTGCATCCACGCATTACGACTACGACCCCGCCATGGGCGACGACTCGTCGGCTGGTCCGGTCAGAAGTCACTGAATCAGTAACTCGCTCGGCCGGCCGGCCTGCCTGTCTATGAGGCATGAGTTGACGGGCCGCTTGGCAACTTCGTCTGGGCTGGACATTGAGGTAGTGTTCGGTGCACTCCGTGCGAAAGGCAGAAAGAATGTGCGGTAACTGGACAAACATCTGGATAAGAGAGCTGCCGAAGGCGGACGACACCCGGCTTCACATGCCGACGAAATAGAGCGCTGGTTATACAGCGATATACAGTGAGTATAGAGCCAGGGCTAGCGGGGCGGTGGCGGTCAGAGTCCGTTTACAGTTAGTCAAACTATTAAGTACTATTATATATTCGTCTACATCTCCTTCAACTGTTCACCAATCATTGATTGCCTACCTGAATATCTGCATTTCCTCCCCAGCGCCCCCTTGACACGCACGTGTGCTACAGAACCGAGTGAAAAATACTAGGCCTTAATACTAATATAATAGACACTTTTGCTTGTGTTGTATTAGTAGATATTCGCCATAATTCACTCTCTCGTCTTCAATTCTTCTTGATATAAAATTCAAGAAGAGTCGACGACATAATACCAGTTTCGTCGATGTCATAACGACTTAATCCACAGCAGACGATACTCTCTCGATTCCGAATGGCTGCACTCCACACCGAAAGTGAGCCTGTCCACTTTTAGCAGATAATAAATTGGCCTTCAACTGCACAAAACGGAACCCTGCTTTATGTGGATGTGCTCTTGTGCTACGCTTATTATACGCCCTTGATTTGAAGCGATGATATCTTACAATTCTGCGAACGAGTTAGATTTAGTGGGCGAATACATTTCTATTGTGCGAAATCTCCCTCCAGTGGATGGGGGTAGCTGTGTTTCTCTTTTCAGAGGAATACGAACAAAATATATAATTCCACTGTCTCCACAGTTAATAATAATAATAATAATTATAATAGTAGCCGTGCGAGACCAGTCGGAGTTGTTCTAAGATTCTGTTCTGTTGTTTTCGTTTTAGAAAAGGCAATGTCCCTCTCTTCCATGTTCTACGGCAACGGTCTGCTGCTGCTGCTGCGTTTATACGGATCGGTCAGATTCGCTAGCCACGAGAGACCCACACCGACAAAAACCCATCAGAGTACTCAGTGAGAGCGAGAAATTTCCTCTCAGCAGAGCAATCATAAATGATTCGAAATGGAACCCACGGACAGAAATAGCGAGAGAGAGAGAGAGCAATATTTCATTCCTAAGCGGCTCCTGTTAAGCTTAGCAGCTATCACGTGATCCCTGTGGACGGCTGTGGGCCCGCACTCATCTGCCAGCTTGGGCTATCCCCAAGAGTTGGTTCGCAAAAGCGCGATTTTTGTCAAGCGTATATACACACTCCAGGCCGCCAAGAACTCCGTGTCCGTGGTGCAACGTTTTTACAATCGTAGCTGTCTGTACGAAACCCGAACCATATACAACATATACACATAGCGTTCACAGCATAATACTTAATATTTTATTTTTACCACTTATACTTACTTATTGGCCTTAAATTAGGCCTCATAACGAAGGCATCCCTTTGTGTCGTCTCGCAGACATATCTGTATTTTGATATATAATAAGCTGTTGAAAAGACCCCATTCATCGTTCTCGTCTATGGTGGACACGGACACCCTCAGAAGGATTCCGTGTTCTTTTACTATATTCAAGCATACACCGTACCTATATACATATATCGTATAGATGTTATACATCGTCAGCACATCATTACTATAAGACCCCGGCTTCAACCGTAGAAAGCACATACAATCATTACGCCTTCCCCGTCCGTCCCCCGCAGGTCGACATTGCCCCAACGTCAACCGATGAGGTTTTTGCGGCCGTTTCCTCTTTCCCCCCGAGCTCGTCAGCCGGCCCCGATGGCCTTCGGCCACGTCATCTCAGGGACCTGCTCTCTCCGGCACTCGGAGCCGTCGCCACTGCCCTCGCCAAGGCCCTCGCTAAGGTGGTCGACTGCATGCGGGCCGGCACGGTTCCATCGGCGCTACGGCCTATACTCTTCGGCGCGCGCCTCATCGCCCTCAAGAAAAAGGACGGGTCGATACGGCCCATCGCCTGCTCCAGCACGATTCGTCGCCTGGCTGCTAAGATAGCCTGGGTCAACGAGAGGGACACGGTCGTGACCCTGCTCGGCCCAACCCAGTTGGGTTGCGGCCAGGCGTCTGGGACGGAGATCGCTGCTCACGCGGCTCGCGCCTTCATCCACGCTCATCCGGACGCGGCCCTGGTCAAGCTTGATTTTCGCAATGCCTTCAACACGGTCCGTCGAGATCTCGTTCTGCGGGAGGTTGCTGAGCACGTCCCTGGGCTCTTCCCTCTGGTCGACCTGGCCTATCGTGGTCCCTCCCATCTGATCATGGACAACGCCGTCATCAGCTCAGAGTGCGGGGTCCAGCAGGGGGACCCGCTGGGCCCAGCCCTCTTCTGCCTGGCCCTCCGGCCCCTCGCTGTGTCCCTCCAGTCGCGTCTGCGGCTGTGGTACATGGACGACGGAACGTTGGCAGGTGATCCGGCGACCGTCGCCTCCGACGTTCAGCGAGTACTCGACTACGAGGGGCGCAGCGGCCTCGCCCTCAACCCCACTAAGTGCGAGATCTTCTCTTTGGACGCGCAGCTCGACCTCCAGCGGTCGCTCCCAGGATGCCGTCTCACTCAGAGGTTGTCCCTCGAGCTCGTCGGCTCCCCTCTCACGGACGAGGCCATCCGGCCGCTATTGGACCGTTGCCTCGAGAGGACGGCCGTGATGCTCGACCGACTGCCCCTGTTATCGGCTCACCAGGGGCTGTTCCTCCTTCGGTCCTGTTTCTCGGCGGCACGCATGCAGCACTTGCTTAGGACATGCCCGGCCGGCACTGAGGCTTCAGCCCTTCACGATTATGACGACATGGTGTTGGACGCGCTGACGACGATCCTGAACCTCCAGCTCCCTCCGGAGGCGGCGTCGCAGGCTACCCTTCCAGTCCGCTTCGGGGGCCTCGGCATTCTCAGTGTTCGCCGCTTGGCCGACGTTTGCTACGCCGCGTCGCTCACGGCGGTTGCCGACTTGGTCGCTACAGTCCTCCCCCCCGAGGCGCTCGCCCACTTCTCCGCCTCCCAGGAAGCTGCCCTTGACCAGACGGGCGCCCGCGCTCGGGTCCCTCCGGACAAACAGAGCAAGCAGCGGGCATGGTCCGATGCCCTGCACCAGGAGCTGCGGGACTCCCTCCTGGCCTCTGCGCCACACGCTGCTGACCAAGCTCGCCTCCGGGCTGTCGACAGGCCTGGTGCGGGGGCGTGGCTCCACGCGCTGCCCTCCTCGTCCCTTGGTACTGCTCTAGACGATCGCTCCCTCCGCTTCTGTGTGGGCCTTCGCCTCGGGGCCCCTGTAGTTGCGGCCCACAGCTGCGAGCGTTGCGGGGACCCCGTCGCAACGAATGGCCATCACGGTCTCTCGTGCGAACGCAGCGCCGGTCGCCATCCGCGACACACGATGCTTAATGACACGCTCGTGAGGGCCCTCCACTCCGCCGGTATTCCTTGCACAAGGGAGCCACAGGGCCTCGACACCTCTGACGGGCGCCGCCCTGACAGCCTCACCCTTATCCCCTTTCATCGAGGCCTGCACCTGGTCTGGGACGGCACTGTGGTTGACACTCTAGCACCTTCTTATGTCAACCACTGTGCAACCATCCCCGGTTACGCAGTAGCGCGTGCGGAACGGGCAAAGCTAAGGAAGTACGCCGCACTCCAAGCAACCCACCTGTTTTCCCCCCTTGCCTTTGAGACCTTGGGCGGGCACGGCCCTCTCACTGCGAACTTCCTCGAGGGGGTCTACCACAGGTTGATCCGCGCCACCGGGGACAAGCGCGCTGGCTCTTTCCTCCTGCAGCGCCTGTCCCTCGCCGTGCAGAGAGGCAATGCCATCGCCTTCCTCGGGACATTGTCGTCCTCACCCCCCCCCCCCCCCATAATCCCTAGAAATCCCGCCCTACTGTATGTTTGAATAAATAGTATTTGCTCATTTGTTTCGTGCGTTTGGTTGAGAGACCAATTGACTCAAACAAAAAAAAAGAAGAAGTGAAGAAAGTGGGCACTCTTTCAGCGTTTGATTTGTCGATGGCCTCACAATTAAACGTCATTCTTAATCCGCGTGTATTACCTTTCTTATTATGTACAATGAAACCATATATATTGAAACAAGTTATTTTTTTAAGAGGGAAGAAGTTATCCACAGTATATATATATATATATACATAGATTTTCTTTGTCTGTCTCTCTTTCTTCATCTGCGCTGTCGCTGTAAACATGGCTGGAGTTTATACTCTCTAGTTTGTTGCGAAATCTGTTCCTCGGCGGCCTTCTGCACACCAGACGTTGTGTACGGTTAACTCTGCCAAGGACAACATGGGCGGCAATTCGCCCGGTCACTGGGCCGTTCAAGTCAGTCGGCCCCCGTCTTTTAGTGCGCTTCGACCGGCGACGACTACTCTCGGCAGCTGGACAAGTGCGTCCTCCTTTGGTCCATCATACGATTTGCGTAGCAGCCCATCTGAAAAACAATACATAGATACGAAATAGCCCCAAAGGACTCGTGCAACTGTCCGACTAGATTTAGCCATAAGCTGTTCGGCTGATCGATAGGGCCAGAATGAAATGACCCCTATCTCAACAGCAATTAGTATCAGGCACTATCTGAGTTCAATGGGAGTGGGCACAGCCAGAGGAAGACACATAATATCTCGTCTCTTGCGAACGACACATGGCGTATGGGGTATTTTGCTATCGTTGAGCGTTAACATTTAGAACTCATGAAACCTAGAAAAAGCGATCCCACAAAATATAAAGACATAATGGGGGACGAGCCCGCTAAAAAATATCAATGGCAAATATCTGCTGGGTCGAGATTAGTCTAACGAGCGCACCCACATAACGAGAGGTGATTAGCCGATGGATCATGTAAGGGCGCGCAAGGCTAAGCTGTAGCTGGGGAATAGACTAGGCCTGGTGAGAGCTATAATCATTCATTAATCACTGTGGCCAATAATCACTGTGAATGTATATCCATTATTATAATTATCTTTATATATAACACGGAACGTATAACATGTATATGCAGTCTTGCACCCCGATGCATCTCACCTATTAGTAATGCTGCTAGGATCTACATCTAGCTGGGGAAAAAACAAGCACATCTCGAGTTTTCCAGCAAGCAAATGAATGAGCTTCTCTGCTCTTGTCCAGCATTATCATGCTGCGGAAGTATTGGCTACATGAATCATAATTCCGTGGCGGAATTCAGACGACAGAAGTCGTTGTGTAGTTAGGTGCAGTCGTGGTGGCTAGAGCGGCTAAGTCTCTTGCTCTGAAAAGCCAAAGGCTGCGGGTTCATAAATAATAGCTGCTTTCATTGTATTATTATATTTCGTTGCTTATTTTCGAATAGGCAAAAAACGTACACAACAAACGTTTGAAAGAAGACATCAAGAATATTATTATCTAGCGGTAACTCTGCATTTTTTTTCCACACCCTAATTCACGAGTGAGCTCAAATATCGAGCGGCTTGTGAAACTAGCTGAGAAGACGTCGTCCGCTATCTCGTAACATATAAAAAAAAGACCTTATGCAACTTTCTCTTCGTGTTCTATTGTATGTACTAGCCCCTTACCCCAGCCGTCTATATCCAGAACAGTCTCGCCAATGAAGAAGCAGCGTGTGTAAAAGCAAAGTTATAGGCGAAGTCAGTCCCTCCTTTCCAGTTCCCGCTGTCCATGTCACCCAAGCCTCTGCAACGGGCGCCGCAGTCATCGCCAACCGTATTTCCGCTCCCCTGCACGAGTTCCTCCCTGATGACAGCTCACCCCGAGGCGACCCTGAGCACCCGAATTGTCAACGTTCGTTCGTACGAATACGCGTGCGCGTGCACGCTTAGAACGCCATGATGTGATATGATGATGATGACGCCGACAACGACATCGGGTGCCGCTTATCCACTCCCCGGACCCCCTGATACGCCGGGGGGTCACCCCCATCGCGGGTCACCCCAGTACGACGTTCGTTCCTACGTCCGCCTTTGCTGTTGACGCGAGAGCGAGCAAGTTAACGGAGTGACGTACGGAGGAGGACGTCAATCCGTGACTTGCCTCCTCCTTCTCCCCAAAGCTAGAGCCTTCTCCACGCTTCTTACGTGCACGGCAGCACGATACTGCATAAAGGAAAGGCATGCAACGCAACTATCGAAGCGTTACGTCGAAGCGAGATTGGGTGGGGGTCGGAGTGTTCGAATGACGCGTCGCCGCCGCCGCCGCCGCCGCCGCCGTCGTCGGTGGCAACGTGGCGAACGCTTTCCGCGTTTTGGGATCGCATCCTCGACAAGCACTGTTGTCGCCTGACGTTCACTTGCCCCCCCGCCACCAAAAGCAGATGGAGCAGTATACGAGAGCGGGAATATAGGCTCGCTCTGACACGGCCGCTGCCGCCGACACCCGCGGCGCGCTTCTCGCTCCTGCCGCGAGCGAGGGGCCTGAATTCGCTAGACGCTGAATACGCATTCGTATCGCCGCCCGATTCCCCCGCAACGACCAGCCTCGACAATCGTAGTTTCGTAGTTCCTGTCTCGACCGAAACTCGGTCTACCACGAGGAGTTCCACTGCTATGAAGACTTGCAAATGAGAACTTGACATCTTATCAAAGGCGTGGTTTGCTACTTCCGCGCCCTCGCCGCAGTCATAGCTGTAGGCGCTGCTTCGGATGTTGATCTGGGCCTGTCCCGCATGAACTTTGGTGTACGTGCCCCCGCGGAGTTCGCATACGACGGTAGGCGGCCCAGACAGCCTAAGGAGGGAAAGAACGACTTGAAAAGACAGCTGTCTGTTAATCGTTAGTCGTCATCGCCGGGTTGTGCCGCCTCTCGACAGCTCCACAAGGCCAAGTCGCTACCGCAGGTCTACCCGGCCGCGTCGTGGGCCGCGGCCCCGTGGGCGCTAGTAAGAGCCGTCGAAGAGCTACTCCGCGCGGTGTTACATATGGAACTTTTCGAGGGGAACAGACTCTCGCACCTACGGGTACAGGCAGCGCTTTCGTGCGTTAGGTAGCTATTTGCGAAACGCGAGGTACACATGGCCAGAGAACAGGCCATGATGATCACTTGGGCAATAGCAAAAGCTCGACGAGCGAGCCAGCAGCACAAGCGCAATGGAGAGAGAGAGAGAGAGAGAGAGAGGAGGGGAAGAGTCAGATTGGTAAATGGTCGCTTTGTCGAGCGAGGAAACATAGTTGACGATTGTTAAAATTTACTTCACTTAACGAGTGCATTCCGTCCAGCTCATTTCGAGCATGGTCGAGCAACTCGCTGCTGGCTAACACGGGAACAAACAATCCACATGCACATTTTGGCTCCTTCAGAATCATAAAGGGTTTGTTAAGTGCCACCGTCGACAGAGAGGGCCTTTGTGGATGACGGCAAATTCCCTCATAGCAACCGAGCAGGGACACATAGATGCAGATCGACTCGGCGAGCAAAGCCATCACAGGGAGGACCGGCAACTAACAACGATTCGACTGGAAGCATTGCTTGCTCTACGGCCGGAATACACCATCCTGGACGAAAAGACTAATAGGTGGGGTCCGGTTGACAGACGATACTCTATATCCGTCGTTAACGTAACGTGACCAATGCGGCCAAGAAGTTAGGCATGTCGTAGCTGGTCTCCACGATAGGGTGAAGACTGGACCAAGGGCGGGCAAAGTTTGAGCTCAGAACAAAAATTTGTGCGGCCCTTTGTGAAATGTTCAACGGCACAGTGGTGGGCAAGAGAGGTCCTTCAAGGCATACGGATCTAAGTGGTTAATCAAGCAAAATTGATATCTGTCATAGAATTGATGGTGGCTACAACACAGACGTATGGTTGCACAGTACTGTCATGCCAACAAATTATGATTATAGTCCCCAGTGTCGAAAACATTCGTCATGTTTTTGATAATCAAAATTAATCCTCCCTGAGTAATTATTGCACCTCAAATGGAATCAATTTATATTCTCTTGAACATACAATCCTGTACCGTAATGACTCACGGTCCTCCATCAGACATGCGCTGCCAAACATCACCCTGATAGGATTAGGAGATTGCACACATCGCAAATCCAAATGCTAAGTACTTGCAACAATCATAGCTCAATTGGCAAACAGAGAAGAGCGATTGTGATAGCAAGAGGCTTTCAAATGCCTATGAACATATATAAATTAATATTTATTGTAGAATAGTTTCAAATACAGTCCGATTGTCATATGAAAATCCCCATCACTCATCTGTGCTTTTCGATTTATCCCAAATAACCCGTAAAGTATATACCAAAAGAGCGTATGGATTTATAATCATTTGCCGGCAAAAAACCCACGACACATGTCAGGGTATTGCCTTTAGGCAGATCTTGACAGTAACCTCAGAACCTGATAACAGCCTAATACAATAGGTTTCCTTAATTGTAAAAATAAATGTTCAGGGGAATATTTTGAGATTTTTCTCCTAGTTTGTCGCAAATTCTCACAGTATTACCATTGAAAATATTCATGACCAAAGGGCGAAATTATGGAAAGGTCATTTTCGCTCGAAGGGGAACTTGGACTAGTAGACCGTTCGGGATCATAATGGCAAAAAATGTTCGGTACTGAAAAGCATTCTGCACTCCTAATTTGACGCTACAAACGAGCATATGAGATACCAAGTTATAGGCTCACCCGCCGAACACCTGCATGAGAACAACCTGTGACATGCAGCGAAACATCAAATCATGCGGTTTTCAACGTTATACACATATGGAGCGCCACATTAAAATTGAGATGGCACGAAGTTGGTCGACAGTACCCAGGTGGTATACAGGCGAACAACTTTACCGCTTACCTCTTACTGATCCCTCATGTATTTCTATTCCACGAATGTAAGTACTCTCAACAAAATGTGGCACCACACGCTGTCTGTCGTATCATTAACTATTCATTGTTGAAGATCAAACACGAACGAAGGAAGATTCCGAGGTGTACAATGGCCCATAGGTATGTGGGGATATGTATGCCCCCTCGGTATTCCACGGTTCCAGCTAGCCTGCACCACGACAGTCGCACGCAGACGCATTTGATTGTGACGTCGACGATGGCCTTGTCTCTTGTGATTCGCTGCGGACATATAATTAGAAACCGTAGGGGAGCGACACGGCTGCATTGCCGGCCCCTTCTCCCGATGTCGGCCGCCAGCCGGAACGCGAATGGTAAGCGTGGAACCTCGTAATAGGGAGGCGAGCGAACACTCGTACCGTGGGTAGCTGCCGTTGCTGGTCCAGTAGCTACAGCGACTTCCTCTGGTGTCGGCTGCAAATCAGGCTCTATGTGGACGTCTGCGTGTCCCAGGGAACAGAGGAGGACAATCCGCTACGATGACGACGACGAGAGCAAACGTCGTCTTTCTTCGACGGCGACAACCTCCGCTGAGGCGAGCTTTCACCAAAAGGCCGTCCGTGCTCGCATCTCATGCCCGTCGGTTGCCTCGTCGGCCGGACATGCCCGTGATCCGAACTCTCCGGGGGCTTCCAACACTATCCCCCTACGAGCCCCCGGACCACCCCAACTTCGCGTTTCCGGCAGCCTGCCCTTCGTGGCTCGGGGCCTTGCTGCTTCTTCGCACAGCGGACCCTTGACCGAGGGGTAGCCACTGCTACGTCGGATCGTCCGCAAGCCGTATGGGGTGGCACTTGCTGGAGTAAGGTCCGGCCCACTTCCAACTTCCCTAGTGCCCCGTCCATATAGTAATATACTATACCCCCAAAGGCAACACCGCTCTCTTTTCATCTTGCGTCCACCCTTTTATTTTAGCGTTTAGAATCAAGAGAGAAAAATGTCCCAGAGCAAAGCAGCAGTGAACGGACGCCGGGTGCCCGATTCATTTTCCCAGGAAGGAAAACAGAAAACACAGCAGAAATTTCATATATATATATATATAACGGCTGCACTTGAAATGGCAGCATCCGCCTCCGGCAAAACGCGATTTTTTTCCCTGTCAGACATGACCACAATAACTTCTTGGCGGAATGGTGATAAATATCGCCATGGATAAGATTCAAACGCAGGGCGGCCTTCTCGCTGGAGATGTATTACGACTTTCTAACGGTCCACATATATATTATATACTATTATACATATATGTGGTCGTTGAACCCGGTTATTGCTATGCTCTAAACGCAGGCAGCTTTCAGCATCAGTTGTGTCGCTTTACGATTCAGTTAAGCTACGAACAGTTATTTACTAACAAAAAAAAACGTTTACTTTAGTTGCAGTCATTTAAGCTACATATATTTGCCGCCTCATATATACACTTCTGTTGAAAAGGTCAATTGAACGAATGCTACTTATTTACATATGGGTCCACTATTAATATATATATATATATATATATATATATATATATATATACATAGTCGATAAGGTGGCGCTCCGCTCGTTTGTCTTCAAGAAAAAATAGTTAATACACCAACTTTCTCAGACTTCGCTCTAAAACAGGTCCAAGCGGCACTACAGCCTTTCTCGTAGTTCCATACTATCTCGTCCTTTTTGCTAAGTAAGGTAAAGGTAAAGGTTTTATTGGTTTATTAAAGGAGCTGCAATTTTTCAATGCTTAAGCTCTCTTTTATGTCACGCAGCGGGGCTCGACCCTGCGGTCTCTGACTTCCGATAACCAGAGACTTAGCCGTCCAAGCCACCGCGCTGACGGTGGCTTGGACGGCTAAGTTACAAAAATGCATGTATGAGTCTTTGGTGGGCCGCCGAGCGTCATCAAGAGATATTTTTTGTCATACTTATACTGTCGTTGCTGTCTTTGCTGCTGCTGCTATAGTGGATATTATTATTATTATTGTTGGTATTTACGCTGTTATCATTTAATACATGTGAATGAGGTCATGGTCACGTTTGACGGCCAGCTTATCGCAGGGTGTCGTCAGCAGAGCCGACATTATTGTGTGGGCTCTGGACGATGTTAGAGAGGCTTTCTCAGCAGATTGACCAACAGTCTCGACGAAACCGTCAGCAGTTATATAGAAATCGGCTACATCTCTCGATAACACGTCACAAGCGACGGTGCAACGGGCCGACCCTGAGAACAGCTGAGCCCAGACAGATGAACAATAGCCCTGACAGCGACAATGTTTATTTCTCTTTGATATTCAACGCTTTCGCTGGCCCCGGCCACATCATCGAGTTGTCGTCGAACGTTTGAGTTCGCTTCGGGATTGAACCTCGAAAAATCTTCAACGGTGCAGAGCGTCCTACAGCTCTGATCGGGCGTCACGCTATCGACGACGTTGAGGATGCACACGATTTTTGCGATAAACCTGCAGACCTATGGAAGGGTAGTAGTGACCTTCGTAGGTATGCCGGGCCCCTCAGATGATACCCGATTCGAAATCGAACCACTGCTTGGCGGCATCTGATCGAAAATTGTATCTCACACATTTCGCCGCCTCGGTTGACCGATACCCGGGATGCAGACGATGGCCACGAGAGATGCCGCCTGATCCTCGTCGTCGACCGCAAGACAGTCCTGAACGAGCACATCGCACAGGATCGTCGGGCCGAGCCGAAAAAAACAGCCGATGGTGCCTGCGCATAACGCGCTAAGGCGACACAGAGACTATCACACAAGGTCGGCAAACGACATTTTCGTGCTAAATTGACGAGACCTCGAGAGGCGTCATCCTCAATCATGTCACCTTCGCGGTGCTCGGTCGAGCGTCGACTGGTCTTCGCGGCGAGTCGCTTGTAGTGGATATGCTCAGCGAGCTGATCCAGGACGAATAGCTGGTTAACATCGTTGGGCAGAACGTTGAGGTAGATCAAGTTGATTAGATTGGTCAGATCTTGCTTCGTAAAGTCGTTCAAGGTGCGAATATCGTGTTCGGAAGCAGCTGAAATCCCACCAGGACGAGCGCAGCACCCTCGAATGTCCTCTGGCGACACCATTACTACCACTCAGTAGCATGATACCGTCATCGAATCTATTCGTATGACCACACACCACAGCAAAATAGTAATCATCCACATCGGTAATCGATTTTCAATTCAATCCGAGAACTATCACGGGCACAGGTCCATGCCGTGAAATAAGAATGTGTGCGTATTTTAAGGCGCACAATTATAATCAAGATCAGATATAGAATAAAATAGCATACTCTTTAAGGTGCATAATAATAGCAAATGAAAGATTATATGACTAAGGACAGAAACTCCGTAGGTTAGGCCAAGCCACACTTTCCTCTGTGACTACGATTGAGATACAATCGATTCAAAAAATGGAATCAGCAGGTAGCCCGTGATATCTACAGGCTAAGTGAGCTGAGGTGTAACACAGAGTGTAATCGAACTGTAGTGATAATAATAATAAGAATAATATGAGCGTTTACTTTCTGACTGTAAGGTAAGGCTTATGTATAGGTTAGCATTTTAGCATTATAGTATTATATTAAGATAATGAAAAATTACCTGTCATTTTCAAAATTGATTTCTACGAGTGGAAATTTTTTGAACAGAAAATACCAACATACTGAGAAGAAACACTGATTCAAAGTGGGTACCAAAACTAAGGTTATTCAAAAAGGAGAAGCGCCTTTTTCAAATCAATCTCCAAATACGATATCTGACAATGCCTCCTATTTTCTAGACCTTCAAGCAGATAAACTACAATCCGAAATCGCGTTAATGTGCCGATCTGACTAAGCTTAATGTTTCATGAAACGTAGCTGTAGTGTACACGACCACACATTGGGGGTCTCACAAGCGAGATGGAGATCGGCTAGCGGTCAATCCGCTCCACGTGATAGTGTCCCCTTCGCCGCAGTCCCAATCTTGGTGACTCAGGAATCGCTGGGATTCGGATGGGCAGAAAGTTTCGACAGCAAGCGGGCGCTCTCTTTCATAACGTTAATTGAGTTTCTTCGTCGCAAATGACTGTGGGTGAACTTCATCACAAATGACTACTAGATGAAAACGACGCTCAGCGCGGGTATACACTAATGGACGGACTCGTGGGTCACGAGTCCTGCAACGGAAGTTACAAAAACACATATCTAGCAAGAAGATGTATTCGCATCGGCTGGCACCGCAAACGAAAAACAGATGATGTCAAACGTGGCTTCTGGCAGCAGTGGTGGTACGCACGAAATTAATGTAATGCCGTCAGCGCGGTAGCTTGGACGGCTAAGTCTCCCGTTGTGTCCCGAAGCCAGGGGTCGCAGGTTCGAGCCCCGCTGCGTGACGTTCAAGAGAGCTTAAGCATTGTAACAATTGCAGCTCCATTAATAAACCAATAAAGCTCAACCTTTACCTTGATTGTGCCAGGAGCACGTTTCCTATGCGAGTCATACGGCGGCCGTAACCACCAAGGACAGGGGAGAAAGCTCAAGAAAAAGCGTATTTCGTTGCTGCACGATCGTGCCACATGGTGTAGCAGGACAAATGGCCATTCGCACTATCAGCCACTTTGCATCCCGGCGATCTTTCGCGAGTCGCTTCAAAATTTTCGACGGGATGTGCTCGACCTCGAACCGAAACGACTCACGTGTCCTTGCCGGGCCTTCAAGCGACGTGGTGTATAGTCGATGTTCGAGTAACGTCGTATGCCACGTTTCCCTGATGGGCAGGGTTTCACTTGCTACCTCAGGGAGAGATCGTGCGACGATAACGGTGTTTCGATGCGGACCCACCCATTGCTACCCGAACTGGGTCTCGCTGCTAATGTCTCTCATGTGCACATATCGTCTCGGTGGCCGTTCCGAGCAGTGTGCATCACCTCGAATAATAGCATGAATAGATAGATTCTTAGAGAAAGAGAGATAAAGCGAGCGAGAGAAAGAGAGTCGAACTAGGTGTCGAAGCGCAGATGGATGTGTTGAAGAAGGGTGCAAGACTACTGATTAGCCTTCATTTGATGCGCATGAATAGCTAATATCTAACTTAAGGTCCCATCCGTTTGAGAATACTCAGTCACATGCATTAGTAGATATTCGCATTCGAGGGATCGGCGAGCAGTCTCGATGTATTTCGGTCAGATTGGATTTAGTAGCTGTGTGTACTGGCGTTTTGATTTTTGCCGATTAATCCGACATTGGTCAAGGTGTAAAGATAAATCGTATCGGAACGAGAAAAATGCCTTGCGAAGCCAGTTAGAGATTAGTTTCTTTGGGGTTTTTTGAGGGTCAAAGACATTATGTAACCCGGCATAATACTAGGGAATTCGAAATTTCGAAATTTCTCCAAAAAAGTAACATTTATTATATTTAGTTATACAACATTAGATATGCAATAATTGGGGCGATGGCCTCCAAAGAGTGCTTCTCATTCAGATGCCGATGAATGATTACAAATGGCTTCCGCGCATTCATCTGCCGGAATATTTGTATTTTATATCCTCGAAAAATTTATTGAAGCACCATTCGAGTAGGTATATAATCTATATTGTCGTTTGTTTCACATCATGTGTTAAACATTTGAACAAAAATATTGTATAAAAGACATATATATAGAGAAAACAGCACCGCCTCCTCCCATCGAAGGTAATGCTTGATGACATCCAAAAATGTGTTCGGGCAGAGGACAATAACATCTGTATAATGTGAATGCCGTGATATTTCTTACGCAGCAAAATCAGTTTCCCACCGTAGTCGAGTGCTATCACAATCGACGACTGCTAATTGGAGCGAGTACACCGTCTCGTCGATTAGATGTCAGGAGAGCGACTACGTTTCCCGGTAGGTAACGTTCATGATCATTCGTTCAAAGTCGGTTTCACCCCCGACGACCAGGCCCCAATTAAGGCCGACGTTTGAATCCGCTCTGCATCGGCAGTTGTGCAACTGTAGGTATCACGGATCATCCAGTATCGTCGGCACGCTGCCGATTCGTACACGGTGTGTACATTTGAAGTAATCCCTGATACTGATTTGATCGTGGTATGACGAAACCAAACCTCCTACGCTCGTCTGTGTGCGTTGAAATCACGCGATAACCCCATCAGCTAGAATTGGCAGACCGGTGGTAGGGCTATCTCGAACGGGGAACAGGTCAGCGCATGCCACTACTAATCACTACTTGGAACCCGTTCGCTGTTCATCCTGTGAATTCAGCCATAGTTACTACAATACCCTGATGATGGATAACGATATGAACTCTCTGGATCAGCCTTAGCAAGAATCTAAAAGAGTGCTGTATCACGATAATGCGCAGTGATACCACTCGCAATTTACGTATAGCCTAATGAGAGGCGATATACAGACGCGATTTAGCCTGTGGGTCTTTCGTCTGCTTAAAATCACTGTTCCTGTCCCCAGTTATTGAATAATTACTTTTTGCTCAACTAACTAATGAATTCACGTTCATTAACATCAACACGTATCTATTCGATGTCACGAATCAGCGACAACCTCTTGGGGCTCTACCGCTCTACTCTGTATGCTTAAATACAGATGTCATATACATCTGGCCATGCAAATTACATTTTCGACCTTATTGAAATCAGTTATTAATGTTTCTACAGAACAACGACAGACTAAACGCATCGTGAATTGTACGCTTCAAACTCCCTTCGAATCTGAGCGCAGTCATCAATTGGCACATGCAAAGCTAACTCATGTAATTAATGCTATAATAATTATACTACATGATAAATGCCTCCATAAAACAGCTTGAAAATTACTGCCCGTCTAGCCAAACAGTTCATTTGGCGGGCACACTGCGAAAGCACGTCTTGCCGCGCAGAGATGAACACGCACTTGCTACAGAACCACTTAATAGTGGGACTGTCTCTTCAATTAAAAACATTATTTAAAACGTTCTCGTTCGACCCGGCCGCTAATGTTCTTTCAGAGCGTGACTTTATTTTTTGAATACTCCGTATGACGCTGTGTGTGAAACTTATAACTGCCTAAACTAAACTCAACAAATGAAGCAGCCCAGTGGACTTCGTGCAACGAGGTAACGCAGTTGTTCATGGATTTAAATCAGGATTCACAAAGTGGAGTAATACAATACAATACAATACAAACTGCTGTTTATTGACGGAACTGCAACATACATTGCTTGAGTTCTCGTAAAAAATAATAGGTAAAAGGTGTAAAATATCACACTGCAACAGACGAAGTTACAATTGACAACATATTATATCAACGCATACATAGGGGCAAATACATTGACACGATTCCTCTTCCATCATAGTCACAAAAATCAACGTTATACGTAATTTTACATGTCAAACACAGTGATCACTAGCCCTAAAAATTTTCTTAACTTCGTGGACAAACTTCTTTGCTGAGGTGAGGGATCGAATCTCACTCGGGAGAGAGCCCCATACCTCCGGTAGGCGGTGAGCCAGAGCATGGCGACTTGACTCTTTGGTGGTGAATGGTCTCACGAATACCGTTGCCCGACGGGCCGTTCGCTTTTCCATAGCAGAGATGCAGAAAGAGATGTCACCAGGAATTTTTCCTCTTACTATTTTGAAGGCAAGAAAGGCAGTCTGAACCTTGCTGATTCCACGGAGGCGAAGAAGCTCAGCATTATCTAAAATATCTGTAACGGAAGCACTGCGACGCCGATCGAAGATGGCCCTAAGTGCGTCGTTCTGAATGATTTCTCCTTTGTGCAGCGTTCCCTGAAACCTCCCACCCCAGATTGTGATTCCATAGGAAAGCAGAGGAATGAGTAACGCTTTCGTTTTCGAGCGCTCGTTGCTAAACCTGCCGCATGTGGTTGAGCTAATTACTCCGCACCGCCAAGACCGTTGCCTATGAGGTTGCGTATAGTTTGCGACGCTTCCCGTGGAGACCCGATTCAGATATCAGTGCAGTGACGTTCAGTTACTTCCTTGCTGAGAGCAGGAAAAACATCCTTTGAGTTGACCCCACAGCAGGTCGCCTTCCCTGTGACAGACCTCGGATCTTAACCTTTAGGTATTACTTCGGTGGCATATAGGGGCGACCTTTGCCTGATTATTCCATCACAATGTACCTGGTAAGAATCTATAGACTTGTCAGGTACGAGTAAGGCAGAGAATAAGCAAAGGTGGCCTCAACAGGTCTTCATAGTAATACCTAAAGGTTAAGAGCTGAGGCCTGTCAGATAGGGGAACAGATGAGGGTCAGCTCGAAAAAAAAAATAAAAAAGAATCTATAGACAAGTGAACGAACATGAATAAATCCAACAATAGTGAAAACGAAGTTATATTATCAGTATTATTGGTACTGGGACCGAACCGAGTGGTTGAGCCTAGCGTTTTAAAGGTTGTGGATTCGACATCCGCACTCAACTATGTGTAATTATTATCCAATTATCCTGTCATCTAATTACACTGCAATCACCTATTCGATTCCATTGCTCAAGTGATTCCGTTACCTTGCTGTCGTTACTCAATTTCCCTGATCTTAATAACTCCACTACCTTATTCCTGTCATTGCATTGTGACGGTGATATAATTTGCACATCCTACAAACTATCCCTGCTGAGTCTATATGCAATTAACCCGTTGCAACCATTCTGAATATGTTTATTAGTCAACGATAAAAGTGGGCGACAATTGTTCTATCCGCTGAACGTGACATACATCTAAGAACACCCTTCTCTATATATCCTCAAAAAGAAATAGTTAAAGTGAGGAGGCGTCCCATTTCTCTAGTCCTTAAACGCTATTAACCCGTAACTAACCCGTTTCTTTGCTGCCACGTACCTTCCTCCCTAACCAAGTAGGCTCGTTGCATCATCGCATTGCCCCTCTGAGCACCTTATCTACATCCATTTACTGACCTTCATTACAATATCGATTGAATGTGTCGTGTCTGCCCGACACCACCTTCGCGAGAAGCACCCCGCAGACGCAGGTGGCATTTCGATGTCTAGTCATCCCCTGGTTTCGCACATCTTTCGACAAGGTAAATATGATATAATATCACGTCATATCTTGCATTTGAACTAAGAATCCAGCGAACGGTATAGCGAAGAGTTGATTTTGCCACAGCGCAGTGTTGGGGGGCGCCGGGGTATCAACTGAAGTCGACTCGGACGAACGACCTGAAGCGGAAGAAGCCGTTGCGACAACGTTAAGCAGCAACAAATAGCAAACGACAAGAGACGAGGGGTTGCTGAGACGTAAATGCCAGCTGACGCTTTCCCAGGCATCATTATCAAGCTCGAGACGAGAAAAGAAATGGCTTCCGAGCCTCTTAAACCCCGTCCAAGCTTTGTACAACTGCTCCCCCACCTCCCCTGCGCGCGAAAACGGCGACCAAGGGGCTTTAGCGCCAGAGCCAGCGACAGGACGAGGGATCGACGAGGCGACAGTCGTCGTCGTTGGAGGAAAAAATCATGATGGTGATGTCACGTGATGACAAAGCAAGGCGGCGATAACGACGCACACGGAACAACGTGGGTATCCTGGGCGAAAACGCAACAAGGCGCAGGGCTGCCGGACATCGAACGGACGACACAACCGACGACACACCACAAGACAGCTAGCAAGCTAGAAAGGCGGACGTCATTGTGCCGTCAGCAAGCCTGAACCCGTTCGGGAGAAGCAACGAAGGGAGTGCATGGGAGAGCGACATAAGTCTTCAAAGCATCGTCGGCACGAAAGTCTACAAAGAAATAGTGATATCTTCGGGAGGACGCATCTGTTATATAATACTGTTGTAGTAAAGGAATATCCTGGATGACTAGGCTATTCATCGCCGTTGTTCAGTATTGCAGGGTTTTCCTCAGCGTTACCTACGTTCGGGGACTGCGAAAAGGTGCACCGACAACGTCTCCTAACTCCTGAAACGACCCGTTGGCGTGATCGGCCAGCAGTGAATTTATTCTTGGGGAAGTGTATTTTCACTGTTTATTCCTCATGCAGTGGGACTTTTCTGGGTAGAAAAATCAAGTTATTTTACGTTATGTGCTCCATCGCTCATTAGCTAATTCTCAGGTAGTCCAGGAGATATTAGTAGTTCAGCATATAGACATTGATGTTTGGGTGGCATTTCCGAAATCGCCATCAGCAAAAAGGTGACAAAATGAGTCCTTTTGAGCTCGAAAGACGCGCACAGTGATGTGTAGTTGTGATTCAAGTTCCAACGTACATGCCTGCATCTTTTGCCAGGCGTCATTAAGCAGACAGAACGAATGTCAGGGACTACCTTAATTACTACTGCGTATCACAGTTCCGCAAAATACACACTAAAGTAATCAAACATCTAAACAAGCCCTTAGTGGCTCACAGTTTGCTCGATGTTCGTTCATTGCTTAATGGACACATTTCAGTAAACTTTATAAATAGACATATGATATATAGCTTTGATGTTGAGAGTTAGTGGTCTCGGTATACTGGGCACGCGAGCCGATAATGGACAGTCGGATGCAGGGGGTACGGTTTGGGGTACGGGGGGGGGGGCACTATATCAATACCAGCAAACAGAGGGACGGGTGGATAAGCCGATGATAACACATCATGGCAAGAGATCTCCTTCCTTTGCGGCGCGAGATGCATTATCCACACACACTGTACGCACATTGGTTTAGTGCCAGTCGGTAGCAGGGCTAGAAATCCTCTCTCTCTCACTTTTTCTCCTAGTGCCTCTCACACACAGACACGTATCCAGCGCCGATAATAGCAAAGAGCCACAACACAGACCATCAATGGGATTTATGTGGATTTACAGTGGCGGCGGTGGCGGCGGTGGCGGCAGCTGCAGTGGCGGCGGATAGATTGTTTCAGTGCGGGTGTGCCTCGCTATACACTCAGTCGAGCTAGGCCACCGGCGGCCGAGCGTCTGTCTGGCCACGGACGGTTAATCAATCAATGGAGCGTAAACAGCATACACGTTAGGGTTTTCGCAGACGGCGGCATATGAAGCGGCGAACGATGTATACAGTGAACGGATCGCTTGTTGTTGTTGTTATTGCTGTTGTTGTTGTTGTTTCTTAGCCAACTATCGGGACGTCAACGTCGACGAGGTCGCCGACGATGGCTTAGACAAAATGGGTCCTCGCCCGCTGAGCACTGTCCCGTGCCGGACATAAACAATGGCGTCTTCCGGAGCCGGCAGTCCGTCTGCACGTTGGCTCGTCCGTCTATAGGGGACGAATCGGAGACTGCTCAGGCAATTGCTAGTACAGCGGGTCGGATCAGGATGCACTGGCATCCATGAATACTAAGAAGGCTGATGTTGTGCACTATGTGGTACTATGCGGCCGGCCACCGTAGAAATAATGAGCTTTTCTCCAAGCTTACGTATAGGCGTTTGTTTTTTTGGACGTTTCTGTTGCAGGCAGCTTGGTGCGAACATGAGTGACAAATGAGTGAACGCATGCGGAATCGTACCCATGCTGCTGTACGTCAACACACGATGGCAAGATACTAATAGTATGTTGTACTACGGAAAAAAACAACACCTCTGAGCTGCCTTTGGATTGGAGAACGCTGATCGCCATTAAACAGCTGGTGGTAAGAACAGCTACGCTATCGTCAGATACCGAGACTGCAGCCCTGAGGAAATCACTGTAAGACGCTGAGAACCCTGCACAACGATGGAGAGCATTTTGTAGCGCGTGTTTGGCGCCACATATCGTACACGCTCCCGGCGACACTCACCTATATATTTGATAGCTATCAACACTGAGCTGCATGCGCAGGTCGAGTGGCACTTAGCTCATATTTTCAGTAGCAGTCATTACAACCTCGTAGTGTCCCACTGACAATGGGTCTCCTCTAGTCTTCGTTGGCGGACCTCTAGACAAGTAAAATGAAATATCTCTGCTCAGTTTCGCCAAACGCTAGCTGGCCCTCGTCCCACCAGAGAGCTATCCACACGTCGTTTATGGGGAAAGGGTCACGAAGAACTCTGAATTCTGCTACCTCACGGGCGAGAAAAGTTCGCCGGATAAGAACAGCGCGCCCGCGACCACAACTGCCTCTCGTTGTCAGCTGTGAAGGGGCAATATTTGAAGAACGGCGTGCCGCAAACGCCTTTCGGCATCTCCTCCATACTCCGTCCGAATCTCTGAGCTGTCCAGGTCTGCACATCAGCAACCCACAACTGCCTTCAACACATACACTGAACGAGTGTTCAGTGCCGGATGAGGTCGGGGATGGCCTCTATGAAGAACATGGGCGGCATGCGAGGCGTACTGGGAAGCATCAACTTCATACGAAGCCCGCACCCCGCAGTTGAGGGTGAAGCTGTGCGCACTACTTCCGTTCGCGACAGTTTCCGAGTCAAGAAACTTATCTAAGATGATCCACACACAAGCACGCTAGCGATTCGAGGTATGTCTACGAGAGCGGTTAGAGCCCAAATCATCTGACCAGTTGGTCGCGGGGTCGTAGCTCATAACGGGCGTCAAACGGGGGCCGTGGGCGAAGGCTCGCAGCTGGATGTTGTTGGGACATTCTCAACCTCGATTGACTCTAGAGGTCCGTCGAGGCCAAAGCTGTGTGAGGCAGTGTTTTTCATCGTCGGCATGGGACGGCGAAGCACGCGTCGAGCTGAGGAGTTTCATAGCAGTATTTATTCCCTGTCACTCGGCCGGTTGACGGGAATTCCAAACGGGTGGTGGGTCACGTGTTTTTGGGCAACATTTCTTCGCTGTAGAATCGTTTTGCGAGGTCGCCATCGTTTGCCTGTTGGGTGTAGCCAATTACAAGTTTTTAAGGTGCACAGTTCGTAGAGACGCCAGTCTGCACAATGAAAAGATGACCAACTTGGAAACGTGACTCCTTTGAGATGAATGAGATGAGCTCCCAGCTGGGTGCAAGGCTTGGGAAGGAAAATGGAAGTTTATTCAATTTCAGAGTTGGAAACCTAAGTTGAATATAGGTCACTTCCGGCGTTGTATCGTCGTTGGACACGGAAAGGAAATCTTAATAGAATCCTTTTCATGACATTGTTCCACCTCATAAAGACATTACTCCCGAGTGAGACACAGCTGGTGCCCAGTCAGGGATCCAGGCGTCATACTCGGATTTTTATGGCCGGATAAAGGAGCATTGATAGAGTGAACTATTTGCTTCCACAAATAGAACTGCAGGAGATAATGGTGCTGTGGTCTCATCTGCTGTTCCCCAAAAACGAAATATAACACATTGAAATCATTCGGCTTCTCGACGTAGCCGAGTCCACTCACACGGAAGCAGCAGGTAGAGCTACAAGTTTAATACCCCATATACCGCATATAATTATTACATTAGGTACTGTGCTACCGACTGGTCGCCGCCTCAAACCGCCAGAGGCTACCACGTAACCAGGCGAGGTAGGCCGTAGGCCTACAGAGCCTACGGACCTAACGCACTTCATGGCTGAAGCATGACGATGATTTGATTTGTGCATTTTGAACAGATCTGTTATAAATATAATTGATAGAGCCGGTAATGAATTGCATTATTTTCATTAAACTCGACACCTCTCAGGCACCCTGCTACAGGCTTGGTCCTTGTGCACGCGCTGATATAAATTAGCGCTATATGTGTCCCACATTCATGCTGGGTTTGAAGCCGAATGTTTCAACGAGATGGAGGACCAAAAATGTTTGTGATACCCTCATCCATAATATTCTCGAATCCGCTAATTCTCTTGGATACTTTGAGCTTTTTCGTCTGAGCCGTCTCGCGACCTGATTGTACTATCCTGTGCCATAATATTGCACGAAGCTAACTTTTATACGGACTTGCATGTGCACGATTGCTGTCAATGCATAGAGTGAATATTTATATTTGTGGGGGGTATTGCGCCAATTACAATATTTTATAATATTATTTTTACGAGAACGAAAGTGATGTACATATTACCGTTTTGGCAATAAAGTGCATTTAAAATAAAGCAGTAATGGATTCTGTTTAAAATGTAGAAATGAATACTTTATTTTATATTATATATTCTCATATATGATAAAATAGGTGTACAATAGTATATTCTACACCATATAAAGTATAGTATAGCTAAGTACAGTATGTCTTGTAAATATATATATATATATATATATATATATATTTTCTTATTGTTTAACACGATATATACTATACTGTATATAGGATGCTATTGTACAATCCACACGTAGCGTACGAATCTTCTGATAGATAACTGGCGCCTGCTGATTTTGTCAATTAAGTCATTATAAGCACTATACAGACGTACCGTTTACGTGCAGCCAAGTAAAATAAACACGAGATGCTTGCAACACTAGTTCCGTTACCAAAAAAAAATCGACAACAATCAATACATTTATTTCACAAAACCATATCCGGATACGCAGAGGCGCTTGTGCGGCTTCCGTCTCTTCGGCAAAACGGCCCCTGCGATATTCGGCCTTAGCAGAGCGGTGACCCACTAAGCACGTTCCTGACACAGGTCATACACAGGTTGATTCCCTTCATGAGAAGGCTACTGAACTCCTCTAGGGCTGAAACCAACAGATTCATGGAAATAGAGCAGAGTAGACTTATTATCATATTTGGAAAAAAATCACAGTCTGTCAGTTCCGCACTCGTTACAGTGTTAATTGAAGCATATGGCATGTTTGCAGTTCACCCAGTGGAACCAGCCATGAAACGCTCCCGTTTCACGTTCCACCGTTAAAGAGGTTGCGCATATATCGAACGTACTCGATCCATTAACGCTAAGTAATGTATAAAACCTTTCTTTGGATGTCAATTATTAATTAATTAATATATATATATATATATATATATATATATATGTATTACATTAGCGAGCTCGCTAATGGCTCAATACACTCAGAGACAACGCAATTTCTCTTTTCGGTACGATTGGAGACTGGAGAAGTGGAGCACCCCTATACATGTAAAAACAAACTTTTTCGGGCTGACTCTCAGCCAACATTTAACGTCCACGGTACCGCTTTCGCATATATACATGTATGTATGTATATATATATATATATATATATATGTAAGCGGTGGCAATTAGTAAATCGTAGTTTACACATATGTGTACACACCTGGCAAGCAGGGAACGAAGCAGCTAACGATGATGTAAATAAAGGCGCAGAACATCGCGACCCACCACGAGATGAAAATGAGAATCAACAACCAAACAATGCTCCATAGCACGTTCATTTTTGAAGCACGCTTGCTGCGTATACACCGTCTACGATACTGAAACAGTAGTTAATTTTCACACTTGCTTTCACACAGCAGCTAGCCACAGTATTGAGCACGTGAATACTGCTACTCAGAACTACGCATCGGCTGGTCAGTCACGGCGTCTCCTCGCTGAAGTGCGCCTTACCAATCGGTGGATTGAAAGCAGCGCCGAGTAAGACGGACCCCGATCATGATTCACGACGGGTTAGCGGTCGGCCAAGCTAGATCTGATGAGATGAGAAACTCCGAGCTGGAAAGCATATGAGGAAGCTTCATTACCGCTGAGGTTCTCATTTGACAGTTACACCAATACGTCGCTTTGGTTTTTCGCTGGGCTGATGGGTGAGATGGGTCGTTGACGAAATACAATCAGTCGATCGCTAAGATGTTGGCACGACACGCATCTTGTATCCTGTCAACCATGAGCGATTTGATGGCAAACTGGAACCGCGGTATTAGGTTTTCACTGTGACCAGTCAACATGGGAAGGTCGGGTACACGTGGCAATGACAAACCTCAACCGATGTTGTGAATGTGTGAGTGTTCGCGGTCGGACAAGCTTCGTCTGCCTAAGGCGCTAATGAACTCCACGGCGTCTATCGTCTCTCTGGCTGGCCTTTGACATCGATCGAGTCAGGCAGTTGTATCCCGTTCCACGTGTTTGTCCAAAGCTACCCCGCGACCAAGCACACAGTCACACCATTCAATACAACGGCACGAAGCGTTTAGGAGCGCACTACGTCGTAAACCTACAACAACGAGATCATGTCGCCTGGGTCTACCTAAGAAAGGTAAATTTTCCGGCCGGACTCTCCTGCTAGTATTCAACGTACACGATACTCTAGAGCTCCACTATAATTTAGTCAAACATACAATAATTAGGAATTCTCTGGGGGCGAAGAGGGGAGATTAGTTGGGGACCGAGGCCGACATTGTCCCGAGGAGGGCGATGGCACGATACCGCTTTCGGCATTACTTCAAACGAGTCCGGGTCTACCCGTGAACACTGCACAGTCTCTCCACGTGCGGCGAGCAGCCACCGCTAGTATCCGTGCACAGCATTGTTATGTCATAATATGTCGTCTCCAGTGCTGTGTGATAGGGGCGGGATATTGCGCCAATGTACATTGCGCATTGATGTGTACCGTAGTACTTCTAGGTGATCGAAATCTCTCTCTGCCGTTGAGGGAGTCCTCTTCGGACGACGCTAACTAGGTCATGATCTCGAGATCTACGGCTGCATTTATCGATGTTTGATGTTCAAAGTGTAGGTACTGTCTTGTACTTGCTTTCAGTCAGCTATATTTGCATTTTTCAGGGGTCCGTCTTATGAAGCAATGCCGAAAGCAGTCGTACCGCGTGATGTGGGCTGGATGCGCGTCACCCCGAGAAGTTGACTTTAGTACAGTAGAGCCACACTTTGAATCCATCGTGTGATGTTCACAGGTAACTTGATGGACAACGGCTCAACTGTAACTTGATGGCAACGGTACAATACACGTACTTTTCTGCGGCAACCACGAGGTCCTGCTAATCAATACCATGATAGTGTCGAGTAGATGCGGCAAAGTGAGATATGTCACCGCCGCGTCTGTGTCCACCCCCCGCCCCTTGTACAGGCTCAATGTTCATGCTGACGAGTATCCGAATTTGAGAGCAGCATGTGTGATACGATGAAGCAGGGCATGCTCATATTGCTTCAATGGTTTTGCTAATAATTTCCTAATAGTGCTATGGCTCCGATGATTTTCCATAGAATGCAATAGGATAGTTTCTCCTTTCGAACACAACACCTCGCTAGCATTTCGCACATTCGAAGAAAGCGCCCATAATATTGTCCACTATACCTGAATCAATGGGCCGCCTCATTGTCATCAACATCGCTGTTTAGACTGTTTAGTCTTGCAAATGTAATTTTATTTTGTTCATATTGCTGTTTTATAAAAATGCTAGACAATTTTGAAAAAAGCCTCCAACGAGATCTACTTGCAAGAATCACGATGGTAAACAACAAAACAACGAGAACTTTGTAAAGAGTTCATCAATATGTAGCCCAATGTAGTCAAATTTCCGTAGCATTATATATCCTATGGAAATTTGACTTGTGAAATATATTTATAGCGTAATTATTGTCATGTTGTATCTCTCTCTCTCTCTCTCCCTCGTTAATCAATTGGATTGTTGATTACTAAACAGGACATTTGTGAACCAAACTGATAAGTATTCATCCCCCATATTCAAAGTTGAAATGAAACTACAATCCAACAGTTTTGATAACTTTTGTTACTTAAAATTTATTTCTACAAATTCAAATCTTGCCTTATAACCATCTCAGAAAATAGCCAGTTGAGCCTCTTCCTCGCTAACGTAATCGAGTTTGTTTTTGATTCGCCAGCGGTAACTCGTAGGGGACAACAATAACAACAATGGGAGACGCCAATGATGGGATGTCATCATGAGAACATTGGCAACTGTGTCGGTCCGTAAATGAACGACGACTCGGCCACGAGAAGACGTCTTGTACTCGACCCGCTACGGGGGAGGCACGCTGAACGCCGAGGGGAGACATCTCTACAGTTTGCTGTACGACGTCCCATTAAGGAAGTTGCGACAGCAGAAGTGCACGAAGTTGACCCCCTTCATAAGGAACTCGGCGAGCGGCTCGAGACCTGGAAGAGAAGGTGGACATTCGAACGAAAGGCGGCTAGTTGTTTAGTCACGATGTTCTGAGGACCATTTTCTCTAGTTAGAAATGTTTTCCGCAATGTACAATCGACTGTAGATTTGTATTATCGATGAAAGCAGACTACAGTGACTGGGTCGATTAATAATCGTCGAATAATAATCTTCTGTTCGCTTGACGGCGATACTTTTTTGTTTCGAGGACTTAGGGCCACATTTGCTGGTATTGCTGCGTCTGTAAAATGTATTAAACGATTTCAAACGGTGACTCGGGCTTCGGTCTACCCTAGTGTCTAAACGAATCATCCGTTCGCTTTGATAAGACGGTGATAGCCTGGAATTGGTTCAGGCGTATTCTGTCGTCCGCGTCCTATTGATGACATGTGCAGCTATTTCATACACAGAGTGTAGTGTATCTATCAACTGGAAAGCTCATCGCGACACTAGCGAGATATATCATAGAATGTGAGAGACAGGCCATCCAAGGCAAGGGCCATCCATTAGTGTATGCCCCGAAGTGCTCTTATAAAAATTCGAAGAAACATATATACGCCGTATATAAGCACACACTAAGTGAGCACCTCTTCTCCCTAGCTGGCAAAAACTGCATCCGGCAAGTAAGTGGGTTTGACCAATTTCACACAAATGTAACCTGGATAACCAGTCCCACCAAGTGAAGCTCAACCCTTGAAACACTGTTAGATCGAGACGAATCACGATTTTCCTGGTTACATCTGTCCTGGCAACGTACAAGTAAAGTAAGCTGTTAACATCATCTAACCGCAGCCATAAAAGGCTTTGGGTATCTTCCGCCAAGACAATCAATAATTATGTGACAACTTCGTAGTTTGCCACGCCTGCGTACATTGTACACGCTTCTATCATGTTCTCCATACAGACCTTTGACGCACGGGGTAAAGAAGCTGACCAGGATGTAGAGACCCGCACAGAAGAACGCGATCTCCCACGAGATAAAGATTAGCAGGAGGAGCCAGATCACCGACCACACAAGGCTTTCACAGCTTCGCGCCATCTTCAAACTTCGCCGCTTGTCGTTGACCACAAAACACTATGGGTATCCTCCCGTATACAAACTCCTCCTCAACAACGGCCACCGGAGGCAACACTGGCAATAGACAGACTGATGAAATGCTGGTTAACTGGACGATACACCCACCTCAGTAAGCATGCAAGGCATTGAATTTTCGAAGGAAACTTGTCTCGTCTCTCCACGCAGCCGGCCACAGTGGAACGGTATCGCAGACAATCAGCTTGGACACGGGTGGATGCTAGACAGGAGGCTCGGGGAAGCTCTGCTTAAAAGAGGACAACTGCCAATCCTTGTGACAATCCAACGACTGCTCCCACACCCGTATGCCGTGTCTTGTACCGCTCTCGACGTAGAAATGTTAATCCGTTAAGATCGTATCGGCTGGCAAACAAGCAACTAAGCCAGCTCGAAGGGGCATTAATTCCTAGTTAAGCCTACACCAGCGCATGTACACGCACAGGCCAATCTGGCCGTCGCTGTTGGACAGCTCGGCAATTTGTGGGCCGCCATCAAAAACGAATAGCCGTACTGACGAAGGTGCACGGTCGGTGTACGTCAGATCTTGAATCCAGTTCGTTGACGGCAATGATGCGCGATTCTCTGAAAGTGGAATACCCTGCTCCAAATGACGACAGTTGCTGCCACAGTACGATACGCCGGGGGCGTCATTTACGTGGCAGCCGGATGCGTATGTGATGACATGCCTATTGTGACGTAACGAGTATGATCACTAGATATAGGCTAATAGATGCGGTGGAAAGGGATTTCGCCAATCTGATCGTGTACGTGTGCTACCTACCTGTTGAAATATAGCACTGGCATCGTTGTTGAGCCGTGCTTGGATGTGTACGAGAAACGTGTAATATCAACACAACTTGTGCTTGACATCCGCCCAAGCAAAAATTATGATGGGATTACCCATAAAAGACATTTACATGGTTATCACGTAAGTCGAGTGCGTGCATATATTGACGAAACTGAAATGAACCAATGAGCAACTCCGATGATTCGCTGCGCACCGATCAGTGCACAACCACCAAAACGCATGTGGGACCTCTGAATGGATACCGCTTATTCGACAAATAGATAAAATCCATACATTGTCTTTCGTAATACAATGTGTAAACCGTTCGGCTCGCACCGGCACACACCAGGCATAATGTCTGTGTCGATTCAGCCATTTCCACTTTGGACGCCCGTCGTCGTCTACGAGATTGTGGCTAGAGCTTGGGCTGTGTCGAAGTTCAGATTATTTATTTACTTAAAGGTGAATTATTTATTGACCGATTATTTATTGACTTACTCGTGGACTTATTACTGACTTATTCGTGACTTATTCGCGGTCGAGCTAACTTTTTAGTTAGACATATGATTAGTGCATAAAATAACAACAAAAAATAATGAAATAGTGAAATAAATCTACGTAGTCTCCGTGGACTGCAGACTGCGCTCCATCAGCTTTTCTCTCAGAGACACGCGATCATTGCAGCTGGCTTAGATAGTGTCACTAGACTGGAGCTCTTCGTGCAAGCTACGGGATCCTCCCAGTGGGGCAGCCTGAGTCTACTGCAGAAATATTAATAAGTCGTGTAAAAAAACATTCAGAATAACAAACTGATAAGGGTTCCGATAGATCCGGAGGTCACACTTTGACACACGGTCTATACATCGCGGACAGAGCTATGCTTTCGCTCACAGTGATACTCAAAATGACGTTGCTGCTGATGATAAAAAAAAGTAACTAATCATCTAAGCGAAATTCGTTTCATAACTCTGTTTGATATTTCCTACTTAAATCGCATGCCTGGTAGTAGATGCTAACCTTTAGTAAAATATTGTATCGAAAAAGAGATGTTTGAGCTGACTCTCAGCTGTTCCCCTATTTGCCAAGGTTCAGCACTTAACCTCAAGATAATAGCACGAGGATCTGTGGGGGCCACCTTTGCTTATATTTGTCAATCAGTCGTACCTGGCAAGAAATATCCGCAGATAAAGTAAGATAATAAACTCATCCAAAAGTGGTTCGCGTCTTGGCAGGGTTTGATCCCAAACAACTCTCGTCTAGCAGAGACGCTCACCAGTAGACCATATATATATATATATATATATATATATATGTATTATACATGATATGTATGTGTAACTCTTATTAAGCAGAGTAAACGTTCCCGGGTGACTCACAGCCAGCACTGAACGCCTACGGCACAACTTTCGGCATGGGTCCTTAACACGGACAGCGTTGAAATGCAAATGAGCAATGTGTGGGGATCGAACTCGTGCACCTACGTGTCCCCTCCGATTGCGAGGCGCACACGAACGCACCACGCTACCAGGCTCGAGGGCACATTTGCATTTAAGGGGTCCGTCTTATGAAGCAATGTCGAGGGCAGTTGTACCGTAGACGTTCAATGTGGGCTGTGAGTCAGCCCGGAAGGTTTACTCAAATTAGGTACGTATATGTTATATATATACACATTCGTTACAGATGCGTACACGGCAATGAACTAAAATCAAACCGTCCAATATCACTCCTTCTCAATTATACTTCCCATGATTCCATTAGTAGAAGCTCAGCAGTGAGAATGAACTCACATTTACTTGATTGGTAACAGATCGGCACCAATAGTGAACGTAAGTTGTAATCGTCTGCAAGTTGCGTCTGCAATGCATCTTGACACCCTCCCTTCGAGCTTCCTCTCTCCAACGGGTCCCGAAGATTGAAGTGTTTCAAATGGCAGCGATGGTTATCAATCGGCGGGGCGCATACAAGTCGACCCTGAGAACGCGCATGCATTGGCGAGGCATTTCACCTTCTCTGCATCAGCTTGTCCACCGTAAAGTGTTTGTATCCAAATCATCGATATCGTCGATCGAATCGACTGCAACAATCAGCTTGACGATCGAGTTGGCCGAACTCGCGTTCAACCATTCGGCGAGCAGAGTGCCTCGAACAGCTTCGAGAGTTGCGGGATCATTAGTGTCACTCGAAGAGGAGCAGGATCTCTCATCTGAACTCGTGAGTGTCAAGCGACTCGACCGGGAAGATGTCGTCGGCAACCCCCGCCGCCTGCGAGTGTCCCTGCGTCCAGAGGCGCCGACTCGAGTCACGTTTACCCGTGAAACGCACCGCGATTCTCGTCATGTACCTCTGCTCGTTGGTGCTCGGAGCTCTCGCTCTTATCATGCTCGGTGTGAGCCTATACGTGGAAGACAGGTGGGGCTAAATAAACTCACATATCTACTTCACATTATATTATACGTGACTCAAAGGTATAGCTCCCGGTGAACGGTGGCATGTCGATTCACGATGAAGGTACACTATGCTCTCAAAGCACGACGAAATGGAATAGCGATCGCGTGCGACGCTTGACTGAGATCAAGCGAAAAATACGATTTTCAGTGACAACGATTACCGTTGCACGTTCGCGCTCATTTGCGTTACATGGTACATGATTGCATTCGTATACGATGCCGTACGCGGGGCGGCTGCCTCGCAAAACGGTGATTTCGCCCGCTTCGGTTTGAGTCGTATGTGGCCTTGTCATCATCAATCGGACAATGAATACTGCTCAAGCTGTGTTCAATTATTTTTGGGTCAGTTAGTGGCTGTGTCGAGTTGGGTGGAATAAGCAACTGTCATTATATGGCATATAGAATTGAATATATTAAATGAAGGTGACTAAACTACTGAGACTATCTTTTGTCGGGAAAAGCCGCACGGCGTTCGCGGATCGGACAGCCCAATCTGACTGACCTTCGACGTGACGAAGAGCGTGACAAGTTTGAAAAACGTCGGAATGAGGGCAGCATTAGCCTCCAGATCATGTTTATATTCATTTTCGTGTAAATAGTTACTGAGAACACATGGATGTCATTTTAGTTCACCGGATAAATTATACTATCTACTCGACATTGCATATCCAACACAGAAATCCTTGTATAGGATTGCCTTATTCTATTGTACCACCGGCATTGTGAAGATATCGCGGTTAGTTCGTACGTTTCTGCCATTTCAATGACTTCAATTAGTAATCGCGCTCATTATCACTAATCGAATTACATACGCTCTCTCGTGGGTGCGTGGGCGTCTATTTCTATACGTTTTATACGTCGATCAACAGGACGGACTTCCACTCAGCACTGTCCTCATGGGGTATCGACTCAAAGCATCTGGCCTATATCCTCCTCTTGCTGAGCCTCGTCACCGCCCTCGTCGACAAATTGCAGCAGTTCTGGATCGAGCTCGAAGTATCGTCCAAGGCACATCTATTCGCCGTGAGGAGCGCTACGTTCAACCGGAACTCTGCTCTCATCAACTGTGAACCTTGCTACGTCTAGAGACGCAGCGTGCGCTGGCTAGACGGACGTGTGGAACATCGACTTCGCCGACTCCCGCCAACGCCATTATATTGTCGATGGGCTGAATATAATGCTGACAGATAATCATTGTGCCGGCTCACTCAATTCGAAGTGAGCTTTCCATGTAAACAACACAATTAAGAGAGAAAGAGAGAGAGAGAGAGCGAGAAGATTGTTAAGAGCGAAAGTACAAAATTGTGGTTGACACAAATTTCCAAAATTGCTTGTAAACTGAATTACGTTATGACGAGAAATACTTTGTGGACGTATTGTATCTGCTCAGGAACGATGTTGTTTTGCCACGGACGACGTACGACGGCGATACGATCGAAGACTAATCACTTAAGAATCATATTGCTTGGTACACCATTCGAGAGAGAGAGCAAGAGAGAGAGGAGAGAGAGAGACTATTGTAATTATTCATATTCATACACTTGTACAGACCTGCATGCATATGTACGCGCGATATTGCAGAATCTCATCTGTACTTTTATATATTTTGTCTCATCGTCGTGAACCATCGTCATCGTGTTTGCCTTCGACTCAATGTTGCCGAACGCCATTGACGTTCCGAGGTACGCACCCCCCTGCAATGATTATGTTGTGGACAATGCGCCGGTAGATTGTGGTTACCCAAATAATGATTGCGGAAAAAGAGAGAGGGCATATCTTGTAAGTGATGAAAAATCGTAGAACATTCGAACGTGTCAAACGACCGAGGGTTTCAACGAAGCCCGGGGGGTGAAGTTCACACTGACTGTGATGTGACGCCGCATGCGAACTCGACGAATTTATTGAACGTTGTAAATACTAAGAGATTGATTGAGGACCACCTTTTTTTCTCTAAGAATAAATTGCAATAGCTGCAGATCGAGTGTGAGATTATTTCAGTATTGCCGTTAGCTATAGAGGTTATAGAAAAAGTGCATTATGCAGATCAGACTTCACGGATCAGCTATTCCTCCGGTACTGTGCAATTTTCAGGATCGGCCCCTGCAAGTTTGAAGTATTGCATTGTTTAAACAAATACGTAAGTGGCTCCAAATCATGGCCCAGGTATCTGGAGGTCCGGGCGTTTACGGATGAAAGGCTATTATCGGCTAATAGCGGATATAATAGTCATTGGGTCTCCCCCGCTGAATGAGATCGCTGATTCGTGTCGCCGCTAAGCGACCATGTCTGTGTCAATGCCGATGTCTCGCGTAGACAATCTGACAGGCATGTCCGAGTGAATCGATAACGAAAACTAGTAAAATCGTAATAAGCAAACAACTCGCAGCGGCAACAAGCGGCGCGGTACGGGCCATATTATTGCGTTCGTCATGACTAACTTGCACGATATCACCAACTTACCACCCCATCAGTAACAACAAGCGCAATAGCCACGTGGGCCGGTCGCCTACAGTAATACTATTGCTAATTTGTGGTTGGGTTCATCTATGGCAGTTTCGTCTTAGTTACGCGAAAGTGAAAAGAAAAACGGGAATCTCGGCTGTTGTATTGTACGTCTCCATAGAGGCGCACTGATTTATTTGTATATAAAATTAAGTATCTATCGTTCTTCCGTTGTTTTCCACTCAATTGTTGACTATTAGCATCACTTGATCCTTATGACAGCTCTGCAGAAGCTGTCGACGTAAAGGCTAAAGGAGAAACAGTCAAATCCCATGAGTGTGATAGTTATGTATGTCATTGTTTAGTTGTCATCATATATGCAGTGTTAGTATTAATACTACTTATTGTTAAATGTATATATATGCTTTCCACCTGCTGTCGGTGCTGCTCGGGTTGCTGTGATCACCAAGATCACAGCTGAGCTAAACTTAACATGATATTCGACATTTCACAACCATTTGAAGAAGATTTCGCTGAACAGACGGTCAGCGCTCCTACCGTTACAAAATATGGATTCAATCAATTGAAAACCATTTACACATTGGTTAACACATCGATGCTGCTTTTGAAACAAACCAAGTCTGGCTCGATGGTGAAGACGCGATTCATCTTAATTTTAGCAGTTTATCGATTACTTAGTAATTTACCTTAACTAATACTGAGGTTGCTTCATTTTTCCCCTATGATTCGTTTTAATTAGTCAACGCTGGTCAGCAGCATCCCCGAGCTATTGATCACGCGTTCCCGGGCTAGTGAATTTTCTCATAGACCTATTATTGCTCGTTGCAGTGTAACCATAGATGGAGGTCTTTCAACGATCGAGATTTCTGAAAAATCTCGCCGAGCATCATTTGGAGTTAACCAACGTCGAGTTCCCACTGTGGTGGGCCGAACAATTCTGTGTTCGTTTGGAACGCATGAATATTCACCGTCTTCCTCAGAACATTAGTAATGCGATCAAACGAGTGTTAATCCGAAGACTACATTTTACAGACGTTTGTAATAGTAATCTCCTCTCTACGGCAGTGGCTAATCAGTGGTGAGTCTTGAAACAGGTCAACCGTCAATTTGTCTGCATCTCAGACAAGACTTTTCAAAACAATATGAGGCACTGCCTGAGTTGGGACCGGTAACGGGGGTAACGATAAGAGCCTACCACTCCTGGGAAAACAAAACCATCCGTATCAATTTTCTTTGCAGAAGCCTCTCCCGCATGCCCACTACGAGATAATTACACCCTCTGCTCGATTAGTTGTGCAGGTATATAGTATTTCCTATGCTGTCAAAAACGCCGCTTGTAGACTGCAATTGTCATTAATTCAGACGGCACGTCGCAGCCACTACCATTGAGTACAACTAATGTCACTAACAAATTGGTTATGGGTGCAATGAACGTAACGCTAATATTAGTTAACATAGTCTAATCGGCAAATTCGATGATAACATTGTAGGTCCTTGCCGAATAAACAGAGAAAAGGAAGAAATTACTATTGCTCCAGCCGGCCCACCCCATACGAACGATCAGATTCATGTCGTTGTTGATTAAACAAACACTGAACGGCGAAAATCGAAAAACCCAATAATAACGCATGTAAAAATCAAGTATGCCAAGACAAAAACAGCACACGTAGCATGTCCAGTAATTGAAATCACAAAATGGCGCCCCGTAAATGGGCAGTCATTATCGCGCGGCGACTAAACACTGCACAGTGAACTAACTTTCCGGTGGTCGAACGAATCGGTGCACTCCAGCCAACGTTTATGCCGCGCGCTAGTTGAGCAATGAATTATTGTATTGTTCTTATTGTTCTTTCCTCTAAAGCGACTCGATCTCGATCTCGCCCTCCGGCTCGGGTCCCACTTCGTAGCCGTAGCGCGAGTTCCTCACGTACTCATCGTGGCGTTTGTAGAGCTCACCAGTGAACCATTCAATGGACAGCGGAGGCTGCGCTCCGCCGAACTCCTCCGGTAGAATCGACGGATCGATGAACTCGTGCAAGGTCGACATGTTCTCGCCATGTAGATGAACCCTGATGAACAGATGATGACAATGGGATAGAGATGGAACAACAATAAAAGACTTAATAATCTCATTAAGTTTCTCGGAAAAGCTGACCCGTAAAAGGGCCGGGGTTAACAGGGCTCAAAATTCGAATAATTTATTTCGTAATTCATATCATGGCATTCGAGTACAAAGGATGATCTTGGGACTCGATACTAATTAATAAATTCATATAATAATGGTGTAGAATAATTAATGTATAGTGACGAATAATAATCATATCCCTAATATCATTAATGAATATATTGTCATATGTTTGTAGCCAAACGGATTGACATGGCTGCTAGTAAACATCCAGACAGTTTATAGCTGAATAGGCTAATCAAGAACTAAACCAACATGTGCAAAGTTAGTCCTTTTGACGAAGTTATGTTACCTGTCACGGAGTTTGTACGAGAGGAAGGGTCGTCCAATTGCCCAGATAATGTTCCATAGTTGACTCTGATTGACGATATGAGCCCCTTTGAATCGGGCAGGATAGCCATCCTGCGCTGTGCTTATCAGTGCCTGTCGACCGGATCAACGAACGGAGAATTTCATTCAGCTAATTATAGATCGTTATATAAAAGCGAGAAAATAAACTTTATTAATAAAAATTAAATGAAAAACACTTCCGGGGTCATAATAGTGAGAAATAATAAGCGCTGAGCGCGTGTTAAGAGCTGAGGCCTATCAGATAGGCGAACAGCTCAGGGTCAACTCGAAAACAAAAAAAAATAGTGAGAAATAATAGGTAAAAAAAAACAACGAGTTAAGTAAAATATCTCGACCAGACCGGATAAAATTGGGTCTCTTTGAGTGTGAAATTTTTAATTTGGCGCCATATCAGACTCTCCCGTCTTCGTGGAGAGGGTAGCGGCCAAGATGGCGACGCCCGTCAAAACACAACAGCCGAACAGAGGAGTTCAAGAACTACAGGAATATATAACATGTGTGTTTTCTTTGCTCGCACATTGCGACAGACTGTCGTCGTCTGGTGATCTTCATATTCTTATTGATGCTGCTGGAGAAAGTTCTCGCGCGCCAGTACAGCTCCGTACGAGATAGTGACGAAACAGAAATTATTTGCAACGGTGAGTACTTTTGATTGCGATATGGTAAAATGTGCCTCAGAATATTCGACCTATATATATATATATATAGGCAGTGAATGATTTACAACGTTTCGGGTAACAATTGATTTCAGGCCCCCGTTGAGATTTATAGGAATCGGGGGTATCTCTAGATCGTGAAGATTTCAGAAGAGCGCAGCTAGGAGTTTGAATGAACAGACACCAAAGTTCATTTCATGCTCAACGACGTCTTGAATTGAGAGCCTCACAGGTGGATTTGTAGGACAAACTTTGAGCGCGAATGATCGATCAGCAGCAGCTGCTGCTGCTCACGAGACCTTATAGATAATAGAGAGATAGTGCATAGAGATTTTTAACACCTCTTCATTCGGCTTCTTCGTTAACAGCATATGGCATCCGAGATTAAAGTCGTTAGATGTATCTCACACTTGTGTTTACAATTGAAATAGACTCGCAAGATTATATCACATTATATGTACAATATTTGTTTTTAGTTTATTACAAAAGTGGGCGACAATTGTACCCGTTGAACGTGAAGTACATCGAAGAACACCCTCCTCAATATATTGTTAATACAACATCTGCAGCGAGAAGGCCCCATTGCCCCAGTCTGTATAATATGTTGTCTGGTTCTGTCATGTCGTGCGAGTCTGTCATGATAACGAGTTGCATGATTTAATGTAAGTCAATATACCTAACGACCTCATGGGTGACTACCGCTAATGAGTGGAACAATACGAACCATTGAGTTTCTTTCTTCTCAAGACGAAGACCCTGCCATCGCACAGTTGTTGCCATAGTATTGTATAATACGAAGATAAACGCACGGCAATCCCAATAATAACCACGAAGAACCTGCTTCTTTTAGTCGTTGAAATTTTTACGAACACCTGTAGTCTTGACAGAAGTGTAATGCCTTCGCAACCTCTTGGGCGCGTTCGGCGCCAACTCGGTGATCAATCGCTAATTGTCTGCCGGAGTATTTGTCGTTCGGGTCAGAAACTCTTGAAGTGAGATTGACATTTCTTATCCACTCTTCTCGTGTCCGTTTCCTTCGATATCGCCACCTACTCTGTAACTTGTCCCGCAACTTAGCCCCTGGTCCCGTCGAGGATATCTGTCCTCGACAGAGCTCTCTATCACGTCCTCCTGTTTCGCATAGGAAATTGTCCATCCGATCATCATGTTGCTGAACTTGTCCACCGGAAGGCGTAGGGATAGCGCAGGGGACTTGTACTTGGAGATGTTGTCAATATAGTTGTTATTATTATTATTAAATGAATGTGCTGCGTGTGTTTTGTTTGTGCCTCTTGTCGCCATTCTACTTGTATGTTTGTACCCATCAACCACCACAAAGTGCCCTGCGCGGGGTGTCGTCCGGGATGAACAGTATTGAGGTGAACTGTACCGAACTGAAGCGACGCTACGACGATTGCTTCAATCATTGGTTCAGCGAGGGATTCCTCAAGGGTCGTACCGACGACCCGTGCAAAGGGCTATTCGAACAGTATCAGACGTGTCTGCGAAAGGCGGTTAACGACCAGAAGATCCCGCTCTGGGAGATCGAAGCTGATGTGCTCGGTTGGTGACGGAGTATTTGTTTGAATGAACTGAACTGTATATTGATTTGATTGTAGAGAAATTATTATCATTTCATTTTCCATTGACATCAATGAACGCATATTTCTACGAATATACCCGTGTACCCTGGGCTCTCTGTAAAGGAGTTCACATGGAACACTGGCTCGCTAAGTCATTAATGTAGCACTGACAAGGGATAGCGATTTTAGAGCAGAGCAGAAGCCTTGACTGTATCTTTGACATATGAATCATTTATGGAAATTTAAAGGGCCAAAATTGATTTAATTCCTCTCCAATTAGCGAATTAAACGACGTGTCCACTTTCCTTGTTCGGTTTACTGAAATGCTAATCAATATTGACATTGTAAAGAAAACAACGACTGTCAATTGAGGACAGTGAGTAAATTTCTAGATAATTGAAATAAATGGCATCGAATAATTCAGAACACACACACACGCACGGCATCTCATTGTCACCTATCTTTTTCCTTGCTGACATTGCGTTATTTGCGTTCTAATTGTCTGCGCGTTCTCATCGATTTTCAGGTACAGAAAAGGAGAAAACTCCACCTCCATCCGCGTCGCACGGTGCCAAAAGCTGAATAGCATTCGTGTTGTTGGCCAATCTTAGATCTTATAGTTCCGATTTAGAAGATCTTGTATATTTTTGCATATCTAGCTGTAGTATCATTTAATCCGCCACAAATATCAGATATCACATTAAGCCGCATAGATCAGATATTCGTATTGGGACAGTCGGGAGCAAAATGGCCGACGAGTCTTCAAACCCCTCGCAGAGCGACTATACAGAGTCGGATAGCGAGCACGAAGCTGACCGAGACGATCGCGAAGGGCTCGGTGGTAAGGAGTCTGATCACGGTGATGATTTGCCTTCGGACCTCAAGGGGCAATCGTTCGAGGAAATCCTGGCTTTAAAGGAACGTGTGGGCCTAAGAACGTACAAAACTGCAATTGGTCTCGAAGAGCTCGGCAATAAAAAGAGGCGGAAAAAGGTTCGTAATATCAATTAGCGCAATCGAATTCCAATGGACAATTATCTCTATATTAGTCGTCAGTGTACCCCTAATGGTGTCATTGTTTATTTTGAGAATCCCCGCCCCCCCTTAATAATCCGTGCCGCGGCTCAGTGTGGAGAGTAATATTTAAGTGTATCCATTGGTCCAATTCAGATGTTAATCAGCATCGCATGTTCAATATTCTATGCAGTATTATTCCTGACTAACAGAACGGTGTCCATTTAGGTGTATGTGTCTGATATATTGCATCTCGGATGACCCCTAGGTGTATCGTACTAATTTTGATTTCGTGCTGGCGTGTTTAGGTGTTTAAGCGAGACAACAAAAATCGTCCCCGCGAGATGAGCTCAAAAATTCCTGTTACAGGAGTCAGGAATATATTTGACGTGAAGAAAAAGGTTCGCGCCGATCCCAGATTTGAAAGCGGCTTTGAGGAAGTGCAGCCGAGAAACAATATTAAGGCTCAACACAAGGCCAAGCAGAAGCTCAAAGACTACGCTTTCATCGATACACTTAGGTGAGGCGGCATATGACAATAGGCTTCGTTGATGGGTATAGAAGACCGTTGGATGGTGGGTGTCACGTGAAACCCCTCGTTGTCGTTTTTGCATTATGACGTAGTCTACGTTTGGCAACTCAACTCCCATGATCAGGACTATCAATGGTAAAGCGTACGAAAGCGTTTCGCTGTTCACTGTTTGTTCAAGCCCACCGATGACAGGTGCACGCAAATCAGGCTCGGTCAAGCACGGAATAGGGCCAGGTAGATATTTGAAGTTCAGCCATACAGTTGTCATTTAGCTGACCCATCACACGCTAAGTGTGAACCCGGAAATTGTACGTCTCGCTTTACTTAACATTCCCATTTGTCACAGCGCTTGCTGGACTTACACCCAGTTGTATCTGTTATATAACACACTCATTGTGTTCTGTTTTACCTGGAAATTGTAGGCAAGATGAGCGACAACAAATTGAGAAAAGCCTATCCGAGGGTAAGCTCGACGATAGTGAAGCTCTAAGGGCAAGAAGACTCCTACAGAAAGCGCAATCTCGAGAGGTTACCAAACGGCAGATGGATATGCGAAAGCAATTAGATGAGCAATATACAAAATTCCTCAGGGACGCCAAACGATCCGGCGAAGAGGTTAAGTATATGACGAAACGCGACAAGAAGCGAGCTGAGCTTATTGTCAAGTTTAACGAACTGAAGAAGTCGGGCAAACTTGAAAAGTACTTGGAGAAGAAGCGTAAGAAGAATGCCTCTCGCGATAGGAAGAAAATGCATAAGGAAACTGCGTAGTGCCATGGCTGTTAGTGGCGCGCTCGTGCAGTCGTCGACAGCGTTTATAAAATAATATTGAGTATCTATATATATATATATATGTAGGAGAGGAAGTTAGTGAAATGGATTATGCGCGCGTTTTATGACTCTAAGCGGGGAACGAGGAAAGGCAACCTTGGCTAGCAGGGCAGCTTTTGTATGGCCGCGGTTGCGTTACTGATGGCTGTGTGGTATGGTAAGACAGTTGGGTGAAAAGCGCAGCAGTTAATGTTAAAGGAGGAGTTGTGAACGAAGGAAAGTTGATATGGTTCAATAAATTAAAAAATAATAATAAAAAGTTGTACATTGATCTTTGCGCAAATTCATTTTATCGGCGTTTTGTATTTTACCGGAGGCCGTTTGTGTAGCAAAACAATTGGTGTCATTAAGAAATTATATTTATTGGACACCTGTAGCATTGGGACAACGTCGATGGGGGACATGACAGCGAGACTGACCTGCCGAGAACTATAAATGACGCCAATTCATCAATGTATTATTAATTACAACAGCATAATAATACGAAAAAAAAAAACCAAAATAATAACTAGAACAAAACAAAGGCTTTTTCTTTGATGTTTTTTTTTGTTTTTAATCTTTATTACCTAGGCGTTACCATTTGAAATACATTCAGAATAAATTCCCCTCGTATCCAAACCCACTAGAAATAAACGCGAACATGGTCTGAGCAGATTGACATCGACGAATAGGTGTGTACCATGAGAATATATATATTCTATATATATATATATATTTATTATATATATATACCATGAGAGTATATGTGGGGACTAGCTCGTCGTCTTTATTGGATCGTTTTTTCTTTACTCCCAGTATAGCTACAAAAGGTGAGTGGCTCCTGGTATATGCCGAGCTCATTGCTTGAAAATCTCGTGGACGCTCCAACGATGTTCCTAGGCCCGCCCTGAGAATATCTAGACCCGTGTGTACAGAATACCTCAAATAGATTTGTATAGGGAGTTCAAGCAGCAACTCCGTGACAACAATAGAATGTTCTATGTTATATATGTATGTGTATACATTGCACGAATCGCAGAAACCGCAAAATGCTCGATCGAATCATGCGCGTTGACGTCAGATAAACATAGGACCTTGATACCTTTTGTCACACTTTCATTGGGCATCGAATTGTCACAGGGCGTACGAATGCTAAGGTCAGAAGCATGGTATAACCCCCCTCCCTCCTCATTTCGAGACCGACGCCATCATAGAAGAGAAACATTTCGAAGGTCTTCAACACTTCAATCAAGGACGACTACGACAGCATGATATCGACCTTGGGCTTACGGTTCGCCTTGGCATAAGCTGCGTAACATTTAGGCTAATGGGGGTGTCAGAACCGTCGCGCGTCCGTCTTCACATGATTTTTACTAATTATTAAAGCTCTACATATCATATTAGGGAACTGATAGGGTCTTCCAATTACGGTGCTCAAGCCTTCCATCCGGTGATCCTTATGTCTACGATTCGACAGCAAACTACTAAATGCAAACTACTACTCCTTCGCTTATAGTCATTTTAAGGCGCCAATCTTTTTGTTTTTAGCTCTATGCTTGCATTATATAGCTGGCGCACTTTATGCTTCGACGTCCGATTTAATCTCGTGCTAATTAGTGCTCCATACATTCACGTTCCACACGAGTGAAGTGGCCAAGTCGAGAACGGTCGGAATGATGAGAGTCAACCGCTGCTATGCGTTCAATCAAAACGCTGCCAAAAAGCAGCCACTTGCAAAGCTCTGCAATCTAGTAGCTTTTTGAAGAACCACGCCACCCTGAGAGAAATGTCCCGTGAAATGGCCTCCGGCCGTTCACCCAACTGTTTACACAGGCGCTATTGGTAGTTACCAAGTGCCTACGCTACGTTGTTGGCGATTGCCGGCCGGTCCAATGCGACGAAATTATGCGCCACCATCTTGCAGCCCTTTGTAGCCGCCATCCGATACGTCGAACGGAAGCCAACTTCGAGGCACCGCCTGTAGCTAATTTGTCGATAGTGATCTCTCAACGCTATCATCGTCCGCCGTTGGGGTCGTGTTCATTCACAACTAATGGGACCAGTGTGGATTACGCCGGTGGGTTTATATTGAAGAAGCAGCCGCGTAGAACTCGAAGAAAAAACGAAACAGGGGAGGAATCTAGGAACGCAAATGCTGTGAATAAATGAATGGGTTACGATCAGTTGTAGGCGAACTGGGTAACGAAATTGGCTTAGAGACGACGAAAACACGTATTGAAAATGTACGTGAATTGTCTTCTTCCGCATATCTGTATAATGTATGGGATCTGCCAATCGGCTGGCACGAATCAAGTCCACGGAGAAGTCTGAGGACTGTTCAGCCATTCATTCGGCATATGTCGAAGTTCGTATCGAATTAGCTCAACGGATTGCTCCCTTGCATCCTTCAGTGCCGTGGACGTTGTTATTACAATACAAAACACGAAATGGGGGGGTCTCATTGCACAAGCAATTGTCAGCGGCAGGTAATACGTTGGCAAGACGTGTTCCTGTTCGCTCATAAGATTAACATGATTATTATTATTTATGTCACTTGAGCTGTTTCGTTGATCTCAAATACTCCTCGAAACATTTCACCTTTGATATTACTATCGATTGTTATACTGTGACCTTAAAGTGCTAACTTCTCATGCGGCATCACACGTTTCTACGTTTTTACGAATTGATCCGCTTCGATCCAACCCGTCCCGCGCTAAATACGATTCACTTCATGACTACACAGAAAAATAACAAGATTCGTGCATTGTGAATGCCCACTGAAAGGCAGGCTTACCGAATCATTGTGCTGAAGCCGTGCCAGAGATCTCATGGTGTCCATCAGTCATCTATAAAGGGGCATTCTTCGGTGACGGTAGCATTCACAAACTACGTATATAGCATTTGATTTACATACGTTGTTTTTCTTTAGAGATGCAATATATATATACTTTTTTTTGCCTTCCAAGTATATATACATTGTGTCGATTCGTATAAAAATTCAGCTCATTTTTCTCCGAGGTTTTTTTTGTGCGATTGAGTAAAAATATTGTTTCCTCATCTTTTTCATTCGCATGCGAAAGGTAACTATCATCTCACGTTGTTAACACGAATCCCAGCCGAGGCTAACCGAAGTGGCAACACCTCTTGGGGGGGGGGGGGGGTATTGTCACGTTGTCTGTGAACCTTAGCGGAACAACACGCATCCGCCAGACAAACATCCCCTCACTAACCAATCGGGTCCGACCCTGCCGATCCGAAGGAGGAGTTCATAGGTCAATCCGACGTTCGAATTTGTTCATTTATCCCGAAGTATTCTCAGTCGTCTAACCGGAGTGTTTTTGGGGCCTCTAAAGGTTAAACAATTGCACACGAGAGAGTGTTGGTAGGACCTTGTGTCACGAGCCATCAACATAAGCTTGAATCTGCGAAAACCCTGTAAGTTCGTATGTCATGGACATATAGGCAGCTTCACGGAAACGACGCCACAGCCGTAGCACAGGTACCTATTGATGCGTATCGTCCGACATGCGCAGTTCCAGCTGATGATACTGATGTTTATAATATTGTATGATATATATAGTAATTTTGTGTTCGTACAAATTACAAAAACATTTTGAATCGAGTTCCTCAATATACTTCTAACAACCTTTGTCAAACATTGCTCATCATCAATTCATAATGCCAATGATCAACCGCGAGTTTGACGGCCAGATAATGATCGATACTTATGCAAAGTTCGCCATTTGGAGACCTGCAATGATCGATTGAACGTGCATTTACAGACGAGCGAACTCCATCACGACGAGAAGACAATACGCGCTCGCGATGTTTCGTCCGCCATTGATCATCTATCTGACATTTATCTGATCGCGATCGCATTCGATCCAAATGTCATTATCAAACCGACATCCGAAGCGAGAAACTAACACGAGAAAGGTAATTGAAGTGCCAAATAACGTATGCCATATAGCGTCGTCAACGGGGTGGACGCGAGTTGTCGGATTGGATCTGATTGTCGCAAGCACTGACCCGTATCATCAACGATATGGTATAGCATAACGTGGCGTCTCTGTTATACGTTGTCGCACACTGAAATCTCATTGTGTGCCAATATAAATGAGCTAGCGCGCTCATCGGCTCAATGAATCTGTACCACATTTGTGTCGGCGAGATTTCAGCGGCGATTGCGGTCCAACGAATTTAATACCTCACCGATTACAAGTTCACTACAATCTCCCGATGATCCCGACATTGTAGATGTCCCGAAGGCTGTTTCTTGTTACGCCATCATTAACTCAGTATCCTTCAAGGATACATCACCCCTCCTTCAACCCCCTCGAGAGATGGGCAATACGCTCAGATGAAGCTTCAGTGTTTCTACTCAGAACCGCTCACTCGTGTGTGTGTGCAATCGCCTCATTTTCTAGAAGTACCCGTCGAAGCTGATACGGATGCAACACAAAATGAAATGTCGTCTCTCTTATCAGGCAGCTATATATGATAGACACATAGATGGATAGACAAAACAGACAGATGGAGCCGGCGTTTTTCTGGAATCAGTTGGCCAGAGGAGGGCGGCGTCGATCAGCCTTGAGACTCACCGAAGAACTGAATCATTAAGACGTCTCTCATATTGAAGCCTATAGTTGCCGTATCGTTCTGTCTCAACCCCTATATATATATATGTATATATACCCTTTCTCTTTCAAGTCAATGTCTTCTACATGGTCACATCAGCTCGGAGAGCTCGCTCGCTCGCTCGCCGCAACAGCAGCCGTAGCAACCCTGGTATACGAATGTTTAATGGTCAGTCATTCTCTTCGTTCGCCATCTGGACGGGATGCGCTGGTAATCTGTCACACGACTTCATTCCGTACCGAAGGTGGCGCGCCATTGAACAGAGATTGCTGTGCTGATTCGTGTCGGACGACCCTCCGAGCTGTGCTCGTTCTCACTGGCAAAACCGTGTCAACGAATAGCCCTGACAACGAGGGCAAGTGGCGGCGCTTGACTAATTTGGACTATTATGTCTGATTATAGAACACACAGGCCAAACGGATCGTGCACCTAGTTCCAGATTTTGTTTTGTGAAGAAGATCAACAAATTGAAGCGTTCACATAGATCATTTAATTTATGATTAGTATAATCACTGCTGTATAGAAAGAGAGAGAAAAAAAATAACCGTTAACGCTGCGATTCGAGAACACGCCCTAGCATCGCTATATTATGATTTTTACAAGTACAGTCGTGCAATGTTGAGGTAATTGTTGGCACTATTGAAATCGATTCGATCAGATAACGATCATGAGTCGGAAAATGGAGGACCCCCTCGCGTCCGCTGAGATGATATAGAGGAATTGCTTTTTTTTCCCGTTCCTTATCCAGAACATGAGAATATGGTATAACTATCAGAGCGTTCGACAAATCTGGTCTCCAGAACCTGACGTGTCGACGTGAGCCTAGCGAATTTGAGTGGCTTGCTATGTGACCTCGCTCGATGGCCCCCACTAACTCACGTACAGAGCTGATGCTCGATTCTACGTAACACACATCGAATGCAAGCAGGCAATGCAATGTCCTTAAAAGACTTCATATTTCATTTGAATTTTAAGTGTTAAGTCATGTGTCAGACCAATTGGCTCGTGCCGACTTGATGAAGGGTGCTGAAGGATGAAGGAGTACTGGAACTAATTAGAGTAACTGGAGCTCGGGGGTGATGCAAAATAGCAACTCCGTGGACGCTGAATGTTGGCTTAGAGTCTGCTCGAGAGCATTTACGTCTATTTCGAAAATGTCGTCGAAGAAACTGTAAAAGTACCAAAACTCCCACCAGATCATGTCACAAATCGCAAAGCCTCGTAAAGCAGTTATTGAGCTAATTCACAGTACAATAATAACAGACTAATACGCGCCGATGTTGTAGAATAATGACCTCTACAATATCGAGGCACAAATCCATGTAAAAATCTGTACACAGAACGTGGTTTACACACGTGCTCAGCTGTTGGCTGTAACAGCCCGATTTATGTATGTACATGATGTGAATGACTTCTTACCCGCACAGCGTTGACTCCGAACACCTTCAAAAACCTCCACTCCATGCCAATGAGATTGATAAGGAACATGAAGCCATTTAGCTGCACTTCGGGATCTCTCAGGGCATAATCCACCGCGTATTGCGTCGGTGTGTAAATGTGACTTAGGTCATAGCCTGTCTCGGGCGTCCAGTCTCCGAACTGCCACACGATAATACATGCCCCATTCACAGGATTTCGATGCCTCAGCAAGTACCCAACGCCGAGCTTATACAGGTGCACATAGTCATTGGGGCCTTTCCCAACCGGGCAGTAGACCTCCGGATCGAGAAGTCGGACGCGGAAGTAATTCCGATACATCTTCAGCGCTTTCTCCTGATCGTACTTTTTCGCTCGGAGGAATCTCGTCAGAAATATGTCGTCCACCCTTGGCACCATGTCGGGCAGCTCGCACACCTTCTGTCTGAACGTGACAAGGGCAGCTGCCCGCACGGGATCCGTTTCGCCGAGTTCATCTTCCGCGCGTTTGCGCCAATCCTCTGTGATCACTCGATTGGGATCGATTTCAAACACTTTCACGCCGTCGTCCTTCATGATGACGATTCGTATTTAATTCCTGTTTAGATATATTTCCTAACTTCTCCTGCTAGCTCTTCTCGCGACTGAGATCACGTACAGGATCAATGCTCGGGTCCAGTACGGCCTCTGGTGTTCGCCTCCTCGCTATCCGCCGTTCTCGAATTTTGCTTATCAGTATCAGCAATACTACTCCCCGGGACACACCTCTCTCCAAACACGTAACAAGGAAGATTGTCCGCAACACCTGATTGATTGACACTTCTATACGAGCTCATCAACCTGTAACTGCTAACTATCGTGGTTACGATACACCGTTGCGTCGTCTCTCATTTGACATTTCCATTCGCTGATACGTTGCAACGAACCAACGGACGACAACGAACAAATAAAAGAAAGAGGCAGACAGACGGCAAATGTCAGATCATCACAGAAGCAGCAGCGACTCGCGCAATCCCCCGCAGCGGTAACAGAAACATATAGCACTGATTCTTCCGGGTGTGACCGCACTAGTTCCGTCTGATACTGCCTTGTTATAGGCGGCGTCGGCGAAGCACATGTGTCATGTGCCAGCAAGGGTCAACCGAAGAGCCAACGGTGAGGTACTGTCAACAGTTGGGCATCTGTACGGCGATCGGCTGTTCGCGCACGGCGAGTCGGTCACCAGTGCGACTGCAGAGTTGTTGCGCGATGGGTGGGCCGGTCAGCGCTAGTCCGCCTGGCACCTGGAGTTCGTCAGCGGTGTCGAACAGCGGTGTTTGGTGGCCGTCGGCAGCGGCGCGCGTGGACAGTCTTCGATTCGCGGTGGACCGCCTGCCTTCGCACGCCGTAGAGCGCTTCGACTGTCGGCCGCCTCGTTCAGCGTTCGAAGTCGTTACTTTCAATACGAGTGTCGAGTCGGATCGTGTCGTGTCGCCCGTACGATAGATCGTATCTGCCCGCGCTGATAGTCGTACTGCTGCTGCTGCTGCTGGTGTAACCGACGCGCGCACGACTTGCAGTTACACAGGTGCGCTCACCGAGCTGCATTTGTCTTTCGCGAGCAAGGCCAGCAGCAGACGCGGATTGACGCGAAGCCAACAGCGCGAGTGTAAGTGGCGAACAAGCGAATCGCTCATAGCCGTGGTGGCAGCTGGGGCGGCGGAGCCAGCGGCGGCGACCAATCCTCTCCCCTTCTCCAGAATCGAATTCAACGCTGGAGCTCTCACTGTAGCAGTGCAAGTAGCACCAGAGAGTTGTCACTCGCTCTATTGGCCCCTCCGATGATCGGGGCCGGTGAACCAACCTCGCGGGCCAAGAAGACCGAGTTCCCAGCGTCCATCTGTTCCAGCGGCCGATACCGTAGCTTGTGGAGGCTGCTTCCTCATCGGCGACTCTGCTTGGATTCGGAGCGCTAATGATAGTCGGATACAACGATGATCGGATATCCAAAGGAATAGAGATAGATAGAGAGAGAGAGAGAGAGGGACGGGTTTTCAGATAGTCATACATCATGAAATACTGCAATGAATGGCCAACGAACCGCCGTGTACTAGCGATCAAATAGCTACTGGTGGTTGCCGTTGCTGCTGGTTGCCGCGTCAACGCTATACCGTCCATGCATTTTACCTGTTAATATATATATAGACTACACAAAAGTTGTATAACGACTGAGTGAAACTAAGCTATATTCTATTAAATCCGCTGCCGCTTATGTTGTGGGTTATTAGATGCTAGCATTTCTGTTCGTCGTTCCTTTTTGCCATATCTTACTTTCGATGGTCCATACAGATTTTTTTAATTGCTTTCTATTTTGTATTGATTAGGTGTTGATCAGTTGCCATTCGTGTTTGTAGAACGTTAGGCATCACCGTCTTCTTCTCATTGTTTCCGCTTATTCTTGGGCTCTCGCACAGTCCACCCATCTTTCGAGTGCTGATGTTTGTGGTTGACATGGCATGACTCTGGTCAACCTATCCCGAAGACGATCGGATATACGTTCTTTCGAGGGCTAAGCTGACTCTGTCGGTCTGCCATATATCGTCTGGACACTGCTGGACGATGACGTCTCCGATCTACGCTTTCTTGCTTGGCGAGGGAAGAGTGCTTCCGATATTTGTCATGCACCGACGTTGCTTCCCTGTGGTTGCTCCGGCTGGACACCCTGCCTGAGAATCACGACTGCTGATCCTCGATACAGCACTGCCTGGTTGTCATAACTTGTTACGGACGCTCCAGAAGGTGATTATTTCGACCGCAACGTCATTTTTCTTGTTAGGCTAGCCATGCTGAATTGTCTTTGCCAGCTTCTACATTGGCAGGTTCTCTGATTCACCGTGACTTCTTGCGTCTTCAGTGGATCGGAAATCATGGTTTAGGCCCGCGATTTTGTTACTCCAATCTTTCGACTGCATATGCTCTCTCCGGACTGGTCTTTTTTCTGGGGGATGCCGGCTCTATAGGTCAGCGATCTTTGTATTTCTATGTATATTACATAAAGTTATGTTTCATTGATTTGAGGCCCATTAGTTGCAGACTCTTCGGACAGGAAGATAGAACCTTAGAGGACCTACCATGTCCTTAAACAGGCCGTTTCGGTACGGGCCATACAGGCCACTCACCACTCACCGGCCGACCAGTTAAGTACCTCTCTCTCTCGCTCTTTCTCTCTCTCTCTCTCTCTCTCCCCGTCTCTTTGCTCCCCTGTACTTCTTCAATTAAATCCAAGGATACCTTTATTAAAGCCAAAACGGGATTGAGGTCCTTGATACAATCGTAGAGTAAGCGAACTATAGTGTACAATATCACAGTTCGACACTGTCACAGTCTGACTATGTCATATATTTTGCCCGCAGCCGGCAAGAAATATCTAGTCTTTTGATATTTTTACCTTTACTAGTGGTGCTATTGACAACCGCGCCGAGCTCGCGGGCCCTATTCGAAATTAGGTAATGTGCTGTCTCTGTTTACACCTGCGGCATTCCATTTGCCGCTCCTGATCGGGCGCAAATTTGCCGTTCGACCAATCAGCGGCCGTTATCTATTTAAATTGTGTGTTGTGGCTCGAACGCCACAACTATATTAATACGTGATTTTAGTAGTGTAAAGTGTGTGTATTATCACGTGAATTGTGTCATTTAATGAGAAATTATGAGGAGCATCGATTGTAATAATTTCTGTGGTATGTTAATTGATTATGTGATTATTAAAAGAGGTCTAGTGCTCTGATAGCAGAAATTCGATGTTAAGGAATATGAACTTCGCTTTCCCGATTGAGTGATGGAAACTTCACCCTGAACCAGCCGAATTGTTTGAAGTGGCGCTGAAGGCCACCAGCGGAGGTGATGTCGGGGAAGACGCGACCTCTGATAATAGAGTGACAGTAGAAGCCGTCGTAGACGGTCAAGTTTGTGCAATACACCCGCTGCGCGGCAGTAGCCTCCTGCTACTACCACTACTACTACTGTGTTTTTACTGACAGCCCCACTAGCGTAGACAGTGATCCCCCATTTGGTCTAGCATATACGATCAGCTCCAGACTTATTCGGTGACCGTACACGGCCCTCACGGCCAAACGCTCTCGCTACACAAACGACAACTCAGTTTGTGTACCGCTCCCTCCGTTTATCTCTCAGTCTGGTGTCGGTGACCAGGATTCGACCTTTTTTTCGGGATTTCGCTGTTGACGGTGCTGTCAATTTCTGCTCGCACAGTGGCAACCCGGTACTGTGCTACATCACGCTGCGCAACGCTGTGTCACCAACGGCAGCAGCCTACTGCCCCAAAGGTTACGGCGGCAGTATTTTAACCCCGCAGCACAGCAACCGTGGTTCGCGTTTTTACAGGCAAAGCCTAGCTACTGGTGGCTAACTGCTACCCCACTATACCGCCGACTCACTCGCGGATAGTGCCTCATCATAGTGCTCCCAGGTCGTGAAGAGCAACCAGTGCCCACGGATACCATGGCTATCGACCATAGCCCGCTGCCCAACCGGCCCGCTTCCACATCCACATCCCGTGCAGCCCCTGTGCCCACGAATGGGCCAAAAATTTCGATCTTACGCTGCAGGAGGACGAAGCTGCGTAACCGGTTCAGCGACGAAGAGTTTCAGGCCAACGGCATCGCCGCCGTGACGGAAGAGACTAAACCCATACTACGGGAGCTCGTCGCGAACATCAAGGAACGACAGGATGACATTGACTCACTCAATGAAATGATCCAGGCCCACCCAGACCTCAAGGAAGATGATGTCGAGCCGGAGGTTGACGAATGCTTCGACGTCACAGAACGGATGAGAGCCTGCTTGCGTCGACTACGAACGTTGCTAGCCGGAGATGCCAGAGGCGATGCGCTCAATTTGACCGCAACCGCCGCGTCCCAACCACCGGGCCCTGTGCAAGTGGTCATCGCTCCTCCAGCCCCGATCTTAGACACTGCGCCAGAGCCGTTCGCTGGCGAGGTGCTCAGTTTTCGGTTATGGCGTGGCCAGTTCGAGAATTGGGTCCAACGGAGGACGGCGGCTACAGATGCGGACCGATTCATCGCGTTGCTACGCTACACCAAGGGGCCGCCGCGACAACTGATCGCATCTCTGCCAGTCAGCGATGCTAATTACCGCATAGCGCTGAAACTGCTGGAAGACAACTACGGTAACAGGGATGTCGAGCGACGTCGTGCGATGACAACGCTAACAGCCATCCCGGCGGTTCGCTCGGCAACCGACGCGGCGGGACTGCGACAACTCCTGAATCACGCTCAGAGCTCGATCCAGGCGCTCGCGGGGCTCGGTATAAAGCTGTCCAGCTTCGCACTCATGTACGAGCCCATGTTGAACGACAAGTTACCGCCGACGTTGTTGTTCGAGTATGCAGAGAGCGCCCGGCGCGACCAACTCGTCCGAGGGCCCGAACCGGCGAACGATGAAGCGACCGAGATGACTGGCGATAGCGCCGCACGGCGCATCGAGTCCTTAATCGAGTTCCTGCTGCGCTACACTAACCACACCGAGAAGTTTGCGCTCTCACAGCGCACGACTCAAGCCGGTTCCACTGGTACCCACGGTAGCACCCAGCAGCAGCAGTACCATCACCATCAGCGACACTTGCAGCGTCACGATGGTCAGTCAGCCCGGTCATCGCTTCGTCATCCACCAAGGTATCCACCAAGCTACCCCGACCGCCGGGCAACCGTCGCCGCGGTCTCCACCAAGCATCAATCCATACCAGCGCCCTGCTTCTTCTGCAACGAGACATCACATCGACCATCCCAATGCAACGCGCTCAACTACGAAGATCGATGCAGCCTCGCCCGTCAAAAGAACCGTTGCCTCGTGTGCCTGGCCAGACGTCACACCGGAAGGGAGGCATGTCGCGGTACCCGGGCCCCCTGTGCAATCTGCAAGAGCAGCGAACATTATACCACCCTCCATCCACCGTCTGGAGGTGGTGTGGCCGGTACGTCGTCGACCCCGTCCATTGCCGCCGGAAGCTCACCTTCCGCGACAGTGGCTTCGATCGTAGCTACTGTTGTACCGAATCCAGCGTCGTCGACAGCAGCACCAGAACCTACCGTAGCCCCCTCGGCAACGGCTATACCGACGACGACGGTGCCTACTACTGCGTCGTCCACTGCCCCGTCATCGGCGGTCGTCATGACTGCAACTGCATACCTTGTCGATGGCAAGGAACGTCACCCGGTCCGCTTGTTTCTCGACACCGGAGCGACAACCACTCTGGTTTCACCGTCTGCCGTGGCAAGTCTGCACGACATCCTGCCAGTTGGCCAGCGCGACCTAAACATCGATAGCTTCGGGGGAGCATCGACTAACTCCACCGCAAAACGGTACTCGCTCTCTCTCGCTAGTCGTCACAACGATCGCGTCCGTGTTCAACTCGACGCATACGCGCACGATTTCAAGGTGAACCCGTCGATCAACTGTCCTCCCGACATCGCCCTGAAGATCCGTCAATTCGGCTCGGAGCACCCGCTCGCCGACTCGTACCACGTCGATGGCCATTTCACCGAGCCACCCGCCTTGTTGGTCGGCATTGACCAATTCTACAGGATCCTTCTCAAGCGTCCTCCGCGATCGGTCACTGCAGGTATAGTCGCCACCCAGAGCCGCCTCGGTTGGGTAGTAGCTGGAGATTCGTCTCTGGGCGTCGTTGACGCCAGACCAGCCTGCTACGCTGCAGTCACCACGAAGCCGGGCCGCGACATCGAGAAACTGGAAGCGCTTGGTATTTGCGACCCAACCGAGGGAGCCATGTCTGCTGACGAGAGCGACGCGCTCAAGCAGTTCTCTGACCATCTCGTGCACGGCGGTCTCTCGTATACGGCATCTATGCCTAAGCGACCGTCGGTAACGACACTTGCCAACAACCTCGACACCGCAACGCGACGCTTATCCTCGAAACGTCGTGCGCTGCTACGCGACCCAGTCGCCATCGATCAACACAACTCGGAGATCATGGCTTTCGTCAACCAACGGCCGTCGGCCAAATCATCGTTGGCCCCGTTCACCCTGTTCACTGACGCTGCCGGAGTGTTGCGTGTTCGATCTCGGCTCACACGGGGAGATCAGTTTAGTTACAGTGAGAAACACCCAATTGTTATACCGGGTGAATCTCGATTGTCTGAGATCCTCGTATTACAACACTGACACCGATTCAACTCGTCAGCTGTAGCCCCGCCGGCCAGCCGCTGTCAGAGCTGAGACCAATCGACCAGCTGAGCACCAGCACGTCCACCGCGGTGGAAGTAACTCTTGCTCATCAGCTGCGTGCATCGGTGGCCAAGCGCACGAGCTTCTCTAAGGCTCTCGCTGTTCGATGGCACCCCGAATACATTCTCCAACAGCGCTCGGCGAACGTGAACGCTAGAGTGATATGATCGACGTGGCGTAAAGTGCATCATCGATGGCTGCGACGGGCTCGTATGCAATGATGACGTGTAGTGGAAGCCGTCCTCCGAACGGCCTCCACGGGGGAGTGTCATATATTTTGCCCGCAGCCGGCAAGAAATATCTAGTCTTTTGATATTTTTACCTTTACTAGTGGTGCTATTGACAACCGCGCCGAGCTCGCGGGCCCTATTCGAAATTAGGTAATGTGCTGTCTCTGTTTACACCTGCGGCATTCCATTTGCCGCTCCTGATCGGGCGCAAATTTGCCGTTCGACCAATCAGCGGCCGTTATCTATTTAAATTGTGTGTTGTGGCTCGAACGCCACAACTATATTAATACGTGATTTTAGTAGTGTAAAGTGTGTGTATTATCACGTGAATTGTGTCATTTAATGAGAAATTATGAGGAGCATCGATTGTAATAATTTCTGTGGTATGTTAATTGATTATGTGATTATTAAAAGAGGTCTAGTGCTCTGATAGCAGAAATTCGATGTTAAGGAATATGAACTTCGCTTTCCCGATTGAGTGATGGAAACTTCACCCTGAACCAGCCGAATTGTTTGAAGTGGCGCTGAAGGCCACCAGCGGAGGTGATGTCGGGGAAGACGCGACCTCTGATAATAGAGTGACAGTAGAAGCCGTCGTAGACGGTCAAGTTTGTGCAATACACCCGCTGCGCGGCAGTAGCCTCCTGCTACTACCACTACTACTACTGTGTTTTTACTGACAGCCCCACTAGCGTAGACAGTGATCCCCCATTTGGTCTAGCATATACGATCAGCTCCAGACTTATTCGGTGACCGTACACGGCCCTCACGGCCAAACGCTCTCGCTACACAAACGACAACTCAGTTTGTGTACCGCTCCCTCCGTTTATCTCTCAGACTATTATAGTTATTGTCACCGCCATTATTGCTATTATCTCAGCCATGACTCATGTATATATGCCACACATTCATGTGTGTGTGTGTGTGTGTGTGCATTGTGGCCTACCCAACGCTCCCTCCACTGGTGACGAAGGTGTCATACAAACAGATTATTTACACGGTCAATTCTTGCTACTTCAACAGTTCTCACATTGTTGGGCCACTTCAGACTTCCCCTGTCACCGACTACCGTAGATATGAACACTTCGGAGTCCAACCCTGCCCGTTTCACACGATAGTACAGGTCGGCCTTCCGATGAAAATCAACAGTGTTCGAAAATCAAAAGGACCGTCTGCAAATGCAATGGAGCCGCCGTCGAACGGAGGCGAATCTTTTGTTCGGCGTCACTAATGCGTTGTTTCATTGACACGTTCGAACGCGCGCTGTGGCCGCACGATCAACAGCACGAGACAACGGGATCATCGTCGTCTTCTCCCGGGAAACCGGGGTTCATTGTGTCTGTCATTTTAGTTCTACTTGTGTAGTACACGTTCATTGTATTCGAGTGCAATGAATTACACGCCACCATTCCGCTGCGAGAGCAAACTGACCTCTCACGTAGAGAGCGAGAATTTGTGGAGAAATTTAGGGGCAGCAGCCCGCTCGCGGTCGAGCGCGCGTCGCGCTGCTGTGTTCCTAACAACGTTTTTTCGGCTAACAACTCTCAGCTAACAACATTTAATCTCGACGTTCGTGTCATTGTTGTTACCACTGTTGAAACTACGGATGCTGCTTCTGCTCGGCCGAATGTTGCGGTGCAAAGATATCGCGCTGTCGATAGATCTCGGTGGATCATCTGTTTACCATTGCTATCTAGCTCGCAGTATAATAATAATCTTCGAATCCATAATGATAAATATCATAACGATCTATGAAACAGCTTCTCTGCAGCTGCTGCCGATGCTGTTTCGGAAGAGAGATATCCATCTATTTGTCTATCTGATCGTGCCGCTCCAAATACGCGCGCGGACGGGGCCCCTTGTTTGGACCACCTATAGCAAAACGGACTGTTTTTTCGAGGTAATTGTTTTATGTTTGTGGTGGTACCCGGTGCTGGTCCACGCCACCAGGCCGTGGTGCGCTGAGACACTGTGTTGCTTTCGACATCGTGTTTCGTATGGGTCGAGTTTCCCGAAGGTGGTGAGGACTACTGTTGCTAACGGCGCCACCGAGCTGTTAACCAACAAAACACACACATGCACACACACACACACCACCTTGTGTCGATATCGCCCACATCCATTCCTTTAAGTATTTTATCGGACCAGGGTCCGATCACGTGATTTCGCATGCAAAATCAATTAGCGCTTGATCGCTAACTGATTTCCTTTCTAGCAGCGGTTAGCCGAGCGAAATAGCGATTTGATTGAAGTAATTTGCCATCCCGCCGTAATACGCCGGGATGGCAAATTACGGCGAAGATAAATAAAGCACACCCTGTAAACGTGAACGGGGCGCGCGTAGTTGGCACAAGGAGGGCGACAATCGATCGTTGTGATATTGTCGCTCTTTCAACGATATGCATAGCTATCAAGAGGCCACGGGGAGGGGGTCAAGATGTTGACACGGATTAACATGCCAACACGCCCCTTTAAAAAAAACCCAAAAAAAAAACCCGCAGGGCACGGTATTAAGTGTGAACTCACCGTGCAGTCATTTATTCGCGTATTCAAATCGCCACGAGTGTGTATGCGTGTATATATGTACAGGGCATGACTGTAGTTGGCCAGCAGCCACTGTTTGCTGGGTACTCGTTGTCGCTGCGAGCTCTCGTTGAAAATCTCGTTGCTGAGCATGATTAGCATGGCGAGAATATCGGAATGAGGTCGAAATTGGCGAAATTGGCACACAACCACGATTGTATGAGTAGACATATATATTCATACGTATCCATGCACTTATCCCTTATGAAAGGGCCGAATCAACAAGCATATTGCTGTTCACCATGAGCGTAGTTACGGGGGAAAGGGGGCCTGATTTACTCGACACTCACAATGTGGTGTAGCATGTCAGTCGTTCCGAAGTCGTACGAGTTTCCTTCGATGCCCATCTCACCACCTTCCATCTCGGTCATGTTTTGTTTTCACAGCAGGATGGTTCTAGCTGTTCTAGACCTTGCCTTCGCGTAGCGACGACGGTAAAAGCTGGCCGAGCATCGATCGTAACTGGCCGTTCGATCAATCATTATTTTTATGCGTATCGTCTATTGGGGGGCAATCACATCGGCAACAAGAGCAACAACCAAAACTAGACAAATAACACCACAGCGAGTCCACCTCCGTCGATTTCACAGAAAAAAAAGGCCGTACTTGGCGTTCCGGCGGCGGCGACGACGCTGACGACGATCGAGTGTTTCTGCGCAGCACACAGGAACAGTGGAAATAGAGGTGATTAGCTTCCCTCGTCCTGTGGGCTTCCTCTACGCGCCGGATACGTACGTCAGTGAGCGTACTCCCTCAATCAGCTTCAGTTTTCGGCCGAAACGGCGATTCAGTCGAGCAATTCCAAGTTAGCCATCCTACGACCATCGACCTTGACCATCTGATGCTGCTGGACAACAACAGGCTCACCCCTATGCTCCTTGCCGAGACTTGAAGAATAAACGACTGTTTGATGATCAAATATCGATTTTGAAATGAAAGCCGAGAAATATATTGAATTTCGCCGTCTTATACAATACAATATCGACGCGGTGATTTATTATTAACTCAACGGCAGTTTGTTACAAAGCTTAAGTTCTCAACTCGATAGCCAGCCCAGCGACTTATATTAGCCACTGATGTAAGCGATAGGACAGAGCAGAGGTTCAGCTCCTCATTGATGGGGAGGCCAAACCCAGGTACGGGGGCGAGGGCTAATATCATGTTGGGTAGCACGCATAGTATACTCAATGGCAATCATGCTCAACTCGTTTGTCTCAAGCGTCCGCTGCCAACAGGGAAAGCACTGCAGACGAATCATCGCTTTCGGGATTGACCTTGGTGTATCTATGTGTGTCATGAGATAGGATAGAATCACATATAGGATGTGTCTGCCCATAGCACGCGTTGTTTGCAACACCGCTGACGGAGTGGTCACACAATGTAACACCTTCCGAACATTAACCGTTTAATTAGGTAAATCGTCCAGTGACAGACGCCAACGTGATTACGATTGTACACAGATACTAACGTTATTGCTAATTCCCTTTTTGTCTCGTCTATTGGCGAACAATACTGTGTGTAAATTTTGTGCGCGAACTAAGGGCCACACCATTGTGCGAACTTGAACAGAAAAGAGGGCATGTTCAAATTAAGGTTTTGGCCTTCTTAATCTGTTGCAACTCGAAAGTTACAGTGGTCACTACCTTAGGCAGGTTATATTAACTGAAACGAAATCGTAATACAGTTCAATTTTCCCTTATTTCGTGAAACGGTGGACATACGTGTTCAAATCATTATAATTTCCAGTCGGGGGACTTTTGCGTTTTGGAGCGTTATTTACAAAGCCCACATTTGAAACAGAGACCTCCTTTGGATAGCGATGCTCGGGGAGCCGTATTCTGATGAGATTAACCAATCAAATTTGTCCCTGCCACAATTCATGGGGATGATTCCATTGAGCTTTTCGTCTTTTCAAGGGGCTATGGTAAAAAAACAGACTTTAAACACTCAGGAAAATTTAATACTTAATGATAAGAAGAAGAAGCTTTCTACTATAAAGAAAAATAACACAATAAAGGAGTCAATCGCTACTTGTTTTGAAATCACACTTTGGCTGTGTGTGTCATGCCAGCCAAAGGTACACTTTGGCTGGCATGATTGTGCGCCAGGTTGGGGTCCTGGATATATATATATATACATATATGAGTATGATGTATATATCAATACACATGATAGATATTCCCCAATTCTAGATACAGCCTCGTCAACAAGATCCGCGGAGAGGGCAGCGTACGACGTATGTGTGCAATGCAGTTTCCTTGCGACACCGAATTTCGATTGAGAGCAACCAAGTAAGCTCGCCCCTTCCCCGAGCGTAAATCGCGTAAGGTGTCTCGATTACACAGACTCGTCCATTACATACACACACACACACACACGAGCACACACACATACCCCGTCGATTACAGAATACGTACGGGCATTCTTATGATGAATATATTGAAGATATGACAATCTTTGGATCATCTGCAGTGGCGGTGAATTCTATTGCGCAAACGTAAATTGTTAATCGCGATGATGATTATGATGACAATAATAATAATAATAGTCAAACGTTGAGAAGAAGAAAGCAGCCAAGGCCAACCGACCGACCGACCGAACTACACATCGAGGCAGGCATTCACTTGTTATGGGTGTCTTTTTTTGTGTGTCCAGAATATCCTTACTCAATAATTGAGCGGCGGCTACGCTTCGGAGGTAGTACTGCAATGGTACGCTGGTCGGTCGCCAACCGCTAAATATATCCCGTCCCGCCTGCCGGTGTCGCTCGGTAACTGTCGGCAGCCTCGATAAGTGGCCCAGATAAGACGAATGGTGATGACGATGATCTACGAAACGCTTCTCATAATTTGCCGGGTTGTTTCCATAAATTCGAAAACATTGCCCATGTCGACCGTTGTCTGGCCAAAGCGCGAAGATGACAATCGGTCGGTGACCCTCCTCATTACGGACAGTACCGTTGTGTATTCTACTATCTCTTGGCGTGGCGCGGGCGATTTCTAATTTGGCTCAAACGCAGGCGGGGACCTATTTATCAGTTGGGCAATGGCGGAAGAATGCTACTTCACTACCCGCAGATGTGGACATGCTAGCTAGTTGGATCGACGCCGCAAGCGTCGCTCTCCGACGGATTCGTCAAGAAAGGCGATCGCCTTGGCATTCTCTACACACGAACTTCAATGGTGACAACGTCAGCTTGATGTGGGAGAATTTCGCTCTGAAACCAACTGATCCTATTCTAGTGCAGCTGTCTGGGGTGAAACAATTAAACAATGTTGAAGTATCATTTAGAGACGTCGTTCGGTTTGCGAGTGAGTGACTGCAGTGAGGGTTGTGTGCAAGGTACGTAATGCCAAAGTGTTGAGCAATATATAATCAAATCGTGGATCAGCCATAGCCATTCGATAAGGCTTCAGGCCTTGCGGTCGATTAGGACACACTGTGAGCAAAAATCATATATATATATATATATATATATATATATTATACATGCGTACCAGGACAAAATACGATTACATATAGCGACCAGTAATTGGATAACTGATCATGGCGGGTAAGACACCAAGTCAAGCTTGTGCAACGTTCTGAATGTTAGCCTTTTTTCTTTTGAGAGGAGGACATTTTGTTTAAACGCACGGACACCACCAGAGGCGTTCTAATCTCCATGAAAGTGGGCCGATCCAGTGCAGGGAGGTTGACGTGGATGCCTTTGCCTGCTAAAACCATCCTCTGCTAAGAGTCTATCTCTTCCCTAGAGTCGTCTTGAATGTTACCCCAACAGATAGGGAGTGATTATCTAAAGGCAAGTGAGACCTCCTCGAATAACCTCATTTATCTTCACTCTTCCACAATGGTCTCTGTTTAGCCGCTATTCCTCTCCATGATATTCTCAGCTTCCAAAGACTGCAACGAAAGCATTGAGAACAATATTAACAATGCAGCGGTGTAGATCGGCTAAAAGGATCAGTTTAGATCTCTAATTACCTAATATGTATACATATATTTGGAGATCTAGACAGATCCTGATATATATATATATATATATAGATACATATACTCACACAGCTATCGAACACATATAGACTCTAAATTGGATTCTGACTAAGAAGCGTTCAGTCGAAATTTATTGGGTGGTAGTTTAGTGCCTCTGATTTCTCAATCAAACCTATAGCTGTATTATAATTGTCCAAACCTAGGGTCCTCTTCAGTTACCATCACAATTAAGAAATGCGAACCGTGGAGAAAAAAAACAAACCTCTCTCACGATAGTCTAAACCCAGCCCACGTTCCCTAGAAGCGGGTAAACTATCCAACTGTGACGAACTCGGCTTCGCAATGGCATCAAGAGCGAACACCACAGGGTCAAAGACCGACGTCGCTGTAAACGCTTAGCCGCCACAAGCCAATCATCCCTGTGCTAAGTATTCGGACACGTCTTGCTTAAAACTCCTAAAAACAAAATGGTTAAAGGGCCACGCTTTTACAGCCTACTTTCACTTGAAGGCTGAAGTTATAGCCAACATTTACCCTTGTGCTGTATGCGATATTTCTGTTTGCCGCTGAGTCGGCATCAGGACACCTGCGTTATTTTTTTCGACAGACGTAGGCCGCCTCAGTCAAACACCTACCTGTTGGAACCTTGGGGTTGTAATGCTTCATTATTGACGAATCTCCAACTTATGCTACACATCCTGTGACCTCTTGCCAAGGTCAGACTAGAGTCAAGCTCAACAAGGTCCACGCGGCAATCACCACGTGGTTTCGTCAAAAACGCGCGGACAAATTTGTCAAAACGATCGGCGAGGTGCCACATAAGGTAACGTCACATTTGGGTGCAAGTTGATTCATCGTTGTCCATACTGGTTCATATAGAAACAACTAGGATCTGGTGAGCTAGCCTACCGAAATGGCGGTCGTCAATTCGTGAATCATTAGTCTGCAGTTTTCAGTTTCAAAATCAAGTTTATTTTCGGAACTGCAATAAAATACGCTTTAGTTCTTTAGATAAAATAAAAAATAAAATAAAAGAGATAAAAAAAAAGGGGGTGTTTTTTTTGCACCCCAGCTCACACTGATACTAAAAGCATTACATATAGATGTATGCAAATGCTAAACCTCATTCTACTGCTATTCCTCTCTTTGACCAGAGACGATCTCAATATTGGGTTGTCTTCCGCTGACAAGAAAGAGCCATGCACTTGTATCGATATATAGGAGTTCTCCTGAACACGCCATCGTCCACAGACCATCGATACGATCAACGAGCGACCACACAACGTGCGATGCAGTGCAAAGCATCGTCTGAGAAGTCCCATTCCCATTGAAGTATTCGTCTTATTAATACTGCTGCATAATAGTATCGGTCTCTGAAAAATGCTCGGAAAATATCGGCTCACAAAAATACATATGATACAATGAAAAATGTGCGGCATTTTTTTTGTTTCGGTACAACTTTCTGTTTTATTTTCCATCATCTCGAACACAATCGAAGCTCCTCCTCCATCCCCCAACCCCTGTCGCGGCCCCATTGATTGCAGGGTACAATTTATGGATATGGCTCGCAGCGCGTGCAATTTTATCAGTTGATATTTTTTTACTTCGACGTCAGTCCACTGATAGGATAGCGCTTCCGCAGTTTTCTTGTACAGATTAGATCCATCTGTTCTACTTGTGGCCTGTGTTGTTCCGATAGAGGGTTGAATATCACGGTGTGTGTATGTGCGGCCGTGTGCACCCACAAATATAGCAGCGGTTTCCGACCAATTCCGCGAGGGGCGCTCGAACACCACCCGGAAGCGGAAGCGATCAGGTAGACGGGACCGTTCGAACGGCTCGCGCCAATGTCACTGCCACGGAAATCTGCAAATGCCGTGGCAATTCTACCGTGAACCGGCCATCAGCCCCGTTCAGGGTAAGCTCGCACGCGGGCATGCCAAGCGAGCAATTCACCATGGCAGGTTGGTTGCCAACGAATCCACCGCTGGTGGCCGACCGACCGGGCGAGCTGCCTGGGTACTGCTCACGCAGCAGCAGCAGCGATCTAGTCGACTCTACCTGCTTTGATCTTCTGTGTACGCAGCTTCGTAGCTAGACGCAAACATCAGCGCGAGCCGTGTAAGAAACCGCAGCAGTGCAATACAGTGCAGCTGGGCGCGCTAAATTATCTCGTTGCTATCTTATTATCTGCTTCTCTTTGCCAGCCGTTGTGCCCAGCGGCGATGTCAAGCCGATCGACAATCGAACAGTATCGTCGACGGCCGATTGAACAGCCTACCATCAACATCGCCGTCAATCGCCGTCACCAAGGGAAGGCATATCGCGCAGTCGCCGCACGTGTGTCTCTGGGGCCGGCGTGTCGTGATGCACCTGGCTGTGCCGATATCTCGCTGTGACTTAAACACGAAAAAATGGCCAGTGGAGCAGAAATCCTGCGTCGGAGGATTTACACATAGAATGGCCGGGCTGTAACGGGCTGCGCGGAGGACCCCGTCTGCTCGGTTCGAGGTGGACTTTGCGCGGGGTCGCGACCTGGCGGTGTCGACGCACGGATATACTCGACGCACGGATATACTCCATACGTGTATAGTGGCTTGTAGTAAGCAGCGATTAATTTACGTGATTCTGTCAAAATCAGATGACGACGATCTTCTCGAGGGCCATTCCGTGCTTGGCCACCAAACGTGTCGTTGCCGAAGCGATACAGCACTTTGGTGTCATGCCGTCTGTTAGTCAGGGACCACTGATAACGCATCGAGCACTGAAATGCCTCCTGATAGCGCCACTAGGCTAAATATGGTTATGTGTATATAATTAGTGTGCCGCTACTCCCGTCATACGACGACGGTGGCGGCAGTGGCGATTGCTTTGCCCAGAAAATGATAACGATTCTCATCGATGCGTCACCCAGCTCTCCGAGTCGCTTACGTAACCAATGTCTGCCAGAGGTGGTGTCGTGGTGCATCATCATTTGCAGAGGCCAATACCGTTGTTACATATTGCCGTTGTCTGTCTGCGCCGGCTAGAATGGGCTTGCTGTTCCGCTATTTGGTTATTGCATAGCTGTGCCAATCAATGGTGACCGAAGCTGGTCGAAGTTGTGTATCCCCTACGACGCCGTCTAACATCTAACCGCCACGAGCGAACAATCAGGCCTATATTATGTCATCACATCATTCGCACCGCACGCTCCCACAGACACACACAGATACACACACAATCGCGCAACATATCCTAAATAGATCTTCTCACAAAAGCATTGCTTCACCGCGTCTCGCCGAGGTATACCCACTAGGAGGGGTATGCTTTACGGGAGTTCGCAGAAGTCGAATTTGTACACGTTGACTAGCACGAACAGTATGCAACTCAGTAGGCCGCCAGTGAGGCCGTAAGCCTTCTCGAGGTAGCGAAGGACACTGAGCAGCCTCAGGGGCGTACGGAGTATCACGTCGAGAACAGCCATTGTGAGATGGTGGACCTCTTCGCTATTTCTTCTAGCCTTAATTTCTAGTAGGAGTCCGTTTGTTTTTTGCGGTCGCTCGCTTCCTGTGGGCTGGCTTCACACGCGCTGATCGTCGAACAATGCAGGGGCCTCGCGGGGGCGCTCGTTCAGTAAGTCACAGTTGACGTTTTCGTCATTGTTCTCATGTAACTACCTTCGTTATGGCACGAAATCAATTCGGTTTTCTCTACCGCGAACTCCGAACACATCAGATCAATCGACGCCTTTTGAGACTTTGGTTGACGCGTAAGAGAACGTTGTGATTCGTCTGGCTAAACACGTCGCCTCGGGCAGGTCTACTCGTGTTGGACCCGCTAGTCGCAGATTATGGTATGTCCACGTATTCCGACGGCACACCGACAACTAGCACAAACGGTTGCAACTAACGAGGAACACAATGAAGGCACCAATGTTGTCGGCCACCTCGTTCAGCGATTCTACACTTCCATTTAGAATCGACTCTCCGAGTCCGCCACCGCCGGTCGAAGCGCAGTCTTCGACAGATGAACAAACGTGTGCCAGCTAATGGTATAGCGAGAGCGTTGAATATTATTATTATTATTATTATGATGATGATGACAACAAAAATAATAATGATAATAATAATAGACAGCGATGATGCGTCGGCAGCTCTTCGCTGGTCTTTTTGGCCCTTGCTAACCTCCGTAAGATGCACTTCATCGTCCGCTGTCGGGTTTTGGCTGCGACACCAGCCGGCCGAGGAGGCACAAATCGCTGAAGCCTTGAAGCAGCCACGCGACGACGGGCTTCATATTGCCCTTGCCCACAGCGGCGCACTTTCGTAATATCAAAACACTTGACGCTGACAAACCGTCTCACGCATACACGAGCATACACACTCGCTCTGTGTGTGGAGGCATCGCAAAGTGAAGCGACCGAGTCAGCTTCGGCGGTCAGCAATCACTTGGAGCATTTTCTGGTAGACAGTCAGAAATGTCTGCCCCTGTCTCGCCTTGTCGTTGTCACCACAGATGCTGCTGCCGTTGCCTCCTCCCTCCACTTCTGCATTGGTCTGCGCCATGCGCGAAGCTACATATGCCGTGCTGCCCGACGAAGTCAGCGAGCAGCGTTTGGTGCGGATAGTCACACACCGATTCGCTGCGGCGTGACGATCGTGCGGCTGTCCCCCCCAGCCCGCATCAGCAGATCCAACTCTCTCTCTTCGGACGAACGAGTCAGCCAGCTAGCTGCCCGATCAGACTGACTTGAGCGGTTCTGCCTGTTGCGGGGCATTAGCCTGGGCGAGATGTTGTGCTCGGTGCGTTACGTCAAATGATAATGGTGGTGGTCCGGTTCGCGACACTGTGACGATACGCGGTCTGAGCAACAGAAGCGTTAGAGCGAGAAGACAACTGAAGATTGACAGTCCGGACTCAGGCTCAGAAGCCGCCAAGAGCGAAGAGCGTTGTATCCTCATTGTAGATACATATACTATTTGCTGTATTGACGTACCGAGCGAACAAATCTAGAGAAAGCGAACCAGCATTCACTATGCTAAGGGCCAATATCTGCTATTGAGGAAGGTGCCAATTGTGTATTCGTCGGCCGTTGATTTGGGACGTATAGGACACATAAAAAAGAAATATGTAATCACAGAGTAAACTAGTTATTAATCACAAGATGTACACATCGAAAGATTACACAATGGACAGACACGGTAAAAATGACGTCTAGAGCTGTTAACATTCATATTCGACCTTTATATTATTATATTTATCATCATTTTATATTTTATAATCGTTATATATATATATCACGGTTTATACTGTTTTCATCATGGTCTTATACATATATATATATATATATATTTACACGCTTAATAATCATTATTAAGCGTGTATTTCCGTTTATTTAGTAGGTGGAAGTTGTTGATTGTAAACTAGGTAAATGTAGATAACAATTTGCGCTCTCAGTTTCAAGCGGCAGCAAAAAACTAAGACAGGAAGCAGGGAACCAAAATGCATCTTTAACTCGACAATGTTTGACCTTAATCGTTCGCTCACTCATTGGTTCTCTTCAACATGAGTGTGCTCCAGGTATCACGCAACAATTTTTCTAAAATCAACAGATCCACGAGGACGATGATGATACCGTTGGATGCATCAGATTCACTGAGTATTTCTATCACACGACCGGTATATCGAATGAATAGAACACTCGCCAGAAGGTCGCGAATATCAAATACGGTAACCTAGACCATCATGGGTTAAGGAAAGGTGCTACGGGTGTACTTTGTCAAATTTTAATTTGTTTTAGTTCTTAGGCGAATCGTATATTTAGACCCAACCAAACTCTTATATTTCTTTTTGTTGTTATTATTATTGTCTTACCGAACTGAATGCGTGCTGTTGAATCATACCCGAAATGATTCAGGTGAACGTGAAACACGGACGAAAATAATGCTAATTAAGAATTTCAATTAAATCATAACAGTAAATCAGATAACTAATAAAAAGAAATGCTGAAAATGTTACATATTATATTATAGATACCATTTCGTATTTCACATGAGCAATAAACACCAAAAACTTGTGTTTACAGCAACACATTTACAGCGAAACCCTCACATCTGCCCAGTACACCAACGCTAATTGCACCAACTGAAGCCATCCGTTGTCAAATTCACATGTACCTCAAGCGATCTGAATCATCTCAGACATACATGTGATCAGAGATGCACAGATCGCAGTGTATCATGTCGCTTATACAAATAACACGTCGTTGCTTAGTAGTTAGAGAAAACGGCTAGTCAAAATTGACAAATATACAGAGAACGTCATTATTAACTGGGGAATATCATTATGTGCTGATAGAATGACAAAAAAAAAATCGGCTGTGAGTCTAACGCGGTGTTTCTGCTCTTTAGGTAATCTTCTCTTTTTCATCTTATCAGGCGCGTCTTATCAGTGGACTGTGCGTACTCACCTTGAGAACCTCATATTGAAGGAAGCGCAGGTAGCCGACCTGCATCCCACGAAGGTTAATAACGACGGTGAAGCCATAGATCTGTGCCTCTTCCGACTCCATTGCTAGCTCGATGAGATACGATATGGGCGTGTAGATATGGCTGAGATCATAGCCGGTGTCTGGGGTCCAGTCACCGAACTGCCAAACAGTTACCACCGTCCCGTCAACAGGATTCCTATGGGGAAGTAGAAAGCCCACGTTGAGGTCGTACATGTGCTTAAAATCGAGCGGACCTTTGCCTCTGGGGGCGTACTTCAACGGATCAATAAGACGCACTTTGTAGTAGTTCTGGACGACTTTGAACGCCTTCGTCACATCGTACTTTTTCGCGCGTAGGAAACGCCTCAGATAGAGGTCGTCATCACGGTACGTAAATGCCGTTATCGTCTTAAGCAGCTTCCTCAGCTGAAGCAGACATCTTTCCTCAGATTCAGGAGTCTCGTTGACTTCATGCTGTGCACGTTTTGCAAAATCCGGCTCGTGTTTCCTGCACAATAGGTGGAGATGTTGGAGACCACCAGCGCTTGTGATCTCTCCTAGCTCAGGCATATTTCACTTATCCACGCTTCACTATCGCACGTATTCGACCGATACGAATCTGATATTCCTTCTGCGAATATCGCGCGCGCGCGCCAAGCTACAGTCAACACGTCGGGTGCCTCAGATAGACGAGTTACCCTATCTTATGCGCTCTAATCGGAACAGATGCAACACTGCTGGGTCTGGTATCTTTTACAGAAGCACACGAGGACCGGCCCGATAATATTTGGAGACTGTTGTCACTTGCATAACGACGACTCCTTTCTATTGTTGATACATTAACAAAGTCTAGACCTCCAGAGCCGGCCACTGCTGAATAGTTCTAATTTCGGATTATTTACTGCGAAAGACCACACCGACAGTAAGCGAACTGCCGCCAAGACAATTATCGGCATCGCGTAACCGCTATTGGCAAGGGTGAAAAGCGCTCTGTTTCTGGAGAACATAGACGTTGCCGGAGGGCGCATTGAATGTGCTATAAGTGCCAGCTTCGAGTAGTGATAAACAATTAGATACATTTCTCAATGCTTCAGCGAGAGAGAGGAGAGAGAGGCGCATGAACATCGGTGATTGCTAATGTAACGACAACGACATTTATACAATATTGAAGAACGCCATTACAGCGCAATGAGCGTTGTAGTCGATGTTAGTAACTCCCATTCACCTCCATGCGTTCTTAATCACCCTAGCATATATCATATTTGCATAATGGAGATCGCACATCCCGTGTCGCTTTTCAGATCAGACGTGAGACACGCGAAAACTGTGTAACCGTCGTTCTCTGTTCGGAGGCTATTGGTCACCCGTCCAACATCAGTGGATCACCATCAATGAGAGAAACGTTGATCATGGTGGTCTTCGCGAATCCCGAGTATTCGATGTGAATTGCCAAGCGGCATTTCATCTTAGCAATGAAATTCAAGTTAGACTCCCTCAAGATACGTTATGTTCCGTGATCTATGGCCGTGCGTGACAGAAAACAATGTTAACATCATATGTACACAATGCTGAACGGAAATTCGCTGAGTAGCTCATCTCAATGGATCTACTACTAACTATAGTAATGATATCAATGCGAGCGTACCGCGAAGAGGCAATAGATCGGTTCTGTGTTATCTTCTTATATGTTTTCTCTGCCTGTCCCTCGCTGTGCAGAGAGGCAATGCCATCGCCTTCCTCGGGACATTGTCGTCCTCACCCCCCCCCCCCAGTCTGTGAGTTAATCCGGAAAATCTACTTCACGACAGCCTCCACAGATCCCAGCGTATAGTTGTGGGTCTCTGTTGAACCTGAACCACCACATCGACGTCCTTACGAAAATGGGGAGGCCACATTTGGAAGTAACCGAGTTACGTGTTGGTACTATGAACTTACGCATTGTAAAACTGCTGTTCTGACAATAAACCGTCATTTGGTTGAATTCATCTCACGAGCTTGCGATAAAGTTCGGGTCTTTTGATTACATTACTGAGAAACAATATTGTTACATTACTGGCTCATTGAGTGGCTAATCTATTAGAAATCTGTTCAGAGTAGTACCAATTTTATTTGTTAGAGCTGACGCTCAAATGCTCCCCTATCTGACACCACACTCAGCTCTTAACCTTTATTACTATTAGGTATTACTACGAGGACCTGTCGGGGCCACCTTTGCTTATTCTTTTCCTTGCTTATTCTTTTCCGCAGGTTCCGAGCACCGCTGCGTGACATATAAGAGAGCTTAAGCATTGTAAAATTGCAGCTCCTTTAATAAACCAATAAAACCTTTACCTTCACCTTACTCGCATGGAGAGTAAGAGAAGAAGTCCGAGTAGTACCTACCGGCTAAAGAGTCGGCGAAGCTTCAGCTACCAGCAATTGAACCGAGCGTAACCTGCTGCTGACATAATTGTTTATATATTGCAAGCGTTTGCAAGAAAACTTAAAATTTTCAATGTGTCTCTCATCAATCCGTGAAGTGAAGCAGTTCACCCATTACTGGCTTATTCCGATCGAACAGCTCTATTCCCTTAAGAGCAGGCGTATAATCCAATTAGAAAACACATCACATGTGATGGCGTAATTGGCAAGGGCCGTGATCTGTTTTTGATTCCACAAGTCGTCGCATACTGTCTATCTTTCAATTCTCAATGGCAAGGGAACTGTGTCAAACATTTCAATCTCCTTTTTGGGCTATAAGAAGATGATTTGATACGATGACTTTACACCTTTTTTTCATTAAAAGGGGGAGAGAGAGAGAGATATGGCAAAACGCCTGAGTGACAGATAAATAATCCTCCTTGCTAAGTCTAACTTGAGCTTCTTTCAATTCGGTACTCGGTTGCTTCGCATCTTAAAGCAGCATCCAACCCCCAAGGATACATCGATCAGCAGCAAAGGAAAAATTCGTATGTGTTCGAATTGTTATCTCGAAATTTTCTGTGCCTAATTTCGAGATCAGTCGTTGGATGATGTGAGTAACCCTAAGCTCGTACAGGAAGTTCAACATCTAACTAATACATAGATGAAGAAAACACAGAGCAGTCAATGACAGTATGACGAGGCGACAGCACCAGATTCTCGTTTCTAATCAGATGCTTCCAGAGCCGCCCCAGAGAGTCACCATTCACATCTCTCTCAAGTAGTCTGATTCTCACGGCCTGACCTGGAGGAGCCTCCAACCGTAGGTGTTCTATAGTTCGCAGGACGCATCGTAAGCTCTATAACCCAGCAGTATCACGTACATTTATTCATGTAAATGTTGTTTATCACGATATTTCACAAACTTAATATGAAATGAATTAATTGCATATCTCTGTTTATCTGTGTCTCTCTTGTCCAATTAGTTTAATTATTCCAACTCTCTTTTTCTCTCCCTAAAGTTGTTCACTTTAGAAGCACTGTCGAACTAGGCCAACGCGAATGGCGTGTGGATGCTTGGACAATAATATAGATATCCGAAGCACGCTATTGGTCCAAACAGTCGCCTGCATCGGCCACAAACACCGAAACCAATTATAGTATATTTACCATCTCAATAACAGCTTGAACCAAGATTAGATACAATCTTACGACAGGATAGACGCATTTGCCGCGTGGAGTGGATAACAATGGTACCTGGTCGTGTGCGCCGCATTGGGAAATATCAGCAGAAGTGTTATCAAATAATCAACTGAACAAAATCTCTTTTATGGATAGTATTGAACTATAGGAAAAAATAACCACCAAAACCGAATAACTTGGGAATATAACAAATCTATATTAATGACATTAGTTACCCTATTATTATTATTGCCAATTGCCAACTACAAATGCTTAGTCTTTACACAACCTCGTTTCGTTCTACGTACACATTTCTGGATACATATATATATATATAATATATATATATATATATATATATATGACCACTGTTAACAACATTGTAATCAAAGCCGTTGTAAGCAACTGTCGACTAGGTCGCGAGCCGCAACCCTAACTTGAGTGACATCGGATGCTGCTGGATCGTCAGGCTTGAATTGTGGTAACAGAAACTTGCCGCTCTCGTATCGCATTAAAATAGCTCGTATGGTGAAATAAATGATCCCCTTATCATCGCTTTCCACTAACTCCTTTTCGAGCTCGGTTGGCTCTGGCAGGAAGCCGAGAAAGGCGAAATACTTCCGCACCCTGTACAAGGGAAGAAAAAAAGACAATGTGTATGGTGGCTTAATGACAACAGAACGCACACAAAGAGGATCAATGGAAAGCCAAATCCGCAGGATGAACATGCATGATTATATTTTATATATATATTTTGTGTATATAATCATGCATGTATATATATATATATATATGTATATGGTTGGACCAGCGGGGGACTCTTAAGGAACAAGCGACAGAGGAGCATAGCCATGTAGACTCCTGCCACGCGCAATAGTCAATCGTGCACCAATTAACTCTTATTGGTTAAAATCAATTCTGCGCTTGATATGGACATCAACATGTGTGCAATTTGACCATGCTCTCAAGGTGTCATATATATTGTACTTACTCGCAGTCCATCCTTTTCATTGCGCCGTCGCAGAGAGCCTTAGTCACGGACTTTGCGGAGGCGAGTACAATCGCGAAGCCGCTAATCGATTCCAATAAGGCTGCCTGTCTCCGGTAGCCGGCGATTTTGCTAAAGAGCGTCACCGGTATGACCCTATCAAAAGGGGGATCGTATCCTATTTTAAGCTTGCATAGATTGGCAGCCCGCTCGAATTCACGAGGGCCGAGCTGCCCAGCATGGTTCAGTTTGGCAACATGTGGTAGAATCAGGTCTTGCATAGCCGTCGAATATACAAAGCTGATGATTCGCGTTGAGAACTTTTCGGATGACCACATCCGAGCAAGTGACCCGTACCACGGATCTATCTTGGTCACGTTCAGGAATAGGCCTGAACCGACGGAGCAAGTATAGTCGAGAGGAATTGCTAACCAACCCAGGATTCTCGTGAAATTTCTCGTGTACGGCATACAATCGTCAAGCGTTACACATTTAAAATGCGTTACTAGATATGCAACTGTATAGCTAAAGTCACCGTTAGGTTTGTCTTCCTTTATCAGCTTCTTCCCTGTCTTTATGAGGTACTCGATCAGACTCGTTCCGTTTTTTGGATAGAGTTTTACTAATCGAGCGGACACGCTCGAGTCATTCTTCTTCAACTGCTCGAGAAAGCTAGCTACAATGTCCTTTGTCATTAAGTCGTGTTCACCTGAGTGTCCGAAAGCAGCCAGTATAGTCGGATATATGAGGGTTCGTATTCTCGGATGGTTCCGTAAAGTGTCCTGCACCAGTTCGAATAGGTAGTTAGTCTTATAATCCTTCATATACGCATAGCCGAGATGGCTCAGGGTGAGTGCTCCCGTTAGGTTAGTCATTGCGGCTCCGCAGGCGGCTGAAATAATGATACGAATTCATGGACGAGAACCATGGAAATTCATGAATGAATTAATGAATGAACAGGGGAGTACACGAGCAAACTTCCGGCAAGATTTTCATACGGCCGTTGAGCAGTGTACAACATTGTGACCAATGTGCACTTCTCTCTCCCGCCGTATGCCTCACCTTGCTTCACGATGCAGTATCCGAACATGTGCTCGGCTGTAACATCAGTGTCCATGTTATCGTTGCTGGGAACGACACATGGTCTGTCGCAGATCACCCTGCTATGCTGAACATAGCCGGCGAAACATGGGTAGATCATCTTCAGAGCGCGACATTCAGAATAATGCTGACACTGTCGGACTTCTTCAGCTGTCAGGCTCAGGAAACCACCCGAGGGTTCTCCTTCTGCAAATGATTATTATTATTAATTACAATACGACAATTGTTATGTACAGTGTATTTAGTAAAAGCATCCCCGAGTGTATCGGCATATTGCTGTGGGATCCTTCCTCATTCACTGATACTGCGCTCGCTTAATGATGTAATGAGATGCGAACATGCGCTGGCAGCAGGAAAATGGTGAAACTGGAGACCGGAAGCCACGATCATCGCTAGCTTGGCTTACTCTAGGTCAGACTGGCAACTACTCGATCCGAGTGCGCGGATCCGAGCATCGATGCTTCCGGGGATGTTCCGGTCCTTGAGAACTTGCAATTCAGCATTACAATACAAAGAACGAGATATATCACGCTACTAGACGATATTTATTTAGCACATACAACTTCAAACATGCACTATTGGGGGGGGATTAGTTGGAGACCGGGAGTGAGGCCGTCATTGTCCCAAGGAAGGCGATGGCCTTTCTGCCTCATTGCCTCAAGCGAGGGAGAGGCGCTACAGAAAGAAAGATCCTGCGCGCTTGTCTCCGGTGGCGAGGATCAGCCTATGGTTGACCCCCCTCGAGGAAGATTGCAGTGAGGGGGCCCTGACCGCCTGAGGTTTCAAGGGCAAGGTGGAAAAAGAGGTGGGTTGGCTGGAGTGCGGCGTACTTCCGTAGCTTGGCTTGTTCTGGACGGGCTACCGCGTAACCGGGGGTGATTGCACAGTGGTTGACACAAGAGGGCGCTAGTGTCAATCACCGTGCCGTCCCAAACGACGTGCTTTGCCTCGGTGGGAGGGCCGTCAGGGTGGTGCCCATCGATCGAGGCCCTGGGGCTCCGTTTGTGCAAGGGATACCGGCGGAGCGGAGGGCCCTCACAGGCATGTCATTAAGCATCGTGTGACGCAGCTGACGACCGGCGCTGCGCTCGCACGACAGTCCGTCGTGGCCATTCCTCGCGACAGGATCCCCGCAATGGCCGCAGCTGTGGCTCTCAACCACAGGGGCCCCGAGGCGAAGACCCACTGAGAAGCGGAGAGAGAGAGATCGTCGAGGGCAGTGCCAAGCGACGCGGAGAGCAGCGCGTGAAGCCATGGCCCGTACCAGGTCTATCGACGGCCCAGAGGTGAGCCTTGTCAGTAACGCGTATCGCTGAGGCCAGGAAGGAGTCCCGCAGCCCCTCGTGGGCCCCTGGTAAGCCGCCGACAGGGCAGATCAAGGCGGTCAAGCATCACTGCAGTCCGCTCGAGGCAACGGTCCAAGAGTGGCCGAATGGCCTCGTCCGTAAGAGAGGAGCCGAGGAGATCAAAGCTCGACCTCGGGTTGAGAGGGCACCTTGGGAGCAAACACTGGAGGTCGGGGTGGGGGTCCAAAGAGAAGCCCTCGCGGGGCTGAGGGCAAGGCCGCTAGGCCTTTCGTGGTCGAGTACTCGCTGGACGTCGGAGGCGACGGTCGCCGATCGCCCGCCAACGTACAACAGGACTGGGCCCAGAGGGTCCCCCTGCAGAATCCCACATTCGGAGCTGATCACGGCGTGGTCCGCAATAAGGTGGGAAGGGCAAGGGTAGGCCAGGGAAGGGCAAGGGTAGGCCAGGTCAACTAGACTAAGACGCCGGGGACGTGCTTAGCAACCTCTCGCAGAACAAGGTCCCGGCGGACCGTGTTGAAGGCGTTGAGGAAATCGAGCTTAACCAGGGCCGCGGTGGGATGAGTGTGTACGAAGGGGCGCGAGCCGCATGAGCAGCGATCTCAGTCCCAGACGCCCGGCAGCATCCCAACTGGGTTCGGCCGAGCGGTTCACGACCGTGTCCCTCTAGCTGGCCCACGCTATCTTAGCCGCCGCGCGCCGGCTCGTACTGGAGCAGGCAATAGGCCGCACGCTACCTCATGATCAAGGACCTAATATTTCGAAAGTAAGATATTATGCCACACGATATCTTTATTTCTTTATATACTGAGAAAGTGGCAGATCTTTACTTCTGGCTATATACTGATGATTATTGGTGGATAGGCAGTGTTCTCGTTCAGGATTTCCGAGGTCCACTCTCTCAGTGCAAAATGAACCCCAGCCCACACTTCACTTGGTATAGCTGTATCAATCTAAGGCTTTAGTATCCTTCCTACTACCAGTCTGAGACGAGAATGTTCAAGAGCGAATTCACACTGGCAACAATAGAATCGTTACTGCCATAGAGCGTAATGGCGTTCCCCTCTCCCTCCACGTATTGCAAAAGATACAGGCTGAATAGGGGCTTCATAGACTCTGAAACAATTGATAATGCTCTTACTTTGACAGGCGAACGCTCCGAACATTTCCGGGGTTGAATCTTTGCAGAAGAGTGGTGCTGTACCTTTAAACTGGCACACTTGGGGCACAATTTCAGCGCACGTCATGTTGCACGTAACGAGGCCATTCCGATCCATTGCTGGACACCCAAAGTTAGTCACCATGCAGCGCACGTGAAGTATGACGCAGCACCAACGATAACGTTTTATGCCAAATCATAAAAACGAACCGCTTTGGTTAACCCCGGACACGGTCGAATCTGTATAGCCCAAGAAACTAAGGCAATAGCTGCCGCATATGACATCATTCTAGTCATCATTCTATTATTGACTACCAAGCTTAAACCTTTGGCTACCTGCGTTGAGGCATATTATGGTCAGACACAAACAAAAAAAAACGCGTAGAAAAACCAATCGCTCACTGCAATGTCTCGAATATAGGCGCTTTGTGAAGGAAAGCACGTCCAGACAGTCGTCTTCGAAGCACACTCCATCGGGACAAAACGACTTGTGGTTCTCTTTACACCTGTGCTGGCAAGCCCCGACGTCGTCATAGAAGCTCTTGCCCTTCATAAGACAAATACAATGCGCTTTTCCACTTAAGACGACACACATTGCTTGCCCCCGTTGACATCTCATTTGTTCCTTATTGCTGCAGTTCTGTGGGTTAGGTTGACGCATCCCTTCTGAATGCACTACCCCTGGAATAACTAAGAATTGGGTAAATCATTAGACACAAACTAAAGCGATACGGTGGTGTGCGTATGATACCGCTTTTTCTATCAAATTGCATATTTTCTTTACTTCTCTCCCGTCCGGTCTTAGGGTGGATCAAACTAGTACACCAAGGTAGCGTGCCAAGGTGACCATGTTGGCCTACGCCGGCAACTCTAGCGGATCAAAGTTGGAAAACAGAGGAGAGAGAGCAAGCGAGAGAGAGAGACGGGTTTGAGTCCGTTGCTATGGGTCATATCACATAGAGATATAGGAAAAACATTTGTAGAAGCAAAGTGAAAATTATAGATACGCTTGTGGCCATTCTGATATGGTTTTCGCGATAAATACAGATTAAATGTGCATTATAAAAGCATGCTAATAACCGTCGGGTGCACTCAACGGATGGCAAAAGCAATATCGATATAAAGAATACATAGAGCTGTTAAGAACGATAGCATTTTTATATTCACCATATATAAGTACCCCAACAATGATCGCCAGTAGAATGACCCCAGCAATCACGATGATAACCTTAGTACGAGTTGAAGATCTCCTCTTCACTGGGGCCACCTCATTGATACGTTTAATATCCTCCTTCTTAACGGCATCGGGGGGGATACGCTTAATATCTTCCTTCTTAGCGGCATCGGGGGCGATACGTTTAATATCCTCCTTAGCGGCATCACCCTTGGCGGTCGCGTCTCTGACTTCACCCAACTTCGGTGGTTGCTACATGGCGGAACATTTACAATACATTCAGAATGTCGACTCACGATAGCGCTCATGTGTGCTTTCGGTATGTTGATGCGAGTACACAGTATTATTGCTAATTATTGCGAGTACACAGTATTATTGCTAATTATTGCTATTTTGATACGAGAGAGGAAACAAATCCCTTCCTTGAGCCCAAGGGTGTCTAACCTCAATTATACAAGCGATTATGATCCATGAATGACTCTCGCGACCCTCGGCAAAATAAACACAGTAAAAAAAAATGAGCAGAGAGGTTCGCAACAGCAGTTAGACGTTTACAAGACAAATATACAATAGGCATATGATCAATCACCCAACGGTAACGTATATATATAATTGGCTGACTCTTTGGAAATTTCTTCATTGTTTTACTGAGGTAAGGAGACGCATCTCGTGAGCAAGTGAAGTCGAGACCGCCGCAGGCAAGGGCAGCTACCCCGAAATAAAGAAGCCCCAGCACAGGAGGGGCAGAAATATGGACTTCTATAACAACAGTAGACACCTCGATGGCGAATCGAGGCGAACACCGCGAATAGTCCCACCATTTGAGAGTCTCGTGAAAGGTCAGACCCAGACCTTCCACGGACGAAGACAGGCCCAGGCTCAGACTGCCAAGTTGAGCGGGACATGTCACGATGGGCCCCTGCGGCGGCCTCAACACACGAGTTCAAATATAGAACGTGACATTGTTGCTAACGAAGACCACTCACATAAAGCAGAACTAACACAAGGGAACCAATGGGACCTAGTGACAAGATTTTTACACAGTTGTTCAAACGTTGGATACTTACATTTTTCGTAGAAATTTTAGCCATATTTGTTTATTAGCTACCCAACTGTCTTCGGCGCTAAGGGTCGCACTGCGTAAGAAGTCCTTTGAGACTGGTGTGTTAACATAATCGACCAACGTCGAGCACTTGACATTTCAGTATATCCACTCGAGGACATGACCCGAGTGACACCGCACTAAGCGCTATTTCTCTAAAATCCGCTTTTAGATATATAAAGCCCTCGAACCATGGTGAAATATTCCCCTATTCGTTTTGGTCGACAAATTGCGTCGACAACCAGACCCCGTAGAAGGAACGTTGTTAACTATATTATTTGTCAATGGCCTAAACCGTTCACGACGTGCGATGGTGGTCCACTGATGCAATTTAATCCATTCTAGTTCTAATCACGATTTCCGGATATCCTATCGTGCAGTCTATCCCACAATGGGCTCATTTAATAAAAGGTAGACTGAAGCAGTCGAAGACGGGGCACAGAGCCCAGTGTTGCTCGGCCGTTTATTGTCGTCAATCCATGTTGGAACAGTATATGGATTATTATGTCGATATCTTTGTATAATAATCTATGAGAGATAACGAAGTCCGTTGGCTAATGCTCGCGCAATACTCGTTGCAGTACCGTGGACGTTAAATGTTGTCTGTGAGTCAGCTGGGAAAATGTATTATTTTTACTAATGCTCGTTGGCAAACAAATAGACAGCTTCACCCGTTGCACATTTGCATTTAAAGTGGTCCGTCTCATGAAGCAATGCCGCAAGCATTTGTGCCGTGGATATTGTTAAATGCCTAAGTCTCTGAGTTAATCCGGAAAATCTACTTCACGACAGCCTCGACAGATCCCAGCGTATAGTTGTGGGTCTCTGTTGAACTATCACATCGACGTCCTTACGAAAATAGGGAGGCCACATTTGGAAGTAACAGAGTTACGTGTTGGTACTATGAACTTACGCATTGTGAAACTGCTGTTCTGACATTAAACCGTCACTTCGTAGAACATCAGGAGACTGAGATAGAGGAAAGACAATTGTTATACCACAAGTTGGTTGAGTCGGTTCAGACAGGTAAGCTAGTAGCTGGCGGACGAGGTGGCATACGATCCAATTAGGTAGGGTCCCGAAAACGTATCGCATGTGATCGCGTGGCCGGCAAGGGTCGGCATCTGTTTTCTGATTCCACAGGTCGTCGCATACTGTCTGGTTTTGGCTCAATGTCAAGGGAACTGTGTCAAACATTTCAATCTCCTTTTTGGGCTTTGATATGCTGACTTTATACTTTATATAGAAGTATAAAGTATAAGAGAGAGAGCTAGGAGGGTGAGCTTGAGCTGCATTTCTCGGTAGCTTCGGATCTTAAAGCACCATATATTATCGATCGGTAGGAAGGTCACGGTTCGTATGTATCACGATATTTCACAAACTTTAAATGAATGAAATGAATGAATTCATACCTTTATCTTTGTGTTTATCTATGTCACTCTTGTCCAATTAATTTAATTGTTCCAGCTTTCTCTCTCTCTCTCCCTGAAGGAGTTGTTCACTTTAGAAATGCTGTCGAACGAGGCCAACGCGAACGGCGCGTGGACGCGTGGAAGTTAATATAGATATCCGAAGCACGCTCTTGTTCCAAACAGTAACAATCGCCTCCATCGGCCACAAGCACTGACACCGTCAACACTATATTCAATTCAAGGATATGTGCACTATAGGTGCTCTGTATCTGATCGTGTGCGCTGCCTTGGGAATTGTGATGCTTAGCTTAGAGGTACATTTAGTCATCTCAATGCAATCATAGTGGCATATTTACGAAGTAAATGGAAATGCTGAATCGTATAGATTGACGCGGGTCCAACTTTGTCCTCAACCAGCATCCCAAGAGCTCTCTGTGCCATAAATATGAACTCGAACAAAACGTCCCTCATATATAGGGCTTCAGAGTATGTTCCTGAACACCTACGTCGAGTTGTCTAACAGAATTAGGCTAAACTTCCCTCTGGAAAAAGGCGGAGGTTGTCTTGATATCATACTATCGGCTATCCACTGGGTGGTGTCCAAGCGAACCAGGGACCTGCTCTTGACAGTGCTGCTTGATGTGAAGAACGCATTCAACAGACTGCCGTGGGCCGTCATTCTTAGCACCCTGCTGAGAAGGCGCGCCCCGCGATACCTAGTCAGGGCGATCTCGGGGGATATCTCAGCTACAGAGATCTGAGCTGCGAGGGTTTCGACTTCCGCATGACAGCTTTTTTTTTTAAGAGGTTGCAGGTAAATCCTGCATGGACACCAAGCCTCACACTGAGGTATTTGCCACCCAGAACCGATTTTGACTTGGGGCACTGACCGGGACTGTCAAAGTATCACTTCAGTCAGTGCCTTGCAGGAGCCAGCAGTTGATTCCGCATGACAGCTGGGGTTCCACAAGGCTCAATTCTTGGCCCCCTGCTCTGGAGCATCGGGTACGACAGCGTCCTGGGGATCAGGCACCTTCTTCCGCGGGTAGACCTGATCGTCTACGAAGACCATCTCGCCCTCTAGGTGTAAGCAAGGACTCCCGAATAGCTAGAGGGGAACACGAGCCAGACACTTGAAGAGATTTAGTTCTGGATGGAACAACACGGACTCGAGCTAGCGCCATAGAAGAGTGAGGCCGTCCTCCTCATCGGTACGAAGCGGTAGAGAGACCATCGGTACCTGCTGCGGTTCTGCGAAAGGGGAAGACTGCGTGGCGGCTAAAATTTCCTCTTTCTTCAGATAACGTGTCTTCCTGGAAACGGAGTTAGGCTGTTCTTGTTGTTGTTGTTGTTGTTGTTGTTGTTGTTGTTGGAGAAAAGATAGGTTGGGGGAACAGGCGGATACTTTAGTTGCAAGGCGGTGCAACTAAAGTATCGTCTCTTAAGGCAAGCATATTTGTAGAGGAGAAAATACGAGCTGCGCCGGTTATATCCTGTTCGCGACGTTTTTTAGAAGCGTTGCTCCATGACAGGTTGCGTGCTGTCATGGAGCACTGCGGTAGTTGTCCATGAACACCGGGTTTACTCGATGGGATTCGTAGTCGAAGTGTCTGCCTTCACGAAATTTCAGCGGCCGGCTTAGTTTGTGTTACCTGCTGGGGTACAGCTTGGAGGATCATAGCTTGCATCCAGCAAGCTATGATCCTCCTTAAATATCTGAACCATACCACCCAGTTCAAACGAGGCGCTCACTGGTTCATTGTCGTCTGGGTTTCTGTGTAAAATTGATTTTAATAAACCCTAAGAACGGGATTCCTTATATTATTTTTGTATAATACCTGTACGTGCTCTCTCTCCCCAATTTATTGTTGCGAAATTGTGTGTACCTTCGACAAAACCGAACATGTCTTGCTCGGGAGAATTCTACCATTAGTGTGAATTTAAGGTGAATTCAACGACAGTCACCATACCCACCTATGTTTCCGCTTAGCGAGCCTATTAGTTGATGCTCCAGAGGACGGGACTATTTTCAGCGCAACAGCTACTCGAACTGAGGACAGAAGTAATTGTCTCTGATTCTCGAACGAAAAGGAACACCAGCGCTATTATCGATGATCACCCAATAGGTACGTTACTAATACATTGGCCAGTGGCGACTGTCTGACATTTGATCAGCGTAGTACCCTTCGTATGTTGCCCACCTTAGGAATACCGACGTTATCTATGATGAACTATCCACCGTTCATTTCTTCTTTGAAGACACCAGCTTGACAGCTTGTTCAATAAACACGATACGTTTTTAGACATTTTTGGAATACAAACACTCCTTTAGGAAGGCAAGAGTAAGATAGATGATGTCTCTCGCTACATCTTTATATTTATGAAGATTGCCTATTATATTTTGATGAAAATGGTATATGCTTTTACTAATTTCGATATTTCGTTTATTATTATTATTTGGACTGTATCTATAAAAATTAATCACTATTTCAACCTTTGTACGAGTGGATTTTATTTCGTGATAGACCAAGTATCGAGAATGTACATGCCACGGTTGATCAACACGGCAGAGAAGGAAATAGCTATCCATTCATACATCAACGAGTAACATGTACGAAGAAGTGGCGATCCTCGTGAACTGTTGTGTTACACAAATGTGTTCTTGGTTAGAAGGTGAATCAGGCCGCTTCTCGTCCGATTCTGAAGTGCACAAAACTATTGAAGATACATTCTCCGCAAGCAAGACAGAAGGATGTAAACATCAATTTTACACAGAGTTGAACTGTGCTGCGAAGGTGAGATTGTCGAAAGACTGGACTCAGGTCGGACGAATTCATTACAACCCTTGGATTACGGTACTTCGCAAGAAGCTCCAAGTGAGCCTTCCAGGTCTTGCTGGGTCTTGATCTTGAATCTGGCATCTGTGTTGTATGATTTCTGTCTAGTACCCTGGCTGCAAGTTGTAGAATGAAGTATCTGGATGAAAAGAACTTTGGTATAACAGGCACTAGCTGGTGCTCGCGGACCACTGCTAATATTTTGCTGGACACCAAATAGTCGAGTTCAAGGTTGCTATGTACTCTGCTAGTTAGGCCAAGCCTCGTATAGACTCTACGCACCGTTTCCAGTGGGATTTGAAGTTTTTCTCGCAGGTAAGCGGCCTGTAAGTTGCACGTCGTCTTCTTCAGAATTATACTTTCATATGAGTCCAGTCGTGATTGGAGTGAACTTCGATAATAGGGAATGTGACTTTGGCTTTCGGAAAATATCTGGTCGTGCTGAAACGACGCCAGTGTCCTATTAGGCTCTAGTAGTTCTGACGTTACTCTACCTTTGTATTCATTGACGAGGAAAACTTCGAATAAAATTAGGAAGAGTCCCAAAATGATAGAGCGCTGCCCTATGAAGAATGGGTTAACGGTTGGTACTCGAACCGTGTACGAAGTGAATACACTAGCGACTATCGGATATAGAAGAGAGATAGTCCCTTCTATGGAGCCCAGGCTGGCGATCAAGCAGACGGCCAAAGTCGTTATTAGCAGCGCCACACCGAAGTGGCCTGTTAGTGGCTTCATTAGTGCCGCTTCTGATGGTTCGACAACGGCCATAGGTCTAACACATTCAGAGACAAAGATATAACTTATATCGCGAAAATAGAGTGGAAAGTCCCACGGATTGGGCCTACCCACTTCTAATAACAATTGATGATGGTGAGTGTTTGACAGGTTCGTACGATTCAGAACCTTGAGCCTAAGCCGGATAAGAATTAGCATTGCGCTTTGCTTGTAATATCTTGAAGCGGAGACTAGTTTTGGCTGAAGTTGTACATTTTCTAGTGGAGATAGGGAACGCGCCCGAAACACTTTCGGTTTCTTTATATCTAGACTGAAGTGGTCATGGTTTACTTTACATTTGATTGATGCGTATGGGATCCGAAATATGTCGTCCGAAATAACGAATAGAATGTACGGTGTGAATGAAGTAAACATTTGTAGGATATACGAGCTGACACCAGTACATTGATAGAGTACAATATATTTGAGGAGCCTGACCATTCGTGCGTAGTGAGCCAATGCGTCACGGTTATGCCTATCGTAGGTAACAATGATGTCACTAAAGGCAATTACCGATAACTTCGTAGCGCTGAAGTTGCTGGCTAGTGATCCACTAAGGTCCGGAGTCGAGACGCAATTTCCGAGGAAGAGAACAACAGAGTCTTCGGGTTTTACCCTCCTCATTGCTAAATGTTTCTCCAGTAGTCCAGTTAGGCCATCTGGACAGTTGAAACCAGGGTCCTGAAGTGGCCACTGAATCTTCGGGACTTGTGTAACTGTTTCAGCCCAAGTAACGCTCCAGGTGGCGACGCATACTGCGCTTAAGATAAACTTCGTGAACATTACGAAATATTTAGTAGATTTCACCAAATGGAACAGCAATTTGCGATGATCGACATTTGTGTCAGTAGTCTTCCTTGGAATTAGTAGATTTCAGTGTTCAATCTCTGTGGAGACAGCACATGATCTGTTTAATTGTCCAGTCACTGCGTACTGACGTGGTCGGAAATATTGTACTACATATTTTCTTTCAACACTGCTGCTGATTGGTATGATTTCAATCCAACGAATAAGCTGAGTAGTCTATCTCATCTGAAGCGCGGTGCTTTTAGAGTAACATCACCATCATCATCATCATCTGCATAATCAATTATCGATTATTAACGAATGAATCATAATTCTGATTAAGAATCGATTTCGCAGAACTAGCTTTATAATCTCACTTATGGTCGCCTCCTTTTACCGGGCGGTGGGCGGCCCTTATTTTGCTGGCTACGACCGAAACCCTTGTAGCACATCTGGACCATAACTTTGATCAATAAGTCTCAAGTGAAGTGGACTGAAGTGAGGTTATGGCCTAGGGCATCTCGATTCGAATGTTGTGGTACGATACAGCAAGTTTGATCTCAACGAAGTACGGACGAAGAAACTAATAGCACAATTTAATTATTATTAATTATTTCCCCCGCCAAACGCAAACATGTTATTCTTAAGATCTCTCCTATTAAATCAATAACGATTGTTTTTTGGCGCTAAATAATTGCCCTCTCTCCCGCAGTTTCATAAGGTTATCGATGCTATTTTATGTCATGAATTGAGAGATTATCCACCCAGTTTGGGGAACAAGACATTATAGGGCAATGTGAATGTTGATCCCCCTGTTTCATTATCAGTGTCCCGAAGATCTGACACGCGTAATGTAAAAGCGAGATAGGCCGAACAGGAACCAAGTGGACGCACTGCCTCTCAAGGGGAAATTATCTCAACTCAAACATTCGGATTTAGCTAATTACCTAGCTAATTAGCTAATTGTGAAAGATAGCTATTGTTCCCAATTGTACTAGGATAACGGGATTCGTTTCGCAAGTTCGTAGTTTGTGAGATATAAAATACATTTTTAAAAATTGGCCAGAATTTAGCTCTTATTTGATGCCCCGAAGATTGTGAGGTATACGAAAAAGAGACCAATATGGGAGTTGTGTAAATCGGCATAGTTACTGTTGAAGCAAACGATTTTCAGTTGGGATCTTATATTTCGGTCGACGGGAGAGGCCCCCCTTCGAGAGACGTACTCAACTGGCATGGATCGACCTCACAATCAGATGCCGATACAGACCTTACACGGTCATTCGAACCTAGGGAAGGGGACACCTTGGGACCCAACGAACTTGGAGTTCGCTCTCAGCGTGGCCTCAATCGATAGAGACAAGGGATACAGAAATAAGCAAAAACCGGCATGCTGGTGGATCCCAGAGATCAGTCCAATATCGTTGCTGTCACAGTCTGCATTTCTACAATGTTTCCTGTTATTGCGAAGACAAGGTTACAAGCCGCTAAGGACGTACTGTAGACAACCCACGTCACTAAATAGACAAATGTTGCGCATCGTTTCGACACCAGAGGCTAGCCAACCATGAATTTTTACCTTTTAATCCGGAATTAATAAAATCCCCTCATAGATGTCCAGCGGAATGTCCATACCAACAACGATGTTCCCTCTGGGGGGCGCGTCGGGCATTCGATTCGCCAGGGTGGTCTGCAGATGCCGGAGAAAGAAAAGAGACACCACGTAATTCCTCCCGGTGGTGGTTACGCCCAGGGGCGCGCTTGGAGTGCTGTTTGCGTCGTCGCCGGCCTTGCGGTCCTCGCACACCGCCCATTGATACGGGCAAGGCGGCTGCTCGCATCGCGTCGCAGAAACTCTCCGAGGGTGACATCTTCAGTGCTGCCCATGTCCTGCGCTCTACCTCCTCCGTCACAAACTATCGAGGCTCTCGACGCCCACATGGCGAAGCCCCCCCCCAACTACGCCTTCTTCGAGCGTCCCCCGCTGGTAGGACAAGCCCGGCCGGCACTGAAGCTTCAGCTCTTCACGCCTATGACGACATGGTGCGGGACGTACTGACGACGATCCTGAACCTCCAGCTTCCTCCGGCAGCGGCGTCGCAGGTTACCCCTGGCAGGCTACTAATGGCCACCACGGGCTGTCGTGCGAGCGCAGCGCCTGCCGCCATCCGCGACACACGATGCTTAATGACATGCTCGTAAGGGTCCTCCGCTCCGCCGGTATTCCTTGCACAAGGGAGCCACAAGGCATCGACACTGCCGACGGTGCCACCCTGACGGCCTCACTCTCATCCCCTTCCACTGAGGCCAGCACCTCGTTTGGGACGGCACGGTGGTTGACACTGTAGCACCTTCTTATGTCAACCACTGTGCAACCACCCTCGGTAACGCGGTAGCGCGTGCGGAACGCGCCAAGCTACGGAAGTACGCCGCACTCCAGGCCACCCACCTATTTTTCGGCCTTACTTTTGAAACCTTGGGCGGGCACGGACCCCTCACTGCGAACTTCCTCGAAGGGGTCTACCATAGGCTGGTCCGCGCCAACGGGGACAACCGCCCTGGATCTCTCCTTCTGCAACGCCTGTCCCTCGTTGTGCAGAGAGGCAATGCCATCGTTTTCCTCGGGGCAATGTCGGCCTCGGCCCCGGTCCCCAAATAATCCCTAGAGCTAATTCATAAATATTGTTTGGAACTCATTTGGTTTTGTACTTAGCTCATATTGTCTCAAGCCATTATGGACGAAACTGCCGGGGGTCGTAATGCGTTGGGAGACACACAGTTTGCACAAGTAGACCGGTTGTGGGATATGTCCCAGGGGGTAGGTTTAAGTTCTGACTTGGCCTCAGGTGCGGAGATGTAGATTTTTTTTCTTCTTTTTTTGAGACATCTGATTTTTTTCGGTGGACCTATACGTTCTAAGACCGGCCTAGGGTATGCGGATATAATATGTCAACTCGATGCGGAGAACAGCGGTCGATGTTCGTAGAGCTGTTGTCGGCAGATAACGATGGTAGATGCGCGGCAAGCCAGCGTACGGAACTGTTCAGAGATTTTATCCAGCACGTTTGACAAGAGCGTCAGATACCACAGTGTCATTTTTCGTATAGAAAACTGAAGTAATCAATATACATCAGTGCACATATTATACATCAGAGCTTCGACGGAGGTCTGCGAGCTCCGTTACAGGCTACTAGACTAAGAACCAAATACATGCGGTACCCAGAAACAATGCAACAAAAGCCAACGATTGACCCCGACGATCGATTGGGATTGCTTTACGGAGAAACTAAAATTTGTGACCATGTCATGATATGTTAGATCGTAAAAGTCGGCCTCGTGTTTCCGTATGCCGCTGTTCATTTCGCTCGGGTATGGTGGTGATTGGAAAGTCGTAGACGGCAATTGTACTCTTTCAATCGGCTGGCTACTCGAGGTCTTCCATCATCCATAGTCTAGCATGTTGTAATGAATGTAGCGTCTGATCGGGAAGAAGGACATCGGCATCGTATGAGGCTGATTGCTGGATTTTCGTTTTTCTGACAAATCCCATAGACAGGGCCCATGCAACGGCTCCAAGGATATGGCGAAAGCTTTCAACGTAAGTGCCCAGAATGACCGTAAATGAGTTGAATTTGATTAGGTTATAACAGATATTTGGCGAATTCTGCCGAGTGTGGTCAGTTGAAATTGGTATTATTATCATGAAACAGTGTCAAGTGTGTCATTTCTTGTAACTTCCGATTTAATGTCTTCAAAATTTGTATACAAAGTCGCGCCTAAATGAACTCTATGTGCGGTGGCCGTCCGCTGGTAGGAGCATCGTCGCGTTAAACGGTGAGGCGTGCAATTGATTTTTCGGTACCGAAATTACCGGTACTGAAATAGTATGATCAGTGATGTATCTTTGGTAGACCCTAGAGTCATTGGGAAGTGCCACTCCAGCTAATCAAATTGCAACTTAATGCTGGTGTACGCCGACAGCAAGAGAGGCCCTAGTGAGCTATATCGATTACTTGTCCGTCGGAGTTCAAGAGTATCCATCGTCACCAGTGAATATCAAACATCAAACGTTGATTATACGCCTTTAGGTTGTGTGACTCTTAGTACGTGCTGCATTATTTCATTCATACAATCGTCCATTTTGGGTTAAAAAAGCGAACATTTATATAGACGTGCATATATTCTGCTTTCATTTGGACATGTAACAGGTAGCGAAGGCCCATGGCGAAGGCTCGACTGGTCGCTCTCCGTCCCGCTCAACGAACAAAAAAGGTGTAATTATGAAGACCAAGAAGAGCGCCCAGGAAGTGCAAAAAAAAAAGTTAAAAGCCAAAGGAGCGCAGATCACGGAAGCCAAGTACAAAGGACTGAAGGTGCAATCGCCGAAAGTTAAAGAACTGAAGGTGCAATCGCCGAAAGTTAAAGAACTGAAGGTGCAATCGCCGAAAGTCCAAGGATTGAAGTTTGAGCCATCGAAAGCTAAAGGACTCAAGGATGTCAAGGGACGTAAGGCCAAAGGCACGTTAGGCCGTGCTAAGGGATCTAAAGCTGCAGGAGCACAGACCGCAGGACACAAGGCTACAGGGGCAACGACTGCAGGAGCACAGACCGCAGGACACAAGGCTACAGGGGCCCCGACTGCAGGGCACAAGGCTGCAGGACACAAGGCTACAGGGGCCCCGACTGCAGGGCACAAGGCTGCAGGACATAAGGCTACAGGGGCCCCGCCTGCAGGGCACAAGGCTGCAGGACACAAGGATGAAAGTCCAAAGGCTGATGAACAGCCTAGGAAATTTTCAAAAACTAACTTCATAATGGTTGGGATAATCCTTCTAGCAATCGTCATTGGAATAATTATATACTGTGAGTAAATCCCTTCAATTTCGTGGAGATACTTTGAGATTTGTTTTACTGTATTTTTTATGTCTGGGCAGGCTCTTACTTCTTACCATACTGCTCAATAGGACTTTGTCGAATAGTGCAACGGGTGCGTTTCTATAGCGTCTACTTATTCAGGAGCGCTGAAAGCGAATTTCTAACGGTCTAGGGTGGAAATTGTATGCGTTAAAGACCATAGACGTTTGTAGAAGACTTGCGAATAAATGGTCAAATAACGACTTCGAAGTGAAAGATGGGACGCCTGCTAGTATCTTTACATTAACGTTTAACTTCGACGGTACAACTGCCCCCCCAACTGTCTAATTCCTCTATTTCAGTTATTTTGGTCAGTGGCAGGAGCGAATGCACAAGCCACGATCTCAAGCGATGCGAACGAGGCGATGCTACCTGTGTCATATCAGAAGGCGAGTCGGAGTGCGTCTGTCGGAACCCTGAGAAGACCTTCTACGATACCTGCAAACACAGATGTGAGCACGACCCGAAAACATTCTGTACCGATGGGGTGTGCTCCGTGAACGACTGCTACGACATATTCTCATACGCGCAACGCATATTCTCCGAGCACTGCAGTGAGCCAGCCATTGTTTTTGTCAGCGTAAACATCTCACCGTCATATATATATATTATACCTTGACATATAAGAGAGCTTAAGCATTGTAAAATTGCAGCTCCTTTAATAAACCAATAAAACCTTTACCTTTACCTATGACAAAAATGTGTACACACATATTCCATGCGGATTATGAATCGTTCTCGTTGTTTCGTCTATGAGTCCATCTCTCTCTCTCTCTCTCTCTCGAAAAGCCTCGCCCTTCAATCCTATGCACGGCATTTTGCTACTTAAGATAGCAGTAATAGTAGTAGTAGATACAGCTGGTCACGACAATCGCACAACGCTCGGGGTGTGGCCCCGCGCTACGAGCTCGGGATGTGTCATGTCCGTTATGATTCCGTTATGACTCCCTTTGATGTCTCGTACGTTGATGCTTGGTCTTCTTCTCGTTCCTCCGCGATCTCTAGGAATCGACGAGGCGAACGTCGCTGTGTGCAATCTTACCTGTGCAAACATTGTAGCCCGGGTATGTTCGTTTGAAGGAGCCGCCCCGCGATTCTGCAAGGACTCAATCCCGAAAACTGAAGTGGACTTTGCTTGCCAAAGTAAAATCGTTGGCTTTTCCTTGAAATTACATCGTATGATACTCAAATATAAAGACTTTACGATGGCATGCATTGGCCATATACCATAGAGGAATCGCTCAGCTTCAATTATATGAGGGGTAGTGGTGGTGCCTTTTCACTAGCATCGAACGCCTAACCGGAGGAACGATCAATCCGATCATCCATTCGAGCTGGTAATAAAAGGATCTGAAAAAGAGCAAATTATAGAGCTGATCAATTCGTCTGATCAATTCAACGTATATATGAGAGCTAATATTCTATGATCTGTGGTGGCAGGAGGAACGCCGAGTGGTCTACGAGAGCTGACACTCCAAGAAAGGGCGAACTGCGTCAAGGACCCGCAATGTAAGGTTTTAACGAAAATATATCCGTGCCTCGCGGGCTACGTCCAAAATGGGACCATGATGTGTGGAAAGCGATGCATCCTTCCTGCAGAGACGAACGCCACGGCCATGGACATTTTCGGATACTGCGTCCGGAGAGAAGGTAAGCGATAGTTGTTACTACCTCAGTATGATGTGTTGTTGCGGCGTGAATACCAATGAATAACACCTGATCATGTTGTACTACAATCACCTATATATAAGATAAGTTAAGCATTGTAAAAATTGCACTTCCCTTAGTATACCAATATAGGTTTACTTTTACCTAATAATAATAATAATAATAATATGATTTGTTGCGAACCTGGAAGCTTTCGATTAAGCGGTATGGTCCCATTATGCTTGTCGTGCTTTTACCTACATGTGTATCCTTAGAGGATGTGTAAGCTCGCTCGGACGAGACCGTAGCTCGTAGCGTTCCAGCCTCCGCGTATGCGGCGATCTGCCTGGGAGACTGCGTCAAATCTCTCGGTTTTAGGCTCGAGTGTCAATCTTTCCTTGAGTACCGTATACTTGAAACATTTTCAAAACAGGATCATATTAATATATATCTTTGTTTCAGCGAACTGTGAAGACTCGATGACAAACTTGACAAAAATTCTCAGCGGGAATAACATCGGATTCTCATATTCGCCCGAACACTTGTCACGAAAGTCTCACTGGGTACAGCGCACCGTAGAGCACTCTGCGGAGTTACGAAAACTTACCTATCCTCTCATGCTGGCCTTCGGCGTTCTGGCCAAGAAAGGCCACGCCGACTTTGAATCGGACAGCAAAATGAGTGCAGCATCCTTTCTCGAGTTCCTCGAGAAGAACTCGACCGTTGGCTCGATACTTCGCGCGTTGTACTCGAAGAACCACACGATACTCGAGAAACTCAAAAAGTTAGCAGCACATATGGGTTCCCATCGGCATGTCAGTGACGACCTCGAGGTGCGAGTCGCGAGTCTCGTAACTCGTTATGGCTGCACGACGTTTGACGATTGCATACCAGTTGCCCGTGACAGGAACAGAGTGATAGCTTATTGGGCTGTTAAAGGAAGTCCACACTGTGTGCTCAGCAGGGCTCTATTTACGCATGGCGCGCCGCAAAGCGCTTGGTGCAAGGCTGTCGCTCGTATGTGGTCGGATCAAGGCCTGTCGACGTCGACTACCAGCTTTATGTATTCGCCTTCATTGGTAACGAGCATTACTCGAAAGGTGTCAGAGGTGAACGGCGCTAGAGAGCTGAGCGATGGTGTGTTCAAACGCAGTTTTGCCTTATGCAGTGAGACAACGCAGGACACGTCTGACATCAACAATACGATCATACCGTTGCCGCTCTTTGACAGTTTGGGATGGGATCCAAAGCGGCCGGTTCGTCCGGAAACAATTAGCAGCTTTGCGATCGTGTTGGCGAGTGCGGTATCCGTGAACAGAGCAATCTGTAACACGGATGAGGATTGGAGCGTTGAGTGCGAGTAAGTACTACACTCAACCTGCGCTGGAATATTAGAGTATATATATATATCTGTCTATTAGGCTGAACCAAAATAAATTGCACATATAAATTGTGAAAGCTGGGTATGCACGATTTCTATTCCGATTTATAACTTCGTTATTTAAGGCCTCTCAGAGCAAATCGATGTCTGTATGCCTTTGGCCACCTATAGCCCTCTTTAATTTATGGAAGCAGTCCTAGTCACAAGGGCTTAAATTGACTTATATATATATATATAGACCTTAGGACCCTCAATTAGTATCATATATATGTAAACTATTGCGGTATTAGTCCAAGTGCTGTGGTTACAACGGTAAGCAGTGCTGGCCAACCGCGACGATTCGCAGCACGTATTTCCCAATGCTCAAAACCCCTTTAAGCTATCACTGCTTTTACATGCGTATATATTTGTATGTAAATACATAATCTTCGTTGTTTCAGGCTGCGGAAGTACTTCGCCTTTTTCGCCTTCATGTTACAGCCCACAGAGTTCGAAAGGAAGCTCGTAAAAAGCGCCGATAAAGGCCTCATTTATTTCACCATCAGAGCTGCGATGCGCCGACAGCAGTTGTACGGTACGAGGATGTCACCGTTCTCGAAGAAAAAACGGGAAACTACCAGCACGATCGTAATACGCGCGGCAGCTAGCGCGGTTGCCGCAAATTGCCTAGGACAGTTTTGACAGCTGTGCTACAGAGAGACCTCTCTCTCTCTCTCTCTCTGTTTATATTTAACATATACAGTGTAAATGTTGAGACGGGCGTACTGTAATGCACTTGGTCAAGACATGAAAACGAATTGAAAATGTTAGACAACCCCCCTACGCGCTGCACTTCAAACCTTTGCTTGATTTAGTCATGTGAGCCTGATTGGAGGCCAGCCCACAAGGACTAGGCATCGGGAGGAGCAGAATCCCAGAGCCTTACCTTGCTAGTTGGTCTCCCAGTTAACCGCTATGAAGTGAGCCACTTTGGAAAATTTGGCATGCAGAGCTGCAGATGTTGAGACATTCACAACGTGTCGTCGGTTGTGCAACAACAATGTACAAATAGGCACCGCCGCCCACATCGGTAATCATTAGCCTTAGAGAGGCGCGGAAAGCAAAGATGTGCACTTTCTATGAATATATCTGTAGCTTGATCATTTCTTAGTAATCCAAAACATATATATATATATAAATATATAATATACATATATATAGAGAGAGAGATTAGGTCTATGTGTTTAGTCATTTGCGTGGGTTAATAATAGGTGGGCTATAGTTGGGTTAACAACTCCCTTCGGGCTGATTTGATATAGTTTCGCTCTTTTGTGGAGGAGGTATCTTGTTAGATGGTCACACATTGGCTTTGTTTAGACAATAAACGCGTAGTCCATAGTACCAGCACTTGAGTGTGTGATGTTGTCAGTGTTCATGGAATATTTATGAATGTCGGTAGTTGTGATTATTGCCTTATTTGAATTTTTCCAAAATAAATTTCGCTTGTTCTATTGGATTTATTGAACGCTTGTTTGATTCCGCGTTGCTTTCCACTTTTCCACCGTTTGTCTCGACTGCGAACATATGCTCCCATATGTAGTAACTTTTGGTGCTATACAAAAGTTTCCAGTCACATCACTGGCTAAAGTAGACTCTCCCACTGTCTCCAAGGTAGTCGAGATTATTGGTAGTGTTTCCCTACACAGGTAGATGGCTATAACTCGAACTACCATATAAACTGATTGATTTATTAATTTGACAGTAAATATGCAATGATTATATTGAAACAGTTTGGGACACGGTACCAGGCCGAGGTCGTTGCCTACTGTCCCAAGAAATAGTAGGCACCTGTGTAGTATGGCCTTGTTCGTTGTGGGAGAGTCCTTGCATCCTAAGGTTTTGGCGGGGCAAAGACATCTACGAATTATGCCCCTTCATACGGTTGTCGATAACAACAGAATTAACAACACCATTAATAACACCAATCATTCCTTCGAGTGGTGTTTCTATTACTCACATTTCCTGTGTAACAATTGTGTTGTCCCATTCTTAGCTTTATCTGAAGCAAAATTCCGCTGCGAAACTGATGGACAACCTTATACAGTTATAACTTACTGGAAAATCTCAGTTTTATAGAAGTTCTAGCGAAGACTCCGTTCGATTCTGGATGTGCCAGCTAAGCTTTCCCTATCCTGCGATAATTATTCTATTATAGAGATTCGCGTCTCGCCGCCGTTCTCTGGGGGGTTCGAATTCATGAAACCCAACACTTCAAAAGCGGGATCGTTTTTGAAAAGCGTGAGGTTTTAGGTATCGAAATCGGTTGCGTTGTTGCATTGGCCACAAGGAACGCATTTGACAGTGAATGCTCGTCATAGAGTCCTGCAAATCGCTGAAGCTCACCCCCATAATGACGCGTTGCGGGCGAGCGCGAACAACACAACTGTTCGCCAGACCTTTTCCAAGCATACTGGGTGTTCAACAGGAAAAATCACCTATTTTCGGCAGCGTAGTAGACACCGACCGATCCGATTGATTTCAGATAGCTTTAGCTCTGTTTACTAGGTCACCAATTATCTGGCATATGTTGATGTAAACCGCGAAAATGCAGATTGTAAGACTCGGTCAAGATCGAGGTCGATCGCCTGAAGAGCACCAAAGAGGCAGAATTGAACAACGAATAGATTTTTTTCTACTTTTTGTATTGATTGCTGACCACCAGCCTTTCTTCGATCAGACATCTCTTGAGAGTATCCGTATATAGAATAATTGCTTTGTAAAATATAGGCAACAATAATAACTCGCATCTCGCTAAGGACACAGGCAGGGTTCGAGGGACCGATCCTTCGGGTCACCGATATAAACTACACCATTCTCCTGAAAGTTGTATCGACGAGGAAGTGTGTGTGTGCTGTTCAGTCCTCGCTTATAATAGCTTTTATAAGCTCCTGGCGCTTTTCGAGAGACCTGTCAGATTCTTGCTGTCGATTTTGATCGATCGATCTACAACGGTTTCCGTAAACAAACCGCTTAATTCTGTAGCCGCTACAGCCACGCTGCTTATATTAAGAGACTGCAATGTTTGCACGAGTAGATTTTATTTATTTGTTGTTGTTGTTCTCGTCGCTGTTGTCTGCATTCCGGTATCAACCTCTCACACGTATGTACACTGACATATGGCTCTGATGTATGATCCAAGCTGCTTGCTAAAAGATCGCCGTAGCGGGTGACAATTGTACGTCTCACGGCAAACGCTACTTCTAGTTCTAGTAAGCATTTCACCGAAGCTGTGGCTTAGGCTAATAATAATTGAATACGCAATTCGCATGTGTTTATGTGTCACTCTGCCCAAAGTGAAAATTAGATCTGATGTACTCTGTTCGACGTCACGCCGCTCGGGGCTGTCCTGTTCGTTAAGTAATGATCGATCATTTGACACTGCATTGCTGTGTACAAATTAGCGATCTGCAGTGATTTGAGGGATTCGTCTAGGGCACACTTCCATATTGCGTTAACAGAATGCGTCGTCTCGAGCGAGCCGACGTTTCCCGAGAACGCCCCCGTGTTTTTGACCTTTATCGTCTGTAAGAGATAGAGCTAATAAGAGCTGCCCATCATATGTCTACTTCTCAATCCGGATGACGAATCAGCCAAAAGAAAGATGTTGCCTTGACCATTTTCGTCGGTTCTTAATACTATCTTAACCTAAAGGTTTTCGGGCTGACTCTCAGCCAACATTTAACCTCCACGGTACTGCTTTTACTATCTTAACCTACCCTTTCGAAAATGGCGAGGCTTATATCCAATGCTACGTTTTATCCCACTAACATGGTTTCTCACCTCTAGACATTAGTATCAGACTATTACACGAGTACTACATGTCTTGGCATGTCTTATACGAAGCTGATAAGACTTCGAAAAACGACGGTAATGACTTTGTCAACGAACGGTTATCGTGTCTACTGCGATTGGGGCTTTTATAATCTTGGTAAAGGGAAAAAAAACTGTAATAATAATCATAATATAAAAACTACAATAATACACACACGTCCCCTGCATCAATATCCTGTACAGTACATTCAACATTGTCCACAAAACGATATAGGTCCTATTTTCCTATACATCGGCTTCCTGCACGTAGGTCGCGGGAAACAGGCCCCGCCTTAGGGTGCCGCCCTTCACGGTTTCGCCGTACCACCAGCCATCGGCGCTTTTCTTCAGGACTCCAACCACGTCACCCTGACGCAACGACAGTTCATCGCTGAGGCTCGCATCATAATCGTAGAGGACTTTGCATCGGGTGAGAAGGGACTCCCTTGAGGAGACGGTGCCGTTGCTTCCTGGTGACCTGCGTTGATCTCCTGACTCCTGAAATACCCGAGACCGAACGGTGTAAAAAATAAACACAAGTGAATCGTATACGGCTATTGTTCGCTGGACGATTAGAGTTCGCCTTTCCAGCTTCTTGACACTAGCAAGAATTCAGTTGGGCACCAGCCTTTTGTCGACCATTCGATTGCTTTTAATATACTTGTTGAAGGCTGAAGCTCACATTCAAATCGGAGCTCATCCATAAACCAAACGGAATTTATTATAGTTTAGGATTATTAAATAAAATGTACGAGTAAGGAAGAGAATAAGCAAAGGTGGACCCGACAGGTTCTCATAGTAATACCTAAAAGGTTAAGAGCTGAGGTCTGTCAGATAGGGGAACAGCTGAGGGTCAGCTGGAAAAAACAAAAAAAAAATAAAATGTAGGTTTTCAAGATACACCAAAAACTAAACGGTGGTTACTTGATGCTTGGATTCCGCCCTTGAATGGTGTGACTTCAGAGATGCCGTGCTTCCGGCCCGAAGATCTGCATCGTCAGCCTGCTCCGCGCTCTCGTAAATCGGATTTTCAGACATTTTCTCGGAAGCGAGCTCAGCATCGCCATCTTCGGAGAATGTTTCATCTCCTATAAACAGATATTACAACATCAAGTAATAATCACCTATTGCCTTTCCCTACATCACGTGGGGATATATTTCGTCACCCAGCCGAAATGGACAACGAACATAGTGCCAAACAAATACAACAATTATTATACGCGCAGAAATCCCCCTCGAAGTCGTGAAGTCGGCAGAGAGACCCTTACCATCTTCGAAGTCGGATCCCTCACCACTCCGATTGATGCCATCTGATCCTCCGGAATGAACACCTGAATACGTAGAACGAACGTTGTAAAACCAGATGAAAAATGCGTCATGTGTTCTAGTGGGTTTGTTGAAGGACAACTCAACGGCAAGCGGCGTTTCGAACGGGCAACACCCTTCCAAGGACATATTGAATGGAGCTATACGTTCCCAGGATTGCACATAATACTGCTGGTGGTATCGCATGGAATATGGCAAGAATATGACATGAAACCAATATGCCTATCTACGAATTGTATTTCCAACAGTAACGATAACAGAACGTCTCGGCTAATCAGCTCGATCTGGATAGCTCCTTAGTACTTGTTAGCAGGTTGATCCGGGCCTGCTCCATGCCTACCTTCGGACGAGTCAGAGTTCTGCGAGTTGGTCCGCTCAAGGTCGGCGGTTGTCGTTCCTCGGGCAATCCACGACGGGATCTTTAATATCGTCTGAGGGTGGCCCTGCCGATCCCGATGCTGTTCAATGTGCGCGCTTAGCGGATGCGATGGCCGTAACTGCCCCCCGAGACTTAGCAGGACGCACTGTATCTTGTACCGGGTTGCTTCGAGGAATGCTGTAGGTCACCAATTCAAAATACAATAACATCAACAATAGACAGGTTTGCCTTTGGTACACGTTGCCGGCAGCGGCACCGAAGGCAATATCGTGGACGCAAAATGTTCACTGTGAGCCGGTCAACAAAATTGACTTTGCGCCGCAAAAAAATCGTGAATCTAGTTGCCTCCGATAGCAATTGGTGAATTTGTTAGCAAAAAGCTGGTCAAAACGTTCTACCATTCGTAACCCAGCATCGTCAGCAATGAATCGCGCTATGGAGAACGCTGGAAAAGGCGAAAGCGGAAGAGACACGGTGACGAACAGAATTTGTAGAATAGCATCAAAATGACTCGGATTTTGGCCCTAGTGTAGCCAGCCCTTCAATATTTTGCGTTCAATAGGCACAGCAGGCAACCTCGCTCCCTCAGTCGAATCTTTACTGTACCGTACCGAGGGTTTGCTTCAGTTGTCGAAGTTTCTCCTGAACATCTGCCTGGGCGTCTTCGTCACCGAATTTCGGCGTCTCTTGAAATACCCTGGCGAGATTTTCCACACCCTCGCGGCCTTTCCGCTCCATCTCCAAATCCCGCATAACCATCATGAGGAACTTCTCCAGTGAGCCCTTCCGTCGATCGAGCTGCATCTGATTTTGTAGATCTTCAGCCTGGACAGCGAAAGGAATCATATTATACCAGCTGTGCTTGCCACGATCGACCACACATTGTAGGGGTCGAGCGGGAAAACGCTCGTGTGGTGAAAATTGTACTGGTGGGAAGAAGAGATGTTGGCCAGCCTACAATAATTTTCATACAGGATGTATACATGCTATGGCTACGTGGCTAGGGCACACGAACGATTCACTACTGCCGAATTGGCACGGTTTGTTCAGTCGGTGCCGCAAAAATGCGCGCCATTTACTTGTCAAGAAATGGACGGGTTCATCAAGCAATGTCTTCGGGTCGGGGCAGCAACTACAGATGTAGGTACTCCCCCCCGCGGCAACTATGTTTGTCCGTGCGTGCATTTTCGCTTGTTGCTATAACTCGCGTCTCCGAAAACAACATCATATAGGGATAGTTCGATGGCGGGTCAAGGGGAGGTGAAGTTCAACGGACTTAAACAGATGGTGGAGAAGTTTTAAGGGTCAAATGTAGGTATCATGCAAATGGAGACCCGTGAGCTAACCAGCCCGAATAAGATATCATATAAATATATATATATATATATATATATATATGATTGATTGATAATTGAGTTTTTATTTGTTATAATGATAGGGAATGAACCTTTCGCGATAGTGGACGAAAAGCGGCCCGACACACACACACACACTTACAAAGACATCAGGAAGATGCTGTTCCGGCACATTCGGAGCAGTGCCCTTCCGTTTGACGATTTCGAGGATGTCCCCAGCCGGATTCACCTTTTCGATCGAGCACTCCAAGCGTTTGGCGCACCCGACGGTTGAAGGGCCCACCTACGACGATCAAATGACCACATGAATAGGATCAGCTTAGCTCGGCCACGCACCAATTTGAGCCCGCTACCAGTTCTTGTCGGGAATAAGGTCATAATCGCAATTGTATATAGCAAATAGGAATTGAGCTTCCATGGAATGCACAGTAAAAGTCCATGCATATATATATATATATATATCTCTAAGCACGGCAGCAAAACACCCTGAAGCTTGAGCAACGATCGGCTTTATTGTTTATGTGTGCCTTCTTTCTTATAAAATGTACATGACAATAAAAAGCGTATCATGTATATGCAATGTATTTCTTTATTATACTATAAGTCGTTCGCATACAAATGCCATTCTGTATGAATTACTAACGTTGGCAAAACTTACCAACGCAAGACTGGCTGTGTATCTCTGCATCGCTTCAACGAGGCCCATCAGACGCTCACGCTCCATTAGTTCGAAATTTCGAGCGCAATCGTACACGGAGGCTTCCCACTCCTGGCGGGACCGTTCAGCGCTGCAGTTACAGACATTGAGTAAATCATCGACTCATGATTGCACACATTCAGCTTAAATAGCAAATCTTCTAGTTAACTATTCCAGTTAACTAGATGATGTTAACTTATTGTAAACAATGTTATATATATATATATAAGCAGAAAATAAGCATGCTATTTCTACACACGTGAGACAGCTGGTATAGTAGAGTGCGTCGGCTTTGGCGAGAGCTTCCTCCGCGCGTGACTTTTTCGCCATAATCTTTGCGAGCTCCTTGTCCGACGACGTCCGCTCGACATCCCCGTGCAATCGTTCCACGTCCCGCTGGTGGGTGTAGGTCTGCCGCTTCAGTTTGGCCTCGTCAACGCGTTTGTCAGCCACAGCCTTTGCCTTCTTGTCGACCTGACACTCCATCTGTAGCGGAAGTACGAACAACGCAAATGAATTCTAGCGGTAGCAGTCGCTGTGGTAGTTTGTTCTATTGCTGTGGCTCAGCCCGGAAGATTTTATTTTTTTTAGTTCGTTTTATGGTAGAAAATGAAGTGCCTAATATCCACACTACCTCACCGAGTCTGAGACTCGATAGTGGAGCGAGGGTGGGGACAACTTGAACGAATTCTCAGCTAAATGACACCGATTCGAAGCCCGAGCAATAAGGGGTGTACGTGCATGTGTGTACGATCCGGGCAGAATGCGACCATCGTTTTTTTATTTTTTTAAGGAGGTTGGGGGCAAAATCCGTTTTCGAAGAATAGACGAAGAACCAAACCCCGCCATTAGGCTACCACGTCACGAAATTGTGGCCTGGTGGCCTCAAGGACTGAACGCGTGGAGGCATAAAGTGCTTCTCCAGCAACGAATGGATCTGGAGTTCGATTGCTCGGCTGGACTTGCCCACCACTGTAAATCTATCGTCCTCAAAATGTGTTTATATATATATATTATTGTTTATATATATATTAGTGGTATTTCGTTTTAGATATTATTTGTTATGCCTACCAGACAAAAGGTGGAAAGCTTCGTTCGTTTTATGATTGTAAATGTATTTGGAAAAAATTACTGATTTCCAGACATGCATCCGACATCATTCGAGTAGGCACGTGTATACAGGGAGTTCAGAAAGTCACGTAACTAAGTCACGATCAAAATAGTCCAACGACCCGCCATTGTTGCGCAGCCTTAAGTTCGTATTGTTGCGCAGCCTCGTAACAATACGAACGGTTGCGTTTCTTTAAACGATATATGATGACTCTATAGAGGCGGGGGCGGGGGGGTGTTGAATGCGCTGGAAAAGACACGCAGACCCATAGAGTTGCGTTATATTTCTGGACGCGCTCAACAACAATCACAACCGCACGAAGTTGGCTGGCATTTCGACCACTGTTCAAGTGTGTCACTGCCTTGCTTCTTACTATATACGGCTCGCAGGAATCATGCACAAGCCCATACACTTACGAGTATAGGAATTGAGTTAAACCAAACGTTTGTTCGACTCCAGAGGAACATGTCCGATGAGGCGTTGAAAAAATCGACAAACAAATATATATATATATGTATAGTGCCCCATTTGGTATAGTCTTGCTCTAGGCAGGTGCGCCTCTGTAGATGAAGCCGAGTCCAGTTTCGCTGTCCGTCGTTATGTACGCTGTGTAAGCTGCGCTTGATCGGGTCTCCCGAAAAGGTCTACCAAGTAGAATTTAAATAATTGAAAATCTAAAACTAAACTGACCATTCCAAAGAAGCGTGGACGTTGTCCAACGGTAAAAAACACACACACACACAGACTCCTATTCTATATGAATCGTTAGCGTACAATCTAAATCGTGTCTCAGACGATTTAATGTTAAACGCTGCCAATATGATGATTACAGTGTCCAGGCAAATATACCCCGAACACCAACTCTTGTCTGATGTTAACTTCCGGGACTGGCGTTGCTAGTCGATAAAAATACAATACAACTCTTCATTGCTGCTCCGGGGTGTCCAGGACAGGCCCGTGGGGAAACACTTCGTCGTTACACCGTTTGGTTAAAGCGTTACAGCGACGGGAGGGACCTTCAGGTGTCACCGTGCCAACGCCCACAATGCGACACAATCAGTCGATACACACTGAGGTTAGAGCTATCAAGTGGTAGCTATAGTGGAGACATTGTGGATTCGCGTTGACGATGCGAGCCGCCAATGTCTGCACAGTGGAACGAAACCAGCGGAACAAAGCTTACCGGTGAATCGATTTCTACCGGAACCTCGAACGCTTGCATTAGGCTGTGGGAAACCGTTGAGCAGTTACGTGGACTTTTGGCTCTGTAGACACCGGTAATACCACGTCATATCTACCGGCGGTAGATGACGATTTCCTAACCACCCTGTGTATATATATATATATATATATAGCTGCCACGCATGGATAGTTTTGCTCAGTCCGTGGTAGGCGTCATAGGACGTGTACCGGGTAAGTGTGCAAAACCGCAGTCAACGAACAACGTCGCAATGCGTTCATATATACAGAGTGGTAAAAAAAATCAAGAAAGAAAAACAGACTGGATTGGACAAAAAAAAACAAACCTGCCAAGCTACTGGTGAACGCAATTACTACATAGATGCTATTATATTGCTATGATTATTATGCTAATCTGACGATGCCCGCAAGTGAAGCATGGTCCCGAGCAACGGTCCCTGGCTAACTTTATGATGAGCGGTTTCTGCCGAAACACCGGCAGCAGAAACAGTGGTGAGGCTTGGCATATGATAACGCCACCGCTCGTCACAACGGCGAGGAGTGCTATCATTGAACGATAGATACGAATGATTTGGCAGAGATTCGACGCTGCTTTGTGTAGCTGCCTCAGAGATAATTACATTCAAATGAGTCTGAGAAGCGACAGCGATCGACCGGAGGCCGTTAATGCCCAATAGGCAGCAATTATAGTAGGCATAATATACTGTGATAACTACAGCGACACAGAGAGATTCATCGTAACATCAAAACGTCATCGTCATGGTATCGAAACAATAGATCGCTATGAAATGATTTCTATCGAGGTGCACCACTCGGGATACAAGCAACTATATGAAGCACTAATAATAGGAGTAAGGATTATAGTGCTTGATGCAAATCGTCACATACATGACATCCACCCATAGCTACACATGAATAACACATGGATCAACAGTGTGCGTGTGTGTGTGTGCACATCTTTAAACAGCACGAATAGGTGCGACTTATATTGCAGTTCCGAAAGTAAACTTGATTTTGAAACTTGAACTTAAAACTTGAGGTGTTTGATGGGTCTAAGCGCTCCGTGGACCATGGCTACGACCATACACTGAGCCAAAACCGAATGACCTGAGTAACCAATAGCAGCTATTCAGTGAGGTTATGAGGACGGAACTGGCGATGATGGCAATGATAGGTCGTTCAGGTTGAACTTTTGGTCAGAAATTGAATTCAATATGTGTTGAGAGGCAGACTTGTGGCTCAATTTGGGCCGGGGCGGGGAGGTGTATCGTCGATCGGTAGAACTGTGCAAATGTTCTATATCTGGGCACTATGGACAACAGAGTGTGGTTGATTTTTGAGGAGTTGACCTTCAAAATTGTTTCATATACCATTTGCAGCTTGAAGTCGTGCCTGATTATTTTATGGCACAATTAATTGCACACAATTAACTGTGCAGATATTTAACTATATTGCTACTGTGACCTGTACATCGAAGAGGTTTATGCTATATTTATGTAAGTTTGACACAAATGACAGTTCGAAGCGACAGGACGCTGATGAATACAACAATTCTAGCTTGGCCCAGGATGAACCGTCGAACGAACGACAACACTAGGTCAATATATTAGCAACGATGAAGCTGTGCGAACTCGAAATCAGAGGTCACGAAGGCAATGTTTGCCTAGTGGAAAATGCTCTGCGCGCTGAGCCAGTGAGCGTTGTCTCGTCGCGCTCGATGAAGAACTCAGTTGATCTAGTCTTGAAAGCTGTCGATGCATCCTAGGTAAAAGAGGATTGACATCCGAGGCTCAGCTAAAGCATCAAATCATGTATGATATATATTGCGTTCACTTCAAGGCGTCATTTGAATGTCAATTAAGATTCCTCTCGCTAGAGTGAGTCGGGTCACAGACTTGGGCCCAATAAACTCTGCTGTGCTTCGAGAAGAGTGTCATTCTCAACCGTTAAGCCCTCCATCGTTCATAGATCATAGCAGCTATTGTCTCATTTACCGCCAACAGCAACAACAACCCTGCTAAAATTGTTGCTGCGTCCATTAAGGGCCAACGCAGTCTTCACGGCGCCCGATCACGTAGCCACGCACGATATCTTGGGAGCTCGATGTTACGCACATAACCCTATACGATGATTATCGTGAGGGAAAAATTCATAGGCACCCCGAGCCCTCAAACGGCTAGGAGGTCCGCAATTAGAATAATTGTAATGACTACGATGACGGAGTTGCTGTAAGCACCCCCGGTGTGTTTTTTGTTTTATTGTTTGAGAGGAACACGCGGAAACATCATGTTTTTGTGGGAACATCACATTATGCTCTATGCTCCTAATAAAATGTCCAACGACGCATTTCGGCGATTGTTGAAAATCACGTGAAACTGTTATTTGTCCAGAAAGACGCACTATTGCATTTCAACTTACGAAGCATCCCAGACCCTCAATCGCCCAGCAGCGTCTGTATATCTCGCTGTCACACAGCGAATACCCCGGTGTGACTGGTCTGACATCTGCAAAAGCGTTACCCGTCTAATGCCAGATGACGCCGAGAGGCAAATGTGTACATTGTGCGTCTCTGTCGATTAGTGTGTGCTGTGCGTTGTTACTCGTCAGGAGGTGACGAACATGAGCGGTGGCGGCGGCCATTATGGGCAGCGGGTGTGCTTACCGCTTTTCGCGTCTTCGCCTGGTTCTCACAAAGATTTCGCAGCGGTTTGACGACCTCCTCGGTAAGCGACAGCGACAATGCCCTAAAAGTGCATATTTCATAACACAGAAACGCGATAGATAATAGGTGTTAGCGAGATACGTTAGCGCCTAGATAACTATGTTGCTACTATGCCATTTATCCTTCGCATACATTATAATGGAGGGGGGTACCTAAATAGACAAAAATAAACCGGGTTTGATGAATAAACGGGTCGAACTTCAACAGATCTGTGCGCGCGGAGAATATGTTCATGCGCACCGTTCTGTAGACTAATGCGATCGCCGAGGTTAACTGATAAGAAATAGCATTGGGATTGTTATAGAATGTGGAAAACTATGTATCACGTACCTATAACTGAAGTACGGGAGCGGTTGATACTTAATGATGATGAAAACATATATTATATATATATATATATATTTTTTTTTTTTTAGCAAGACATGAATCTAGAACAATTTCTAATCCGGCCATTCCTAACACGTTATCCCAGTCGTTGGTTTGCGCCGCCAGCAGGGAAGCAATGGATGGTCAAGAAATAGAAATAACACCAACCTGTGCGTCTCAGCTTCCCGCTCCATCTGAACGGATACATTGCACCACGCATTTGCCGTTGATCTTGTGTGATAACATGGAAAAGAAAGCGATGCTAATTAATATAGTAGGTAATCAGCTACTAAGTGCCAGCCTAATCAGTCACGAGTTAAAACATTCTTCCAGGATTCAATTTTTTTTTACTGTACTATGAAGCATTACTAGAAAAACTGTCAACTATCGGCGACGATCGACAACAATCATGAACTTGAAAACCACCAACACGATCCATTGCGATGTTTATGCAAAATTATTCCGTTCTCCCATAAGTTCGTAGCGGATACTGGATCGGGCCTGGGTACAATTCCGCTGCGAACTACACATATATATATATATATATATATATATATATATGTATATCCATATATCTATATCTATATATATATGTATACATAATATATATATATATCCATATATCTATATCTATATATATATGTATACATAATATATATATATATCCATATATCTATATCTATATATATATGTATACATAATATATATATATATCCATATATATGTACACATATATCTATATATATTTCTTTTTTTTGTCTTTTCTTATTGTTGCGAAAGCAACGCCTGAGAAGTAAAATAACAAAGAACGCTGTCCGAGCTAATAGTTAAGTGGGGTCGGGTCGAGTAAACAGTGTGCTAAAAATTGCGACGCTAATTGCTGTAGCCAGCCCAATGGCCGTCGGCTGACACATACGTCATGACAAGTCAAACGAGCGATGGGAATCTGCTTCCTGCCATACATTGGCCTCTCTCACCCTCAGCGCCGTTCTGAGCGGAGCGTTGAGAACAGCGTCTGTTTTGATCTTGTCACCGTCATTGAATTGCTCTTATGCTTGCTGTCGCGGCTGACCCACGGTCCATGTCAATGTGCTTCTGTCTAACTATGCGATATGTGCACTGCACGTATTTGCGGTAAAATAATAGCGTACGCTGACATGACCGCGGCTCCGACACAAGCTCAGTCATGCGCACGTTGAGCAGACATAGGACGTCCGCGAGAGCAATACGACGTGTGTGTGTCCGAGCGCCTCATGAATAGTTTCCCCACCGAGGAATGAACAAAGGATTATAGGCGCTAAATACAAGTGTATTTGTTTGCGAGCAGATCATGAACAGATCATGTTGCTTCTCGATGATGGCGAAAGGCCTGGAAATGAACGGCAGCAAGCGGTAACTGCTCGCGTCGAAATCTTCCGAGACCTTGCGAGGTGGCACCTATTCTAGAACAATGGCCAATGTGAATGCGGTGCTCATTCGACTGCATTGCAAATCGAACTCGAGCCATGTGCTGCTGTCCCATGTGCATCCCTCTTAATGCGATACACTGCGACACCTTGTCCTTGTGGGCAAACGCAGAGTACACCAGCTGCTAGTTGTGCAGCTAGCAGCATATGAATCGACTGCGGATTTCTTACTACTGCTAAATGTAGGGGTCTCTTCATTTTATGGAAACAAAGGGATCTGTATACACAAGGTGGCCTGGAACATTTCGACGCTGACTAAGTGTCTGACTGTAAGAAGCCGAAGGTCGCAGGTTCGAGTGCCGCCACCTTGCAATGACAATACGATAAGAGAACTTAAACTGCATTGTGAAAATCGCAGTTCCTTAATAATAAGCCAATAAACCTCAACCGTAACTGAGTCTCCGGCTGTAAAAAGATGCAACACTTGTAGGTTCGGTCGCTGTGACGTGACCGTATACCTTTGTTGTAATTGAATATAGAGTAATTCACACCAAATTTCCAGAGCACGATAATTGTATGAGCAAGCAAGCTAGCTAGCTTGCCCGGCCACACTCGACATATACCGCAATCTACCCCGAGGCGGCCAGGTCAAAACGACAAACTGTTCAACTAAAAATAGTGATTTTGGTAAGCACATCACGATAGATTTTTTGTTAAATAGAAACATTGCATAATAACAAGTGCGGAACGTGTTGTCTCGTTGTCGAAACGCACACTGTAATAGAAATATCTCGTGTAAGTATATAGATTATACATATATACTGCGTTGTTTTGCGTCGTTATTTATATGATGATATCGACGACATCAGACTGATCGTTAAACAGCCGCTGCAATCGTGATCAGCGTTGGCCACGGCCTCTGGATCAACATCACGCTGAAGATGGCTAAACTCAATCGTACTTTGAGTGTAATACAACACAACAGCGACAAAATTGTACAAATCTATTATTAGGAACATATTGGCAGATGTTGATTGCGGGCTTATTCGTTGCTTTTAGCAGTTTATAGTAATGTTTAAGGAGACGAGCCGTGAAGTACTCATAACAATTTTGTTACGCGATAGATCAGGCTGAAATCGTGTTTCATGACCTTTCTAGTGAATACGATATTGTTTTTTTTTCTTATTTTAGATTAAATTCGTTTGCTTTATTGTAGGGTAAACGCATGATGATGCAAAGATCTAACCTGAAATTTGGAGACAATTTGCCTATCAAATAAAGATTCAACAAGAAGCCCGTACCCTGATCAGGATGCAATTATATATATATATATATATATATATATAATATAGGTCTTTCAAGACAGCTACCGAAATACATATTGATCATAAAATCAGCAAAGTCTACAACCAGTCTACAAGCGGCAGCAATTCCGTAGCTCAAACGGCCTTGCTCCGTTTGCCGGTAGCGGCTATCAACTCCTTCGTCGAATGACCATTAATGCAAGGGCCACCGCGCCGCCGTAAGGTGACTCCGGAAGAGCACCGATTGCGTATAGCAATCCCAATCATATTTCTGCACCAATATCAGACGCGCACAGGGACAATTTGTCCAGCGAACAGCTCCGATCAGGCAGATGCGATATCGGCACTGCCCAATCCGTTATCACTTTTACCGTTCCGCCGTTTCGGATACAGAGTCTGATGGCACGTTCAACATGCTTCGTCAACGTGCGACAGTCGAATCGAGCCTGCTGATGCCGCTGCTGCTGCTGGTATCAGATCGCTGGGCGATCGACTCGACCCCTCTGCCGAAAGCGACCCCTTCGAATTGACACAGAATTGAAGGGCAACCGCGGCTAGCTAACCGGATGCAGTTGCCAATAGCCAATCAGCCAATGATAACCAGGAGCAGCGGAATCACGTGTGCAAGCGGACAATATCAGCAGGTGCTGTCGTCGATCCGCCTGCATGGACCATGCTATATAAATAGTATGGCACGCATGCATTAGCTGATACATATGTAGTCGTCGACCGATCGACAGGCCGGCCGTCTGCTCGATCAATATTGAGCTCTGGCAGTTCGTATATTGATTCGCGTCGAAAAAGCGCTTCTTGTAGCCTGCACTCATTTGCAGCATGCATTTTCTCTCGGCTTGCGTTCGACAATTAGCAGGGACACTTTCGATTTCACGACCATTTATCATGGGCGCAAAGACAGTCGCTGACAGGGGGAGCACGCGGAGGCGATCGAAGTCGGGTCCGCTATATGAGCAAGCATACAATGTGAAATGGTTATACTACACACATTTGTATATATATATATATTTGTATATATATATATTCACTGTACGGACGAATTTGCAGATACAAACACGACCGCACATCGCATAGCTTTCTACGATAGGATTTGGTCGAATCGATTAGATGAATGAAAGGCTTGTTAGACAACACGGTAATTGATTTTTTTTTGTGGGGAATAAGCACTCACCCGATGTTGTCTCTAGCGACTTTGTTCAATTTCACTGCCAGTTTGAACAGTCCCTTTGCGTACGTTGTCTCGAGTTCGGACCTGAAATGCGAACAATCAAGAATATTGAGTACGCTTGATTCTCTAGGTTCTGACAAGTATAATTAAATATATGAACAAATTGTGATCGAATTTCGCTGTTCGTCCACCTGTATCGATTACATTTCTTTTTGCGATTATTGCATGATATTATAATCGTCCAGGTACATTATTTGATACGACGATGTTCGCTACCGACATAAACCGCCTTTATTTTGATGGCCCCCATAAGGGGTCATTTGGAAGCGGCAATCATTCTCTTTAGCCACTATCACATCTTGTCGTATTTTCCTTCTACGGCCCCTATAACACTCACGACCCCCCGGCGGCCGACAACCCCCACCCCGCTTCGGCCGCTTCGTATTTCGCGTGCATCGAGTTTTCGGTGACTTTCAACTGCCAGAGTTCCCGCAGCAGTGTGTCCCAGGCTGGCGACCCGAAAAGCCATCCATCGATTGGGGTCTCCTCGCAGCCGACGGTGCTAACGCGACCAGATCAGCGTTTCAGAGGCACCGTCTCCCGCTACTGGGCTAAGTGCTAGCTTTGCCGTCGCCGATTGCTGTATCCCACCGGATTGGCGATAACAGCGGCAGCAGACGCGACATTGCTGATCTCACCGTGCCGAAGTGCTTGAGTGATTTCTTCACTAAGTTGCTTGCCGGTCGGCCGACCGACCCTTGGGCTGCTCGTCTGGCAAAGCGACGTGTTCGATACTTTGACAACGATGACAGCCGAGCGTCGTGGGTGTTCAACGCGATGTGTTGACCATGGTCGAAGCCGAGCTCAAGCGAAGCAGCGAAAGGTCAGCGATGTGCTTGGGTAGTGACGACCTCGTCGATCTTCGATTGTCAGCTCGCCTTCATACAGGTTAGGCGCGCGCAACGCCTTATACAACTCAGTAACCTGATATTAGAACATACATCAAGCGGTTCGAATGGTTCCGAATTCGAGTTCATCTGTTCAATTGTTCAGTGAGCCACGGCCATGGCTGAATGGACGGTTTCAACGAATGGCAAAAAAGCACACCGTTGTTCATCAAGCCGACGCCTGAGCTACCACAACCAGCGAGGGATCACTACACAAATGAGTCCTTCCTTCCGCCATTCTGATATACGTATGCTTGTCGCGTCCAAGGTTGTTATTAGGAATGACGAAATTATCTATAATTGTCGTTACGAAGAGAGAGAGAATCATCTATCATTGTCTTGTGTGAACGTGTCTAACCTCTTTTACCAAAGATCTAGGCTGCTGTTCGTAGGCCTATATATCTTGACAAGTGGTTACGTACATATGCTCCTTGCTTCTGCCTGCCCATCAAGCCTCACCCGGCTTCGACAACATTGACGGGAATATTTACTGCGTTATTGCCGTGCGACTGCATGATATGTGATTCGCACACTTGCCACACCGGTACGCTGTTCTATTTGGCCATTGCGGACAATGGCATTGCGCTGTGAAATTGCGCACAGGGGTCGCGCCGTCAGCGTATTTATTGCGTACCTACAAAATGAGGCGATATTTACTCATTTCGCGCGGGGCGCCGGAAGTGCTCACACCTTGCTTTTGAATGAAGCTTCACTGCGAGAAACGTGAGAAAGTGAATTCGCCAGGCCGAGCCATGAATAGGATGAAATAAATAACAGATGCATAAACACAATGAATGTAGTCGTTCCTCCTCCTCCTCGCTCAACCGGCCTCCTCACTGTTCAAGCAAAAACGCGAAATCCTTTGAGTTTTGCCTCGCAAATGATAATCACAGTAGCAGCAAGAGCAGGCAGCGCCTATCGGGACGAGTTATAATGCAATATACAATGCAAATGCTGCCTTATTGTCAGCGCAAGGGAGAGGCAAGCGGGCGAAGAAACTACGAACGAAATCGACGGCAACGCATCGGGAACACACTCGTCGGCAGCAAACACATGGAGGGATTCGTTGAAAATTAGTGAGGAAACCACATTGCCGATATATAGGCATCCGAATATGATCATTGAATACATATCGGGTGGCAAGCTACGCATGGCATTTGATGGGTTACGAAGCAAACGGCGCTGATCTGAAATCGAGATGTCAGTGCTTTCTCCGCTGGTGAACGATGTCGGCGAACAACTCGGAAAATCAATCAGGCGGTATCCGAGGAAAGATGATGTGTTCAGATCAATCGGTCTGTTTTTAGCGAGCGAGCCAATGCAAAAATAGCATGTCGCTGTGCTACATATGTATTCGTCATGAAATCACACGTGTGCAATTTTTTTGGGCTTTACTCATTATGTGATTAAAAGCTGATTCGAACGAGTTACTCAAAACGGAGCTGGGACCGTATCGTCCACAGTTGTCTATTCTGTTATCATTGTCACTCTGGCTGTTTTTGTACACACCGCATAAGCATATCTATAATTATACGTAACTAATTATTATATATATATATATATATATATATATATATATATATATATATTATATATATTGAGACCCTTGCAATAAGATGTCAGCTAGTTAGCACCCGTCGGTATTCTCTCTCTCTCTCTTCTAACGATTAAATGCGCTAATCTATTTATGATCTATCTATCCTGCACGCTGTCCTGCATCGCGATGTCCTGCCTCGGAAGCCGACACAAGACGAAGCAGTAGATGAACTGTTATACATTAGGTATAATTAAAAGATACAATGTTATACATTAGGTATTAAATAAAGATAAGAAAAGGAGATCACACATCTCTAGCATGGACTAAATATTGCCGTTGACATTGGTTTCACGGCGTGGATGAATTGCGCTGATTATCGTCCTAATAGCTAACGTGTATGCAGGCGGCAACCGCGACCACCAGACATCACTGAATGTTGTTACTTTTAATAGGCTTACCAATAAAAAATTAATTAACAGCGCAGTGCTAATGGCATATCGAGTTGAGTGAGTCGATGCCACGATGAGATAGTGCCGCTTCCTATATTTCGAGATGTCTGTATACTCACAATGCATTCGACGTTAAACGTTGGCTGTGGGTCAGCCCGGAAAATTTATTTATTTTATATTCGCAACGCATGAACATCATTAAATCCTATATAAAGAACATTTGTAGCTCGTTGAAGATCATTTGATCCCTTCAGCTTTGCTGAATCGAATTAGTTAGGCTTTTGCCGTTGAGAGAGGCCACTGGGAAAGGACGCTATTTACTTATCGATCGTTTGGCTGGATCGTTCCTGAACTTAGGGTCCCGGAAACTCCGGTTCGTCCTGTCTGTTCGGGCACTTCGTTTTGCTGCTCAATCTGAGCGCGTATGAAGGCTGATTGGGTGAGATGTTAATTGCTCGATACAGGGTGATACGATTATGCGGCATAGAAAATACACGAAACGGCATAGTATGTCGCTGATCATGTTCGGGCCAAACAATTGCGATGAGCCACACTTGGAAATTGCAGTTGTCGATCAACGACAACCATGGGACCTAGGACACAGGATTAGCTCACCGAAGCACTCGGAACAAACAAGCCGCAATGGTGACCGTACACAAGTACCTTCACAGCACGATAGATGAAGACGTTGTCATCGTGATGTTCGAGCTTGATTCACATCAGTGACTCCAGTGGGCCTATGGCCAGTGTCCATGTCATGATTTTGCAAACTAAGCATATCTCTTAATTGCGCCGACGCAAATACACAGACGACGTAGAACAAGAAGAAACCAATTAACTGCTAGCTGTTAATTCGCACTGCATGTTTTTCTCTTTCAGGAAATAGTTATAATGGGATGAATGAGAGAACGTTGATGACAATACTGACGCGATCGCTGTTCGTCGATCGATCGATCGATCTGCAATGCGAAGGCGCACTGCAATTGTGGTCGCGACGCACGGTACACGAGACATGGTAGTGCCTTTCGTTGCCACCGGTGTTACGAGCTCTCATTTACTATTGTGTTACTATTATTATTATTATTAGTATTATCCACTATTCCTTAATTATTATTATGATTAAGCAATGTCCCCCGACGTTGTGTCCAAATCGGTAATTGGACGCGTGTGTCTATCAGCCACCACCGTACGATTGCCGGGTACCGAGAGCATCGGATTGTCACCATCATCCATCTCATCAAATCTGCTAGAATCGTATTGCAATCACTACCGCTGCAACGACTACGCCACTACCGCTTAGGTCACTTCTACTAATAATAATAATAATAATAGTATTCCAACAGTTATTATTATAATCATTGTCGCAACGGGCGAGTTTGAAATGTGTAGCAATTTCGCAGCGTTTTCTCCATCTCCTTTTTCTATATATATATATATATATATATATATATATATATCCTCGCGTCTGGCAATTTTTGCTGCTATTACTAATGAGTCCTGTACACACGCTGAATCCCCCGGGCCCCGTTGACGATTGGACGCTGCCTCTCGTTCGATGATGCCGCCGCCGCCGCCGCCAATGTACATCGTTCGACGAATTCGCGTCCATCTGCCGGGTGTCGCTTGCCGCGAATTGCTGCCAATCTGATCTGCTCTGCCTGCCAGTGCTGTTCGCGGCCCCCGTCGGCGGCGCTCGCCACTCACCGGTTTTGCTTCTCTGATCACAACACGCTTCTATCATCCACAGCAGCGTGCCGCACTGAGGCCTACCGTGCATAGTGCTGACGGTGTTAATGCTGCCCGCCTCGAAGTGCACGACGATCGAATCATTCCTACAATATAATGTTTACCTTCGTCCGCTGCGTCGACCGTCGCGTCACCTGGCGTCGAAGCTTCGTAGAGCTTTGTTCGATCTGTCGATCCATCGATCGATGTGAATGAAGATCAAGAGTCAGTCGTAGGGAGGGAGAAATTGGCGACTGCTCAGGAGCGACGACCCCTGTAGCCCCCTTGTTTGGCCAGCCACAGTTGTCGGTCTCCCGTGACGAATCATCAGTGATTGATATATGTGTGCGTGTGTGTGTGTATATATATATCTCGTAGTATTTATGGACGGGGCATGATTTTTGCGCTATCCGTTAGGGGTCGCCGGCCGCCATCTCGAATGACTCACGACAAATGCGACACAAACCGCCGTTGTGTAGCGTGCTATTGAGCAGTGCGGATGTTGGGGCTGTGTTTTGCAGTCTGCCGCTTACGTCCATTGCTACTAAGCAGGGCAATGCTCTGATTCTTGCCGCTAGTCTAGTCGTCGGTCGCCAGAATGCGCGCAATGATCCACTAGCCAGGTCCGTCCTGGTCTGCGTGTCAAAATGTCAACTGGTTTTCGACGATGACGACGACGGCAACAGCCCTAAGAACAACAATAGGCACATAAAGTAGCAAGACCAACAGGTCGACCGATTAACGACTAGGTCGTCAGGACATCATCTGGTATAACATTCTACGAATGTCAGCCCCTGAACGCTCTGAGAGTAGGAAGCGCACAGTGGATAGCATTTTGCCGCTACTGCTGCAGCTGCTACTGGTGCCATATTTTGTGGCAACATTAGTGGCTACCACGCGATGGTGCCTCGCCTTCAGGTTACCACGACGTCGTACTGGTTCGAGCCCATGGGGGGACACAAGTTGACGCAAATTTTACCCTTACGACTATTTCATAGTGGACGCAATTAGCTCATCTTATGCGGTTGCGTTACGTCCGTATGACGTATGGCTGAAGGCGGTGAGGGGATCCGGGCCGCATTTGCCTGCAACGGCCGTGACAGTGACGTCGCCGACATTGAGGACCACCACAACCATCGCTGCGGGAGGACCATCAGGGCCGTCGAAATAGCGGAAATAATGTCTAACTTTTTACTCGTCATTTGATGACGATTATTATGTGGTGACCAGCAGACGCTGTTACAGTTGCAATCAAATACAGATTATGGCTGGTGGACGTGGATGGCGGGATGCTTCTAATTACAGATGGACGAGGCAAGCTAATTGTGGGTATATGTATGCCGGTGCCGCCACTTGTTCAGTTGGTTTGTTGTTTTTTTTTTAGGGGGGGATTACGTAAGTGCATGATGCTCATACGTGTTGGGCGCTCGAGTTCCAGCCTCTGGAGTAGGTTAATATGCCTTCGTGAACGTGCGCACGTATCGGCTGGTACAAGGAAGGATCCACAAGGGGTTCGGTTTATATCTTCATAATTTGATAATAGCAGCAATCGTTCTGTATAATAATCGTTCTGTATAGAAATCTTTGCCTCTGAGGCTACGATCGACCTACTATTAAGGCTATCGACCTACCCCCGCGCCTTCGGAATATGTTAACCGACTTCACAGATTTGCTAAGAGGTTCATGCAATTCGGAAAGAAGGGAAGGCGTCAGCCTTCCAGGTCATGCCACAACCAACATGTTATTGCTTTCGTTGTACGGGTGGCCGCATCTGCCCGAGTTGTATTACTAATTCGAAATGGCTGCTTGGTATCCATGTCATCCTCAGACCCTATGAACACTCGTCTTGTTAGGTCAAGAACTTGAGAATCCTACTTTGACCTGTTTGAATTGCGCAGGATTCATATGGTTTCAAGTGATACAAAAGTAGTTCAACTATGGCCGAACTATTTACAACAGGGTCAAATCAATAGACGATAGCAGCCTGTGCTGGTCAGTCTATACAGTCTCTATAGCATTGCCTGGCAGTCAGCAGCGTTCGCGACTCACAACTCAATTGTCAAGTCAGATCGAATCGCTAAACAGACACCGGCATTTCGCTGCACGTTCAATGACGTGTTGACTAGGACTTGACGTTCGAGCAAACATCGTCATCTCTTCGTTAAAATCGACCGCCCACCCACTGTGTATTACTCCGCCGGACACATCGATACATAACGATGGTCGTCGGAACTGCGACATCGGATTCGGCATACGAGTGTCTCGCGTAGTCCCGATGCCCCCCCTCCCCAGGTAATACCCTACCACAATTGTCACCTCGCGGTGACAGCGACGTCGATGATAATGGTAGTGACTGTACTAGTCTGGATCATTTCGAATTCGAAATAGCTATACACCGACGAAATCCGACTGCGCTGTGCCCTTGATGGGTGCCCCTATTGCTTATACAGATCTGTTCACTTGGACGAGTCGACTCCACTCACTCCTGATCGGTCTGAATATTCTGTTTCCGCTTCGTTGATGTTGGCATTTCGCCAGCGTTCGCGCTTTCCTCAGCATCGAGCATCTCTTCGACCGTGGGGCTTTGGGCTCGCCATCCATTAGCCACCGCGGCCACTGCTGGCCACTCTCGTCTGGGGCAACTAACGAGCGTGCGCTTCGTCTCAATTGTTCTCGAATTCGGCTGAGCGTTTTCTCCTTGTCACACGCATCTTCCGCACGCTCGAATCTGTCCGGCTCACGTCGGACGAGATGTAGAGCAGAGATGAATGTTTGGCCCTTGTGCCGTAAGCTGGTCGAGTGGTTGGCTGTTTCTGGTGCGGTCTGAACGCTTTTGACCGCATGTCTTACGGGCACACGTCCGTCAGGAACGTTCACGACGAGCCGAAGCGACACCGTCATGTGAACACTGTGGACATTGGCTGCCCAAAATGGCAAAAAATGGAATAATGTACACAAGCAGTGTACATATGTACGGGTCAGGCATCAAGGAGATCTTTCGACGTGCGCAAAAAGATGACGCAGCGGTCTGAACTCGATTGGTTGCTATTGTCGGCAAAAGGACAATACTGCAGGTGGTCGTCCGCGTCGACTGCACTGCTTCCCGCTTGATACACACCTAGACGGAATTTTTTAGTGAAACAAATAGGAAATGCCAGTGTACAGCACGAGACAAAGGTAAAAAGGTAAAGGTTTAATGGTTTATTGAAGGAGCTGCAATTTTACAATGCTTAAGCTCTCAAAAAAAAGCGCATGCAGATACGAAACGGGGAGAGCCCCTGAGGCATGTGTCTGCCGCCCACAAGTGTATATATAGCATCGTGTGTCCTTGTGGCCATCTGTGTGAATTACTAAAACACCTTGAGCCATCCATTAGCATCCATTGGAGTGCGAATTAACCCGTTGATTCAATTTTCTTTTAATGCCCGACGACGACGACGGCTGTAAAGCGGAACGTATACTAATCAGCTGATCTAGCAGGGCAGACGCATAACGGCACGTAATAGCATGATAACAGTAGTGTAATTCTAGACAACAAAACAATCCGGAATTAACAGCGATTATCCTATTGGAGCCGGGTTGGCTTTTTTTTTTCTCTCATCCAGCCAAAACGAACTGACACTCAGACTTCATCTCACTGATCGGCTCCGAGCGCCGGCAACGTCGGCTGTAGTTCACACACCGTTTACCGTCTATTCGTCAGAGGAACAACAATTTGTTTAGCCGTTACTACATTTTGATATCGAGATTACCAGTCGAGCCGCTGGCGATCAGCAGTAAGGTAGCTTCAGATGTAACATTAGATATGCCCGGGGGTATGGGGTGGATGGCGGCGCCAGCTTCGCTAGGTTGGTTTGGCTCGCGTTGAGCGGCACTCACCAGCGGGCTGACAGTAAATCAGCACCCGGAGAAGATCGTTTTCCCTCGGACAGGATCAGCCGCGACGGCAGAGACGGCGCGATGCTATTTTCGGCGTCCGCTGTCCACTCACTTGCTGCAATTACATTATATTTATTTCTACACGGCGAGTAAATATATATCCAAATCTTCGCGGCGGGTCTTCATCCTGATGCATTTGCCGTGTCGTTTGTACTCCGTAGCCGTGTTTAACAGCGGGACCTACACTGTGATTGCCGCAACGATCGAAGACTAATATAGCATAGCTTTACTGACCACGACACTCGTCTGAGCATAGATTACGCGTAGCGCGAACGTGGTGCATGATAGCTATATATTTATCTAGAACTAATGAACGGCGTGCGTAACTTCGTACCAGTCGCAAGCGTACGATAACACTAAGTAATGTATACTATGAAGTTCCATTATGTCATATTTTTTGACATCAATTCAAATACCTTCAAAATTCTTATCGTACACTCGTATTCTGGGCACCTGCTGGTAAATAGTCCCGCGATCGTGAGCGCTAATAATTATCCCTCAAAATACGACAGTGCTCTAGATGCGTACGACACGAACCGAGTCGATTCACCCGCTAAACAATTCCTTGAGATGACTCCCTTTCAGCTGTTCCCCATGTTATGTAACGGACCTTTAGGCACTTGCTGCGAGAACGTGTCTGGGGGGTGGGGGGGCTAACAATCCTTTATTTGCCTCCTGACCAGAGCACACAGATAATGAAAGGTGATAAAGACATCCAAGGATTCTCCGCCGAGTCCACTCCCTAGAGATGGTACAGACGATATCACCATCAACGTTATATACACTTGCAAAGCTCGGCATTAACTCAGTAGCTCCGCTCTGTTTCGCTTTTGTGAACTGTGTGTTGCTATTTGTACTCATCGCTCGACTACTCATCAGCGAACGGCGTGACACGTCGATCATACACACAAAACGAACGCCTAATGAGTGTCGAGGGCTCACACCTGTTCGGCGACACGGGCCGCGGGACAGTGGGCGACACGGGCCATGAAAGTCGGCGGACCGCTGCCTCGGGGTTCGCCGTTGGAGCTAACGTTGACCGACCGGGGGTTGACCAAATACACGACAAGAATCGTCCGGCGGCCGGCGACGAGGACTTTTCTCGCACCGATAGAATGGAATCGTCCTTCTGCCTGTTTGCTATCACAACGCTGAGCTATCCCGCTATCTTCTATTCCGCTATGGCAACGAAGAAGACGAAAAGGACAAAAAAAATCCTTGTGGAGCACCTCAACGCTTATGCCGCCTTCCACGCGTATGTCCCTACGTCCCGCCACAAGTGTTGCTTGCTTTGATTTGTTGTGCTGCGTTGCGTCTAGGCTAGCCCGTTCGCTAGCTCCGGCCGCCGGACGAGCCGCGCGGCCGCGTCGTAGTCCACTACGTAAAACCTTTGGCATCAAGCGACGGTCACACGGTGGCGGTTGCTGACGTGGGAAACCGCCGATGGACGAATTCAGGGGAGAAACAGGACGAAGAGAGGAGAAAGGACATCGTTTCGATGATGTTTAGGCTCGTCCCATGGGGCGACGCGAAAATTCACTTTGGATTAAGATGGTGGGCTGAGGTGTGTGTGTGTGGGGGGGGGTTAACTGTCGAGAAAGAACTGGGAACTACGAGTGTCAAAGTGACACGTAACTAGAACGGCCATAGACAATAAGTATACTCATTCACACACACACACACACACGCAGAGGGCGAGCCGCTGGTCACAACGAAATGGCAAGGTATCATGCGGGGATTTTGTTATCACGTGCGAAGAAGAGCGGCCGTGGTAATTGGTGCTGACATCGTTAATGATTTGTCGGTGCGCGAATGTCACGTATGTATGCCGCTGAAGTTCTTGGCTCGCCAGGTGAATGCGCTTTGATTGTTAGTCATTTATGGTATCTAGGTAGATGTGGATTGCCTAAGATTACAACCTACAAAGATGTACGCACGTATGCAATGGGAAAGGCGTGTCGAGTTACAACAATGGTTTCGGTGAGGGCTGAAATCTGCCCCGTCCCACTAGGCAGAGCCAACTGAAATAATATAGAGATTATACCAGCGTTCCTGTAGCCGTCGGTGACACGAACTAGCATATATATATATATGCACTCTGCACATGTTTTTTGTGAGGCACCAGTTAGCCTGTTATGTAATTTCGTGTACTCCCCACAGTACAGTAATTACTATCGGTCCTTTCATGAATCAGACGATCGGCTCAAAAAGGTTGACCTTCGTAAAGGTGGACTCGTATCCGCAACTCTGATCATACATTTCCTACTGAACTTTTTTTTGTGGAAGGAGCCCACGGGCCTTCTCACAACTTTTTCTATATTTAGCTTAATTCTCATTTGTCAAGCATAATGAAAAGACCAAGACGATCTTGTTTACTCCATCTGAACAGGAAGTACGTGTGCATTTTACCCTGCAGAAACAATGAGCGACCAGTCGACTACTGCATCAGCGGCAACAGCAGGAGCAACGGCGACAAGGTTTCTGCTTGGCTCCCCGTATTTCTACAGCATGACCACGTCGTATTCGTGTGCCGTACAAATACACCATACGTCGAAATTATGCCTTAGTCGTCGTGGCGTGATTATCTCTCGTGTCCCCGTACGGATGTTCTGAAAGCATCGAACCGCCGCGCTGAAAGCCGCTTGGCGGACAAGAAAAAAAAATCAGCCAAGCGCGCCGCTGATGCCGAGGTGCGCGCGTTAATGCGGATGAAGCAAGGCTGAGCCATCGCACCGCGCTGCATCCTGAGATAACCTTGACACCTCCTTGGACAGGCCACCCCCACGCCCCGTGTCCACCACTACCACCTCGCAGAGCTACTGGCATTATTTCGCTCGAGCTCGTTCTGCCGTTGAGCGATAGCTACTGTTGGTTGCTGGTGAGGCAACACAGGGGGTTATTCTTCCGTCAACCGACGGCCAACTACCGCTACAACAGCGGCTTAGCATGGTGTATTATGATGAACTTCTATTCATTATCGTTTCTGTCTGTTCGAACAACGGACGATCCGATTGAAAACCCGCCCGCCCGCGCAACTGCAGCGTGTCAACGAAAAATTTGTGGGATCCATAATAGTAATAACATTATAATATTAATAATACATAGCCTATAGTAATGAATGAATATTGATTCAAAGTTGCCTCCATACATATATATATATATTTTTTTTCTTTTTTGTTCAGTGATGATAAGTGCTGCCCACATGCAAGCGCCCGCAACATGTAAAGCAACAATGGAAGACGTGCTTCTTATGATGATGGGGATAAATGATATACTCCTCATAATCCGATTATGAAATGAAGACACAACTAATCATTGCATATATGATACATGTCGAGTAGGACCTAAAGTGACTCAGTAGCGAGTTTACTCAATGTTAATCGAGCGAAGGCTGACATCGCGGGAGGGTGCTTACCTCTCACTGAGGACCGACGCCACTTCCTTCGTGAAGTCCGAACCATGCTTCACAAATCTGCGAAGCTCATCAAATCCATTCGGACCCTGAAACATTCAACAGGATGATTAATTGTTGCATAAATATTGAACGTATAATATAATACGCAATGAAGTGGAAGTTGTGTTTTTTTGATATATCCGTTCATTTTTTGGTATCACTATCATCATTCATTGGCGGGGTAACTTAAACAGTCCTGCCTACACAGTGTGAAGGTACAGTATGAAAATCCAACCATATCGGAATCCGTGCCGAACCTATCTACGAGAGGGTCTTATGTACTTTTACTATATATATATATATATATATATATGTCGTGATTATGGGACTCGACCGTGCAGCTTCTGGAGGCTGATAATAGGGAACATTTAGAAAAATCGACTGTTATATATTTTAACCCCGTGTCCCGTGTCAGCATATATTATTTATATCAGGGACGCGCGATACGTTTCACAAACAACATGCATAATTCATCAATTCCTTTCAGCTGGTTCGTTGGTTTCTCGTCCCAGAAGAATCACAATAATAATGATAGTTATTGTCAGAGAAGCGATTTTTTACCGTTGCTTCGAAATCCTCAAGTACATTATAACACGATATGATAATATCAACATCATGATCAGACGGCATTGGGGCATTACATTAAAAAGAGATCTGGTCAACAATTTTATCCTAAGTGGACAGGCACTCACACTTACACACACACACATATTCAATCTGATTCAATCTGATCCCGTACGAGGGCCATTAAAACCAATGTATGGTGACGATGCCGAAGGCTCAATTTTCGACATTGACCATGAGCGACCATGGTGAAGGCTGACACCTTACAAATACGCACTCCCGCACAGACTATACAATGGCAAAACAGCCCAGATTCTAGGTTGAGTTCCTCGAAGTGGTAATGTTATACCTTACTGCTTTGTATCCGTCTCGAGATATCGATCGTTGTATAAGACGGACAGCGTCACGCACACGAAACGTTGTGAGGCGGCACGCTAATAGTGTTCAGGGAACTATGCTCAGTGTGCTGATTCTCTATCAGCAGAAAGTGAAAGTGGAGCATGATTGTGGTGTCAAGTTGGAAACTCAGGTGCTGGTCAAATCGAGTAACCTGATTATTTTCTATTGTTATTATTATTATTATTACTAGTTATTATAAATTTGTATTATTATTATTATTATTATTATCCAAATCAACTTTCAATTGCATCCCCGTTAATGAAGACCACTCTATTCAGCGGGCCGGCCAACATAAACATGATTTGACGCCCATTATATTACACTGCCAAACCTATCCCGTGTCAGTTTTACGTGGCCGCTCACACTATGATAATTGTCCCTATCCGCGTTGGGCTCTGTCGCTGTTTCGAGCTGAAAACCGCCGCGTCGGGTCCATCGTGGACTTCGGGGGCAGCTTTCAGTTCGCTCACTAGGTATATTCCGACTACAATTTGATAGTGAGCGTGCGTCTATCTGGTCAACGCTATTGTAAATATGATACTGTCACTGCGTGCACCACACCTAATAAAACAGTCGCGAAAAGCCGCCATCTGACGAACACAGTTGCGCGAACGTCTACACCGATGATGCCTCGGTTCCCTGCCTCAGCGACCGTACCTGCGTTCGCCGACCATTGCCACCATAGCCGCCGAGGCTATTGTCATGCGTCCATCAGTGACGTTTCGTACCCAGCTCGCATAGATCTGCTTGCTATGTGGGGAACGCTACAGTCACCAGCGCGTAAATCGAGCCGGCGCGGCCTGTCCACTTGCCACGGTGCCGAAACGTCTGCGAGCCTATCTCGCTGCGTCCGTATGACTCGCAGTGTAGCGTAAACTCGCCGTGAGCATTTTATCTCGCATCTCCACTACGGTGTAAGACAAGAGCGCCGTTGCTAAATTAACAAGAAAAATGACTAAAAATTACGCTCGTGCGGTCCCAGCGGGGCCGTAAGCGTCCTAGACTGGCTGGCGTCAACGAAAGTCATCGCCGACAACTCCCCTGCCATTTGCGAGGGCAAATTCTGGGCTGATTTCGGCTGCACGCCACTCGCTTCAGGCATCGTCATATATCTGTTGTATATATATATATATATATATATAATGTATGGGTGTTTCGGTCGTGATGAAGCCCGTTTGGAGTCAGCCGACAACCAGCAACTGGCTCTGATTGATAATTCTGGTGGACGGACACAGCGCACATATTAGATATAAAGAGCACCAACAAATTGCTTCATTTCGTTTGCCATTGTATGATTAGCGTTCATTTTACTGGAACGAATTTTCGGTCTTGTACATTGACGTATTCAATGGTTTGCTTATACTTTCTCTACGGGAGACACAGTTTTTCCATTGAGGCGCTTCAGCAATATTCTACCATACAAACTAACTATTAGCTATATTGTACTATAACGTATGCGGGTCCACGTTCGCCTCGCTTACACAAGCTGTAAACAAATATTATTTGCATTTCCGGGCTAGACAACCACACTCTATATTCCGGGTGATATTTCAATCACTAGGAGGCGGGGGGAGTGAATATCGATCAACTATCCAAGGCCTAATCGCGTCACACAGAAAAACGGAACATTTCAAATGTTTCCAGAACTCGCCGACGATCCCATCTCAAAACGGCTGTGTTTGCCGACGGCAACCTCTCCGGTTCGAAGATCCAATGACGGGGTAGCATAACGGAATCGTCTATGAGCCACCCGTATGATGTACTGACGTTTTCCGCTTCAAGCTCAACGCTCGCAAATCATTGCTCGTTATCTCAGCAACAACCTTGCTTAGGTGTCCCTGCAGATCCTCTGCCGGCCCTAGCGGGAGAATCATCCGTACGGATGTCTATCGACGCCCAGCGGCAGTTTTGTGTCTCTTTCTCGGCCCCTTTTTCGCTTTTTCTCCGCTGGCGGCGCTCCGTAGTTTTTCATAGTCGCGTCGTTCGTTCGATTTGAAGCAAACGTAACGAAAACTGAGTGCGTCTCCTAAGTCGTTGCCCGGGGCTGCTCTTCTTTGAGCGTTACGCCTGGCTGGCGTTCGGGAGCGTCTGGACAGCTCAACCCGAACGAGATCAAGAGGCAGGCGAATTCAACGGAGGGAATCCACCACCTTTTTCATCTGACAGCAGACATCGAAAGTGCGAAGCCGGAGACGAGTGGATCGTGGCTGTGAGAGGGGGGGCTACCCCACAGATGGATGTCGTCCGGTGGGAAGGCGACTAGCCGAGTTGTTGACGCCGTCGAATTAAACACGAATACCGAACACCAACATCTTGTGCTTGCTCAAAAGTGGTTGACGCTAACGCCGCACGTAGGTAACGGATCGACGGAACAATTTTGCCAAAATGAAAGGCAAGGATAAATGAATACCTCCCTTTTGTTAATAAAGGCGCTTTTGAATTGAATTGAATTGAAAGCAATGCTAGATAACAATAAAACAATTTCAATCGCTTGGACTGGCAGGCGACAATGAGTAACACGGCACGACACAGCCTCATAAGGAAGGCAAAGCTTAAAACGCTGTATAGTGCCGTAGGCATAAAGCCAGCCATGACACGTGCCTACCCAACACGAATGATTGGATAACCACAATGAGTGTAAAGTGTCGGATAATTCTGTTCTCAGATACGCCCTCCTTTATCGATGATGATTGCTTTGGAGATCAAACCACAGGTGTGAGTGGACTCCCGCAGTTGTGCTCACTCCATCTCATCACAGTTGCTAATGCTTTATTTATTTTTTTTCTTTCTTACTATTACTATGATATAATTAGGATTAACTTTTCATTACGATAAATTCAAAACGAGTTCGCCTATAGCTGTATCCCTATTTGTTATTTACTCTATTTCAGCGCAGTTCTACTTTGTAAGGCAGTGGCACAAAGCACGTCCAGAATATCGGCTTCGTACAATGAGATATAGCTGAAACAGATGCTGTATATTTGTTGAAGAAACAACAAAAATACAAATGATCCCGAGTTGGTGTTCAACAAGGATAGGTGCTGAAAATACAACAATATTTCTCAAGAAACAATTAAACCTTAAGCTCTTAAGTGCTAGTCCTCTGCCTTTTGCTCGCTTCTGTTGAACCCTTTTCTACCCCTTTAACGACCTAAAAGTAGTATTTTCGACATTTTCTCGACCCCGAATATCGTTGCTCTGTCTCCTTTGCCGATGTAGAGACACGGCTGTCCCTATAGACTCAATTCTCATGTGAGATTTTGGGTGCACTTGGGTTGTTTCTTTTCGATGTGACACACATCCTTATCTCATCTGCTTGTCATTTGCACGACCACCTCGGTAGCCTGTCCAACGAATCACTCGACTACGAAAAAACAAAATGCCTGCCGTCAAAGACTTGCTATTCACGGCTAATTGAACCTAGATAGTCGGTTCGCTGTTCAGATTCGGCGCGAATAGAATACGAACGATTGCGGCGCGCTTCACAGCAGAAGTTGAGATCTGCTCTGGGAGCTGCAAGGTATGACGGGCATCACGGCTGAGGTCGACGTACGCGACTGTGCCACACGACGGAAAATATCTGTTAGAAGCTACAGGATAATAGCGGCAGCAGTGAACCAGGAAGTGTTTTCTTCCTTTTTCTTTGATCTTCTTTAACATGCCTCTCATTGTTTTGTTGATTGGCTTCACTTCTAGCGTCGACCTGGTCAACCTGAAGTGCCGGGTCCGCTGTGTGGACGACTGATAACTCGGAGAACGCTATCTTAATGACGTGCTTTAGAGATTGTTCCCTATGCGGTTAGGTAGAATATATATATTTGTATATATAGGCAATGCCATCGCCTCCCTTGAAACCATGACGGCTTCGGCCTGACAGCCTGTCCCCTGTTTATCAGGGGACAACTACTTCTATAATTATTGTTCGCTTAAAATTGCCGATATATGTATATATATATATATATAGTAGCGATAGCGGCAACAACACAGCCTGTCGAGACTATCGCCTGCCGTATCAGTGGTGACATTGCCAATGTTGCCAATGTCACCAGAAGTCGGGCGCAGCAGCAGCAGTAGCAGTGCAGCCGACAATTGATAATACAATACCATACCTCGATGGTTGCTTTCGCTTTGGCGGCCGGCGTAGCTCCACAGACGCTAGGATTTCTCCAGGCGTCTGAATCTGCGCGCACCGGGGCTCGCTTGTCTGCGTTCTGCGGCTCAGAAGACCAAATCGGCAGGTCGCTGCCCGAACGACGAGCTCCCGATGAACGGCCGTCGGGCGAGCAGCGATTCAACAACGATGAAGTCAAATGGTTAACGTGATCGCAAGGTTACGGATCACGGATGGCTCATGCGGCAGCAGCAGCAGCTGCAACTTCGGTAGCAGCTGATTGACTGACTGGCTATAGCTGCGGACAATCAACTTCTAGCGTCGACCTGCTCAACCTGAAGTGCTGTGCGCATCGCCAGATGATATATTGAGTACATTGATGTCCATTGCCTGATACAAATTCATCATTGTGACGTCGACTAAAAATCGTCGAAAATTGAATTGTGCCACGTGTGTGGTCGAGCCGAGTTATGTTAATTCCTTCCGTGTGTCAAGAGTAAAATCGGTTATTGTTAACGATTGCGGCGATGCTGGGAATTGAAACTCAATCCAGTTTAGTAGTGTATTGATTGATCGATTGTGAGACTGGATGAGATGAATTGGTGATCCAGACAATGCGTTTTTTTGGTGATGGGTCAGGCGATGATTAATTAGTCAGCGTAAGAATTCGTTTGGTGCACTATTGATTGATGGCTACTATTATAATTTATTTATCAATATGTCGTTTTTATGCTCTTCAATCAAACTACGCCACTATCGCGCAGCAGTGCTATTATATTTGGCGGCTATCTCTGCGATGGATTAATGAATCTGATTCACCGATTGCCAAGGACAACCCATCAATCTACGTATTTGGCTAATGACTGTCGGACATAAGATAGTCATAAATGAAGATGACGTTAAATAAAAAATAAAAAAACTCGAAATCAAACTGACTGATGAACACATGTCATAACCCCCGATGGCCAACAGTTGTCCGTGATTGATTAAAGTACAAACGATTCTAGATGATAACTAACTGCTAAACCAATGCCTCATACTGCCAGAAACCGACGTGTTATCAAGACGTGTGAGAATGATCGATTCTCGGCCGTCAATAAATTGTTAATTATGACGGACGATCGTTTCTACATATTATATAAAAGCCACGAGAGGCATCATCACGAACAGCGGCCCGGTGCGGTAGTTCGAGTAATCGGGCCTCGATGGCGCCACCGTCCAATCAATAACAAACTGAAACTATCTGGAAATGTTCAAAAACACAAATCAAGCATGAACACGATGCGCAACGGGGTCTTGGGTGCCCGTGTGGCAGTGACCCAGGCACCCACTGTGACCGAACGTTATTTGCGTCATCAGCATCATCATAATCGACGTCATTGTCAAAAACAGCAACAGCAACAACAACAGCGTAATCATCACGATTCATATTATTAACGATAACCAGACCCCGTTGTCTGTATGCTGTTATCACCGAACGCTGGAAGAAAAAAAGAAAAGTCACCCAATGATGGGCCCAGCTGTTAAGCAGGTATTATCACATCCACCATAGACGCCATTGCTGAGAGCAGCTGACGTTGATCATCGGTTGGTCGCCTCCTGGTGACAGCTGATGTGGCCCCAGCTTTTCTCTCTCTCTCTCTCTCTCTCTCTCTCTCTCTCTATATATATATATATATATATATATATATATATAAAGTGTCTCCCATCTCTTGTCCATGTGGCCGTTGCATCTCTCGTCAGAGCACAGTAACACGCGGCTGCGCTGAATGGATCCTAACGATGGTCGGGTTGGAGATGGGTGGCCTGGGGGAGACGGGAGGTGGGGGGTTGGGGGAATAAAAGTGACCCGATTTCAGTGAAGCGTCCGCCGGCGCAGCGTCACCGAATGTCGCGCGCTATTTGTTTGTTCATTGCAATAATTGCGGTGGATGGCATGGGTGGCCGGCGCTAGAGCCCACCATCCGTAACAGTGGCAGCAGCAACAGATACAGTCCTATCGTCAGCCCGTCAACCGGGGGACCTGACCGCGGTTGACTGCCGAGGCTCCTGTGCTAACACCGGGCCTCCTGCTACCGTTTGCCGGAGCTAACTGTCCATCAAGTTGTGAATAAATAGCGGCGGTGCGGGGGGCGGGTAGAAATTGTGAGAAGATGGCGTAAACTAGCCGCCACGATCGATCGGAGTGGTGACAGGTCCCTTCGACGGGTGACTCCGGTCGAATCACGAGCGAGACAGAAGGACAGAGAGAGAGGAGCGGCATCATATGGCGGCTACGCGAAACACGAACGATTGAGATGGGTGCCGATGTACGGCAGGCAACTCAATTGCACAGCAAATCGCATGTATCCATGCTGAGTTGAAGAAAGATGATCTGATTGCTGACCGTCTGAGTCGCTGGCAGTCGGCAGGACTCGCCTGATCTATCGAGCGATCTCGGCCGTGTCGAAACAGCCAGTCTCTGCCATTGGTGACAAAGTTCATTCATAAATGAATATATAATATATATATATATATATATGAACAAAACGCGGGTGGACTTATTCGCCAGGCAGGTTTACTGCTCTGGGCAAACAAATCGAGGAGATGAAATATGCTGATGCTGTTGCTGCTATGGTGATCCTAGATCGAGTCGAGAGGCTTAGATGTCACTGCAGGCTCAGATGGTTTCAGCCTTGACGACTGTCTCGCATATATAAGAGCAGCGTCGTGAAATATTCCCTCGGTATTTGAGCATATCATATCACCTGATGCAGTTGGGCAATGGAGTTTTTTTCTTGCCCAGGGAAAACAAGATCTATCGGAACAGCATATATATATCTATATATATATATATAGCTTTAGCCGCTGATGGCTTCATCTGTGAAAGAAATCGTGCTTTATAGAATTAGCAAACAATAATTTGTCAACAAATCACTCGTTTGCGTTTATTATTAATAAGCGTATATTGGCTTGTGTATAATATATAATGGAAATTTGGCAATGCCCCACACGTGTGGAGCACGCATGCAGCGCAGCTGATTCACTACACACAACGGCCTGGAGTTATCTCCATCGGAGAGGGTCAGCGTTTCGACGAGCGGTGAATGCGGCGGCGACAACAACAGCACCAGCAATAAAATGCTATACTATATATAAGAACAACAATAGCAACTTCAAGACGAGAAACAAACACCAATAACATTGTCACTAGGCGCGGTGGAATAAAATATAAATGTTCCCAGAAGGTATCTAGATAGATACGCAGATAGGTAGACGACTTTGCCTACTCAGGCTCATGGTTGTCCTGCCTCATTTGGCCTATCCCCCCGCCCCCCGCCCCCAGCATCTGCTTGGTATTGGTGCTATTAGCACTACCGGGTATAATATATATTAATGTAATTATAGCTGCTACGGCGAATTAACGATGAACTCGTCGAGAAGTTGGTCTCTTGCAAATTAGACCAAATCGACATCGGTGTATAAGTAATAGGTAATAATTGTAAAAGTTCTAATGCAATCTAGGCTATGCAAGTAACAGAAGTCTGCGGAGAGCCACTACGAAACAGCAATGCATGCATCTGTGCATATACTTATATGAACTGATTGGCCGCTGGTGAGATCAAGAAGAAAATAGCTAGATCAGATCAGAGACTCATAAGATCTCTCTCTCTCTCAATATATATATATATATATATACATTTCGTCTTTATCAAAAGCCATTTTAGGTGATACCTATAAAATAGTGTCAATTCTCATTGCTTAGCATTTCTTAACAGCTACGTCAGTTCAAGACGAATGGCCCAACAGAGGGCCCTAGGAAAGTGTACGCGATTAGAAATCATTAACTTAATTGCAATAATGAAAAGCTAGAAACACGAGTGACCTACATTCGCCAAACAGATCTCTGTTCAATTCTCCATACTTCAGTATATATATATAGATATAATTGCTTAATTCGGATTGATTTCAACTTACTTATAGCAAAATCGTTGCTGCAGCTGCCCAACTCTGTATAGAGAACGTATACTTCGCGAGTGTATTACATTGTCGAATAACTGACCGAGAATAGAATTGAGTGCCAATATCACTCACATGAATTTCACTAATTCTTTACAGTGTCATACGCTGGGAACAACCACGTTTAGTTAATTAAATACACGGTTTCATTGTGTTTTTTGTTATACAATTGACAGCGGTAGGCGTTACTACAAAAACACTGCTGATTGCACAAAAGCTTCCATTTACATATTTCTCACAAAATTTGTGCTACGTGCAATAATTTGTCGTATCGCGCCGTCACTTACTGTGGCCTCACGACTCTACCATTTTGGGGATTATATTTAATTAATATAGGCTTACATTGGGGGTTACAGGTAGTTACACAGCTAGAAAGAGATAGGCCCATCGTTATTGGGAATAACTAGGGCCTCGAGTGAGTCCGAACCATCGCGATCGCGTTAAAGATGATAGTGCACCCTCGGCGCTCGATTCGGTCCCGATGTGAAGCATAGCCAAACGCATCGGTCAAAATGTTCCCACAAGATGACATGGGCAATTTTTTTTGTGTCTTACATCCGTTGAAATGTGACGGTTCGCCAAGGACGACCAACTCATTTAGTTTACTTCATAGGCGATTATTAATTGCGAAGAGGCCCATAGCCTAATATCCGCCCCAAATATACGTATATATATATATATTGTACAATTTATATAATATTAATTATTATATATCCCGCTGCCTATTATTATATATTCTCACCAAACGCCTGTCTTCCATTTATGGCTAAACACTGGAATATACAGAGCTCTCAGCACGGCTTTGTTGTTGTCGTTATTGTTTCACTTGGTAGACATTACATGTCCTCCCATTGATTAGCTCTAGCCAAATGTTCGTACACATCCTCTCGAATTCTCAGGTTGTATTCACGTTCATGATATGTTTGACACATACACGCGCACACAAACAGATACACGAATCTGTTGACACTACAGCAGTACTTCATTCTATTAGCATAGGTGTACCGTCGTCTCTAGCTTAATCGTCGCACCATTGCCGATGCGGTCCCGAATCGGGAAGTGTCGTCGAAGGCGATCGTCAGCCAGCAACAAACAGCCTATGTGAGTGTCACGGCTCGAAGCTTTCGTTCGATAGGTGTGACCGACGTCGACTCCTCGTCATCCAGTATCCGGATCACACCGTCCCCGTCTGTGTGGGCTGGAGTCGACGAATGGGCTGGTTCAAGCCATTTTATCGAGGCATCTCCAGTCCTGTGTACGTAACCAGTCCTCAGGGTGGATCGTCTCTGGCGTACAGGTTCAATACAGCTGCGTGTGACCGAGCACGGCGTCTTCGAAGACGTCAGTTCCACGAGAAGCAGGAAGAAGTTGGCCTCCTGTTGCCTCTTCGCACTTAGCTAGCTAGCAGCTGGCGAAAAATGATTTACCATCACGCCAACAACAACAGCAACAACAACAGCAACAACAGTGGTTGTATTTTAGCAACAAGAAGATGAGTTGAGCACCTGTTCATCTCTGAGCAGATTCAGTAGCAGTTACAGCACGGAAACAGCGAGCGGACGAATCTAAATGGTGTCGATTGGTCGTGTACTGTTTTGTTGAACGATGTCCTCGATATGTTCCTAAGGGAGAGTAGGAAGTGTGTCCATGTAACGATGTGGTGATAAGTTGATACCAGTGGATGATAGCGAGATAAAAAAGTGATACGCTGTTGTTTCCGTTTCAGCATTGTTTAGTCGAACAGCCTCATTCATTCGCAGACGTGCACCTGCAGCTCGAACGGTGGTCTGACACTTGGGCGAACATCTTTGGCGCACCTTCGTATAGGTTCTTGAGGTGACAATACTGAAAGCTGCCTCTGAGACCTGTCACCCAAGGGAACAGTGGGGGGAAGATCTGCTAAATAAAACTTAATAATAATAATAATAATAATAATAATAATAATAAGTCATACAGTCAATAATCTATTCCATGTTCCCCGTGATGGCTGAGCCGCTGGCAATGTCGCGTGTCTGGGTAAATAGCATTTATACATAGGCAGGTAGTGGCATACGTAGCAGCGCTAAAGACCGGATGGGAATACCTGATTGAGTGAGGGTGGGTGGGGCGGCTGAATCAAAAAGTCTTCCACAGTAGTCTCTCATTCGACAAGCGATATGGCAACATTTGTATGTACATAGCAAAAATTGGCGAGAGTTTTTTGTTTGCTTTAAGTTCCCTACAGCTGACGGTAAGAAAACGAGTGTTCTCTCTTCTACAACTACAACCACTATGAAAATTAGCAGTTCGTTTAAAATAATACATATTGTATATACATATATATATATATATATATATAACGTTCCGATTCATGAAATATTAAAGCCGGACACACATCTATAATTATTATTCCACTCAGAATTACACAAGCACGAAGGCACCAATGATCGACTGGACTACGAGCCAGTGGTACGTATGTACACATGTAACTCACAAGGTAACTTCGGTGGGGTATGACAAAACGTGAGATTCGCGTGCAGATAACGACTAAATCATGTTGATGATGGTGACGTGATGACGGCCATGCCGATGCCTCGCGAATCTGACGACGTCTCTTAAACTACCACCATTAATGGGATGGACTATCTTGTGATTTCTTTGTTGAGAGAACAGGCAACGTCACTCATCGTGGAGAAGTTCTGTGAAAGTAACTTTGCGTGCGGTCGGCTGTCACTGACTGATTTCTTTTTTTCCATCACGAAATCGTCACACGAAATTCACGACAGTACACAAAAAGGAAGGAAGATCTGTCAGCACTCGAAAGCGTAGGCACACAAATGATGATGTTATGAAAACTAAAATTCTCTCATTGGGCTTGTCCGTGAGAGTTTTGCTTTTCATAAAACACCGTGGTCACTGGCGGTCATCTGATCTCTATGAGGCTGAACGAGTAACAACGACTGTGCAGGGTCCTTCTTTCTACAGCGTCTCTGCATCGCTCTAAGGCAACGCCAACCATTGCCTCCCTCGGAACAAGGTCCGGCTTCGGCCTGACATCCTGTGCCAAAACTTGGCCACTCACTAATTATTCTATATACTAAGACACGCAATAAGATCTGATACGCAGAATACTTTGCCGATATTATTCGTGCGTTTATTCTTAAGCAGAAATAATTGAAATAGACGATGTCATTTTCACTTTCCTTTTTCTCTCCTCTTTTTCAGCTGACCCTCATCTGTTGCCCTATATGACAGGCGTCAGAACTTGGCCGTTTAGTTATTACTTCAATGAGGACCTGTCGGGGCCAACTTTGTCTATCTTCTCTACCTTACTCGTACCTCGTTGTTTCTCATTGCGCCAGTCTTGGGTCATCAATTTTTCCGCGTGTACTTTTCAAAGTTTTCATAGTTTCACTGTTCAGCAACACAGGTTGTCGCCAAATGGCTTGGTATATTGCATATGCCTATGTGTCATTTCGTTACCTCTATCGATCGTGGTCTCGGGCCCGTTTAGAGACAAACACACCAACGGGTAGGTTTGAACAACGCAGTTTCTAACGCGTTTTAATGGACACATAGCGATTCGTTAGTCGAGGCCACCAGCGCCGTCTCGTTTACGTTTGTTTGTTGTCGAAATCCTTTATTTGCCGGCTGTGTCTGATTCAATTGCTCGACAAATTCGATTGTTTCAGCAGCAACGATGTAGGTGGCGGCGGCGGCGGCGGCGGATTTGCTCCACTCCACGCCAGACTGCACGGCACGGCGCTGTGATCTATTATATTATATTTTACGAAAGTACATGTACCACCGCCGTTCAAGCGACTATGCCAGCCGCCGCTTAATCAGCTGCTTTAGCATATAGCATGTTTCGGCAGGTATACGAAACGAAACGCGCCCGGGACGAATGTAGCAAGCAGCCACACCTGATTGCTGGTTTAGCGATTTCAATGCCAATCGTACACTATGCAGAGCCTATCGTATAGGCAATTATCTTAAAATGCTTTGCTTTTATGTCTCAAAGCGGGCACAGTACCCAGCGGCGTCAGCGTACTCATTCGGCTGATGACGAATGGAGCACACTATACGAGGCGCGATAGCATAAGAACTCTCACAGGGGCTTCTTCTCAAGGTTCGCGCACACCCCCGAGCCCAACTCGATACAGCGTGTTGCATATGTTCCCGTCAACTGAAGAATAATGAGCGATCGGCAATATTGTAGCTTGCGGTCGATTATGCCGTTATCTTTTTCTTTTTTTCTATAGAGAGAGAGAAGAGGGAGCAGATGCCCATCTATTATATATAACGTCTGCTGTTACAACATCTTTGACGAATGGCGGCGGATGAGCGTCTGCGTAGCTGATATCGCCGCCGCCGCAGCAGCAGCAACAACAACAACTAAACGCATTAGTATTCAGCTCGTAGTTATCGCTATTGGCCAACAGGACACAGCATTGACGACCCCCTGTCTAAATCTAATAAAGCCACTCTGCTGAATGAAGCTGCTGGTGCTGCTCAAGCGCTCTGCCGATCCCCCTGTCTGTCGGGGAGTGCGACCTACGATAGATGGGTAATAAAATGAAATCTTTGGCGGTGGTGGTGGTGCAGGTGTAGCTGCTGCTGCTGGTTCCTGGCGGTTTCATGGTGAAGAGCTGAACTCCGGCGGGGCCAAATCTCAGATCGTGGGTGAAGACCGACTAGCGGTGGTAATTTCGCCACTTTTCTTCGATGTTCTTCTGTGGCTCGATCGCGTAGCGGTAACACACCATGCAACCACCTAGACCCAGTCAGGCCGAGAGAGAGAGAGCGAGAGAGTGCCCTCAGGACAGAGCGCCTCCACAGACTGCGGCAGCGGCCCAAAACGTGAAACCCATTGAATATTCAGAAGCGGTTGCAATTTCGTGATCTATTATCGTCGGATCAATTTGTCATTGTCGAAAAGTCGACTCATAACGACAATGTACAGCTGTCATTACATGAACAACACAGCTGCATAGAACGGTGCGTCGATGGTTACACGATCAGCACAGATGTGAAATCGTTCCGATTAGTTAATTCCGAGTGGGTAAATGGTTAAGCACGGCATTTTGCACACGAACCAACAATGACGGAGTCCCAGGCATCGGATGTTTGTCTGCTGCTGCTGCTGCTGCATTGGTATACTCGGTACACATCGATGTTAAGCTAACCTCGTACAAAGCTAAAAATATTCAACTACAGATAGTGAATATGGTAAGCTTGTAACAAGAATTCATGTCGCCTGGCAGAAGCGGCGGCCTTGCCGACGTATGGCGAGCCTATGGTTTGTTAGAACAAGGCGAACTCCTCCCTGCACTCACGCTTGCTGACTTCCTCTTGTTTGCTCTACGCTCCGACTGTATATTATTGTACGTTATGAGTATATTATATTTATTAGCATTTGCTTATCATGAGCTATATATATATATATATATATATAATATTGTAGTTAAAACGGGCACGTCTGCATTTACTTGGCTGTATCTACTGGGGCGTCTGCCACTTTTTACCTGGCATCGTCACACGCACAAACATGACGCGTTGCTCATAGCCGGCAATACTTTATGTACAGCGAGGTCAACCCTGATAATTAATAATAAAACTAATAATAGTATAATGACACCAATACGGTTGGTTACCCTGTAGTGGCATCAGGAACAATTTCGCAGCTAGCACGAATTTCGATATCTTCTACCCACTTACTTAGATAGATAACCATTGTACGACGCCTGCTCATTGCGGCGAATTTGAGAAGGTAAACATAGAAAATAGTACATCGCTAAATTGGCCGACCGTTCCACGCGGTCGCTAGCCGACTCACTGCGTACATAGAAACAGCAACAGCAGATTTCATCGGATATCGTCATGACTGGCTGGCCGGCAGCAGCCGACGCGCTCTGAAAGCTATCGCTGTGGACACCAGCACTGTGGCCGTCACGCGAAGTCAATGCCTGTCTGGCATTAAGATCTAAGCGGTTGGCGCTATGCTTGATTCTCCTCAATCGTACAGTTGAAGCAGGTTGCACACGCAGAGTGCCAGCTGTGCAGGGCACCACTGTCAGGCTTAAAAAAATATAGAATATATACGACCAATGTGCGACGGCGGCGGCGGCCGCCGACGTTCTCAATGTGAACCGTTTTCCCGACGGCAAGCGGCACGCACGAGCGTAGCCGGCCGTATATATATATATATATATATACATCAAAATGGTGATACATCCAGCACAGAATGGAATCGGCTTAATGATAACTGTTATAATAATAGCAGCGATGTCTGCTTCAACAATCGGTTAATGGATCGTCACAGGAAAGGGGAAACACTCGACAAGAAGGCAAAATACAGCGCTGAAAGCTGTAGGGCTCTTTGACGGTGTCGAAAAGCGAGAATCGAGGAGCACCTGTCAAAAGTTGGATCGAAATTCTGATCGGGGGCAGAAACGTTCGCTGCTTGAGAAGACCAACGAGCCGGATACCGAACAACTGCACATCTCTCGTGCACGCTTTGTGAACGGCAGAACCGCTATAGATCCAATCTGATGTTATAAGGAAGGTGAAATATAGTTGTGGTTATTTCACTTAATATGTATATGAATTGAGCAAAATGAGATACATGTCTTGGATTGGCCATAAAATCGATATCAAATCACACAAACCACAACTATTGTACATAATGCCATCATCGTTTTGCGCGGTCTTTATTAGTCCGCTTGGTCTCCCTCACCTCCTCTCTCTTTCCCTGCACTGATATATATATATATATGTATATATACTCCAATTTTATAGCACCGGTACCACAAGACGTGAGGGTATCGAGAGAATCAGACAGAGGCAGGGCGAAGCGGGTGCAGAGAGCGAGTCCGAACTATTATAACAATAATAATAATAACAGCACAACGGTTCATTCGACAAAGCGATAGAGGCGGGCTCCAGTTCGTCGTTGTTTTCGTTCCCGGCGACTGTCCCGTGGAACAGTATCCGCTATAAGCCATAGCTCATATAGCTACGTATATCTGTACGAGGTAGTGTTTGAAGTCCGCCCCCTTACGCTGTCCCCATTGCGCCGCCGCCGCTGCTGCTGCAGCCGCCACGTCTGTGAAAAGGCAGCCACGCAATGGACAGGTGTCAGAGCATCCAGATAGCTAGCCTGCTGGCTGGCTGGCCGGTCCGTGCGATGCGTCGTTACGAACGACGACCGACCGCGACTCCCGGCAGCGATCAACAAATCTGTCGCGTCGTTACCTCGCCATCGTCGTGTCGTCTAGTCTTGCTTGAGAGCTTCGCGATTTCGTCCGATATTTTTTTTGGACTTTTTACACCCTCTCAACCCCCCGCCCCCCCGCCACCAGCCCGACCTCGAATGTTGACGATCGTTGTCTTGACGATGTCTGCAGGGGCAGTTGTTGCGCGGTTGTTGTAGTGGAAATAAGAAAGAAAAACGTCGGCAACGGTGGGAGCAACTGAAAAGAAGGTAACCAGGCAACGAGGCTGGAACGAGGACAGATCATCACGAAAGGCCGGGAGACGAATAGCGGATTCGGCCGATAGCTACGAGCTCGAAGAGCAGTGATGAATGAGTGACGAAGTGAAAGTTGTTGCTGGCTCAGTCGGGTCGGGGGTCCACGGCCGGATAACGGCGGGACGAGCATCGGGACACGCGCACGACTCGACTGGTTGACGCTCGCAAGAGAAGGGAAATGGCTTCGGCAATAGCACGAATACAGGCACTGACACAGTGAACGAGAGCTGACATTGTCACCGAACAGTGGATCAGCCTATTCTAGGTTTTCGGGCGGACTCACCGCTGAACATTTAACGTCCACGATACGACTTGCGGATCAGCCTATCTCGACCAGCCTAAGTGGAAAGGTACCAATGGCCTAAGGCCAGCATAGACTCGTGAGTATATATATAGATATATATAGATCTTGGCCATGCAACGCGGAGATGCGGTGTCGCATCGCCGAGTTCTGACACTACATGACCGACAACTTGTCCTGTGTGTTCGGATATGTGTTATGACTGACAGCTAGCGGACCGGCTTCATACATCATAATGCTGAGAACCGTTTGTGGAAAACTCAGTTTGCAGAACAAGTCGAAGTGCTGCTTTGAATCATTAGTCATTAGGCAAAGTCAGCGAATTCATCGAAAGTAATTACTCAACATCGACCGCAAATGACCATGACAAATTTCACCGAAACTCGATTTTACCGATGAATAGAATTAAGACTGCTGCAGTCTGTATTTTTTACGAGCAGAAACAGAGTGACATCACTGATTGGTCACAAGACAATATACATATTCCTACTTGCTCCCAATATATCTCTATCTCTCTTTCTCTCTCTATATATATATATATACTCGGCAATGTGGAAAACCGAGTATGGCAATACAATATATATTGTATATATATATATATAGCAGAACAGCAGCGGAACTAGGAATCGCCCATATTCGGCACCAGAAACACAAATGCCAACGGTGCTCCAACAATGGCCACTTGCCGAACTGCCCCGCTCTGTGATCGTTCTCCTAATGTCTAGCCACCACCAACAGCAGCAGCAGCAGCAGCGCCTGCAGCCCAATGGGTGCGATATTCAACACCACATATCCGTGTCGATCTATTTATTGTTTATTGCCGCTTTATTATCAGTTGGTCCCGCTTTTGTTCCGGACGACTGAGCAGACAATGTTCGTTTTTGCATGACATACGCCGCCGCCGGTGCCGACGCCTCCTCCATAGACATTTACTAGCGGCGAAAAAATAAATCGCGAAAGACGCCGCCGCTCTGCGCTTCTAATGATAGCGTGTTGCCTCGTCTTCTAGCCGGCCAATTCGCGGATTCATTTCCGTTATAGAGGTGTTTTTTTTTGGCTGCGAACCGAAAACTATTATAGCTGTGATAAAAGCTTATTTCAGCTTTATTATGACGAAACCTTTTAGAGCTTACTTCCCAGAGCTGTTTTAGTGTTATGACTATGCGTGTCTGTGTCTGTATGCGTGTGAGAGAGAGAGTATACATAGGCAATAACTAGCATAGAAATTGTTATAGCTTAATTTCTTCTATGGGATCTGTAATGCATTTGGAGACCGGAACAATCTGTCTGACGGCTGAGAATTTGAGCAAAAAGGCTCGTCTATGAGCGGTAGATGCGGACACACGTCCCGGGTCCTGGAGAATATATTTGGCCAAATTACTATGATAATATCAAATATATTACTATTATTATTATTATTGTCTTGTTATACTCCATAACTACTGGTCAGTCGATATGAATCTGTTGGAGCGAGGAAAGGCTTGCTCACTGAGTAGAACGCTTGTGAGGCCAAATAGCCTAGATTCCGACTGCAATACAATCACAGCTAGAAGAAAATCATGTTTACATGTACATATTTAGCTTTGAAACTGACGTTCGCTGAGATCAAATTACCCCCGGCCACATCACATTCACTAATTTCAATTTTCGAATGCGTCACAGAGCCATATGAGTGATAAATCTCATATATATATACAGTATTCCTCAGTGATCGATATTTGGGCAAGATATTCTTGGTATATATGTATGATATTCTGTTCATGGAGTATCGAAAAGACCGCTGGCCCCTAGAGGAACATTTATATCAATTCAGTTTGGCCACCCTCTGTATCTGTCACGGCATCGACGTCTCCCGACGAGAGCGTCATGTTCATGGTGAACAACGATCAGCTAACGGAGATCATTAATGCCTGGCCGACAATTCGCCATCGGGCGCGGAAGCCAAAAATACGCTAATGTCAATCATCTTATTTTGAGGACACATAGACAGATAGCGTTACAGGAAAAAGACACCCGTTGCTTTTTCTCTTACACTTTCATAGTTAATTGTGCCGAGAGCCGAATCACGATGTTATATTTTACGCCAAGTGACGACAACGGGGCAGCTCAAGACATCGTTCGTCTGCCATCCGCAGCTCGACCCTGCACACTGAACATCTCCTAATTGGTAGACAGAAGCCGATTGTGGCTATTTTGACACAGGAATAAAATAGAAAGGTCCGCCACTTCTCTGTTGGCAAATTTCCCTTTTGCGATTTTCGTTGTCGAAGAGAGACACGAGAAAATTTGTCGGGCTGACCCCTTAGCCTTAAACATTTGACGTCCAGGGAGCTGCGTACGGCATAAGGCTTCAGAACAGACGGACGATTTAAATGTAAATGTGTAAGGGTGTAAAAAATTGAAACCGGTGCACCTACGTGTCTAACCCGATTGCAAATCGCACACGAATGCACCACGCCACCGGACTCGAGCGAAGAGAGACACTGCTCATTCGAATAGCTGTCGAGTCGATCGATTTCAACGTCGTTAACAAATATAATTTAACAGGATCATTTCTGTTATCGTGAGAACTATCGTGAGTCGTATAAATACAAAAGGGGAACTCAATCACACTTACTGCATTAGCTACTATGGCGAGTTGGATTAGGGAACTGGACTGGAAGTCGTAGAGTGCGGCTACGCTTTGACGTTTACGTTTGTAAGCCTAGCTACACCAGTCTATACGTATGGCATATGGCGCCGAAGCGGACCCCCCAGAGGGCCAAGCCGAGGTGACGTAATCCGCTCTGCGAGCTGTTACAGCTGTGTCAATCTTATTAACACAATTATACATAATATCACGCATATATATATATATATATATATATATATATATATATATATATATATATATATATATATATTATGTAACTATATTGTGCATAGAGCTGCTCGAGAAGAATAATTGCCCATGGATTCAGCCGGCGGCCGCGGCTTCGGGCCGGTCAAGTCAGCGGCATGTAAAGCAAGCTATTCTATTCACAGACGATAGATTTCTCGCGGATTATACCGAAGATCGATTTGCACGCTGTTCACACGAGCGACGCGTGTCGATTATGTTTCACTGCAGACACTGTGTAACGACGCCCGAATCCATTTAGACATAGATCTAATACATAGACAAATACGAAGAGACTCATTGCTCACAGCTACTCCACTTTCATTATTAATCGAGTAACAGCGACATTAACATGAATTAATAGTAACGAGAATCAGCCGAATCATTGTATTGAAAAGGGGGATAATATTGATGATAACAACTATGTTTAAAAGAAGAGGGAGATTGGATCTCAACGGTTCCACACAGTGACCACATATATATATATATATATATATATATAGCATACTTCCGCGCGCCAAACTTCCCCGCGAATGAAGCCCGATTGGTGGTCGAATTTTCATTGTACCAACTGAGCGGTCTCTGTGTGTAACCGATTGTCGTCTAATGAAATTATCGCACAATTATCACTGATACTCGTAGCACATCTAATCGGATTCGATCGTGCCCGAAGCGTGAATAGAATTCAGTGAACGCGACAAATCATCGATGGTATCACTGTTACCTATGATGTCAACGATACATCAGCCACCTCGGGACTTCTACCCGACCACTCAATGGGAGGCAATAACGCCTCTGTATCTTTAATAGCGGCCCCCTGTCGAGAATTGATAAGAAAGCCGGAAAAGCTTGCCATCTCTGCTGCTGCTGTTGCTGCGCATCATGGATCCGTTTATATTGATGCCTGCAGCTGCTGCTGCTATTCGCACTGTTTTACGCAAAGGGGAGAGAGCGGGTTCGTTCTGCGGGTGGCAGCTGTAATAAGCGTACGCCTACAGCCTTGGCCGGTGGCAACCGGCGGACACAGACGCACACAGACCTAGCTAGAATGACGTATTATATATATATATATATGTATACCATGCATATGTATATTGATTTGTGTACATTTTGCATTTCTCCATTCCCCGCTTCGATTGCGCAATAAAATCTTTGTCCTGTTTACAGCGCCGGCGCCGACGCTGGCGAGGCGCCCCCATCGAATCGTTTATGTAGAGACGCTGGCCAACGACTACATACTGACACCCCTGCCCTGCCCCCCCCCCCCCGGGATCTGCGATCGGCGGCGGAGGTAGCTCAAGAAAATATATTGCAGTTTTTCTTTTTCCAGCGGCGGATGAACAGATGCACAGATCTTATTTGTCCTGATTCGCTGCGAGGGATCTGGTGTCAGACAAAAAGCGGGCTGTTCCTCGACCTCACGTTTATCGCGTCGATCAGTTTATCTACCTATAATAACCATGGGCTGATTCCCTGCGACGGCAACACGGCAACGTCAACCCCAATATATGTCCCGACAAGTATCACATGGGGGCTGGTAGGCAAATATATAACAGATAGATACGGTTATATGCGTACACACTTTTATACGTATCATATATATATATATATATACATATCTCATCGGCATATTAGCTGATAGCGATATCGCTGTTGCCCCTAGATTGTCTAGTCCATCTTCGCTTGTAGCTGCTGGGGCCATCCACGACAACCACGACGACGATACACTCAGGGTAAGCAGGAACAAGTGGCAGCAACGCCACCGAAAACGGAAATGATATCTCCCCCTACCCACTCACCCCCGACGCTGGTGCCGCGGCGGACACGAAGCACGTAGCCAAAAGCGAGGTGACGGTCTGGTTATGCGTGCCAATCCTATCCACGGATCGAATGGTGTTAGCACCGTTGTCCATTGGCCTGTTGGCTATCACCATCTGCGTGATTGTTAAAAGGGAAGAATTCTGCATCAACATTGATTGCTACCGGCTACCGAGCAATGGATCATACTGCCGTACATATCTTGATTTGTTACTGCTAACAGCTGCCACTGCCACAGCAGCAGGAACAGCCATGAGCTGCTTCCATTAGTGGCCATCTTCAGCCAACCGAACGCACAACAAAACATTTCGAAGGAAGATTCGAAGCCAGATCTGTCCAGACCCCCAAAATGTCCCGTAGATGGTCTCGTGATTCGTCAGATCCGTCTGCTAACCGTTTCGTCACACGGCCACCTGGGCATCCGCGCGGCGGGCGATAATAAGTAGGTGACCGGTTGTAAAAACAAAAAATAATACAAGTATAATAAATAGCTGCTGTTGCTGTTGTTGTCCGGCAGGGACTATTGATGGCATCAGGCGAGTCGACGTAATGTGATGCCAATCGATACTATCATATATTATACTAATAGTAATAATGATTAGATCACCACATAAAATATCATCTGTTTCAGCCAAGTCGCTGGCTGCGTACGTCGATGGGTGATGATGATAATGATAATAATAATTATAATAATAACATTGTCGCGAGGAAACTCGATTAAGGCGAAGCGGCAAAATGACGAGAATGCTTTTAATTTCAGAGCAGGGAGCGCTTTGTTGGCGAAGATTAATTTCGCATAGGACCAAAGTATTTGGGCCTTACAGGATTTACTGTAACATGGATACACAGGGTAAGTCCAGAGTAGCTATGCGGCAGGGTAAATTTAACAATAGGTTTCACTTACGCAATTAGAAAGAGACATAGACGGATCATCGAATTGACGAGGCGTATTTAATGAGCATGCACAATTATAAATTATCCACTCCATTAAGCTTAAAAACTGTTCGACTTGAACGTAACGAGAACGCTCCCATTGCGAAGCGCGCGCTCGAAGTACGCGCTTTTGAACACTTACCCAAAAGGCGTCTTTGAACTGGGTGGCAGGTGCTGCGCTCATCTTGGATATCCGTTGAGTGAATATCAGAGAAGAGCGGAATCCACAGAGAGCACGATCCACAGTGATGTCGCTCAAGCCGACAACAGTGGCAACTCTGCAGGTGCAGCTGCATAAACGCCGAAGTCAACGACACCAGGGGAGGACGCTTTACCAATGGCCTACCCGAGCCACGATCGTCGATCGAACCATCGATGAAACCAGCTGAACCACTGCGGCCTGCTCCTTTGGATAGCTTTGTTGCTGGGGATGACCGGCTGGCTGGCTGGCGCTCGGCTCAAGCTGCAGTCTGTCGTTGTCTGGAAGAACGGATGATGAACATGGAATGAAGCTCAGCGTTAATGTATGATACAAACACTTGAAACTAAGAGCTGAAGCTCTTTTTAAGTGGCGACCAACGTACGAGATAAGATTCAATATGGGACAGGCGATCTCCAAGGCTCTCTCGTTCACTAAGTGACACGTGTTGATTTACGAGAGAGCGATCGAGTAGGGGGTCAACTTCTCGCGTATGTTGCGGGCTCTATTAGGCGTCCACCACCACCGCCGCCCCATCTCAAGCTCGAATCCAATCGTATCCCGGCCAACGCGAAATGTGGCGAAAAACTATGGCTGTTCTTGTGTTCTTGGATAAGCGACTGTTTGTTTAATTCGCCCCTTCATGCCATAAATATTGTATTCTATGTATTATATACAATCGTGATCGTGAGACAGTTTGACGACCTCTGTTTAGGTCGGCACCGGGGGCCGTGCCACTCCAGCTCATTTTCGTCTTGAGTTCTACTAGAGTATCTTGTATGTGAACATATTAAAAACCATAAGCAGACAGAATCTGTCAGAAGATCCTGACATCTTTTTGTGCCTCTCGTCGCGAATGCTGGCTGGACAGAGTATTGGCCTAGCGTTCAAGGAATAGCCTAGCAGCGAATTTATAAATTATACATGTCTTCGTGAAAATAGGAAGCGTATGAGAAGGCTGCTATTCCTCTTCATCTCAAACCGCTGGCGGAGCACGTCGGCCCACTTGTGAGGCGCAATACGCTTAGAAGTTAATGGACTCGGTCGGATCTTGGGGTCAGGCCTAGACTGTACATTCTCTGAGCTCGGTTCACGAATGACGCATTCGAGTAAATAAAAAGAAGTCAATAAACAATGTCCGGTCAGACACGCATCATCATTTTTAGTACTTTTCATAGATACAACTATTTCAGCCGTGAACCAGAAAGCTAGAATATTGTGCAATGGAAGAAATGCTATCATTTGTCAACTCGAAAGCCTAAGTTGAAATCTTGAAGACCGACAATCTACCTTGTTCCCTTCGAACACTCGGAATTGTACCCTTAGATTTCATCAATGTCAATCATGAGCAGCAATCACAACAACAGTTTCCCCACATCTTCAAAGGGTAATCATTCATTCCCTCCTCAAAGTGATTAAATACGATATGACAAAGAATATCACGAATCCGGTATGAGGCAATTGGTTTATTTGTCTCGGCTCGGAGTTCTCCTCAGAGCTTCCCAACGAACAAACTCTCGCATTCGCTGCATTCTCCGTTAGGGAAACGCTGCTATGACCATGTCGCCCCCGCCGCCCCCGCCGACGTCTCATTTCTCGTGCGCAACAATCACGTAATCTACGTGGGTAATACGATACTCGAGTACCGTTAGTTTTCCCATTGTGCAGAACAACGATGATCAAATCGGGCCATCGCATTGTCGTTCCAGCTTTGATAGAGGGGACACCATTTAAGCGCCAAATAGGTCGCTACTGTTTCCACGTCGACAAGGACCGTTGGAAGACGTTTCCCAACGGTCTCCGTGTACTGGATAGCCCAGCAGCGATAATCAGCCAACCGGTTTAGGCACTCGAGTTTAAAGGGGTGATGCTCTTTACTCGATTGAGATCCTTTCGTTTGAGGGACAGAAAGACGTTAGAAAAATTCCGTTTAAATGAAGCCCCGAAGCTTTCAAGACAGTCAAACAACGATATATATATATTTTTTTTTTATATATATATATTTAAATAAGACCAGACAAAAATAAGATTATATTTCATAGTCTCCTGTGAAAACGACGCAGTAATTTATTTAGATATTTTGTTAGTTAGTACGATATCATCAGTAGTTACTACTTTCGAATGGTCCAACTATAAATTTACACGACATACACGACGATCGTTCAATCAACGATCATAGTATCAGCTGCTCATTATTTATATACAGAAGTCCACTACCAGCGAAAGTCCATAAGCCCACATTCGAAGAAACTATAAAGCTATCAGGTCGGCCACTGGCGGACGCCGCATGTCAACGGGGTAACGGCAAACTACTCAAGTACGAATCCAGCAACTATGAAAATACTGGCACTCACTTGTACGAAGTTACAATCATAGAATTATATTCGAAAGATTGTTGTTGTGCATTTTGAGTCCCTTACAATATTGTTTTGACATTCATGTGTCATTTACTATACGCGGTACAGAGCACGGCCAGTTTTTGTCGAAAAAAATTGTATTTTCATTGAGCTCAGTGCTCAAAAATAACGACGTCTCTCTCTCTCTCTCTCTCTCTCTCTCTATATATATATATATATATATATGCATCTCGTTCAGGAAACTTCCGTTCAACCCCAACACGGTATTTTCTGAATATTATTGGCACACGTTCTTCACGCGGGAGGTATCTATTCGTTGAAAACATACGCCATTTTATTTAGCTCGAAACGCCATTATCTCTCAGCGTGACTTGTTACCCCGATGTGAATCAGCGACTATTGGCCTAATTGAATAATGGGCCCATGATGATTTGTCGAACCTTCTCGTGTCATCTCTTTGAACACAATCGTGGATCAGATGGCTGGCATCATTCAACCACTGATTTCCCCCTGACCGCATGTACGTGAATGCTTCTTCCAAACGCGCGGCCGCCATCATCGCACGATGTGCCTTCATTTATTATAGATATGGATCAGCGCCCCGCCCGTGAGAATGAGCGGCCTGTGTTAACAGTTGTCCGTGCTGATCACTGGCCCTCAGAGCGTTCGTAGGGACGAGCCGAGGCGAACTGCGGCTGTCGATTGCCAATTGGCAACCGACATTGGTAACACTGAAGTGCTTCGCTGATCAGAGCATTCAGCATCGGCAACAGCAGCAGCGTTATCATAAGGTGGTCTCGCTCGACACTATACGCTACAAGGGCCCATTAACTCGTTAAGTGTAAACATTGTCCGGTAACGGGAGTCGCGTCCGAAATCGAACACCCGCACCGCGCTGCTAACTATACATATACAGTGCTAGCAGTCCATTGCGTCGAGGAGGAAACCTGTGAAGTTCGTCAACGGATCTCGTCAGATCGAAACGAGTGACAAGCGAGATCGAACAAGAGTCGTAGCCATGGTCAGTGGCATCTGCTCACGAGGGGTCACGAACGAGGCGTGATGAGACTCGACACAGCTATCATCCCTTTAGGTAGCACTCTGCACACTAGTGCTGTGCTCGTCCGTAGCAACAAACGCCAGCGACACACGACAATATTAATCAATCAGTTGACGCCGACCGCATCGAGCGGGTGGCTGGGCGCATTCATCGAGAACGTGCTATCGATATTCATATTCATATATACATATTCACAATGAAATGAAAGAGAGATGCAACAACGAGAGCAAGCCACACTCGCGATGTGACGCCTCCCATAGAACACGAACGTGTATACATATCGGTACATCTTCCTCCTGGCTACAAGACGCACCAATCTAGTTGAGTAGTACGTATGGCGGATGACTATAAATGCTAATAAAATTGACGACGACCCGCAGCCACTCGTAACGTGGAACGTCAGCTAGCGGCTGAGCTAGCAGATGGTTTGCAAATGACCGAGTCCCTTGGTCAAGTTTCGTATTTAGTCGAGAGATGGTGGCACTCAGCAGTTCGATGTGAGCTGGTGTCATTGTTTGTCTTTCTTTTTCGCACTCATGGAAGCGATGTACGAGAGGCGAGCTCGTAGTTCTCGTATGACTGTTAACTTCGATGAGGAATGAAGCCCGCGGTGTACGGGAGTCTGCATTAAACGCTGTATCAAATGATGACCGAAAATGCACTAGGAGACGGGACCGATGCTGAGATGGTTAACGGAACAACGTATTACTGTGCAACACAGTCCATTTGAGCTATAGTTATATCATAATTAGAGTTTCGAGTAGAACAGCAACATCCATCGGCTGAAATTGCAATGGAGCTAGTAGCACTTGTAAAGTCGTTTTTAAAGTAATAATAAAAATCATAATTCAAATTCGATGGCGGAGGTTAACAATGCTAGAAACAAGAACGGAGACAGGCACGAGCATGAATGAGACCTGTTACCAAAGTGTATTATATAACAGATAGGATTCTAAGCATGTTGAGCCTATCTCGCGGATTAGACGAAACGTCTGCTTCGTAATCGACGTTAATCAAGCACGGCCAGAAATAATCATAACAACAGTAAATGCCCCGTGCGGACTCGATACTCGGCAGAGCACTGTGATGCATTGAGTCTTGTGCACATGTGCGATCTTCAAATATTAATTGAATAAATACAAATCAGTAGGATTGTCTCTCTACTTTCCTAGTTTTGGTATCGGTGTCAGATGCGTATACGGAACGTCAATTTCGCGACTATATGATATGCGGATACGCTCTGACATACGTGCATATCCCCTATCGGGAACTGGACAGGTGACGCCGTTAGCGGGACGGGAAACACACCTGAATCTGTAGGTTAGGTGCATACACTTGGGTCGTGTCGAGAAAATTCACTCGAAACCTCTACGGCTCAACCGTCTCTCTCTTTCTCTCCGTGTTGGTGTAGTGTTATTCTTCTGTTCCATATTGTCCATATCGAGCTTAGCTCATAGCAACAGATACTCCTCTATGTACAAACGCTCTATCATATACACATGTACACCCTCCGTTCACGTCCATGCTCGCAGGCTGTCGGCGCGGCCCTGACGGTGTCGATACTGCGATGCAGTGAGTATGGCGGATCGCGATTCTACCTCGGACGCTCTTGGGGTAGATCTGGCTGTGTCGGCCACGTAAGTGGCAGTCGAACAACATACCCGGGGCTGACGGACCGATGTCCTTTACACGGCGGCTTGCAGGCATTGTCAGTCGTTCGGCCTAGCTATATGCCTGGCCGTCTCACTCCTCCACGCTGGCGCTGAGCGCAGACACCGCCCGCACCTGTCGGCCCGAGCCAGGCAATTGCAGCTAGACAGTCTAACATTAGCCGGCTGCTGGGAGCTCCAGCGACGGCCTCGCTTATACGAACTACAGCGGCAACCGCGACAATAGCAACACAAGCTCAAGCGATGTGCGCTGCGCCCACAGAACCACTGCGACTACGGTAGGACGATCACTACTGCCTACATGTGTTATGCTTGTGACAGCGGTTCGCGGAGTGGGACCGACATCGCCGGCTACGTCGACAACGACTACAACGGCTACGCCAGATCGGATCATAACAACACAGAGATACTGGTGGCCTACACTACGGATCAGGCTGAGGGAGTTGGTTGGTGGCTTGCTAGCACCTTCGCTACGTGCGATCACCATAGGTGCTATGGGCGGAGGTGGTGAGGATGGATCTACATTGGACGGCGTTGCTTATTCTGTTGCCTGACTGACCGACGACGCAGATCAGTGGGAAATGCAGCTCTGGCAGCGTGGGCGAGTTCAGCGGGACAAGGTGCTTAGCACGGTTGATTGGACGGTATGCAAAGGGGGAACATATATATATTAAATATATCATATATAGCCTGGACTTAAGGCTACGATTGGAGCGGCTGGAGCAGATCATCAGCATTGATGATTGACATAGATAGCTACCTTATTGACTAATAGCCTAGCTGTACAAAGCTGCAGGTCACAGGTTCGAGCCCCTTGAAGTGGCATATGCATTTGTTGTCCATACAATCGTGCAATTTAGACTTATTTCACGTCGCATTGGAACAAACACTCTCGATGCAGAGAGGAGTCTCTTCCGGCTAAACAGCATGTTCACCACGAACGCGAGCTAGCGGATATTACAGCTGGGATGATCGAAATCGCTGGGAGGGATTATTTTCCTTCATTTTTCACAGGGGAACATTTACAATGGGGTCTCGTTTCTGTACTGGCTGGCACCCTCCCCTGTAAATAGCAGCGATGTGAGTGATTTAGATCGAGATCGATGACAGCCGATGGTTCCATTGTTAACGCTTGGCTGTTGGACAATTAAAGTATATTGTGTCGCACGAAGCACTGATACGGCGTGATTGCCTTTGGTGGCACAGTAACGATCGATCCATGCGAATCTCATGGGAGGCTCAAGGTCATCCTCTCGTCGGAATTGGCCTTGTGATCGACACCGCTCAACGTTCGTTCATTTAGCGGATTCTAAAATAGAGAAAAGCCCAAAAAGTTCGGCGATTTCTAATTATCCGAATCTGTGCTTACGTACTCGCAGAAAGTGCGTGTTAACTTTTCTCATCAGACGAGCGCATGGCATGAACGACCGAGTTCTTGTAGATTACCTCGTTTAAAAATGCCACTTATCAACTACACAAGCCGATCATGGGACGCACAAACGGCTGACAGCCCCCTCAGAAAAGCAAGCACACAACAAGAGTGTGAATACACCACTGTTGTTGCCGCCTCGATGAACGTCAACGACCAAGAGGTGATCAAGCCTAAGGCAAGCCTGCTGGACAACATCCTGCGACTCCCAGGATCTTGTTCCTTAAGATCCCGCAGCTTTCAAACCTACTAAGCGACATCATATCTGTTGACTTGACTCGATCTCTTGGCGTAAGTATTTGGTACTTTGTCTATAGACGAGTATTGACGCGATTTAATTTCGATTTAATTCAAGCAACATTTAATGACGCTACTGGCATCTCTCCTACTGACCAGTATCAGTTGGCCTTTACAGTTGCTCTGTATACTCTGAACAATAAACAACCGAGTCTTCTCGTAGCCAACTCGTACGTTGTCACCTGCCGTCAAATTATTAGAGAAATTACACGCATCTTATTACCTTCGGATCTCCCTGACGACGCGATCATAAATCTCCCGTTTCCACGCAATCCTAATCCCTAGCACAAGCACAATGTATATATATATATATATATATGTGTATATATATATACAGATACGTATATCCAAGTTGAGACACTTTTTGTTCAACAGCCAAACGATCACTTCACGATGATTGGGCGATATCTTCATGTATTGATATATCCTCAAACGGTAGCACATGCACACAATATGTCCGTTCGTTAGCCAGCCGCACTGCTCACCAGCGCGAGCCTAATCAAGTGTTAAACATTGCAAATACCGCCGTACTGCGCTTATTATAGGTATCAGCGTAATGCACCAGGTTGCTCACACACATCGACAGCCACCTCGTACAAACGTCTCCCGGACACTGTAAACGTCGATCGAATTCAACGAAACTACAATACCAAGTGCCATCTGTCGAAGGGGTCAGTGAGTCGGACAGTGTCAAGACTCTAGCGTGACATCAATCTGAATAACCCAAACGAATAGGATGAGCTCGGACACCCCTGTTCGTCCCGCTGTTCGTTGACCGGTTTGCTAACATGTGCTTTTAACGGTCTCTGCGCTGCATTACTACTCTGGGAGGTTCTCTCTCTCTTTCGCTCTCCCTCTACATATATATACATATATATATATATATCTTTCCTCTTACAGCGACACAATATCCAGTAGCGTTTCCACAACAACACTCGTTCATCAACACTCAAGCTGCAAGCGTCAACCGGCTTGTACCAAGTGACTGACAAACAGCCAGACGGACAGATAAGGGGAGGCGACAGCGGCGACTTTTTGCTGGCCAACCGTCCGGCGCAGGCAGTCCCCAACTGGCGTAACCGTCACTTGGCTCCCGGGAACCGTTACAGACCGGGGACTATTGCGCGCGGGTGAGCGCATGCTACGCTATGAGAGGGAGAAAGCCACGGAGAGGTATAGCATGAACATGTCAGTGTGTCTATATATATATATATGTGTTTTTTCTCGGGCGCCGGTGTAGTAGCGACGGTAGCGGCATCTGGTGGGAGGGCGAGAAGAAATGAAGCTGGGCAGAATAGTGTGAGCAAACAAACTGAATACTTACACGAGGGCAATTCACCGGGCGACAAATGGCTGGCTGCGACAACGAACGTAATTTTATTAGCAATATGACGTATTGCTATATTTTCCCTATACGTAAGTGGGTATTCCGTTGCTAAACTGTTCATACTTATCATGCTTATTGTCGAGCTGAAAATTTCTCGCTCAATTCGTACTAATATTACCTTGAGAGGAGTATTTCTATCCGACTGTCCGAGTGGCTCAGTGTGGATGCGCTGTTGCTAATGAATTGATCGGTCTATTCGACACAGTCGACGCGCCTCTCGTATTAGCAATTTACAATACCCGCCCAAGCGCGGAAGACAAAGGATCAAGCGGCACAATATATTCTATTTCATTATCTAAGTGAAAACGATAATATTCACAGGAAAATGGATAGAACGACACAACCAACCATTCGTTTTACGCCGAGTTCGAGCCGTGCATCGAAGGTGACACCGTCCGAAGAGACGGGATTCGGGTCTGTTGAATTCGTTAGAACCCTTGAGCTATCGTACTTTGCTATAAACTCCAGGTGGGTTGTCCAACTCCTGCTGGGTCTAGATCCTGAATGCACAAATCGAGAACGCACCGTAGACGTACATGAGACAGTCGATCAATACCAGAGAAAGAGAGAGAGAGAGAAATAACTACCAAACATACATTTATCAATTAAAAATACCACCAGTTGGCGATCCTCTGTTAGCAACATCTCTCTCTCTCTATCTTTCTTTTCTTCATTAATGTGATGCCTCAATGTCGTCATGGTCATCATAGCTTTCATCAGCCACAGTTTAGAGGCAGACTGCGCCCGTGTAAGGACTCTTCATGTATAATGGAGTATTGTCAATAATTTTCAGTGGTCGAAGACGACGATCCAACATCAACAGATATTATAATTGCGAGATTTCAAACAGTTGTCCGCTGACTGCACTGCAGTGTTGCAGAGATGTGCCGACACGGGCAAGCGAATCAGGCCGCTCATCTGATTCTGAAATCCACATAACTGTTGAGGACACATTCTCCGCAAGCAAGACAGAACGATGCAAGCGTCAATTTTACACATACACTAACTGAAGGAAGGACATAGGTACATTTGTAGAGGACAATGTGTTTAAGTCGATCTTGGTGAATGTGAGTCACTCAAAGTCGATCTTGTTGAATGCAAGTCACTGAAGGCGATTGCCGATGACGTCGCGGCGCCGAAGTCGCCTACGAGTGATACTCTAAAGTCCGGCTTCGACACGTATTTTCCAAGGAAGAGAACAACAGTGTCTTCGGGTTCTACCCTCCTCATTGCTAAATGCTTCCCCCATAGTCCAGTTACGCCACGTGGATAGTTAGCGGTAGGATTACGAAGTGGCTGTTCAGTTGTCGGGGGCTCGTGTAACTGTCTCGGCTCAACTAACGCCCCAGTTGGTCACGCATACTGCGCTTAAGATAATCGTCACGAACATCACAAAAAGCTGGGCCGAAACTTCACCAACTGGAACAGCAATCTGCGTTAACGGCCTTTTGTATCTGTTGTCTTCTCCAGAAGTAGTAGATCTCAATATTCAACGTCGATGTGGACAGCACATGGTCTGCTTCATTATCTAGTCGCTGCGTACTGATTTGGCCGGAAATGCAGTATCACACAGTTTCGCTGAACAGGGTGTTTCTGACTAGTGTGAATTTCAAGGTGATTTCCATTCAGCGAATAAGCCGAGGTAGTCATTTCATCCGAAGTGCATTGCTTTCAGAGTAACACCACGTCACGCATAGGCCGAAGGTAGATCTGCATGACCGAGGAGCGCCTACAATCGGTTTCATCCATTATTATACATAGACCGTGTATAGCACATAATCCATGGTAATAAATCGAATTAAGGATCGATTTCGTGGGAGGAGCTCGTAATCTCGCTTATGGCCGCTCCCCTCCAGTGGCTTCTCACACTTTGTTCAAACCCGAAGACTACCTCTGGGCTCTGACGTTCATCTATTAGTCCATTGAAGTGAACTACTAGAACCGAAGGGGGGCTTATGACATAGGACAACTCGATTCGAACAGGTTCAGGGAACTCGCGGATAGGCAGGCTTGGCAGGAGGGCCTAAACTGATTGAGCCAAATGTTACGGAGAGGGAAATAAGCAAACTCCAAATTTCATCCAGGTACAATACAAACGAGAAGACTAATAGCGGAATACTCTTCGCCAAACGTAAACGCATGTAACTCGTAAGATAGTTCGGGGTTGACGATGGCCCTTACGAACCGTTCGTGAAGTTCGTGTGGCATTTGCCTGATCGCTGCAAATATAAATTGTATATCATTAACACAAGTGTTAATAAGCAATTAAAAAACCAATAGAAAATTCGGCCATTGGGGCATTTCGGCTGCCCAGAATACCCACCGTCTTCATCCCATCGAAAAGTAAAAACAATAGGAAAGCATAGTGTGCGTTCGTTCACCTGGTCAAGACTGTAACCTAAGCAAAAACGATCACCCCCCTAAATTGGCAGCATGTTACGAAATGTGATATGAAAAGTCACCGCTTTCGGCAAAAAAAGTCATTTTCCTACTAAGTAAACCAGTGGCCAATCAAGCTGAACCAACGAGATCTATCGATTACTCGAAACGTACAATACCCTACATAGGCTCTAAAGTGTTCAATCATCAGACTCGAACAACCGCCACACTAGTTAAATAATAACGCAGAGAAATAGAATTCCATCACAATATATCATGTATCAATATTAGTGAAATTCAAGCTCCTTTGATAAACAAATAGCGCTTTATCTTTACACACCACGGTACGAATGTCCACTTATGACAACAACGAAACAGTGAATCCGAAAAAAATAAACCGATTCTGTTAGAAATATCCACCATCACTCGGCGCTAGCCAGCGGCAGCTGCACTTTATTTAGCGATTTCCATAAATTGTTGTTTCACCGTATCGTTTTGTTCTCAACAAAGTCATCAACTAATTAATCATGTAATTAATTTACCTCTCCGCATTATGATGTATGCATGTGTGTCTGTGTAATTGTGTTTGCGTATGAATGTCGGATGTCCCTGCCCGTTTTGGCTCTCAACTTTCAACAGTTCCATTTCTCCATCGGTCCACACCCCTACTAGTCTCCCTCCTACTCACAAACAAAACTTCTGCGCTGCACCACCACTGCAGATTCGCCGAGCGAGTGCAGACTATATATATATATATATATATATATATATATATATATATATATATGTATGTATATGCATATATATAATATATATATATATATATACGTACAATTACATTTCTGTCAGCAGTCGCGAAGCCACGTCCCCATCGACCGCCGATCGTCCGACCACCAGATCATGGCACTTGACACAAATTATGGATCGATTCAGTTCCAGTCTCTGGCCGGCATGGGGCAAACAATCGGTCGGTAGGTTGTGTTTTTCTTCATCCTGGGGGGTATCCTCTTCAGTAATTTATTTTTTGTTGTTGCTGTTGTTGTTGCTGCTGCTGTTGTTGTTGTTGTTGTTGCGGATGCCGTCTCTTGATGTCGTTGCCATGGCCAGTTTTACCGTTATTAGTTGGTCTGTTACTGCTGCTACTGCTGTTGTTATTTATGCAGTCCTGCTTTTCTTAAGTGCTAGTTTATATATTTATATATATATATATATATGTTGTTCTTGTTGTTCCCTCAAAAAAATCATCATTCATCAAACCTTTCGTCCGTATTCTACTATATGGGTTTATAGCGTTTAGGGGCTGTTTCACGATCCGTTTCGATTCGCTTTTTACTTTTCAACTGTCCCTCCACGATCTCCCCTGAAAATCGAAATTATTAAGCTATCGAGTTCAGCTCAACCCCGGGCAACGGGATTTATGGTTACGCCCCGTTTGATCTGTCCCCAGCCGATGAGACGCCAATGCTTCTCGACCCGACGGGACAGGGCGATCTTCTCGCCGACTTCGGTGCAGACGGGCGCCGTGAGCGAGATCTTCGCTAGATCGTTCTTCACAGCGATGACACGGCCACCGGTCGACAACGACCCAATGTTGACCATGAGCACTTCGCCCTTTGATAGTTTCTGAACCTTCGTGCCCTTCTTTTCACCTTCGGTTCTCACGCCGAGCAGGCGCCTCATCAAATAGAAGGCGATTTCGAGCTCGCTGTAGATCGCCGGCAGAGCGCCCACGGAGCCGAGAACTTGGCCAACCATACGGTCAGCACGCGACAGTGTAGGGTCAATTTTTGTTCCCACACCTGTAAATGGGAGAGAGGTAAACGAAAGCGATGAGGTGGTGTTTGACAACGGGTCGGCATTCGTGAAGTAAGGCTAGCTCGTTAGTTAGTTAATATTGATAACATGGTGTATAGGAACGAAATAGACGCTTGCACAAATGTGCGTAATGTGGACCCGTGATAGCAATAAGCAGTACGCGGTTTGAGTATCTGGATTCGAATGTTGTAATCAAGAATCTGAACAAGGAACCCTATGGATTGGACGACACCTCATTTCGTAAGGTCCCCTGAATTTACAAAGTTAGGCCGTGCTCCTTTTGAGGTAAAGATTGTCTGTCTAATTAACCTCGCCATCTCAAAGCAAAGCCACCCAAATAGGTTCATTAAACCCTTTTCTCTCTCTGTCTCTCATTCTCATTCGAATGCCAACTTACCGATAAGTCCACCGGGTACGGCGTACATCAGGTCGTTCTGTTCTGTGCACAGGGATAGCACCTTACTGAAGATGTTCATCCGGCCATTGCAGCCTGATCGATCGCAAGGGAAGTCGTCCTCTTTTCCACTGCCGTAAGACCTGTAGACATAATAACGAAATGAGAGAGTTGGGGGGAAGGCGAGATTTAGAGAACAATTGCTTATTAACACATGTATTGGCGGCCAAAGGGCACACATCAAGGCAAACCAAGTGAATATTATTCGGCAGTTCTAATGCCGAAAGTAAAACACTTGTGTAAAAGAGATGGACGGTCATGCAGTGGGGGGGCGGAGTGTGAACAATCGAACTTATGGATGGATACTGTAGATAGGGTGTAGGGCAGATATTGGAGATCGAGGATTTTATTGCGAGTTGAGTCGGAAGGAAAGATAACGCAGGGAGTAATTCGTCTGGGGACAATGAAGCTACGATAATGCCCCTGTCTCGGGAAGAGCTAGCACGCATTGAGCAGATGGAAATTCGATTTGTGACAAGGGGAAGCGTTTGTGAATATAGGTTAGCAACGTTTTGATGTACAGTTTCAACCCACCTAAAACGTCCTGGCCGGGGGCACTTTGCCTCATCGCATTCGTACACCTTTGCATTGGCATAGCCGAGCTTGATGGTGATGTTCCGCTCGAGTTCGTTCTTAAAACGAACAGTCTGAACGCCCGAGATGGCTTTGACCACTGTCGACTTGCCATGGGCCACATGTCCGATAGTACCTGAATAGAGGTGAGCATGACACGCGAATATGAAATATAGAAGCGACCAGTTTCAAACGGCCAACATCTAACGGCCGAACTTCCCAGAGAAGCTCCGATCGTTAGATGTCCCCCGTTTATTAGTACTTCACAGGATCGGGAAGGTCGTACTTCACGGGATCATTTCTGTAGTCGATCTAACGTATCCGCTTGCCGGATTCGGTATACATATATATATATAATATATATATATATATATATATATATGCACTCTCGTTATTTGTGATGAGTTGAATTCGAATTAACCATATCCAAGTTTAAATTTTTAGCAGCATTGCATTTTTAGCTGCATTCCTATTCATTGTCCTGCTCTAATGAAAAAATAATACATTGGCGTTATTCCTTAATGATTCCTGCACGGCAATGTTGGAATGCATAATAATTATAGCAACGCAATAGTTAAAATCACGGTTGTGTGTAGGTCTTTCATCCAACAAATATACCCGTCTGCAATCGTTCTGAGGCGAATCATAACACCGCAAGTATATTGCAAACATTCCCTTAAATAAATCCTCACCTAGCATAATTACTGCCAGTGGCCTGACTTCGGAGTGGGAAAGATGTCGAGAGTAGATATTGGCAAAAAACAAAAATTGACAGTGATAAAACTGCAACCAAATGTTCATAAAACAACAAAAACGGATTCGATACTTACCAATATTGATGGTAGCCTGTCTACTAATGACCTCATGTGTGAACGCATTGAGCTTGCTGACATCCTGTAAAAGTGCAAGTAAATAAAGGTTTTTGTGAGAGAAGTCATGAGACAACGTATGCCGCAACCTTATAGAGGACCAAGCAACGTCTGACGGTAAGGTTCAGCATCCTGTAGATTTTCTACCACTTTTCTATCAATACAGATTTAAATGGTGTCTCGTATACACTAAAAAAAAACAAGTACTCAAGGAGAAATATCCACAGAACGTTAAGGCGCCTCCGACGGCATCGCATTTTACTGGAAATACCGAATGATTTAAAACAGAGGCTTGCTGTCATCTGAGATTTTATTTTGCGGATTTTCTTCTTCGAAAATATATGCTGCGATATTGTTATATTCCCGCAATAATGGGAAAGATGAACCTTGCAGCTGTCAAACGCTGGTTAATCGCTCATAGCGTTACATGACTCGTCGAACACCCATGCAAATCGGGCACAAATACGAGGTGGAATTCATATACATATATACTTGGACGGGACCCACGCCAATCAAGATCGATATTTGCAATATTGTACGAAATGCATGCATTATTAATAAATAGGGAAACAAATTCGGTTCGACAAATATATATATATCAATCAATGAACACGGCCATCGGTTCACTCATGACGGTAGCTATCATAAGCGGGTAGTGTGCGTCTACGGTTCGGCAGATTCCACTCCAGGTTCCATTAGCAAGCAGAGGAGGCAATGAACGAGAATCGGCGTTTGTTCCATAGTCATTCCACCGATTGAGAAACCGTTGAATACAAAACGATTCAATCCTCGGACGAAGGATGCACGAGTGCGGCCCAACAGATCATCAAATCGAAACTCGCGGCGGAAAGCAGCATTTTTCAATGGCCGACAATATGGAACACACTGCCAGTTACGTGATATATATATACATATACATATATATACAAGGTGTGTGCTGGGACCATGTGTTCCGCCCGGCACCCGGTGGATGGCCACTGTCGCTAAACCGTGCCGCACATATCGCTCAAACTTCACACATCGCCGGTAAGTGACCTAGCGAACCTGTCCACTGAAAACCGAACGAGATTCCTACCAAAGTAGCCAAATCCTGCTTGGCCAAGTGGGGCTGCTCGCATTGCTTCAGCGGTTCACTCGCCATCTTGCTTATAAATGAGCGGATACAGACGGACACACACGAGAATCAAGTCTCCGCACCAACGAGCTGACGTAACCCGCGCCAGCGCTGCTGGCAATGTCGTCTGCCAACGCGGTGTTGTTGTTGATGTTGATGCTGCTGTCGCCGCCGCCGCCGCCGTCGCCGCTGGTGTCGCTTTGAATTTTTGAATTTTTGCAGCGAAACTTCGAACGTGGCCAAATTGGCGTTTTTTTTTTCCACAAGCGATAACGCAGCAAAACGTATCGTTGATAAGCAGCCGTACTTATGAGCAATGGATATTCGTGCGCGTAGCATTAAATAGCTGTTTGTGCGGAGATGCTGTTGCCGCCGCCGTCATCGCCCCCACACACTCCCTCTCTGTATTCGCCAGGCATCACTCATTGGCAACTGTGGGGGGAGCTGTGTATTTTAAACCTACTTTGGCGGTTTCCTCTCGCTGCATAGCGGTAACGGCATACAGACAGAACATCGAGGGGATCGACAACATCCTTCGTCTATCGTACAGCAATCAGCTGAATTGTGACTGGCAAAGCTCAAATCTCATGCAGTTTTTGGTGCCAAGACCATTTCGCTCGATTGCGGGTATCTTCCCGTCACAATGGAGGACAATGTGAGTTGACTCGGGATATATATTCTACCGCATATACATTCATATATCATACATTCGCTTTCGTGACGTTCCCGATTGCATTTCGTAGGTCTAATCATATCGTTTTGAATGTCTGTTCCGTTGGAATATTCTCTATTCTCGTGCCAGCTCCTCGTCAGTTTTATTTTACCATACACAGATATATTGGAAGGTGTGTGAAAAACGAGCATTGGAGAATCTTATTATTTGCTGCATCTTGTTGTCGTTGTTGTTGCTGTTTGTTTGTCATGTCCAATGTAGATAGATGTGTATGGATGTAGATACCTGTAGATTGTCAGAAGATGGCACCTCCCCCATTTCACCCGTTTGTAACGTTCCGAATTATTTGGGGCATTTTGTACGATGGCTTGTTGTGCCGTTCTTCGGTGTCTGAGCCTGAAATCATAACCTTTTAGTCCTCTGATATCGGTCAGAATTTGAGATCCATTGATTGAGGGCTTGGTTTATAGAATCGTATTTAGACATGCATTCAACTATTGACGTCTTCAATATTTCTTAGCATTATTTTTTTCACAAAAATAGATTTGGCGCTGCAAATCTATTTTGTTTATTATTGTGTTTTAGTAGGCAATTTTAGTTTGGTTTTTTTTTGGAAATTTATCGTCGTAGCTATGAGTGAATCTGCGTGTTCGACTGCGTGAGGTCTATGGTCAAGCACGCATACTGGAGCAGTTATCTCGTCTTGCAGGCGGACCGGGGTAATCATCATGCCACGAGAAACAACCTCATGAGGCGGTTAATCGTACAGGCGTTGCTTGAGCTCGATGCCGAGTTGCCCGATGGTGGGGATGAACGAACGCAACTGGACACGTTTAAAGCGGCTACCCTCCTCAGGCTGTTTCCGGCTCGCGGACCATTTCAGGATCTCGTGGCTTTCGATAACGACTTCTACATAAAATGGGTTGTGCCAAAAATCGAGAAGCGACTCGCCTACGAGCTCCAGCCGCTGGCCAATGTCGACCTTGTCACCGATAGCTCAGTAGGCGACAAATATTCTGAACTTTACGTCGAGGTCAAAACGCTGACGGATCAGTACAAGTCGCTTCTGGGCGACATTGTCAGCTGTCAACAACTGCTTCACGATGTGCTCAGCCACCGGCAGTGGGCCCTTCGACAGAAAATCGCCCAGGCCGAAGTCGATATCTTGACGCTCACGTCAACGATTTTCGACAAGAAACTGATAAAAGTCAGTCGAGACATTTACGACATCTTCCGCTTGTACAGGTTTGACGAGGCGATCGAGATTGTGTCGAATCAGATCGATCAAGAGCTGCGAGCACTTCAGTCGGAAATAGAGACTCGAACGAAGAAACATGAGGTGTACTTGAAGGCCCAACGAGTTTCGCCCGAAATTGATAATCTGTTAGACAAGTACCAGTCGACTACGCAAGCGTTGAACAATCTTCAGATGTACCAATTAGAGGAACAACGACTGTAATTTCGATACAGAGCGATGGCTAGCTACCTGCCGAGTTAGGTTGTACAGTAGGGATGCTATATGTCTCAAAGATTTAGCGACGAATAAATGACATGGAAAGGTGTACGAAACACTGATTCAATACTAAGCATAGATATATAGATACACATACTCATGAAAAATCATACGTGGTTCCGATGGGAAAGAATCACGTTCATATGAACCGATTTCTATTGTATGCTGCAGTGTCCGATGTGCGGCGATTCAGCATAGAGGGATAGATGCGGACAAATCTGTATCTAAGATTTGCATCTATCTCGAACGAGTCTGAATAGAGCTGTGATACAAATTGTAGGTAAGCACTTAATCTCGGTTGTATGTACATTGAATGATAATAAATCTATTATAGCATCTTTCGGTAACGATATCGTTGTGTTCATTAAGCGCTATTCTGGCCGTCGTATCTTACTAAGCGTGGTTTTGTTTTTGCTGAAACCGCATCACGCTTATCGCTTTTACAACACTGGCCTTCAGGCTGACCGTTTATAATTGTCAGTGGTAGCATTCATTCCATCCAGTATAGAAGCGAATCATTTAATGTATCCAACACAACAAAATACCTTCTCCGGCGATAGCTAGAGCGAACTAGCCTAGAACTAAGCCAAGCTTATATGTTGTTTTAATCATTTCCGTGAATGATAACATTAAGAATGGACTCACATTCTGTCTCGGATGTTTTAGGCAATACCCCACGAAGCTAGTCGGAACGAAGACGCTCGGCTGGGCAGAAAAGTCCTCACTGCTTTACTTAGTCGACAACCTCCTATAATCGTAAGGTTATAAACGAATCCGGTGATCAGATTGCCCGCGGTTTTAAACACATCCACAAAAAAATATACATATATTTATATATCATAGTACGTATTTTTCTTTGGCGAACGACGTGTAGGACTCACTTCAGATATCACATTTTGCCGAATGAAAACCTTTGCCGAATCGTTAACGACATAGCCAATGATTCGTTTCGTCCCTCTCGTTTCATAGGAGCCGGTAGAGTGTGACACCATATTGGAGTTAGCCCCTGGAAAGCTTTACGAACTATCTGGGCCAACAAACAGTGGAAAGAGCGTTTTGTGTCAGGATGTGGCCATCGGCTGTCTTCTACGAGGCCACTGTGCGATTATCGTCGACTGTGACTATCGCCTAGATATTATTGGTCTCCTACAAAGAATTAAGGATCTGTGCAAGTAGGAATCATGTTTGTCTGCCATTTAACGTTGTCTACTAATTGCCATCAAATAACAAAATTAACTTTGATTCGTGGTGATCATTCAGATCACTCGAAAGCGATTTTTAATTAGCACACGTTGTCGTCCGTGTGTGTTTCTTAATCTCGATAATTAATTCCACCATAGTCATCATGCGATCGAACGATAAGTGAACTGCGAAATCGAGATATACAGTCGAATATGTATTGCAGAAAAGATAGCATTTATTTTTATCACATTTCTCGCTACCTATTGATATGTATACGTGACCGTATCCTATGGACGCATTGTATATCAACGATCTAGCCCCCTCCCTCTCATATAATCTAATTACAATGCTCAGTGTGACGACTGCCCTAGAAGCAATTAAGCTTATTCACATCGAATATTTTCTCCCTCGTTTTGTGTTCATTCGATTAATATCCAGGGCCCGTAACCTGTCAACGGGTCACTTCAAGTCAATGCTGCGTCGTCTCACGATTCAGAGGTGTGGAACGTTCATGGAGCTGCAGCTTTTCATCGGCTTTCGCCTTGGACAGTTACTCGGTAGCGGGCCCTTCGCTCTGGTCGCAATCGACAGCCTCTCATCATTTTATTGGCACGACCGATACTCGGTTCCTAATGTGCCCGAGCTCTACGCCGGCCTCTGGCGGCGATTAGCCCGACTCAGCCTGGAGCACGAGGTGACAAGCGTCATCACGATGCAGCACCTGTTCCGGCAGCAGGCCTCGCCTTTTGGCACGGACAGGCCATTCCTCAGGCCGGCTAGCCTTGACGTGAGTCCTGTTATCGTCAAGAATCTTGGACAGTCGAAGTTCAGCCTCGAGTTTGCCGATCGGACCGATGTCTACAAGATGACAGCTGGCCAGTTACTGCCAGTGGCCACGTGTCCTAAGTAACTCTGATGGGGCTTTTATTTATTCTTAAAAATATGTGTTCCAGTATATTTGCGTAATAAGGACAAACGTGTAGCAGATGAATTGCCGAGGCTACCGCTTTGTTGAGGATTTCTCCGGAAATATATAGATTCCTTCATAAAACACGAGTTCATTTAACACACAACGTAGCATAAGACCCGAGTTCCGGTCGTACACCGAATAAAAGTCTCACAGGCCCAACTCGACACTTGTGCAATTAGTATTAATGCAAAACAGTTGAAATTGACGTGTTTTCTTGTGCAATCTCTGTATATAGAACGCTATAATAGAAGCGGGGAATAACATTGTTTAGCATAGTCGAGTCAAGTCAAGTACAATAGGTGGGTCATCATCATTATTATTATTATTATTATTGTTATAATTAATATAACTTCAAGCACCGATAGGTCATTGAAGTAGAACCCAGGCGTGGTTCCGAGGCTTCGGTTGGGAGCTAGTTAAGTTAACTAAAAAAACAATCAAGCCAAATAGTAGTCTAGTAGTCCGGGGTCAGTGCCCCAAGTCAAAATCGGTTCTAGGTTTAGTCAGTAAGAGTCGGACACTACCAGGCAAATACCGTCGTGTGAGGCCTGGTGTCCATGCAGGATTTATCTTTAACCTCCTCAAAAAAAAGTCTAATAGCACGAAGTCAGGAGGTAACTTTGAACATTCATCAAATACCGAACCCATTAATCAAAGCCTCTGTTTCGTATCTGTTCATCAGTTCTTGCAGTATACGTTTGTATTGTCAATGCCGCATGAGCAGGTGCTGCTTACATAAACGTGGGGGGCTAACCGGATGCATTTGTTCGTACGGTCACTATTACTATATATACAAGTCGATACGCTCGCAAGGCGTAATAACGAGGTTCACGCGAATGAAAATAATACTGTACATTTATTTTCTCATCTGTTTATGCACACATAATACAGGTAACTATGATCACTATGTAGATGGGGTGTTGAAAGGTAATAGGCTGGTAATGGAGTGTTGAAAGGAAGATTTCGTTAGCTTCTTGGAAGGTACATCCGTTTGCTAGACGAATCCTCCTGAGTTTTCACCATGAATCCTTCCCGGGGCCCCGTTGTCCACACATTCTGGTCTTCGTCCAAGACCGCCGTGTCAATTTGTATGTAGTAGACGCCTAGAGAAACGGATTAAAAGTAAAAGCACACATCAACAACGTCATCATCACGCCATCATTAGATGTTCAGTATATGCTACCCTTTGCCGTACTTTGTCCTGTATAGATGAACATGTAACTGCTTCAAATGTTGAATCAAGAAAGAGGAAGAAAACCAGCGGGGTAGTGCACAAAGATTATGGTGTCGATTGAATCCATTTCACATACGCCATCAACCAAATATGGCGGTACTCGCTGTACGCTACTCAGTGTGTACAATGATATTTCTGTTACACGCTTATAAATAGTAACGGAACTGACCAGATGCGATAATAGATGCTTGCCATCTTAACACCATTATCAGTGGTTCAATTACAGACTAGATAGAGTGCTCGTGCGCACTTTTATTTTCGGCTGTATCAGAAACGTTACCTGCTGTTGGCAGCGAGACGAGGAACTCAGCCGAGAAATAGTCGTTCCTAGGTCGCGCCACCTCTTCAAGACAAAGCAGGGTTGGCTCCCCGGCAGCAACCTTGAGTCGCACCCGACGAACCTTCCGGTGAGCATTCGCGCTCTGCTGTACAACACCTTCGACTTTCAGCGACAGCTGAGACCCCGCTATGAATACCTATGAGAAAGCGATTATATCAATTGTGTCAGGTTACACCAACGCTAGTAACGGCGTCGTTACAACTATACGTGGCTAGCCTAGAAGAATGACTAGCACTGAAATGACAATGATTCAAATCGTTGTTCCTTATCCAATATTCTATAGTGCTACGGCTGTCAATCGATCATTGGTCAAATGAAATATCCCGACTGTGATATGAGATTAAAATTTTCTCAAATCGAATCGAGATGCTCATTCATCATTCACTCTGACAATGGCTCGTGTTAGCCTTTATATATATTCCCCATAAAACCTGACGGTTCGTTGCCGGTTTTCGTTGTGCTAGCGATCTACCGTGGTACTACAGTGACAGCAATAATATCGACCCCCCAACCCTCTCTCTCTCTCCCTCCCTCCCTCCCTCTGTCTCTGTCAACCTGTCAATGGCGTACACGATGTTCACTGAGTGTATGAAACTCGGAACGTACCATTGTGCCTTGTCCACGTGCCCTGGCCGGAGGGTGAACACTGGTACAACTTGGAGCCATAGCAAAAAAAAGGCATAGACCATAGAGCCTTTGCGGAAGAAAAACAATTATCATGCTTTGGCTTATTCGCCTATTGTACTTACCGGCTCGTTTGGATTTGTCTGCTGCGGACTCACAGCCAACTGAAGGGTGGTTTTCTGCAGTCGCTGGAAGAAGAACCTCGGTAGATGCAGGGGCACGCCGATGAGAAGATGTGAAATCTCCACAAGCGTACTCACCTTACGTGGGTAGCGAAAATGGTTAGGGAAAAACGATGTTAATCCGATGTAGCCTAACCTATGCCCGATCCTCTATTGCTTGCGTAGTACAAAGTCCAGAGTTGTATTTTGTTTTAAGCGTCAAAGGTTGAAATCGATATGTATCTTTGACACACGACTGTAACGGGGCCACTGCGCAGCTGTAACTCTAGAACAGTGGGCTCAGTTCTCTCGTTTTTTTGTGGTCTCGTTGCCGTTAGGAGAAGAACTTATTTGATCCTTAATCCATTGCACTTAATTCAACCACCTACTGGGCAGATGCTACTGTCTCTTTTTAGATAGTTAGTTATGATGTATGTATGATATGGAGTGCATATATATTACTCAGTAACTCAACGATTTTAACAAAACAAACCTTGAGAATAGACAGATGTCAAACGATAAGAAGGGTTATACATTATTATTCTATGGTTGTGTATGAGCGTGAAAATATATGACTAGCTCCTGAAGAAGTACCTTTGTCGTGGTGAGGCCCTCTCCGGCTTCGATTAACTCGCGATAGAGGGCTATCGCTTTCTGCTTAGCCTCGAAATCGCGGAATGAGCTTGAACAGGGGTTATTAGCGGACTCTCCGCTCCAAGGCTCAACCATGCTCACTTGAGCCCTGCACACGACGAAACGAGATTGTACAGCTATGTTAAAGTTTACCAATTGCTATATTCAGCTTGCGTTGGGGGAACAGATCTTACCACATACGACGCCACGCTCCGCTAACAGGCGAGCAGTGACAGAATGTACTACTCACGTGTGGTCACTATATTTCTACATGTCTTATCAATACAGAGATGTGCCGTATCTTACCCAATACCCTGATTGTACTGTGAGACCTTCTCGGCAGCCTGCGCGATCAGCTGGCATTTGTGCTGCATGACGCGGAGGTGGCGCAAACTCTGCGCGTCGGCATCGAAGCTACTCTCGAACAGTGCGGCCCACTGGTCGCTCAAAGATCGCCAATCACGTGCACTTTTCCTTAACTGACTCACCACACTGCAAATCGAAGGGAATTGATAGGAAAGGATTTGGGCGAATCCTGGGACAATTTGTTTCTTGCTTCGAGTTTGGAAAAAAATACTACACCGGGACCAGCATAAAGAACTAAAATTAAATATCAAACCCAATCGCCTTAACATGTTACGAGTTCTTTATCAGGATCCATCCAATGTTTGGTCCAAATCAACGACCTCGTGTAGGAAATAAAGGCTGGCGAACGAAGAGGAATTAATTGCATGAGTTGCAAAATTGTGGCTCACTCGAGTTAATGAAATCTGCCTCCTAGATATCCATTCCTGCCAAACAGAATTGAAGTAGCGTGGTACAAAACTATTTTGATTCTCATTTCCGATCGGTTGGATTATTAGTATAACAAGAGAATAATAAAAACCACGAAGGGAAATGATCGGCGCCCTCACCGGCCACACTTGAGGTTGTCGTCCCGAGTTTGTGCCGCCAGCGAGGCTGCGATCGCAGGTGGCGGACACGTTCGCAAGCAGCCCGCAGCGTGCACCAGCTGTTGGCCCAGCGAGATCATCTGCGCCCGAAGCCGAACGTATTCCACTTGAAATTGAAGGCCATGTTGAGGTGTTGTCGCAGCTGTATCGTAGATCACGGGCAAACCCGTCGCGGCCAAAGACAAGAAGCAAATTCGAACGAATCGGAAAAATGTATCGTTAGTAATCGCGATACGTGGCGTCACGCTCCAAATCGCTTGCCGAGAGATACAAAGTCAGATCGATCGGCTCATCGACCTGTTTTCTATTGGGTCTTGCTGTAAACACCAATAAACATATATCATCATAGTATGATGACATGCAGTCAACACATCGAGTGTTGGCTGCAGCGAAAGCGGTCCTTCGAGGCGGTGGCTTTACTAACCTTTCAGTGCGGACACTGCCGTTTCGTAATGGCACGTCTCTCTCATTTCCTCGGCCAATGCCAATTTCTTAATGGCCACAAGCCAATGGTAGAGGTGCTCCGAGCTCACAGCCGTCTCAAGGTTCTCGACGAGCGTACGCACCGCGCGATGCTGCCCGTAGTGGGCCGCTTGTCTCGCTAGCCGGTACAGGTCCCACGGGCTTACGCGGCTCATCTGTTCTGGAGGAAATATCAGCTGGCCCGCTGCGCCCTCGAGGCTGGCTTGCAGCAGAAGCGTCCAAAGGATCAACGGTCGCTCAGGTAACCACTGGCGAATCTTCGATTCGAGATGGGCAAGGACCCGTCGCTCGGCTCCGATGGCTGCCAGAGTTTGGCAGATCGCTTCGTTCGGCAGGAACAACGCCAACACGTCGACAAAGTGGGAGCAGAGCGCTGCGTCGACGCGGCAGAGGTCGAGAACGCATCGTAGGGCCAGCGTTAAAGCGGCCGGCGGTCCCGAAGAGCTTACAAGGAAGAGTAGAGTCTCGATCGCCGAGCAGGTATCGCGCATCAAGTCAACATTCGACATCTTTTCTGTAACGATATTCAACAATTACAGTGCATGCTTCTGTTGTTATTGTTTATGTGAAACTGATTGGGAACGGCGCTGTGACAAGCTCAATCATGACTCTTATGTCAGGATTGATTCCGGAAGGATTGAGGAAAATTTCTAAGAAGATTTTGCAATATTTAATATTAGTATATTAACTTTTAACCTTCCTTTAGTTTTAACTTGTTTTTACTAATAACTTTCCATCAACTTTAAACTTCCCTTTAATATGAACTGAAAAGAAAACGTCAAAAGCATTAAGGGTAATCAATATATATTTTAATTACTCCCGCGTTCCTGTTCCACATACCCTTACAAATGTGCACTGCTAGCTGAGTTATGAGCTCAACGGACACCGCGGCCAGCCGAACATCCTCGTGGTAGATGGTCTGTGTACAGAGACGGAGAATATCTGACGAAGGTGATAGGTCGATTCGGTGGACGGCGAGTGACTTCGTCAGCAGAACAATGACCCGGATGGCCTGACACTTAAGACCCATGTATGGGCTCGACAGTGCGTAACTCACCTGTGTAGAGGAAAGCAAACGAGTTGCAATAAACCACGTTCATCCCTTTATAGAAATCCAGCCTTCAACTTAAAACCTATTGATTCATATTGACCTGTTTCAAAAGGGAATTCGATAGAGCTGTTTGCAACCCTCTGAATCACTCATCTTATTATTATTACTAATAGTTCCGAGTTGGTAATATTTTCTGAATCCTCCTCGCCTGTTCATGCAATGTCGAACATAACATGGGCACTTCTGCCCTAGCAAAATCAAATGCCACTAATTACCAGACGGTCGATGTGCTCTTTATGCCAGAGATGCGACCAGCGTTCCTCCTCAGCAAGAAATCGTAGATCGCTGAGAGCTTGCCTACGAACCGCAGCTCGAGGATCACTCTCGAGATGTTCCAGCAGCAGATGGATCTGCGACGTAATATGGGAGACGGACGACGCGGCCAGCTTTGTTAGAACAGCTAGAATCTCAACCACGAACTCCTGCGCCGGGTGGGTGGGCAACAATGACAGACAGAGCTCACGAACCTGTACGGGAGATAAAGCGCAAAATGTACGAGAGCTAGTTACACATTGGTTGGCGAAAGGCAAAGAAAACGGGTCGTTTAATTAGCGATTAGACTATCGCTTAACTAATCTGGTTAAGAATATTAACAGAGTTGTGTAACGATAGTGCTATGCAAATGTGTACGATTATGCTTCGACTGTAATACATTCACCTGTCGTCGCCGAAAAAAGGTGCGCTTGAATTGAAATGTTATTAAAAACGTGTGATCAAACGATTCGACAGGTTATGTGGTAAGGGTTACCTAAGCCACCTAGCCAAGGTGATTTCTCCTCCCCCCACCGGATACCTGGGCTTTTGTCGGGGGGGTCTCAGGAGATTGTCATACACACGTTTGCACCTTCCAAATGTATTGTTGGTGACACCAAACGAATATAATAACAATAAGAATAGTAATGATGAAGGGCTGAATGCTCCTAGGAACCTGTTAGAAATTCCCTTACACTTTACTAGGACGATTTGGTTTACTGTCAGATGGACGAGATAACAATGTTTGCTTTTTCACATATACATACGGGGTGATAGTCTCTGCAAACCTGATTTGCTGTCTGAGCGTCGTGGGTCATGTTTGAGAAGACGGACAGCAGTCTGAGCTTAATGTCGACCGGGGTCGAGAGGTCTTTCATCATATGGGCGACAATGGGACAAATCGAGCTCGCAAACGGATGTGACACAGCAGACAGGCGAGAGCAGGCGTAAATCGCTGCCTCGAGTTCGACTGTGTCATTCGACTCCAGACTTGACCTGTGACCAAAAACACACTGATTAATCGATCACATAGCATGAGCATTAGATTAGCCATGAGCAGCTGGCTGCTTCTACCATAGCTGTGTATGGGCTTCTGAAGGTATTCGACGTTCCCTCGAGGAATAGCGACTTACAATGCCTCAATGGAGTATCGCTAACATCAAACCATTCTCTCGAAAGAAGACCACTGTGTACTGTATTTGAGCCCAAATAAGATCAATGTTTTGTTGAAATGGAAACGGTACATCGGGCGATATTCAAAAGCGCCACGGGAGCAATTCCGTGATCCCCGCGTGTCCCGTTTCGAACGCAGGTTTTCGCTTTTTGTCTCGGTTTTTCCCATGCTCTAGACAAGTTCGTTAGTCCGCCCAGATTTCGAAGCCCACCCCTCACACCACGGTACCTGATCGAATGGTGAACATTGCTGCGATCCTTGACCACGCAGGCGATACTGCCGAGCGTGCGAAGGGTGAGAGCGCGCGCGACCGGATCGTTTGAATACATCACAATGAAGATTCGGCGGACAAACTCGTCGACGGAGAGAATTTTGTCCAGATGCTTCTCGCTCTCCTGCATCACCCGAAGGATGAGCAATCGCAAAAAGTTGCTCCTGGGAAACGAAACGGGAAGGGGAAACAAATGTATTCGAAGACTGATTTCAATTTGGTGATTTTCAATGGCACCTTTTTTGCGTGAGCTTCGTAAGCGAGGTAAAGGTAAAGGTTTAATGGTTTATTGAAGGAGCTGCAATTTTACAATGCTTAAGCTCTCTTTCACGTCACACGGCAGGGCTCGAACCTGAGGCCTCTGTCAAGTTAACTATTTTATTGAGGATGAGGGAGGCGGTGTTTTCTTGTTTTTGATCAAATCAAATGCCCTAATTCCAATTGCGAGTGGCCTACGTATGTTCATGGTCCTAAGGCTGTGATAAAAAAAGGATCGTAAAAATTCCCACTCAGATATAACGTGAGACCCTTTCGAACAGTTGGAGTTGTTGCCTTTTGATAAACTTACTGATTTGCTCGGAAGACTTCGGCGAGTTTCAGGCACGCAGAGTTAATTAGGATAGGAAATGGATACTTCTCGAACAAGCGCGGGAAGCGAACAATTGTTTCGCACTGTTCACCCTGGCGTCCCGAGCGCAGACCTATGTGAATAGTGAATCATATAATCCAGGCAAGTTATTGTACATATATAGCAACCGATCAAGGCCAAAAAGGCAAAAAAAACTATAATACGTACAGCTGATTCGCTTTGGCCCTTCAGACTGTCATGGGTATAGTAGCCCTATGGGAAGGATTAGTCAAGACTTGACCATTTAGAAGGCAGCCAATCGTTCGTGAATTTTATTTCTTTCCGCGTGCAGATGAAACTAGGGTAGAGAAAGATCGGACAAGGCTTGCTATGGAGGCGGCAAACCTTACCTACGACCCAACAGTATTTCAACATTCCCTTTTTTACATTTCGGAAACGCGTAATGCAAATGCGTGACAGAACAGCCACCTCTTGCCACCTAGTGTGAGACTCTTAAACTCACTAAACATTTCAACATTGTCTAACAAAAGTGAACTGGCGTTGTCTGTGAAGACGAACCCTTATAGGCTTTTTCTTTTATTTTTTTTTAAACATTACGTACAGCTAATGAATTAGTCAATTGTAAAAGTGGGTAAGTAAAGAAACTGGTGAGAAAATGCTTTCTGCGCAATTCAATAGCATACATCATTCTATCTCCATGTCCAAACTGTGATGTCCAAATATATATATTCTGTTCTCGCAATGTATTTTACTGGTCAGATATTATTTAGCGGAGATTTGACTAGGTTTTATTTTGCTAGCGAATTCTCTGAGTGAGAGTGCTGTCCCACAACGGCACGGGCGGGGTATAGTAAATCGAACAATGCTCACCTTTATCCAGCTCGGTCAGCGCTGAATTGGCGTCCTGCTCACCATCCTGCCAGGACTCCGTCAAACTCACGCGGGTAGGAGCCGACCCCACAGTTGACCCCAGCATGTTTACCCCTTATCAATACAGCCGAAGATTACGTGCGGCGGTGAGCCAAGACGCAAGTGAGCGTACGTAGACGTCTTCCGCAGCCACTTACCAACATGAGCAACACAATCTGGTACGGTGACTGCGGTCACAGCGGGGGCTCCGGGAGTTTGGGGGCCACATCCATCGAATGTGTAGTATTCTCCACAAGGCGTCAACGCATGAACGGTGTTGCCTGCTCTGGACTTTTTCCTCTTTTTCTTCCTTTGTTTGAGCTGATATTCGAGAGCGGCTTTTGTCTGAGACCAAATGAGCGCCGGCTATTTGTAAACATTGCTGGCGGGCCACAGCGCGCTAAGGACGCGATTCTATCTTAAGCGAGTCATACGAGGGTTCAAGTGTTCGAGCCGTTTGATATTGGTGCCAGGGTTTTTTTTGCGGGACAACGCTGTATCGAACGAAAATTCTGAGCACCACCGTGATCCGGTCTCGAGCGGGCTCCATCGATCAAATATTCTGTATTGTCGCCAAATTGTTTATGCATGCGTGATTCTCTTTGTACAGCTGAAATAGCGGATAGAAGTGAGTCGGGTAGCTGAATAGTGCGGGAAGGGCATATGACGATTTCGAACGGACTACGACATCATGTGCCTTGAATCAATCAAGATCTTTCTCTGATAAGTTCGATTTTCTTCTCCACTAATGATTCGTGAATGGGTCTCGAACCTGTTAGCTCATCTGACGACACAAGTGAGCCAGTCAAAGAGCCATAGACAAACAACGCACGGCTAAATGTGTCAATGTGCCCTGGAGTCGTTGCATGATTCGACGAAATTCGAACGTTGATCTGTTGTGATGCCAACTTTGATACAAATTTTCTAGCCCATTGACAGCTGATGTTTGCTAAGTGAACACCGGAAATGTCGGACAAAGCAAAAAAAATTCTCGTTTGTGGAGATGTCAATGGGAAGTTTGATCAGCTGTACAAACGTGTCTCGAGTATCCTGGCGAAGGGACAGATCTTCGATAGCCTCTTTGTTGTCGGCGAATTTTTCTCGCCTTTTGCGGATACCCTGGCCGCGTGGGAAGGCTACATTTCCGGCGCGAAAACGGTGCCAATAGTGACGTACGTGTTGGGACCGAAATCGGAGAACCTCAGTAAATTCTATGAGGGTGTCGATGAAGGTGGAGAGCTCTGCCCAAATATAATTTACATGGGCAGGCAAGGCGTGATTACGATGGCGACCGGCTTGAGGGTGGCGTACTTTTCCGGCACTGATTGCGGTTCGGTGAAAACGTCGAATCATACGTACAGTCTTCAAGAAGTTCACAAGTTTCTCCTGCCGTTAGTGGCTAGTGAGACAAATGTCGACATACTCCTCACCGCCGACTGGCCGTCGGGTGTCACGAAGTACGCGGGAGCGAATCCTGTCGCATCGAAGATCGCCGGCAGCACAGGGATCGCACAAATCGCCTATTTCGTCAAGCCCCGTTACCATCTCACCGCGTCGAAGGATCTCTTCTACGAGCGTGTACCGTACAGAAACCATATGGTGTTGACCGAACGGGCCGTTCAAGCTACCCGATTTATATCGGCCGCTCAAGTCGGCTCGAAGGAGAAATACCTCTATGCATTTAGCATCACACCGATCGTATACGCCACACACGCCGAGATATCGAAGCAGGCTGACAACACGACCGAAAATCCCTACCCAGCATTCGCTCCTCCGCAAGAGCAGGAGGAAGCCTTTCAGGGATTCTTCTACGACGCGAACGCTAAGTTCGACAAGGACTCGAAGAGGAAGCGACATAAACGCGAACACAAGGGCGATAAGCCGAAGGTCCCGCGACTGCAGCAGATCTCACAGGACGATTGCTGGTTTTGTCTCGCCAGCCCGAAGGTCGCCAAGCATCTCGTCAGCTCCGTGGGCGAACTCTGTTACCTGGCCATGGCGAAGGGAGCCATCAACCCTTACCACTGCATGATCCTACCTGTTGCCCATCATCGGAACATGGCCGAACTCGATCTCGACACACGAATCGAGCTGGCCAAGTACAAAGCGGCATTGAATCGCTTTCTGGCAGGCAAACGCATGCATGCGGTCTACTTCGAGAGGAACTTCCGATGCTCACATATGCAGCTGCAGGTCGTTCCGATCAGCGAGAAGATTTCGGAGGACGATGTCAAAGCGGCGTTTTTCGACTACGGCTCATCCGTCGGCGTTCAGATGGAAGAGATCCCGCTGAACACGGACGTCGCGCAAGCGGTTGGCAGCAAGGATCAGGCATACTTCTTTGTCGAGTTTGGCAAGACAAAGATGCTCGCTCGCATCAAAGGCAACTTCCCATTGAACTTCGGCCGCGAAGTTGTGTGCTGTAGTGATCTTCTCAATCAGCCCGAACGTTCCGACTGGAAGGAGTGCGCCGTCTCCGAGGAACAGGAGGGCGAGATGACGGCGATGTTCAAGAAGGAGTTCGCTGCCTTTGATTGGACCCAGGACGAAAGTTCAAGCGACAGCGACTAGCGGAAGGACGCGTTTAGGGAACATCACGATGACAACAATAACCACAACAGAGATTCGATGGCTGCTGAGCGACACACAATATGAACAAGTAGTAGATAGGGGTTGGTGAGGTGTAATTTAGCTGGTAGCCAATCACAAGTGGACATTTGTTGGAAATGCCTTGTATACATATATATATATATATATACATAATAAGAAAAGGAGCCTTTGTATATTGTGCATTGTATATATAAAATACGGTGGTTAATAATGCAAATAAATTGCGTTTAAGTCTCTCGTTTAAGTATTTCGTGTGTTCTTTATGAGCCTTTAAATTGCAATAGAGGAAAAAAGCAGTAGTCTTTTGACAAAGCCAATATCCATCAGCATGCTGACGCAAACATCGCGGTTTCACCTCGGCCAATTCGCATCATTCCGAATTTTGGCTAAACGGAGGGCCAGTTACGCTGCAGAGTCCATATATATATATATATATATATATATACATATATATTCATCTCGTTCAGGATACTTCCGTTCAACCCTAACACATTATTTTCTGAATATTAATGGCACACGTTCTTCACGCGGGATGTAATGAATTACATCGAATTACTCGATCAAATACCAAAAGAAAAACACCAAGACGTTTAATGTCATAGAATTTATTTTGACATCATCATTTATCCTCATTTTCTTTTTTTTTCCCTTAGTTCTTTTCTAGAATCGTTCCTCTTGCTTTTCTTATCTCATTCATAGTAGACAAATCATAAGTACATTTGGAGTTGGTTGTTGTTGCATCTATTTTCGTTTGTCTGTGTATGTGTGTGTGTGTTTGTGTGTATCTGTTGATGCTGTTATTGTCTAGTTTTCTTGAAAATTGCTGCTATTGTTGTTGTTGTTATCGTCGTCGTAGTTGTTGTTGTTGTTGTTGTTGCTGTTGTTGCTGCTGCAGCGACTATGTACAGATCGCTACGTACTAAACGAAAGTGAACATTGGTGTCTCTTGATTCCCTAAACCAATCTCCCCTCCGCCCAATCATTCTTCGCCTCCGTGACCCGATCTGGTGTGTGCCTCAATCGTCTTTGCCTCCGTTCCCCGCTCGCGCAGTTTCGGTGGACGGACGGTCGGGAGGGAGGGAGGTCGGAGTCTTTCTTTGCGTGGTCTTACGAAGTCTGTTTTTCATTTAGTTGTATTTTCTGTATTTTCTCGGTAGAGGTTCGCCTGTCTGTCTGTCTGCCTGTCTGTCTGCCTGTCCCCCCTATCTATCAGCTGCGGTTGGGTCCATTTTTACATCGTTTGGTTTCCGCCAGTCAACCTGTAGCTACTGTATTGCGCATGTTAGCGATAAGCCAGTCTAGCCCTGTCCAGCCGTGCCGGGGGTGGTCGCTAGAGGTAACCCCCCCCCCGTCGGGTGTGAGTTAAATAAATAAAACGAAGACAACATATAATGACGCGACCATTGTGTATTGTTCATGGTTATAATAATATTAATAATAATGAGAAAGTAATAGAAGCGTAATATTATTACAGCAGTAATTAATTATATGATGTTCGCAGCGTGAACATTTTACGCGTGACGCTGCAAGGTAAAACTCATCGCAACACATACATCGTCACTTCGCATTCAGCTGTCCCCAGTTGACGTGTTGTGGCACAAATCACGCTCAGCCTACTGACAACGAACTGTTCTCGCGGTGGACGTACAAAATTGCAACCTAAAGAAGGTAATCCGTAATATATATATCCAGGAAAAGAAAGAGAGAAACAGAGAGAGAGAGAGGTGGTTGTGAAAAATGCACAGCCTGAATCATAATTGTGATAGTGATAATACTAAGTACCTTCACGATATCGCCGCGGTCTAGCTAAGTATCGTCCTGTTCGCTTGTGTGTAGCTATTATATAATTTGTACTATCTGTGTCTTCTGGCCGAACGAGGCACTGCAAAATGAGTGTTCATAACAGAGCACATAACTGAACATGCCGAATTAAACGGACGCAAACGAATGAAAGTCGCTCCTCCTCACGGAAGGGGATGCGCAGACGGAAATTACCCGCAAAAAATGGCGGAAAATGTCAAAGGGGATTTTTGACAATCCCCCCGAAAAAGTAATTTCCCCCATAAAATATCCACCCATGCTAGAAATTACAGTCCGACCCGGCCTGTATAGCCTCGTGAACGAGGAGAAATCGCCACACTGCGGATGAGATGGCATTAACAAGTGACCGTAGCAAAAAAAAAAAGGTAGTTACATTGAGTTACTTTTGGACGTCGGTATCACTTTTACTCGCAGCCGCCAACGGGTGGACGTGAGGGAATGATGAAAATGATGTGGGAAAATTTCTATCAACGCGAAGAAAATCACAAGTCGTCCAAAAGGCAAAAAAAAACGGATAAATTTTCCCCGCCTCTGTGGGCGCCATACGCCGTCATCCCTCTAATTAACGCAACATAACTTCGTTCTTTCGCTCGCTCGCTCTCTCTCCCTCTCTCGCGTCTCACTTCGTCACACTCGGAGGTGAGTTTGTTCACAAGTAGAAATTGAAAGCAGAAACTAACGGACTATCATACACTGGACATGTTCGTATCTCGACGCTAAACTGACCCCCCACGTCGAGGCAGCTCCGATGGCGAAAATCTCCGAGCGACATCGTACCCTCCTGTTCGTCGGTCGCTTCGTTTTCGCCACCGAGACGGGGTTCATGGATGCTTCCGTGTGTGTCTGTGTCGTTGTTTTCATTTGGGTGAGCCGGCCTTGATTTGGCCCCAATCACCGGTCTCGTCCGATGACAGATGAATTATTGTACCTTGGAACACGCGTGCGATCGTACGCAGTGTAGAATCACACGATATATATATATATGGACCCGAAGCTAGATTCCTTCACACACCAATTATTATATAGCCATCCAATGTTTCGTTACTTTGACTAACATTACCATGAGGTTTTTATATCGACACACACACACACACTTTGTTCGGTGAATAAATTAAGCGAGTGTGAGTTTTTCCCTATTCCTCATTGTTTTTGTGTCTTCATCGTGTGGCATCGGCCACTTCGCCATTTTGCTGATCTGCCTCTCGTCGATTGTGTGTGCCTCGCGTGTCGGTCGTCAGTTAGCCGCCGCCTCCGCCGCTCGACTTGACCACAACCCCGAGCCAAGCCAACATCAGAAATGAATTGTAATCTATCTCGGAAGATAGCAACAATACTAATAATAAGAATAATAATAATAAATTATAGTAGTGGTAGTAGTAATAGTAGTAGTAGTGGTGTGTACAAATTTGCGCCAATTCGTCACTTGTGATGATTTACCTACGATGGAGGGTGGTTGTTGATATTGACGTCGTCCTGCAGCTGCTTATGTCGTCATCACACTGATTTGAACATCACTAATCGCTTGTCGTCCAGCTGCCAGTGTATGTGGTCGTATTCCAGCCCGTAAATCTTCATCCCCTCCCAGGGCGCATCTTTGGTCACCCTCGTTGTCGACGCGCAGTCCCCCATGTGTCTGTCCCTGTGTCGAAGGATCGAAGTTTCCCGTGAAAGATGTGTGTTCTGTCTGTTTTCCCTCTGTTCGCAGGGCATTGTACGAATGCCTCGCATGTATGGCATGTATATGTACATGCATGTGTTTCTGTATGTCCGTGCATGGGTTTCCTCTCGTTGCCTAACTATTTACACGAGTCCGGAGTGAGTCTAGGAGTTTTGAGGAGGGCTCTTCTTCTCGTCGGGTGGTCCTCCAGGGCCGGCGCTAGCTCGGTCGGGGTTACTGTTCCAGCCGGTGAAATCTGGCTCGGGATTGTCCGGATCGCCCATCCCGACGGGTCCGCCCAGTGCTCCATTGTTGCCACCGGGCGGCGGTTGAGCAGCGCTGGCGTCGTACTGTGTGTTCTCTAGCCGCGTAATTAGCCGTTCGTCCTCGTCGCCGAACTCGCCGCCCATCAGCGATGGCTCGCCAACGACCATTACGTCCTGCTCACGGAGAAATGCCGGTGGCGGTGGAGTCGGATACCTGACCAGTACAATATAACACAGTGCAACGGAATAATAATGATCTGATAAGTGATGGCCTGGTGATAGCGCGATTGAACAATCGCCATCGTCCGAATGGGGGGAATAGGGCACAGATATAAAGGTTTTCACTTTTCATGACAGCCGTCCCGAATCGGACAGAGGAGGACAAAAACGAGCCTATCTGGGAGGGACCTTGTATAACCATGATGATAATAATAATAATAATAATAATAGTAATAAGACAAGTGCTCGATTCGAATACTGCGTTTAATCAGACATTTCACGCTAATGTAGTGTAATCACGTGCGTTATCGTAATTATATTAGTATCATCACTTGGAAGAGGTTGGTGGATATCTAACGGCTTACGGCACGTGCGATCGATTATTCTACAACTGTAACCGGAATCAAATGGGTCAGAGCTGGTGGTCTGTGATGGCGCGCAACGCTATCGCACTATCGACTACCATGTTTTTTTCCCAGACGGTAAAGACGAGATCGTCCCTCCACGCTATTGTCGCCCGTTAAAGATCAACGATTACTGCCTAAATTAATAGGTAGGTATGCATGTACACCTTTGTTCGTTTGTTCTAAACACAAAATGACTCTGCGTATCAAGTCACGCCCGATCAGGTACTATTACTACTACTCTGCGTGAGTGGTCATTTCACTCTATTTCTAAAAGAAAAACACATCACATTTTTCAACGATGATCTTCATTGAATTACATTCAACCATTCATTCATTGGCTCATTCACAAAATGAAGCGAAGTCCATTCCATACTTTCCGAGGAGTCATTCCAAAATAAACGAGAACAATCAAAGCCAGAACAACAGTATCCACGCTTAAACACACCCGTCGTATGCCCCGCCCGCATTCCCGGACCCACCACTCCCGAGAGAGTGACACGTGGTTCCGGAGCAGCACAAATCGAGAACGAGAGGCGAGAGATGTCTCGTAAGTGCTTTGGTTGACGTGCGCGACCCTCGAGCGCGCCATCCGGACGACCCAATGACCCAGTATCCCGTTAGAACGGTCCAACCGAACTACCTCCCACGAACCCCCCACCCCCATTTATACATCTCACGCAGACAGGCACATACACACACACACACACACACAGAGATATACCCCCTCCTCTGACTCTACGAAATTAGCGTGACGTGCATATATAACATTCACTGTCGCTCATGGAACAGAATTCGTGCGTTTTGTTTGCCAGCGAACTGAGAGATCATTTACCCCTGGGAGCCGGGTCCGCCGGGGGGAGCTGCCATGAACGGCTGCTGTGGTCCCGGACTCATGTTCTTCTTTTTGCTGCCGGCACCCGTCGTCGCCGTCGAGGGCTTCCGCTTGCGTCGCTTCGATGCTGGACGTTGAGATTCTGCAGATCGGCGATTGATCGCGTCAACGTATCGAGCCGAGGTGGTGGTGAAGGGTGGCCGCGTCGAGTCGATGCAACGATGCAACGAGAGCAGTGGACATGGAGCAGTGACGAAAAAAGAAAATGTTAGAATCACTTTGGTCGTTTGTCTCTGCTCGATGAGGGCAGATACCGCACCACTATCAGAGCTATCAGCACACAGCGTGTGATGTCGTTGTCAATATCGGAGATAGTTACTTGTAGGAAATGACTAAATCAGTGTCCTAAAGTTAAATATCCTACTATATATATATATATATATATATATATATGTCTGAGATTCAAGAAGCGCGTCGCATATCAATGTAACGCTAGCGTCTCCGCGAACATATTGTCGTTATTCAGCGATCGATATAAATGACGACAGAATGTTTATGAGTACAGGTATATGTCGTGCGAGTGGCAGCGAGATAATTGAACACAATGATGAATTCAAATGTGTCTTCAGTGATGAATTATTAACATACGACTCCCGCTAATTCTACGATGGGTTGTGCCATATTAGCTGAAGCAACCGGTATAGAATGGGAACGCGTCAACGAGAGCAACAACGGACGAACGAACGCGACTGGAAATTTAGCGCAGGGAAGCCTGGGTGTGGAGGGGCGCGCGATGAAGAGGAAAATAGCTTTTCAAAGCGATAGCGTTGATAATCAACAGAGTGAAAGAGAAGGAAAGAGATTGAGAGAAGATTGCTTGCGCAGAGTATTCGGCACGAGATTTAAGCTCGATCAGATCACAATCAAGAAGGTTTGTATCGTAATGAATAGTGATGTTAATGCAAATTGATTCCTCAGATTTGATCGACTTCGTCGCCATTTGACTATGAAGCCATATGAGCATTTACGGTGGGGAAGAGAGAGAGAGGGAGAGAGAGAGAGAAAAGCGACCCTAAACGCGGATGGAAGCACAACAATGACAGTAGTGACAAACGCGGCAGCAAAATCGACTTATAATATATATATATATATATATATATATGCCGATGTTTGTATATATATATATAGTAGTAAGGCAAATAATAATATACTCAGTACATTGTAAGCAAATCATAGACTGAATCAAATGAAATGAAGAGACTCAACCAAAATCGACAAAACCATGTGTACCACTAAATCAGTGTGTCTGTTCGTTGGTCGTCTGTTTGTATGCGTTGACCGTGGTTAGATCACGTTGTGTTGTGACTGACGTGCAGCTGTTTTGCTTGTCCGGCATAATAAACAACACCACAATACTGCTATAAGCTGCGCAGGGAAGTGAGTCGAGCTTGCTTGCGTCTGTTCTGGTATTTTGTCTCCCTGAGCGTGTGTATGTGTGTGTGTCTGTATGTATATTTATGTATTAGCGATGTATATATTAGCCTCTGCCGTAGCAGGCTCAGCCTATGGTAGCTCTTTCCCCCCCCCGTCTAAAACCAGAAGGTTTTTAAAAATTTCCCGCAAGTTCGACGTCTTCACGGCGCTCTGCATGACTCCGCCTGATCGTGTGGCCCCCGCGCAGCCATGAACCGTACTTCTCTGAGTGAGCTCATTGTGTTTTAGCTTCAGTGTGCAACTGTGTCTGTCTCTGTGTTTGTTTGTGTGTGTGTTTGTTTGTGTGTGTGTGAATAGCCGAGAGGGGAAGGAACACAAACCTAAATCGGGGGTGGGCATCATTTTCATGTCGTTCTGGGGCATCGCACCACCCCGGTTCGCCGGGGAAGCTGCGGCGATAGACACAAAACACAGATAACAACAAACAGAGAAAGACAGAATAGTGCATACATTAGAAGTTGTTTCTTTCTGCTCTAATCGTGTACTAGTATCAACAACAATAACAACAGTAACAGCAACAACAACAACAGCAACAGCAGCAGCAACAACAACAGCAACAACATTATAACAGCAACCGATCCTTAGGACACTCGATCATTCAAATGTTCGTTGAGCGCAAAAACAACAGCGACGATAACGACGGCACCAGCGGCAGCAACAATTGGTGATACGGGTGAGAGAGAAGAGCTGCAATGGCGCTGGGGCAAGCGGCCCATCGTGTGAATAATCGGGGAGAGAGAGAGAGAGAGAGCGAGAAGCGACAACAACAGCAATAACAACAACAATGACAAGAAATGGTAGCAAAAATAATCATGTCATTAGATATTAACGTCTCGCCGCCAGATGTAAGGTGTACAAATGAGGGGGGGAGTGGGTTCGTCTGGCTATTGAAAATTCGAGGGTCAAGCAAAGCAGGAGAGGTGCCGAAGCATTAGCGGAGCATTTTGTCTAAATTTGCGACTACGATATATATATATATGTATATATATATATATATATGTATATATGTTGGAACGGGTGGGATGCAATGCTGTGCGGCACACCGCCATCACCAGAGTTTGTGACCAATCATCATTATGAGGAGGAGGATGACAGCGACGAAGTGCCGATGCGTAAAGAAGCCGGCATGTATATAAGGCTAAGAGAGAGTGGACCACTGCACAACAGCTTGACCTACCAGCAACTATATATATATATATATATCCACGGTCACACATTCGAAAAACAGATGCGATATAGGGATATGTATACGTGGATATTGTACGGAGGAGGAAACATAGGAGTAGCAACCGAGCACACTTAAGCGGGTTGGCACTATCCCAGAGGAAATAGAGGCAACACAATGGGGACGAGTTGACATTGTTATTCAATACAGCCTCCGCCCACGACATCGTTCACCGAGTGGCGGTGGTGGCTGGTGGTGACTGGTGGTCTCACGTGAGGGGCGGTATTTTCTCGAAAACTCAATATGACCTTGTCGGGGAGTCCAAGCAGGAGAATAGGAGTGAAACATCTGGCGATAAAATTTATATGTTATACGATATATAGGATACAGGCTGGTGGTAAACTCGGCTCACAGTCGATCCTATTTCACAGTGGCTTCGGGGGACTGTTGACAGGGAAATTGTGCGAAGAAAGCGCAACGAGCCAAGATGCGCGAACACATTCGCAAAACTGATAGTTCTGTGGTTTTCACGTATTTATATATATATATATCTGTCACTCCATTTGAGTGGTATCTACTGTACAAATCGGACCACGAGGAAAATGGCCAACATTGGTAATTGCTTTCATTGTACAATGGTGTTGGATAGCTTTCGATAGGGCAACGACAAAAGCTGGTTCACCGGGATCGCTGTAACGTCCTGACGCGTTGCGGTGGATCGCAGGGAACTTTGCCGCGTTGCACGATGCTTGTAAACCAAATCATCACACTGAACATAAGTCAACTGTAGAACAAACTCAATCAAATGAATGTTAACGAGAAAAAAAAGCGTTTTAAGCAACTAACACATACCGAACACTGCAAACATTTATTGGGCAACAAAGCAAGAATTGGGTTAAATGAAACAGGTTACTTTCACTGTTCGTAACATCATATGGCTAGCAACTACGGGGAATAAAAAAATAACTATATAATGGTGACATTAAGACAGAAGTGGCGGCAGCAATAGCATTTGTTCTAACGGCGTTAGATTGAACTCGCAATTAATAAATATAGCCTCGCTCTTTAGTACAGTCCTCCTTGAAACTACGAGCCTGTCTATATTCTCATGAATGTATATGAGGACAAAGATCATACGAGACCGAATGCGCTTCGGCACACGCTACATTTCGAAAAGGTTACGTTCGATGTTCGTCAACGAGTGTGGCGTTACGGAACGCTTTGAAAAAACAAAACCGGATTTTTAAAGCAAAACGTCATGAAGCTCTCATGTTATGAACATGATGAAGTGTACCGCACAAACGAACTCTATAGATAGATAACAATATTTCAGCGGTAAAGACGACGACTAAATGGCGCCGTATCTCCGTTGCCGAGTAGCTTGTTGTTTATCATTTGGGACACTCACATCAAGAAGTGAAGCTTCTCCCTCCAACGATTTTTTAATAGGTTCGTGTTGTTGGTAGTGCACTTGAATCAAATTGCACTAAAACACGTGTTTGCCAATTGTTGGCTTGTTTCTGTGCCTATACGTATATAGCCACTTCGTGTCGGACGACGAGAAGATTGACAGATAGATCATTTGCTGTTGTGAGAGGCTCCCTCAGCGTTCTGCTGCCCGGTACTTTAACGACGTTGTCGGCGACATCGGTTGACAACATCAGCGATGAGCAGGCATAAGCATGACATTGACCTAGTTTGTACAAAAGTACCGAACTCAGCGCCGGAGTCACTCACCAGGGGGTTGACATACACGCTGCCATTTCTGGAACAAGGTAGTTTTGAGGCAGTCCCTCGGAGAGATTTGGTACGTCTTATGGCGACTCATGAGCTCTTGCAGTGGCTCGAGTATAACACATAGACGGAGGTAGTTGAGCGTCGAGTTGGTTAACCCCTGCCGCGTGCAGTTCTTCGACATCTGGTCCATCACCTGGAATGAATGCCGTGATTTTGAAGAGGCGCACCGAAGATGCAGACAGACCAAAGGCAATTTATTATATGGCGTCATATATTATACGTTGTTCGTTGGTAACTGCTCGATAATTCGAGCTACAACGTTATCGGCTCGATGGCCAATTACTAGTGAGCATTGTCCCATACAGTGATTGCTTTCTGCGTGAAATTAACGAATTTCGATAAAGGATTGTCCTCTGCCCAGGCTAATATATATATATATATATATATATAGCCCTTGGCTGGAGCTTAATTTATGTATCCAGATTGAATCGTAATTCCCTTCACAAATGTAAGCAAAATTGCGTCTGCTGTAGATACGACAGGAAACATCCCACAGACAAATATCGTAAAGGTGTAACAGTGTAGAATTCTATATATTAGTATGGAATCTAATTGCGGTTGTATATAGTAAATCAGAAAAACAGAGGTAAAGCAAACGAACAACCCGAATAATACCGAGGAAAGAGCCGAGAATCAACAGCGTTTCGTCGTCATCATCAACGGTCAGCTCTATGCCGACGGCTGAGAGAGAATCATAGTCACGTAGCCACGTGTTTCATACTCTCGCATATATATATATATATATATTATATATATACCATGATACGAATGGTCAGCCCCCCGCGCTTCGCGCAGACCACGCCACCGGTCCTGCCCCCTCCGGGCCGATCCCGCCCTTTTATCCACATTTCTCACCTGAGGGTCTTGATGCAGGGCAATGAGCGCCCGTGGCACCAGCTCCCGGTGCGTCCTGGTGGCGAAGTGCCAGCTGCGGATGCGCATCAGGTCGTCGAATGTGAACTCGACCATTAGCCGGCCCTCCGTCGCCACGAGCACCGCGCTGTCCCGCGACGACTGGTCTTTCAACGGGTCCACTCGTCCACCTAGGCGATAACAGACGACAACGACGAATTGAAATTGATCCGGTGGGCAAATTTGAGCATAGAGACGCCGCGAAGCAAGGAGTCATAAACAACGAAGCAAATGGTGTCTGTGTGCGTGTGTAAGCACGTCAGAGAATCACCACGCCTCATCATGACGGCGACATAACGACAATATTCAATATTCAAACGGTGCATAGCTGACGAGGTAAGCTGTGCGCTGGCGACCATTGCACATATCGATCGTGCGGATAGTGTGTCATACCATGAATATATATATCGAGTTTTCTGTATTATGTTTTTTTTCCTGAAATTTTTCCTTATATAATCATCCATATTGAGTAGGCGGAGCTATGTGTTATGGCTGGGTTTGAATTTGCGTTATTTGCCTATCAGGGTGATCAGGAGCGAACTTGGACCGAAGAAAAATTATATTTGCAACTGTTTAGCGATCGATTTTCTTTTCCTTCTATTGAAAAGAAAATTGTTGTTGTTGTGTTTGTATGCCGAATGAAAAGCCAATGGGTTCAATGTTGCCTCCCGTCACGTAGGACTATTCACCAGCAGGAATAGTCACAACTGGAATCACAACGACTTACTTATGTTTTCCACATATAAAACAAAGAATTTACAATTTTCTATTTTTTACACAACACGATAACTTCCAAATTATCAAATCATTAGAGGCATTTAAAAAGGCGGGGTCGACTGAGTCGACGAGTCACCTACCGGGATACGTGAGCTGGGCAGGTTTGCCGTGCGTGGTCAGCATAAAAGCCTGATCACAGTCCAGCGAGATGGCCGTCTGGTGAAATGACTCGCGGGCATGCTTGAGCTGGAACTGCAGCTCGGAGACGCCGCCCTCGAAGATCGACCGGAAGTACCGAGGAATCAGCGTCCGGCCCACGGTGTAGCGTTTCGGCCCATCTTCGAGGCACAGTGTTAGCGTTAGCGTGGCGTCATCCTCGAAGAACTCGGTTGCGAACGCGTCCCACCACAAGTTGTCGCTTTCCTGCACGAAGGTGATATGACAATTAGGAGACACAGAGCAGAGATAGGCAATAGGTATTAGTCGTTTGCTTATTTCGACCCCTCAAGTGACTTTCGATTGCTGGGCCTCGGTACCGCTCTGTAGCATTGCCTCCTCTGAATGCTAGCTTTTGCAATGCAGAATCGACCATCGAAAGTAGATCATATCCCCTGATGGACCTCCCCCGACCCGTTGTTCGTATCCAGCGACCATCGAAGTCAGCAGAGCTAATCCCGGGCTCGAACAGCTTCATTGGTTTCTGCCATTTTCATTTGTCCGGTATGGCGCGACTTTGCGCTACGTCCAACTGTGACTTTCACAGATGGTCGTCGTGTTCCACAGTGTGTGCGCTAGTTTATTTTGTTTTTATTGTATTTGCTGTGATTCCTCTTGTACGAATACTTCTCGCTGTTGGATTCATAATTGGATTGATAAATTGACGGGAGCCGCCCAGCGCGCTATGGCCAAAACATAGAAAAGGCAGTATACAATGTCTATATACTACTAGCTTTTTGCTGCTCTATAATATGAACCATACGAGGAGCAATCTTCTTCTCTTCCGAGTGCTTAGTCAAAACTCCGTTGTAAAGGCCATAGATATATGTTCGTGACATTCGCGCTCAACAGGCAAATATTCAACAGCGAGAGAACGTTCTCTTGTGAAATGGCGAATTTGTTCAGCAGCATAATTTCGATGAAGGTCAGAAATAAGGGCTCGGAAATCGTCTCGGATACTCATCTGTTAGATGAGCCGATTGTCGTAAATCGGCCTTACAGGCACCCGTGAAACGCAGTTCTACCCCCTTACGTCGCCTCCGACATAATCAATCATCATCTTATTCCTGATTCCGCTACAAGAGTCGGGATGGCGGGCCTTGGCTTCGTGCGTGGGAGAAGTCGTGACAGTTCCGTCGCGAACTGTCTACCTGCTGGCCAACTATGATAACGGTGGGTACACATCGAGCGTTCAGATCGCTCCTTGCATCGGATACCGGCCATTGGGTTTTACGGTTTCGAGAATGAGATTTAGCCACACCAATTTAGCCACAGATAGCAGCTTACGCTAAGTCGCCGCCGCGGACCTAGACAGTTTGTCGCTGTGTGCTGCTCCTGTGGGCTTGCCGTGTTTAGAGAGTGAAAGTGCCCTCTGATGTTAGGCTTGCATTTAGATCTTTTGGATTCGGAATCCCCCGCCAAATCTCGTCTCGGCTGTCCTCCCGATTCGAGCGATGGGATTCGCTTATCTTCCTGCTCGACAGCGCTACCCAACGGGCCGTTGCTTTGTTCAATGTCGAACTGATGTCGAGCTTATGAAGATTGAGCATACTAGATAGTTTTCATGTGGAATGCGGCGCTCGCAGATGGAGAAATTAGCCCATGCCGAGTATAACAGAGCAGGGTGAACATAATATACCTTAAGGATGGCTTTCGATGCTTTTAAAGGTGGTGAGATTTTAGAAAGTCTTCAAATTACAATTATTATTATTATTAGTCGTATTGGGAGCGCGGCCTCGATACAAACCTCCGTTCTCTGTTGTAGACGTTTGTTCATCTCGTAGATTCGATAGTCTGGCTGGCCAAGGTACGACCCATGATGCCTTGGTGGCGGCCGTGATGGAAACGGTCTGAAATGTTTTCAAACAGAAAGGGTATGCAATAGTCAAAATCATTCACGGAACAACGTTGGCAAGGTGAATCATATCGAGGATGAGTCGTCTTCTCCGAGGTCATTAACACGTATAATGATAAATGCAAGCCGTTCACAATTACTACGATTATGAAGCATTCGCATTATTATTAGTATTCTGATTGAATTGAAAAAAAAAATATATATATGTACATATGGGACTTCTATCCTTATTCAATATCAGTTGCAGGTTCACAGGTAGGCAGCAGTTGTGCGAAAGCTCGCGAGCCGCAATGGAATATCACTGCAGTTGTCGATCTAGTTGTCTAGCTATCTATTTATTAATTGCTTGATTTAATTATCGATTAATTTGTTCACCACGGTGATTTTTCATTTGCTGTGGAAGAAATGCATCACGTTGTCAATACGTAATATCATTACAATACTCTAGCATCTTTCTTAGGATATATTTGACACCATATCAGGGACATCATATACAATCTCTCACACAAAACGTCCGTAAGGGGAGACAGGAGGCTGTTACTTCTGTTATTGGTTGTGTCCCACCAACCACACGGATATCGACCAGGCAAACGTGTTAAATTCGTTTATAGCGGCGCGTTGCCGCCCGTCGGTGATGTCGACATTGTGAGAATTTCTGATGGCTTACAAAGGGAGAAGTGGATGGACTTTATACCTGATCGAACTCGTTCGTTTCGCGCTCAATGGACGGAGGCGAGGAATCATAAAGAGTGAGAAAATCATAGCGATTATTGGTAAATATTTATAGTAAATTCTATAAAAACCTACACTTGGAACCGGAATGGTAGACAATAAATACTAGTAAGTGTGAAGTAGACAGACATATTGTAGCAAGCTGAATTTAGGCCTTATTCGCTTGCGGCGTTATTGACGATGAAAGTTAGATCACACACAGAGTGTCACGTGTGGTGACCGAGTCACCAGCTGTTCGGCTCTGTGTGGCTGCAGTAAGAACGAGATTGGTTTACACGTCGAGCTTAATGTTGAACCACATCCATTATGTAGCTAACTAAGGTAGATCTAAAACCATCATGTAGGCGACCACGTTTATATATTGAGTGGTGCTTATGTTTCTACTTGGGTTTGCTGATCCGCGAGCACTTTTCACGTCACACCATTCGTGTGACATGATATGATTTGCCGTCATCTAAATTGCCAGGTCAGGTGTGGCAAGCTAAATGAAGCCGCCATAGCGGATGAGTTCTACCAGGTGTTTCCGGTTCTCATTATCGTTTCGAGTAACAAAAGAATGAACTTGTCCTAATGCAGCTACGATATAGTGATCGTTGAGTTCGGGTTAATACCTGTGTCAGGCGACAGTTCATCAATCACCGGGCACAACTGACCACTCGTCTTCATGGAACGCTTGTGTAAACAGAACCTAACATGAATGGATATATTGGTGGTATATGTCGGATATATGGACTGTGGCTGTTGACTCATTTAGTTGTCTAACAATGACGGGTCTTTTTCTCCTATGGCAGTTTCTATTCGATGGGTGGAGGGAACCGCGCTAAGTCGCAGAGCCTTTATTTCGAATCTACCTCTCGTTGGTGAATCCATCTGTCTTGCGTTAGAGTTCAATGCGAACAGACACGTTCAAGCGGGAGTCTCTCTAAGCTGATATTGCCTGAGTGCAAAATGAACAATCGGGGCCTTGAGATACGATTCGTGTGAATGATCCATGATAAGCTTTGCTTCCTTATACCTGTAGCGTAACTAAAGCCTTGTGTTGTAGTGTCCGGCCATTCAAACGCGGCTAGATTTACAACAATTCAACAAATAATAACAGGCTCATTATTTCCGTTGGTCGTCCCGCGACAATTATGCAATTATTACGGACAAATCGTACGCGCGTTTCGTTTAGATAAATGAAATTGAAACCTCGGCACCTTCTCTTATAACAAGACACTTCTCGGTGATAGTTCGTATTAATTATGGTAGGGCATAATACTACTAACAAATGTCGGGAGGAAATATCCTGACACCTCCATGTTAGAGGCCTGCCGCGACAGGACTAGAATCGTCGACATATACGCCCAACCGATCCTGCCTCTGGATGGTATGACACTGCTGACGTTATCGCCTCGAGACCGCCAACTCGGGGATAGCTCGTTCACTGACATGGCCCAACATCTTCAGCTACGATAGCAATCATATATTTGACAAAACACACACACACACACACATTTCGAATGTACGCTTACACCTGCTAACATATCCTGGTGATATGAAATCCCTTGAAATCATCAAGGTATCATAGTGAATTGCACCCGCTCAGTGATCTTACCGAAAGTAGGTCGAGATAGGACTCGGATAGAAGGGGTCCTGAGGACCCCCGACAACGGTCATCGTTTTCTCTGTTGTCGCTCGTGAGCGCAGTGTTTCGCCAAGGAGTGCCGTAGAGAATCCGTATTCGTATTCCTTGCTCCCGTTATAGGGGGCAATGAGCTTGCCTACACGGATAGCTGCGCTCGCACGCGCAGCCCACAGCTGCTTAGATTCCAGACTTTGTCTTTGGCTGGCCAGCCTGCCGTTGTTCGGGCCAGGCTATAATAACAAGCTAGCGGCTGATCACCGTAGACGTATCACAGCAAACAACGTTTCTCCTAAACAGTGCCGCAGTTCCGGGCAAATACAATCTCTAGAATCGACTAGACGTATGTAGAGATGACACAGCTAGCGGCAGTGGGTATAGCGAGCTGCTGTGTCGTTTAACACTTGCTCGAATGGGGAATAGCACACGGGGTCTCGACCGACGGTTCGATCAAGATCGGCGAGGAGCGCTGGCGCCTGTTTGACTTCTGGCGAGAGACCGCCGCGAGTGGCAACAACGCAGCGTTCGAAATCCCGCAGTGGATTTTCGCCGCCCAATTTTCCGATGGCTAGACCGATGGACGGCTCACGGCTCAAGCCGGTAAAAGCAACAGCGGTACGAGCAGCACGCGCGCGCAAAGACGGCGCAAATCGGACTCCTCGATCTACAAACACGGATTTGCCACGGTCGAGGCCGCTCTGTGGCTATTTACTGCGGTTCGACTGTCACCCGCTGTTGGCTAGAAGCTATTGAACAGCACCGCTCTTTTTTTATCTTCTTTGGTAATACGCGGCCTGCTTTTCATCGGATGTGGCAACCTTGCTGAGTTCTTCGAGTCATCAACACGCCTTCGACCTAGGTCTCCGATTGTGGTAACGGTACAAGTACTAGCAGGAATGAACAGACTAGCCGCCAAGGACCTCTATCTCTCGTAGCAACAAACAAAAGTCGTGTCTCGATACCGCTGTTTGTTTATCACCGGCACGTCGTCTGCGTGTGCTGACACGCTGCTCTGCAGCCTCTCGAAGACGTTTCTCAAAGCACACTCGCCGATTCACGTCAATGCATCAGGTCAGGCAGGTCTCACTCTGCGCAATCCACAACACGAACGGAAGGATGGAGGGTCGAGCTACGCTGACAGCGTCGCGCACTATACTAGTCTCGAGACGGTGTTGATCAGTGGGAGGGCGGCCATCAGGGGCAGTAATCATAGTTCATAGTGGTAGCAGTACTAGTAGTGGTTGAAGCCGATTTTTTCTTGTTCTTGTTGTTGTCGTCTAGAGATCGCTCACTTTTGTTCCGCCGGTTGCTCGTTGCCTCTACGTTTTCTTCAATGGTTTCGCCGGACGCAGCCGCGGACCGATCTTGCGTCGGGCCACCAACGCTCGCTGCCGAACGCTCGTTGTATCCTCCGGTACTGCCCCTTCCACGTTTGACCCCGTTGGCAATCAACAAAAGCGAGCAACGTAAGCCGTGATCTTTGTGATCAGCTGGCCAGTTAGCTGATCTGGCGCTGCTCTGGCCGGATCGCAGACGCCGCAACAGGGTCGTGTAGGAAACACTAGCAGCAGCAGCAGCAGCAGCACGAACGTGAACTGAGGGAGATTGTTCGCCGTTTCGCGTTTTTCTTTCTCTGTTTTTCTTTTTGCCTTTGTGCTCAAAGGTCGCCTCTTCCGTCTGCAATGTTCTTGTGTCGGGCCCGTGGATCTTCTCTGGACTCTTGTCGCTTGCGGCAAAGTTACCGGGTAGTTGTAGTGGTGGTATCAAACACCGGCGACGTCACGCCCTGCTCGTCAACATCCGCCCTGTGTGACGGCCGCTTTATGACAAACACCTACGAGTTCGTCTGATCTGACCTTGTCTGATCGAAACGAGCTGAATGTGACGGGTTTCGGCGGCAACGCGTTCTCGCGCACTTCATTGCACAGATCTGATTGACCCCCCAATCGGTTCTCCTCTCAGAGCATCCACTACGCTCAGAACAAACACTACACCGATCACTGACTGATTGACTGACTCATGGACCGGCTCCACAACGCTTTTCAACTATATATCTATACACATATGTACCATGGTACACGGGAGTGTGTTATCGACATTACGCGTTCACGTGCGCCTATGCCGCTTGTCGTTGCTGTTCTTATTACTATTACTATTACATTTTACACAATACAACGAATCAGCCAACTGACATCGAGCAGCTACCCGTTCCATGCAGCGTTGCGACGATGCCCGTTGTCACTGGTGTTCGTATCGCCGTTAATATTGCTGATGTTATCGTTGTTACGTTGGCTGCACGTCACCAGAAGAAGGGTTAAGGGTCGAATATCGATGTACTACATCACGATGTGATTGTAGCTGATTGATTGATTGATTAGCCGATCGATCGATCGATCGATCAATTAATTATTAATCGACAGCACATGAATGATCACGATCTCGCCCGATATGATTACTCTTCTCTCCTTCCGTCGTCAGGTGATTGATTCCATTCACGTAGATCAATCGGTAGATCTCGCCGTGTCAATATATCAACACGCGATCGCACTAACACTCACAGGCACTATCACATCTATCCGACGTGTCTCATCGCCGACCCCCTCGCCCGCAGGATGTTGGATTCCCTTGTTCGTCTTGCTTTTGCATCCGTCTCGCCGTCACGTCGGTCGCAACATCGACCCGCCGAATCACTCACTGTTCCCTTCGCCGGGATTCCATTTGCTCTGTCCCTTGCTTTCGTCAGCCTTAAAGCTGTCTCCTTCGATCGACAGGCCGGTCCTGGCTGTGTCGAATTGTCCACCATCTATCGATTGCTTATGTACTTGTTGTCGTTTTATCTAAAATATCAAAAGAAAAAAAAGATAGCACCGCAGCTGATTCGCAATTGCTCGCTAACTGTCGGCGTTCTGCGGCCCGGCCCGGCTCGTCTCTTCTGCCAGCTTCTCGAATCTCTATAACACATCGGTCGAGCGGTGTCACACAGGTTCATCGTATATGTGTTATTGCCGTTGTCGGCCGCCGCTAACAGGGGCCTCAGTGGCCAACGCGACAGCCACTCACAAACCCTACAAACCTAAGCGGTGTTGTTGCTTGCGTTTCGGTAGGGCCGGCTGGTCGGTCGGTCGGTCGGTCGGTTGGCCGGCTCTATTTTGTGCCACTCTATGGCTTAGTGCGTGGTCGCCGAGGGACTTCTGCTCAGGGAGACTGGCGCACACCGATTCACGTACAGAGAGACACTACTGATGATGGTGCTGCTTCCGTCAAACAGAGTTTTTTAGCCCTTCCAACAGAGTTATCCAGTCGGCTGCTGGTGTCGCGGTCGTGTGCAGGGAGGAATTGCGTTCCGTTGGCCGCCTGCTGCTGCTACTGCTGGACAGCAGCCGTTACAGCTGCAGCACAAGCACCAGCAGTATGAGTTTCTACCTGTGTGTCTAGCCGGCGCGGGAGGCTACCACCGTTCTGTTCTCTGTGCTCCGTGCCATGTCCCTGCCGATAGCTGGCCCACCTCGGCAGTGGTCTGCGACAGCATTGCCAGCGGCCACAGGAGCAGCACTTGCTCCAGTGGAAAGAAACACTATAGCAACACACGCACTACGCAGTCATCGTCTGGTGCGGGACAGCTGCAGCAGCATCATCAGCCGACACAGTTGAGCAGATAGAGCTTGCGAGGGAACCAACCAGCGAACGAACCCTGACCAAGTAGTACAACCAAACAACCAAGCAACGAATAGGAAGGAGCCCTATGAACTGCCGTCTCGGTTTTGGCTGTTTGACAGCCCGCCCGTGTGTCCGTGTTTAAGTCGCTCCGTCTGTCTGTCTGGCTCGCTGGAAAGCTGTGGCAGCGGCGGCGGCGGCGGCGGCCACCGCAGCAGCAGCTACTGGAGCAGGCGCTGGCGGCGCTAGAGGCAGCAGCAGCGGCGGCGGCGGGAGCGAGTGCTCATAGCCGTCGTGATCGAATAGAGTTGTTGTAGTGGTGATGTTGGTGGTGGTGGTGTGCTGCGGCGGCTGCTGCTGCCAGCAGCAGCGGAGACGACGGCGGCGGCGGCAGCAGCATCGGCCCCAGTAGCAGCCGCCATCTTGACGGTGGCGCTGCGCGCTGTCGGGTGGCCCGACCGGAGGCGGCGACCAAGAGCCGAACAGGCGGTCCCGTGTGTGTAGAGGTAGGTATATATATATATATATGTATATATATATAAGGGCTTGTCCCGTAAGGAGGTAGGGGGAAGCAATGGGTTGGGGTTGAGTCAAGTCGACTCGATGTGGCGGCGGTGGCGGCCCTAAAAGCTCCCAGCTGTAATTCTCAGGCGTTCCCTGGCTGGAGTTGGCTTGGGTTGCTCCTAGGCAACGGCGTTTCCTCCAGTGACTGTTGCAGTCAGATAAAGGTAGCGGTGGAGTTGTTTGGTAACGGAGTTAGTTCCGCTTCTATACACGTTCATTGTCTGGGGGGAATTGTGAAATGAGGTAAGAGTCCCTCGTGGCCGTGGAGTGAATCTCATACATCAGGGCAGCTGGTTTTTTTCTGAAAAATCTACCCTCTATTACGTTTCCTTTACACTTATACCACAGCGCATTGCTGGCCAACTAGTATTTATAAATTCCCCTACAAGTGCCCTGGTACCTGAGACAGAGGAACAAGGGTGGTATGTTAGAACTCCACCAGTAGACGCAGCCTTGAGGCACCCCTCAAAGGGTCCACCCTGTGACGATGGCTGATGTGGACTGGCCTCAGTCCCCGGTGCCGGCGACACCCCAACCTATGCTTCAACCCAAACTCCACGCACAGGAAACTCGCTTCGGGGGGTACGTCCCACACATCCCCCATAGAGAGACTGTTGTCTTTTTCCCTTGCGGTGCCTTCCTTACCAACCCCGTTGAATGTGTGTCTATAACGCTGTGGAGGAATGTTTAGCTACACAGAGCCAGCCCCCATAGTCGTCAGTCTGGGACCCTCCATTACACGCTACCCGGAGCGTTGCGATGGAGGATGGGAGAGGGCAACTCCAACTTACCCACGACGCCGCCGCCGCCACCGATGACTTCGTCGAGCTCCAAGCACAGAGACAATCCAACCATCAATGGACACCCGACCGGCAACGCAAGCGACCGCCGAGACATCTATCTCTCCCTCTCTCTCTCACACAATATTATATATATATATATATATATATATATATATATATATATATATATGATACCCTCTGTATGTGCATCTGTCCAGTCAGATAATAGTACCAGTAGTGGTACGATCAAGCAGGAACCCTGAGGAACGCCCTGCCCAGCCCTAGGTGTAGTCCGCTCTCTGGCGTTTAAGCGATGCCAAGCACCATCGAGAATCCGAGGCAGTCAAGGCTCCGATACGTGCTGCTCTCAAGAGCTCGCCACCGCAGGTCGGAGTCCACCACCGGATCAGCTTCGTCTGGCCGACGCGACCGGCTAGGGCCAACCCGGCCATCGCTGTTGTCCCCCCTGTCCCCTGACTGGCCGTCGGGGGAGACTTAGCGGGGAGGGACACACACACCAGCTCAGAAGGAACACAGGCATATATAGCACGCGAAGCAACGAAAGCAGCGACAATACAAATAGTGCCACACAGCGGCGGCTGCCGCGGCAGCAGCACCGCCACCACCATCATCACTGCTCCCGTCGCCATCGCTGCTGCTGCTCCTGCTGTTATTGTTGGAGTCCCGATCCAGCGGTCAGAAAGTAAGGGCAGCGGCTTCGGCTCCACGGAGCATATATATATATATATATATATATATGGGCGAGTGAGTAAATGAGCCAAGGCAGAAAAGAAGAAGAGGAGGAGGGAGAACCAGCCGCATCACGTCATTAGCATAGCGTACCATAGCATAGTGTCATGCCATCGTACAGCAGCGATAGACCGCTAAAACAAGCGGACAGTTTAGCTAACTCAACGACAGAGGAGAGGGCCGAAAGGCGCGGCTTCGGTGAGGGTGGAGCGACTCGAGCGCTACAGTGGAAATCAACAAAGGTGAATAGAAAACGTCCAGTGTTTGCTATCCTGTCGTTTCGTTGTCCGAACGAATACACCGTTGACTAGACATGGATCCACCGCCGCCGCCGCCAGCGCTCTCATTCGGGGCCTATGCTTACGCGTCGGCTCTTCCACGTCAGTGTGAGAGCTGTTACAGACTTTGGTTGATGGCGATTGGCTGGAAGATCAGCTCAAATGCTTCAGTCCACTCGGGTCCAGACGTCCGTTCGGAGTTGCCTTGCGCTTCGCCTTCGATACGCGAAACCACAAAGTCGGACGACCGACGCCGCAGAGAACTTTTGTTGTTGTTGTTGTTGCTGTTGTTGTTGTTGTACAGACAACATCGACAAATCGACGAAAAATTCGACAAGATCGACCGACGGAGCGAGCGACAATGAAGAACGAAGAACGAGATAGAATGATGACTGAACAACGCGGTGTAGCCGTGTCCATGCTAATGCAGCTTGCCGGCGCAGGTGACGTACACGGGTCGTTCGCGGTTCGACGGGAGAGACGCGGCGTTGCCCGTTGCTTTGCGGTGCATTGGCCGACAGCGGGCATTAAAAGCTCGGCCGCCGAGAGTGATGTCGTATCGATGAGATGCACGTTATCAATGATTCGGCACCAGTGGCAACGGTAGCAGCGAGGGAAAGCACATAGGCGAGTCGACATAGGAAGACTCTACGGCTATCGAGGGGGGCGGCGGCGGGGGGGCTGCATGAGGCTTGGTGTGGTGGACCACAGACAATGGCGGAGGTCGGGGGGTATTGGCTGGCAACATGGGTAAAGAGCAACAGCAGTAGAATGCGTAGGGAATACCAGGAGCATTTGTGCGTCGTCCACCTGTGTCGTTTGTCAGCCAATATATTCAACTAATATTATCATCACGTCTGCCAGTTATTTATTGGTCCTCCTGCTGTCCAGAGGGAGCGAGACGCTGGGCGTCTTCCGGCGCTGACGAAAGAGGACTGCCTGCACTACATGAGATTGGAGTGATCGTTGTCGCCTGCTTCCGCCGGCAACAGCAGCGGCTTGCTTCGCTGCTGCTGGTGGTGGTCCTGCTGCTCCTGCTACTGCTACTGCCGGTAGCGCCACTGCCGTGGCTATCGCAACTGCTACCATTGGTTATGCTAAGGTCAGTGTGGTGGTCAGCTCCTGAGGTGCGCTGCCAAACCCTCCTCTACGGCACGCTGTCGGCCCGGCACCGCAGCGAGATGCGTATAGCCGCTGGAGCGGCTGCGGGTGGATGCGTCTCCGGGAAGGAGGCGAAGAGGACCTGTTATACACTAGAAGATCAAGCGACTGGCGACCCGACGCAACGATAGATGAACTGCCGGCCGTCAGGACGCCACTGAACAGCAGCAACAGTGACGCTCGGTACTCAGCGCGCAGCACTCGATTCGACGCCCGCCCTCTCAAACGCGTGCTGTCAAATGCTGAACACGACACCCAGCGACAGCGGCTGCGGCTGCGGCTGCGGCGGCGGCAACAACAACAACAACAACAGCTAACGAGCGAATGACGAATTCAGTGAGCGACCAGATTAGATTGGCTAGATGATGTCTTGAGGCCAGCGCAGGCAAAGCATACGAAGAAGCGGTGGCAAATCGGCATACGGTCCAGGTATCAGTTAGCACGTGGCATAGAGACACACAGGGGACCTCTGGAGAAGGCCGTAGACAGAGAGAGAAAGAGAAAGATCAGCACGAGGCGGCGATACGGGAGCTCACAGTGCTTTCCGGCTCCAGCGATGTCGAAGTAAACGTCTCTGTCTGGATGGCCACCGATGCGTGTGCATGTGTGCTCGAACAAGAGAGCAACGCTCGTACCTATGCATCGGATACCCATGGGTCTATCCACCTTGCAGGCGGCGAATGCTGTGAATCATTCGAATGTTGTGGGAAGCAGCGAAAACGCGCACACGAGCAGCGTCAGCACCAGCCACAGTAATCACAGCTGCTGATTGGCGAGTCAGCAGTAGCCCTGTAGGATTTTCAGCCACGGAATCCGCTCGACCGAGCAGATTCTTGCGCGCGTATGTCCATCTCTGGATGAATGGCTGTCTGTGTTTGAGTGATAACAACGTATGATGTAATTGTAGCGGAAAGCGGCTTAGGTCTATATCTGGAGGGAGGATAGATCAGCCACACAGGTGCAGATACGCAAGGTCTGCTGCGTGTGCATAGATTAGAGTAATTAACACAGCGTAGGAGAAAGGGCGTGCGAAAGAGCACGGAACGATGATTCACCCGGACATTGACAGGAAGACATGCGGGATTCACTGCTGCCACGGCTGCTGTACGGCGAAACGCTCGTGAACAGGAACACTGGCCAGAAGGTGGGGCCACCCCTTGATATCATGTGGAGCCACTAGGATATCGTGAGCGTTCAGATGTAAACCAATTGTCTGGTTAAATAGACACAGCGGACAGGGTTGATCAATACGAGATTGCTTGGAAGGTAAGAAGGTCTCCGCTAGCTACGTAAGCTCCCTTCTGGTGGCGATCGCGCCCTAGTTGTGCGTTGTTCGATTGGGATCCCGGCCATTTATTGACACCCCATCGTGTCCTTCAGGATAGGACTCTTCTTGGAGTTAACTTGACCAGGTATTTTTCTTGCAGAGTAATCTACCATGAGAAGGGGTTTAGAGGAACTTGGGGGTCAACTTCGAGCGACGATCTTGGAGTTCGGCGTCTACACGCCGGCAAAGTAGCCCAACGAAACGGAAAAAACACATTCAGGGCAGTGTTTGACCAACCTCAGATCGCTAGTTTCTGTTCACAGGGTTGCTTTTGATCATACCATTAAGAATATAAGTATGAATCATATGGGCACATGACAGCCTGTGTTGGATTGACTGTGCTGTACAGGATCACTTAAATATCGATCACGGCAGGCTCGTCGATGGAGCGCACATTTGTATACATCTCATGTATTTCATTATGCGCGTTCTTGTTAAATGTTGGATGTGCGTCAGCCTGAAAAATGTATATATATATATATACGTGTTGTTTTAGAAATACACTGTCCTATCCACTTCATCCAAATTGCCACTCGCAATTACGCCAGAGATAAATGACTCCCCAACGGAAAATCTACATCCCCTCTATAGCTGTACTAAAGTCCACGTTCACATAACCTCCATCATCAACTCCTTTATAGTCACTATGCAACTATTAAAGAAAAACTTCAGAGACAATTTTTGTACTCACTGTGGATGCGGGCCCATATGCGGGTGTCCCGGAGGTGGCGGCCCGTGGGGTGATCCATGCATCGGTGGACCGTGGGGTCCCGGGGGCATTTGTCCAGGACCCAGTGGTCCTGGGCCCGGCGGTCCGTGAGGATGACCGGGATGGCCGGGATGGCCGTGTGGTGGCCCTCCCGGACCTCCGGGCGGACCACCGGGATGAGGGTGCGGTCCTGGTGGCCCGTGCGGGTGGCCCGGCGGCAGCTGGCCGGGGTGGCCGTGCGGTGCTCCGGGATGTCCGGGCGGCGGGGGTCCCGGAGGGATCTGGCCACCGGGATGGCCAGGGTGAGGGCCCGGCGGGGGTCCGCCAGGATGAGGTGGTCCCGTTGGCGGAGGGTGCGGCGAACCGTCCATGGCCTTCCAGTGGGGGCTGCCATCGGGAGGTCCCAACTCACCTCCCGGACCCCCGCCGCCGTAGTTGACCGGCTCGCGCTTCACGTTCATTCAATCTGATGGACACAACGTCGAGAGGACAGAAACAATTGATTTGAATTGGTTAGGTGACGCTGGCTTGTGAGGCTCGTGCAGGATCGCCAGGGCGTAGTGCAATTTGGAACATTCATCCATGATGTCGTCAGACAACATCGTGGCTAACTTTTTATGATTGTAATAAATTACGATATATACTAATTAGCGATTCCGAGTATAATCGTAGTGGAAATAGTGGCGTTAACGTGATCCCAATGACGGACCACGGTGCGTGTCCGTTTCTTCGATAGTCGCCCATTGAGCTACGTTGAGATCGCACTAATATACGAACGTTGAGAACATCATTGAACTACGATATTCGACATATTCAAAATTGATTATTCAATATTAACTGTACTTGGAAGATATTTGTTCGGTCCAGTTTCGAATCTCCACAGCTTCATATTTTTCAAACTCGAAATTCTCATAAACACACACACACACACACTCGACCCTAGCCTAAATGATGAGACTCTCTTTATTTATCTATTATAATAAAGGGATAATTTCGGTACGGAGCTCCAGTGCCACGTCATCTCATTTCGACTTCATAATGCTTGCCACGCGCCCTGGGCAAAAGCACTGACACGCTACGAGTGAGAGCGCGCCTATGCCGGCGCATTTCGTAATTGAGACGAACCCTCGTCTCGTACAACTCTCATTTGAACAGCAAGCTGAAAATTGTCGACCAATGAAGTGGGCGAAGATTTTCTACATTTTTTTTTTGTTATTCTCCAGAAAGGTTTTAGGTCAGCCGCCTTCATTCGACCTTCATCTGCCACCGATATCATCCCGATTGATTATCCCTCTTCCAACCTTACACCTAGGTTGGACACGACGCAAAAACCTCGTTATTCTCGAGAAGGGCAAGGTCGTCGTCGACTGCCGATGCACGCCATAATACCCGGCCTCTGCCCCCTTTTACTACGCCCAGTTAGAGTCTCTGTGAACTCTCGAGCTAATCTCTCCCAATTGCTTGCTAACATTCAGCATTTGCTCCGCCGTTCTATGCAACCTCGAGTGAAATCGAAATGTTGAGCCCACACATCGATATGGGTCACATCTATTAGGTGTATGTACATATGTGGCATATTCTACTAGTGGTCGCTTCTCTGATTCTTTCCACATCGCGTTACTCGGCGCGCTCATTAATTAAGACAGTCAGCTATAGTCATCGCAGCGTGTACCGCCGATTAACATGTGACGACGACAATTTGACACGCCTGTCGACAAACGTCAGCGGCCGGATCATACCACAACGGGCGGATGGCGTCGACAACGATGAGACGTCTGACAACCCGCCAGATTCCGTCACCATCAGACGCGTACAGAGGCAGCATCACCAGCAGCAGCAGCAAAGGCCTGTTACATAGGGGACCAGCCGAGAGAGGGAGAGAGATGGTCAGCTCAAAAAAAAGAGGCATGATCGATAATAGTGGCAATCGTATAGGAAACGCGTAATAGAAACGTCAATTGTAGCGATCGTCGCCACATCGTCATGTCGCCGTTTCCAAGCTGGACATCTCATTTAAAGTCGTTACCTCTCAGCATTTGTTGTGGCCGTGTGTACTCGAATGTGTCGACTACAAGGCTGGCGCTGACCGGGACAGGTACAAGTTTAAGGGGTGATAACACCAGCGACGGCGGGAGCGCTCGGAAACGCCAATAAACGATCAACCATACGGCCGTGTGTTGGCTGCCGAGGGCTTCGCAGCCACCTGCACCAGGGTACATTTCTCGGTACCCAGCACCCGCCTGTAGGGGTGATGGCATTGTTATGAACGAGTGTCGGGATGAGGTATACGCACCTCGTCATAATCGGATTTGATCCTGCGACCTCGGGCACTCTATCCCACTGGAGGTTTACGTGTGTATGTGTGTATATGCATGTCTCTAGGCAGTGTGACGTTTCCGCCAGCTCGGCCGCCGTCTCGGGGACGGACCCCGATCATCAGTGCCCTAAACAAAGTTTGACTTAAATGACTGACCCACGGCTGTGGTCAGAGACTTCTGCTGCTACTGCAGCTGCTGCTGCTGCTGCTGCCGCTTGATGTAAAATGCGTACGAAGCAAAATAACATTTAACACCCAATGAACACGTGCGCGCGCGCGCGCATCTACGCGAGTTCCTTTAGCACGGTTGGCAGTTGGCACTGACGCCATCGTGATGGTCTAAAGTCGATCGAGGAATAACACTAGAGGTAACATGACCTGAGGCGGACGTTATTACAATACTACACGCGAACAGCGGGAGCGAGCGCGCTCGTGGATGCCCTGAGACCGCCTGTTGGCTAGCTTAACCATTCATTCATTAGATCGCATTTCAATAATTTATTTAGCTGGGTCAGAGGAGCAGCTACAAACGCAGTAGCGCAGTAGTTTGCGAGCAAGTGGACGCTCCCCGGGGCAGGCAGACCAACAGGGTGTCCTCTCCGAGGAATTATTGAGGGGAGCGACCACGTTTTTTTTTGTTATTTTTTTTAATTTTATATTACGTTTCGAGAGCACGGCAGGGCCACCCACGAGCGAGCTGAACAACGTGGCGTTTGTTGCTGGCGCTGTTACTACTACATATAAGTGTCTTTGTTGGATAGAGCAGGAGAGACTTTGATGGGGTAGTCTCGCTTTGCGGAGGCGGCGGCGTCGGCGGCAACAGCTTTATAGTTGTTATATGAATAAAAACCAATGATGCTTTATACACGTACGCAATAGAGAACTAGGCGTGCATTTCAGAAGAACAGAAGTCAAGCAAAACGCAACATCTTCCCATCGTAGCCTTCCGACGAGGCCCCCAATGGTTCGGCAGGCGAATTTTCGGCATTCCAGAGGAATTATCCATAGATGTTTCCTTAGTTTTAATTGTAGTTAAAACTGTCTAATTTTTTAGAGAGTTGTAATTGTAGTTTTTTTTCCTCTAGTTGTAATTGTAGTTATAAATTTAGTGCTTTGTTTAATTGTAACACATTTTTTTTGTAGCCTGAAGATCTTTTTTATAATGTTTCGTTTTGGTCAATTTCGTGCAGCAGCCCAACACATACGCCGGTTGCTCCTCAACACGACTCTGTCGGAGTGCACACTGTGCCGTATGGTAGGTACTACAAAACACAGTCGTGTGCTGTGCTGTTTTCTATATTGCTCTCGCTCGATTAATAGTATCATCGATCGGAATAGGCGGGCGGGGAGGTACGAATTACCCTGTAGTTTAGAATTTGAATCGTTGGTATCTGTCCCCGCTTGTTGGATCCACGCTTCATCTGGACGTTCGGACGCGGGTCGGTTGACTCTGGAGCCGGTGGCCTGGTGGTGGTGAACCTACCATGCAACTGGAGGAAACACGCAGGTGAGCACAGGGGCTCGATATACACCGTTACACATTTACATATAAGGAGGTTGTTCGTCTTGTGAAGCAATGCCGAAAGTAGTTGTACCGTGGACTGAGTTAAATGTTGGCTGCGAGTAAGCCCGGAAAAGGAAGGATTACAATGGAAGAGAAAAAAGCCCTTCCTCCCGCCATGAAGGGGTTATCATACTGTGGTGTCATGGTACTCGCTGGCTCCTATTGCCACAGAAGTTAGTGCTTAACCAAGATTCCACAACATTGACAACGGGTCCTGCAAAATGCCACCTGGATTTCAGCCGTGAGTTGAAGTGCGAGGCAGCTGCGTAGTGTGCGTATATAAGTCGCCGGAGTTATATATATATATATATATATATATATATACCCAGCGCGGGCGTATGGCAGCCAGCTGTACCTCTGTCACATAAATAAGTAAGCGAATTCATGAAAAGCATATGCTCATAGGCATGTTTGTGCCTCTCGTCCTGGTCGGCGAATGAATCGACGCAGAAGAGTTTGTCAAACTTAATATTGCCATACCATTTCTTACCCTAGACCTAGCGGGGTAAACCCGTTAGACAAGCGAATCGGTAATTGTAGCGTTCCCCATCAATCAGCTCATGTCAGTATTGATTGCAGCGCCAACAGAAAACCAACAACCCACAATGAAATTAAATACTGGCAAGAGCATATGGGTGCTGAATACGGACCCAGGAAGCATTCTCTACAAGTTATATATATATATATATATATGGCAGATCTGGAGAGAATAGAAGGGATCCGCAACTCGCAGAATCGCATAGACTATCTCCAGCAGCTGCCAACGTGGAAAGCCGCTTCACAAAAGCTTACGGTCAAACGTCATACGTGTACTTGATGCCAGTGAAGTGCTTATCACAAACACGGCACGGGGGGGGGTGGAGGTGGCCACTCAGACTGTGACGTGTAGATACAATACGTTCTCATGGAATCTTCGCGATCATTCGCGCATCAGGTCTGACGCCTAACCGTCGCCACGGGACGACGAGCGGGGGGAGGTTCTCCGTTTGTCACACACTGATGTCGCGTCTCTCGCGCTGTCAATCACTGTAACAGTCCGGCTTGCAACAGAGCTAATGCTCGCTCTCTCTCTCCCGCAAGCTCCGGAGATGTCAGGCACCCACGCTGGGCCGGAGATATCAGACGATCACTGAGGACTCGATGGACGATAGTAATAACAATAATAATCATAATGGAATTATGGCGTAAAAATATATGCATACAGTGTTCGCTGTGTCTTCGTTCATCGGTAGGGTTTTCGATGGCCATCGACGGGGCGCTTGATTCCAGTCTACAATTTGTTTATGTTCGATTCTTGTTCTCTGGAGGGAGGTGCTTGTTACTTCGGCCACGGTTCGGAATTACTTTCGCGTTACCTCACACTACATGCGTCCCTCAGGATTCGAACCGGAGACCCTAGGGTTCCAACTCTTCATTGCACCATAATAGATTGGAGTGCTTCCACCCCTCTTTACTCCGTCTTGTCGGCGAGAAGACGACGGCTGTAACTCGGCTGTGGACATGCAGACATCCAAGCAATGGAAATTTAACCACGAGTGTGTGTGTGACTGATTGTGTATACGTGTGAACCGACTTGGTGAAGTTTACTTGGAGTACTTCAACGAAAGGATAATCTCGGATCCGTAGCCCCAATCCCACGGGTCACACAAAGTGCTGGGGCGGCACTCCGCAACCTTAGGCTAACACCTGAATTCAATCGAACCCCACACACACTCTCTGCTAAATTCGCCTAGCAAGACACTCTCACATACGCCAGCAGCGTTCCCGCGTCAATTGCCCCTTGGGTCGCTTGCTCCCTCAACGCTACCCCTGACTGAACTACTCACCGTGGGCCCGCCGGAGTGGAGTCCGCCTGCTTGTCGGCTCACTTCATCCAGGTTGGCGTACAGGGCCTAGCCACCTATGGAGCACGGCAGGGTCCTCGTCCTGTGGCAGGGTCTAGAACGAACGAGGTCCCTCCAAGCCTGCTGGCCAGCAAAGCCAATAAATCCAATGGGCAGATCGCGAACGATAATGAGTCTCTTCGTCTTCACTCGCTGTCTTTCATTCTCGGCCTATATCGTCCCAGTATCTCCTATTGCTCCGTGAGCTTTTGCCCCCGACGGATGCACCCAGTGACCCCACAACGCCAGCACAACAGCAAACGCCTCACGTAGCACAAACACTCAGTTACAGCAGACACACACACATACACGTACACACAGGCGCAGCTGAACCCCACGGACGAGGAGGGGCTGAAGATATCTGAGTCGATATCTTTAGGCGACGCTTTTCACTTGTTCACTAGCGATGTGCTCAGTCCCCTTTGACCACCACAGCAGCAGCCACCGAGGGATGCCGAGGAAACTTGATGACACTGGCTAACTGATTTCTTCTTGTCGTCAAAAGCCAAAGCCGTCCCCACATACAGCTGCCAGCTCCGCCGAGATGCCTCACCTATGCTATGCCTTATGCCTATAGCCTTGTTCCCCCCGGCAACTTTCGCTGGCGGCTGCGTCTTCCTTGAAGTATCCTACGAGCGGTATCGCCACTGTCCACTTCCAGGACGAGGAGTTCCCCACCGGAACGGGGGTGGGGGGGGGGCGGTGGATGGCCGAGATTCGGGGGAACGGGGGTTGTTCAGAGGTCCCTTCCGCGCCAAAGCCTGTCGACCTGCTTACCTGTGTCTATTCCATTGTCGTCCGTCGCCCGCCACGGCAGTGGTCAATTTCACACGACAGGCAACAGTATCAACAGCATCAGCACTAGCCGCCGCCGCCGCTGTTGCTGCAGCAGCCGCACCAGCAGGAGCGCCTACTTTTCGTTGTCGCTTCGGCTCGATCGCTCGATCCTCGATCGCTCGATTGCTCGCAGGCTTGATGTTGTGGTGCCGGGCGACACAATACACCGCCGCCGAGACTCCTCACTCACCGCTCGCTCAGTCCGTCACTCGCTGCTCAGCTCAGCAGTGATCTCAGCACGAGCACGGCGGTCGCTGGACCGTCGTCGTCGTCGCCGCCACAGCGGCCGTTGCTCACCGAACGAAGATACGGCCGATGAGCTGACGATGAGCACCGCAGCAAACGAACGAAGCAAGCTCCGGCAGCCGCTGCATCAACACGAGACGACAAGCAACCCTCGAAGCCGCCCGCCACCGATCTTTCTCTCTTGTTCCCGGCTCGTCACTGCAGCAGCGGCAGAAGCAGCAGCAGCAGCAGCTCGCTACCGCCGAAGCTCTTTGCTCCGGTAGCTGGCACACTGATGCTGCTGCCGGCCGTGGCGATGGTCGATGCTTGTGGTGGCGGCGGCGGCCAAGCTTCTGCTGCTGCTGTGGTCGCTTTTAGCCGTCGGCAACAGACAGACAGACAGCTACGAGCGGAGCAGCGGCCAGGGGAGTCTCTCTTTGCGAGTGCGGGATGTGTGCGCATGTGTCTCTGGCGCTGGTTGGCTCGCTCGCTGGCTCGCTGGTTGACCGGCCGACTCTCGGTCGCCTCTTTGTTTGCAAGCTGTCACCAAATCAATGAAACGTACCATGGCGAGCGAGCACAGCTCGTGGCACGCTTGTGGCACGAACAATAACGAAGTGGTACGACGCGGCGGCTGACGCGGCGTTTTGGAGAGGTGGCGCGAATACAGTGAGGCTGGTTTTTGTTTTTCTACAGAAGCGGGCAATGGTTAATGCCGTAGAATATTTGGTAGATATACGATGCGCACTCCCAGAGGGTAACAGAAAGAAATGTATGGATTAATCAAAAGGGTCAGCCATATATATATATATATATATATATGCGCATAGAGAGATTGTAGGGAAGGCTGACGATAACAATGAAACTAATAATTATATCGTCAAGACACGATGTAATAATGGCGCGTTTTAGTGAAAATAATACTGCTGGTGAAAGCGGGTCATCATCGTCATGAACATCGTAAATGCTGGTGAATCAATATTTTTTTTTCGACATTTCCTTGCACCAGGTGCTATAATATAATACCAGAAAATAACATGAAGATCGCATGTTGGAAGTGAGTCCGAAGAAGATGGAGGAGCTAGACAACAATTGATCTTTGATGTCGGCCTTACGGAGATTAGAAGATTCGGAAAGAACTTTAGCAGGACATTGCGACAACAATATGATACGAGTGTGACCTTTGCCATTATGTTAGTTTATTTTCGTAAGCATTCTATAAACACGGCGGGTATCGTTCGGGTAAAAGTGAAGTCGGCTACTCGAGTGTATTCAGTCAGTGCAATAAAATATCTTCCCTTGTATCATCAATCGCTCTCATACGCGAGAACCCCACTGTTTTCGCTTAGTTGCCTCACCCTAGGCCATCTCGCCATTTGTTATATATATATATATATATAGTCTCAATGGAACAATAAGTAGTAACATGTCTGGTAATATTTCCACATATTTTCAACAATTTCCGCGAGCGTCGGTTTCTTCGTAAGCCTCGCTGCACATGATACTTATGAAACTAGGATACAAGTGATTACAAACCTATGAACTATAAAACCACTCTTTGCCGAACTATACATGACGTCCTTCTTTGCACACTATGTTCGATGTCCACTTAAGCCCATGAACGTGCTGTACCGCTAACTAGTAAAGGTAAAAACTTCGGCATGTTTCTATCGAGACGCACGAGTCCCGCAGTAAATAGAAATCATCCTTCTAACCGTTTTTCGAGCTGACCCAGAGCAGTTCGCCTATATGACAGGCCTCAGCTCTTAACCTCTAGGTATTAGCTCTTACCTAGAGCCTCAGCTCTCGACCTCTATGAGAACCCGTTGGGGTCATCTTTGCTTACTTTCTCCATAATCATCCAGCCGAAGGCAACTTGAAGAATACAATAGTAACCTTAACCTTGCACCATGGCAAATTCTCGCGGTGATCCTATGATGACGATGAGGTTCGACGCCGTTACTCCGTCAGAAAATGAGCCGAGAGAGCGAGGGAGAGAGAGAGAGAGAAAACACGCGCGCGCGAGAGAGAGAGATTCATGCGACTTAAAATCTATGCGCTATATGTATACGTGTTTATAGGTGCGGAAATGGTTATCAAGCTAAATCGAACAACGGTTTCGGATGCATATGCAACCCCTATGTGGCCCTGTTAACGTCAATGGCGCTGTCTTCGGATCACGCAAATGACTCAATCTAAGCCAACTATCACGGTAGCAACGTTCGGTTCGGCAAGCGCCAACGTAACAGACGATAATTCATGCCAGTTCAGTGATAAAACGAATCATATGAATATACAACGGTGAAGAAATGCGGCCCCCGTAACGTCTTCCTAACCGCTGCCAAACGGTGGCCGGCGTTGGGGTAGCGCCGAGGACTTGGAACCCTGGGGATCTCCGCTTCGAATCCCTGAAGACGCATATGGTTGTAAGTAACACGAGCGTCGTTCCGAACCATAGTCGAAGGAAGAGGCCACCTCCGGGGGGTCGGAGAAATAATTGAAGAAAAACGTCGAAATGACTAACCTCTACCTAACCGCTAGATCCAACGTTGCATTGACAGATTAATGTGAAACCAAATACCCCCATGGACGGCGATGTGCGCTGTTATAATTGACAATGGGGCGGATAAATACCACCTTACATAATAGCACTAATTGGTGTCCAACCGGTTGTATACAGCAACGGGTAAGCTGTCCGTCCAGAGGGGCACTTTCTAGTCGAGAAGCGCCACCGCCAGGATAATGACGAAGCAGCCCCAGCCACCGGGTAGCTAAAGGATCACCATCGGGAGGATTCACGGCTGGGGTTTTCTACAGGTTAAACAGCGAACTCAGGTCGAAAAGAGCGAACGACGGATCGCAAATGATCCTGGAAACACGGAATTGCTAAGGCGACTACTACCCCGTAAAAACAACACACCGGCCGGAAGACTGAGCACCTGTCGAGCAGTTGTCGCCACTGACACCAGCATTGTGCCAGGGAGAGGAGGTGGGTGATGATTTGTCATGAAAATGACAATAGATTGAGAATGATGCCAATGCTTGTTTGCTACTTAGCTCGGGTTGTCTCCTAATGTACTAATCGATAGGGGATTAGATTAGCCATAATAATAAATCAATTATTACCGTTAGGGAAAAATTTACACCAACTAATTTCAGAAAACGGTATCGCTTTAAAAAGACCACCACAGAAACCACCATTTTGCGGTATGCTCATCCCTGGCTTGATCAGCTTAGACAAAGTTGTCGCTGGATGTCATCTGAAGGGTAGACAAGCTAGCTTGCGGCCGTCCTACGCGACGCAGTCTGTTTCGAAGGCGTCCGCCATTGGTTTCTACCAGTCCAATAGAACTGGGTCAACCCCCCCTTCAGAGCCCCCTCAAGCCAACCCCCCACTATGTTCCACGATAATTTCTCTAGCAATCCATGAAGTGGGGCGTCCTCTCGCGCAAAACTCATCGCCACTCAACCGAAAGTCGTCAAATACTACGAAGAGAAGCCAATCGTTCGATTATGTATTTCTATACCTTCACGCTGCGGGACCAACGCCGTCAAACGTACCAGCGCTACTGCTGGCGAATCAGTTTCAAGCTGAATAAAGAGGAACAATATATATATATATATATATATATATATATATATATATATATATATATATATATATATATATATATATATATAATATAATTGATCTTGTAGTCCGTTATTCTATTATTCTTATTACTATCCCTGAGCCAGCATTCACGCTTGAATAAGCACGACAAGCAAAGAAAGTCAGTCTACAACAAAGCCCATGATGGGGCTTCGTTTGCCGCTGAGGGCTCCCGACCTTGTTCTGATCAGAGTACGTTTCTCGACATTAAGCCTTATTATGGCTGCATTTCGACGAGAATTGCCGGGAGCGAAATCCACGCCCACCTGAGACTAGCCACGGGCAGGCACAACCGTTCGTTCTAGGGCCCGCGAGACGGTTGAAGTGCCAACGACCTGTTGGCGGCAAGAAGCTCTGAGCAACAAGTGACTCCGGATTCGGGCAAATACAATAAGCGGGATCTGACCGCGTCGGTCGTGAATTGCCGTTACGAGCTCCATTTGTTTACAGATGCCATGCGTGGACTATATATATATATATATGTATATATAGTCCACGCATATATATATATATATATATATATAGTTTCTCTTCCCAGGATAACCTAATGCCTCTATATTATAATAGTATGCTCAAGCAGAAGTGAGGAGACAAAATATTATACAATGATCTAGCAGTCCACCACCGTCACCATTGAGGCCGGCACCCAGCGGAGTGAGGGTCGCATTGTGTACAAACATTGGCCGCGCACACACTCCGGCCAAACAGATAGAGCAAGTGATATATGCAGATACTATATTCGAGAGGCTGATTCGACGTCGTTCTGCACATCGCGGACTCTCTCTCTCTGTTCAACTGATACGTACTCAACTTTAATAATATCAAATCTAGCGGCGCACAACTCATGAATAGATCATTAACACGGATTTTGGATGGACGGCACGCTCCACTAGTCGATCACGTCGTAATCTCCCAATGAAGGTGACCCATAAGCTCGTTTAGGGGTATGCATGTGTGTAGTTATTTATTTTATGGGCAAACCGTGCCGGTAAATGCATTTGCGTTGTCGGCACACGGCACTCGCTTCAGTAACCTACCCGTCACTAAGTACGTTTTGAATATATTCTCCCCGCCCGCCGGAGAAGTACACTACATATGTTGACGAGATCACATAAACGAAATCATCCTTTTCAGCAAATTGGCCGGGTAGACTAATATCGATATTCAAATCGAAGCAGTGATCCAATTGGGTTGAAGCATATTTTTCACCAATTTTATATCGAAATATAATGACGCTGTTGATTTGGATACAAAACGGTATCTTCATGTATTTCTAGGAGACATACAATAGACAATCAACAATGAGGTTATCATGAGCAGACGTCGAATTGCGAACGCCTACAGATTTTTAACTCACTACACAAGAGACCACCACAAATACTCCAACCGACCACAGCGGGTATTTTTAAACAGACAATATTTTCATCAGGAATTGGCCGCCAACCAGCAGCAATCTGCTCCGAAGGCTGCTCCCGTGAGATGCGGATCGGTGAGTCAATGTTCAATTCAGTTCTTAATTTCTCAGTGCGCATCCATTGGCTCATTCCTTTATCACCTCGCCCCTAACAGCTGCAGCGACCACAATGACATCACTGCATCTGTACCCAACCAACATCAGTTACTGCCCCATGCTGTTCCCCCATCGGACTCAGCTCGGCGCTGATCCATGTCACGATGAGCAAAGCGATCGAACATACCGCGCTAGGGAAAAACCTCTGACACATCTCCCCCCGCACGCCATGATATGCTGTCACCAGCTGGCTAAAGCCAGCTCCGGCTAATCGTCCAGCATCGCACGACACTGCAGTGACTAGGCTAGCTCCCGTTGTCATGCTGCTGCTGCTGCTGCAGCTGTCCATCTGGCTGTACCCAGTGACCTGTATATGTTCGCTTTATCCGCAGCCACCTGTGTGTGCTGTTTGTTGTTGTTGTTGTTGTTGTTGCTGGTCATCTCGTTAGTTTCGTAGTTCGACTCAGGCATAACTCTATACGCAGGCTGGTCATCTCTCTACCGGAGCCATCGAGCCGGTTCAGGAGAGTGTGAAATATTTGCGCGCGAACGCTCGGCCCTCAACAGGCTAAATAAGAGAGCGAATAAAGAATAAAGCACTAAATAAAAAGCACCGTTGTATCTCCGAGTTTGCCTCGGAGAATAGTCGATCCAGCGGCAAACTCACTCGCCAGTATAGCTACTTATGGAAGAGGAGGACATTGACTCCTCTTGTGTGTCATTGTAAGTGTCTCTCCGCGCGCGTGTGTGTGTATGTGTTGGTGTTTCGGGTGTCGGCCGCTCGTCCTGGACCACGCGTGAAGGTCCTAGCGTGCAAGTTTGCGCGCAGGAGCACTCTCTCCAGCGTGTAGGTGTGGCGTTTGTGTGTACAGTCAGTAGTGCATGTGTACGATATCTGTGTCGTCATCATCGTTCGTACTTTCTCCGTCTCTCCCTTTTGTCCCCTTCCCTCGCTCGAGGTCCTGGCTCGCATCGGCCACGGCGACCATGCCGGCGCTTCGCGTTGCAGGACGTCCTCCACGCTTCTTATCCGGTGCCTAGCTCTCTCTCTCTCTCTCTCTCTCTCGCTAGATTGGTGAGAGCTCTGTCCAGAAGTACAGAGGGCGGAGGCCAGTCGTGTGCTAACAATGCTGTACATCCAGCCGACGGCGACCTACTCTCGAGCCGCTCTCGAATCGATCATGACTGACCATCCCTGTGAATGGTGGCCTAGTTCCGTGCGGCGGTCTCGCCCAAAGGCGCCATGTGTCCGTCCGCCCCGTCGGCTCGCGACGTTACACCGCCACCTCACCTACCGCGTTTGGCCTCGCCACTCCACATGGTCAGGGAGCACTGCAGCCCTCGCGCAGCATGCCCGGCAACGCAATGCTCTACCCATGCTTCCATGTTGTGGTAGCCTCCTTGTCAGTCGAGCTCCCATTCATTTATCCCTCCCTCCCTTCCTCTCCGCGGGCTCACAGCCTCACACCCAGTGACAACACGACGTACGAGAGCGAATCAGCGCCACTCAGCCAGCCGCGGCGGCGGCGGCGGCAGCGAACCCCATAGAGTCTATCATACGTGGTCTTCCTCTCTCATTACCGCTCATCGCTTATATTTATCCATCCATTCGTCGTTCATACGTCTCAGCCGCCTCTAACAGCTGCAGGCGGCTCCTGCCGCTGCAGGATGCTCCCCTCCCTTTTGTCCCCCTGCAGCCGCGCCGCTACCGTCGCCGTCAGCGGCAAGCTGCCCGCTGCTGCCCGGCTAGCGAGCCGGTGCCCGCTGTTCAGCAGTCGTGTATATATATATATATATAGAATATATAATGCTCGCGCATTCCGCACGCTCGTGCTGCCCCCTATCTCTCCGTGGTGTCTCGCCCTTCGAGGCTGGCCTCGCCTGTTCACTGCTCCGCAGGCGATCATTGGGATCACACACGGATCCTGACGAATCTCGAGTATGGTGCATGCTTTCTTATTGCCTGCTGCTGCTGTTACTGCTGCTGCTGGTGGCTGCTACCGCCTGGGTCTTCTCACCGTCTGACACTTCACCCCGCCACACGTGCGGTTGTTCACCCGACCGGAGCGCCTCCGCGCGGCGCTCGGCCGAAGCTGGGCGGCGTCCCATCCCAGTCCGCCATCTTGAATCGCGTCGTCGGCTGGCGGCGAATTACCCCCTTAGCCAGCGCGATCGAAACAGCCGATGATGCCGCCACACAACGGAGCGCGGCCGTTGGCGCTCCCGACGCCGGGGCTCGACTGCTGCCGGCTGCGCTGGACGCAGCTGACGCTCGCAGCTAGTTTGGCGGGGCGTCAGTCAGTCGCCGCCCGGCTGTGTACGCCTGTCTGGGTGTCGATGGCGCCCCGCGCGACTCAATGCGCGTCAGCCGGCGGCCGGCCGGCAGCCAGCAAGCGAGCGAGCGGAGTCGGCAAAGGAACGGAGAAACACTCGGGCACCAGTCGAACCTCTCGCACTTGTCCACATGAGAGTCAGGCAGACAACACATGAACAGGGGCCGTTCAAGGCGGCACCTTAGCCGGCCTGATATCGGCCGCGTCCAGTGCACACAAACTCTCGCGCCGATACGGTGGCCGTTTACAGGGTGCTCGGAAAGTGACGCAATCCGAGGGGCGGGCGGGCGGGGGGGCGACCAATTGTCGACGAACATTTGACGATTTTGAAGATATACGTAACGTTTATGGTGAACTTGCTTGTTCCCTTGATTTTTCTCTCTGGACAGATCCTTATATAGGTAGGATTGTGCGTCGATTTTCGCACAAAAATCAAAAGGAAAGTATATTGAGCAAGCTTGACGCCTTCTCGCATAACTTTGTACGACGTTAACATATATATATATATATAGGGAAAAAAAAAATATATATATATATACGGAGAAAATAAAAGGAAGAACACTGCATAGAGGAGATTACCCTCTGTCACCCGCAAACTTCGCTGACATTCTCTCTCTCTCTCTATCACTGATAGGGCTGTGTACTTTTTCCAACACCCTGTAGGTACACTCATCCGCACCCACCGCGCATTGAGTGTCTCTCTCCGTGTGCGTGTCTGTCTCAGTGGGGTAGAGCGTGACATTCTCTGTGTCTGCTTCGTATGATCGTCCCCTCTCATTCTGACTCTTTGGGGTTGTGTATCAATGTATGTGTCTGTCTGCGTGATGGTCTATTCTCGGTAATGTTGTGGCCGGCGGCGCTGCGGTCGTGACCAGCTGTGTTCCTGCTGTTGTTGCCGTTGCTGCTGGCGGGCCTCTGCTGCTCTGTGAGCGTTGCCTACCTACCAACCTGCTGCTGCTGCTGCTGCTGTGGATAGCATGCTACCCATGCTACCGCTCTGTGTACTGTGTTTCCTGCCCGCCACCGCTCGTCGCGCCGCCACCGCCGCCGCCGCTGCTGCTCTAGATGCTAGAGAGTAGCTACGCCATAGGATAGCATAGACACAGCTCGACTGCTTACTGACGACCCGCCGTTCGCCCGCTCCCGCTAACTGTGAGCGCGCTCTACGTTCTGGGGTCTGCTGCGTGTTCTGTTGGTTGTGTGTCCGTGTGTGCCGGGTCTATCGGATGTAACGGCGGCGGTGTTGTTCTCTCTCGAGAACAACAGCAGCAATAGTAGCACACCGCGCTGCGTCGCCTCCATCGCTTGCTGCTACTATCGCCGCTGTTGTTGTTGTTGCTGCTGTTGCTGTTGGCGTCGTTGTCGTCGTCGTCGTCAGCTGCCGGTTGGAGCAAAGCGCCGTGTGGGCCGAGCCGCCGTGTGCTGCGCAGCGCAGCACAGCCAGCCAGCCAGCCAGCCTAGTCAGCAGCCATCTCACTTCGTCTGGTGTTGTGTTGGACTGCTCTGCTGCTGCTGCTGCTGTCTCGGCGGCCGTGGTCCCATCCACCCGCTGCTGCGCTGCCGGGACACCCGTCCATGGTGTGTTGTGGCCGCTGCCCGCCTGCCTCTCTCTCTGTCCGCCCGTCCACCCTCCGCCACCGCCGCCGCCGCTGCTGCTCGCGCCGACGCCGTCATGCTGCTGCTGCTGCTGCTGCTGCGACTGCTGCTGCTGATCGTCGGCTGCTGTTAGTCGTCGCTCTCGTTGTTCCATCCACAACACTCTTCTTGTGCGAGCGTGCGGAGTGTCAATCGTGCGTCTCGTCGTTGTGCTGAAGCCGCTGCGCTCTCACAGACAGTGACCATGGATAATAATAATAAGCAGGCCGCTTCGGGTAGGCGAGCGATGTCGGAATTTCGTCGACAAGAGGAAGAAGTCATAGGGAGCCTGTGCCGGTAAGTTTCAACTCGTGGACGTTACCGTCATCGAGGAGTCGAAAGTGTGCAGTGTGCAGTTCGTGATTTGTTTCTACGGCGGTTGAATGTACGGTGGGGCCGGAACAACAGTGGTGCAGTGTCGCGACAACGAACAGCCGACCGAGTTCGGCGGGCGGCTCTCTCTATATATATATATATACAGTACATCATATATATATATATATATGTGAGGGTGGGTGTGTGTATGTGTGATTATCAACGTGCGCCGAATCGGCCTGCCAGCTGATTACGCAGTGTGCTATATGATTCCTACGAGTGTACCGTGGGCTCGTGGATGTTCTCGGGACGCGGCGCAATAGCGAAATGTGATTTCCCCCGATGATTGACCGGCGAATGTGACCATTTCGCCGTGCCGATGCCATGGCGCCCTCGCGTTGCTGTCGGCCAGCTGATCAAGCATGTGGACGCGAAAAGTCGACGATATCGTCGTAATACCCGTGTGCCGTCGCTGTATTGGCATCGCGGCGGGGCCGGGTCTAGTTTCGGGGCAGAATCGAGCGAAATTTCGCCGTTTTCCACCCAAAATCAACATGACGCCGTTTGGCGCCAAGCGTGCCTCTCGTCGGAACGGCCGCTATTCCGCCGTAATTCGCTGCCGAATCGATGCTCAGCGTCGTCCGACGCCGATTGACACCTTAATCGGCAGGAAACTCAGGCGAAATCGCCGCTTTTCGACGATTTCTCGTGCGCGACCACGTGGTGCCGCAGGGATCAGCTGATGGGAGATGCCGAATCGGCTTGTGTCGGCCGGCGGCGGTGGTATCATCTTGAAACTTGGGGCGAAATTTGTGCCGCGCCCCGCGAAACGACCGTCACAGGGTGGCCGCACGCCGGTGGCAGCCGTCCGCGATGCGAAATCATGCGAAAAAACGCGACATTCCCAACGCCCGCCGCTGCGGGCTGTGTCCAACCGCCGCTAGACCAGCACCAGCGCCGCGGCCGCCGCCAACGATATCGCCCCGAGAGCGAGGCCTAATGGCTGACTCGCCAGCTGATTGGACGCCATCTTGGATTTTCGAGTTGTGGTCAGGTGACGGCGGTGGTGGCGGCGGCGGCGGCGAACAACGGCTCGTTGCCGCTAGAACTACTGCAGCTGGCTGGCTGCCCTGCCGACGGTGGTAGAGCTACTACTGCTCGCTCCAGTCAGTGAATCAGTCTCTAGTCTAGTAGTCCACAGCTTGGCCTGTCGAGTTGAGTTGATTTGGAGACTTCGAGTCGAGTTGAGGAGTCTCAATCGGCTGATCGTGAATAGCGGTGAACGAGCATAAGTGAGCGGACGGACGATCGTACCTCTGACTCACTATACTGTTATACTATACACACGCATATATACATACATAGATAGATGCTGCTGCCACCCAAGTGTACGTTATAACTATTACTACTACGACTACTTGTACCGCTATTGCTGCCCGCTGTTGTTGTTGAGGGAAGCGGCCGTTGAGGGCCGCTTAGTCACTTGGTTCATTTATTTGTTCGCTTGTTTGTTTATTCGCCCGCCCGCCAGCCAGCCAGCCCGCCCGTCCGCTTGTTGTCTCAACGGCTGTTCTGTTCCGGCTAGGCCAGGGTAGGCTAGGCTAGGCTAGACTGGACTAGACTGACTGTCGGGGCCGACCAATATAATAAGATTGACTGACGACTGTTGTTGCTGCTTGTTGCGGCAGCGTGCGCCGCTCGTTGTTGCTTGGCGGCCGGTTGGTTCGCTCTCTATTGTTGTTATTGTTGTTGTCATTATCATCATCGTTGTTGTTATTGTTGTTGTTGTTGCTGTTGTTGCCGTCGTATGGAACAGTAACTATAATAATAATAATAATAATAATAGCTGTGCGAGCGGCGGTGATCGTCGCGCTGCAGTGGGGGCGGCGGCGACGACGGTGGTTGGCTGCCGCTCGATCGGTCGCCCAAAAGCGAACTCGATATTCGGGCCAGTAGCGGTAACGACAGCCGAGTTCCGCTGATTGCGTCGATCTGTATGTGTGTGTCCACTCCACCTCGTCTCGCCTCTGGCCGCACGCGCGTGCTATGCCTGAATACAGGCGTGGGTGGGTGGGTGCGTGCATCAGTCAGCAGCGTCCGTCAGAATGTCATCGAGACGGCATGGCCGGGCCGCGCCGGGCCGGGCCGCGCCGGTGGCAGATAGGATGCGCCGCGGCGTGGCGCGATGTGCGACAATGATCGTAACGGCACGCATGTTACACAGGCATGGACGGCACAGGCGGGCAGAACAGCATCAGTGTTGTTGCTATTGACGACACCGTCATTTCTATGATCCGAATGATGGTGATGATTCTGTTGGTGGCGATGATGCTGGCCGACGTTGAGAGAACAGCCGGACGGAGTTGACGATGGCGGGATCAATCAGCTAGCTATTGTTTCTCACCGTGAAGGGACTATATAGTTATTGGCAGTCGCGCGAGCCAATCAACGGTGTGGCGCGCGAGAAATCGGCAGGAGGGTCAGCCAGATCAGATTATATATATATATATATATATATATATATATATATATATATATATATATATATATATATATATATATATATATATATATATGTGGAGAAAGAGAGAGGCAGACACGGTGGAAGGTAAGAAGCGCTGGTTAGGTCAGGTGGCGGGGCGCTGCTCGCACGCGTTCGATCGATGGCTGGTGGGTTTTCTTTGGACGCGCACACACAGCTGATTCTCGATGTTGTTTACGAATTAGGTTTCGCCGTATGTGTCAGTGTGCGAATAGGTCTAGCAGCTGCCGTTGGAGCAAGTGCAATGCGCGATAGTTCGAAAGGCTTAGGCAACGCGACAACTTGAGGGGCGACCAAAAAACCCTTGCTTGAGTAGCTCGGTAAGAAGCGCACGGCTCGATTGCAATAGGCGGTTTTCTGAGATCGATTGCGTTGCCCAGTACATCCTGTGAGAAGACAAATCCTCTTATTTTCTCATTATTATTATTATTACTACTACTACAGTATCTATTTAATGATGTTTACTAAATACAATAAATATATATATATATATATATATATATATATACAGGCTTTTATTCACCGGTGTCGGTAGTGTATAACAGCTAAACAATGAGTGCAATGAGAAAACACACTACAAGACATTGCAGAATTACAATACAATTACTAAACACAATGAACAACTGCACGGAGAAATCAATTGCTGGTATATAATTATGAATGACTTATTGCTGCCGCATTTTCGGTGGCAGGTTTTCCGTAGGATATATGCTATGCTCTCTCTCTCTCTCCTTCTCGGAGTCATAACGGCATGCGTCTGCCTGGCAATAATTGCGCGGCAAAGGCCTCGTTGTGACGTTGAGTTCTGGGAGCATTTTTTTTTAGCGCAGTGCGGTGGTACTTATTAATTACCGTTGTTAGAGCCGAATACATTCACATTCTCATCGGTCACATACATGTGGTGTACGAGCCCCGGTGCCATATGGACGTAGTTCCCGGGATGGTTTGACGCGGGGAAAAACCATATGGATGTATATTCAGGCATTTCATAATTCGAGCAAGTTTCCGCTATGGTAATCTGTTGAACGTTATGGACCCCGACTGTGCCATTAAAATGCTGTATAAATTGTCGATGTTGCCGCTGAGAGCTGAAGAGCACAACTGCCGAGGAGGTAATTTTCGCACTTACCATTTCAATCATCGTCGTTCTAATTTTATTAATTAAACTAATGCCGCATCGACAGTTACCCCATCACGGCGGAACTCCAAGGGGGCTACCCTTCTGGGATCATCCCTATTGAAATATGCTTGAGATCCACTTGCTCTCCTGTGTCATAGATAATGTTTCATCTTTACCTATTTTTATGGGCCAGTGGTCCACCTCCCCCCCCGCCCCTTCCGACCAGCTTACCTATGCCAGAAACACGCTCGATCTGCCTTTGCGTGCCTGTACGAAGGCTACGTACTAGAGACGTAATGTACGCCAGCCGCGTCCAACGGACCAACGGACAGAGGCGGTCTGTCTGGGGATTGAGCGCTCGGTCTCTGCCTTTGCGCGCGGACCTTTCTCCATTGTTCTTCCTTTCTTCGACGGTGATGGCGGCAGGGGCCGGCCGGGCCAACGGCAAATGGACACACGCTTTTGCCGCCTACACAAGCTCCGAGTGGGTGACCCGGCCCTCGGAGCATGGCGCCTAGGCCCCTTGTGTCTCGCGCGCCTACGTTCCGTACGTTGTTGGAGCTGCTGCTGCTGCCGCCGCCGCCGCCGCCGTCACCGCCATCAACGCCGCCATGCGGTGGCTCTCCCGCCGGGGCCTCCTCTTCTACCACCGCCACGACCACCACCACCTCCACCGCAGCCGGGTAGTTCTGGGGGTCTTTCCCGCGCGCCCAGCAGCTGCATGACGTCAGAATCGGTTGCATGGGGCTGCACAACCGCGCGAACGAAGCGCGCCAAGCGGCGGTGGCGGCGGCGTGCAGCTGTGTGCGGTGTGGTGCGGTGGAGAGAGGAAGGAACATAGCAGCCCGGGATGGCCGTAAGGCTCACGGCGCCTTGCTGGGCCTAGCTGAAACCGACACGAGGGCCTGGCCGAGCCGGGCGTGCCAGCCGGAAGCACCCCCATCGGGGCCGGTGGGTCCTGCGCGAGCAGGCGCCGCGCAAGGCGTGGATCCATCGAGGGAGTCATGCCGCCGCCACCGGCACAGCCTCACAAAGGCAGGTTGTCCATGCGGCCTACACGAGTCCGCCCGCGCGCGCGCGCCCGCCGCTCGATGCTCATTCGATTCGGCAGGTTGTTGAAGCAGGTTGTTGCTAACGTTCTTCGCTTGCTTGGGCTGTGTTGTGCCGCTGATGCAGTTGACTGCTGCTCCGCACGGCTGAAATGAGCAACTGGTCCGCGCTGTGCCACTGAGCTTTTGCGATTCTGTGTGCTCGTTGGGTGTGTCGCCAGTTCGTCTTGTTAATGGCGGTGCGTGCCAACTTGCTCGTGGACTATATAGTTATTTAGTTTTGTATATATATATATGATATATACACATATGAAAAAAGTATATACATATATATATAGGGGATCCAATTTGCGCCACCAACGGTCATCGCTTTTCCGATCCGCCAGATCCATACCCTATATCTCTGTCAGACCAATCTCACATTCGCACACACACACACATGCCCAACCCTCTGATATTTTTTTAAGTTTATTTTAGTTCTCGTAGTTTCACAGCGGAGTCTGACTAGAAGTTGACTGCACTATTCATATATCCATCCATTGGTCCAGTCAGTTTCTTCTCCGGCCGCGCCGCGTTAGTTCTAGTTACTCTAGCAGCCCCGTTGTTATTGACTAGCCCGGCCACCACCGCCACACTCGTGTCCCATCGGTTCCGCGAATTCCCCGCATGCTGTATATATATATATATATATATATATATATATATATATATATATATAGCTAGACGATAGACGCTGTGGAAGTCAGTCTAAGCCACCGCATCGCATAGCCACTAGTCAGCTGCCTCCGCCGCCGCCGCCGCCAGTACAACAGCAGCGTTAGCGGCGTTTGGGCTGCCGGGTCTCCTCCCGGCAATGGCCACGATGCCGATGCCGGCGTCAGCGTCAGCATTGCCGCCGGTAGACTGTGGCCGTTCATGTCGGCTTGTTTTCATTCGTCTATTCACTCGCTGCTCGCTCGCTCGTTGGTTCGTTAATGGCGACGGGGCCGCCGATGGCAGGGCATCAACCGGCGCGTCTCCGGCGCCGTCGACCGCCATCACGCCTCACGCGCATCCAGCGGCGGCAACAGCAGCAGCATCAGCACGCAACTCAACCTGCCGCCGGCTTAAAGCTGGCGTCGCTCGTTGTCACTCTTGCGGCTGGTGTGGCGACGGCGACGGCGACGACGACGCCGGCTGTGGCTGTTTGTTTGTGACTTTGTCCGCTGTTTTGACTGTGGTAGTAGTTGTGTGGCAGCCCGGCTTCTCGCTGCTGCTGCTGCTGTGGCCGCTTGACGCTCTGGCCGGCGGCTCTCTGCCGCGGCGCAGGCCATGGTGCGTTAGCGCGGACCAGCCGTTTTGCTGGCGCTCCGCGCCTGCTCTTCGTTGCCACTAATACGACTACTGCTGTTGTTGTTGTTGTTGCTGATGCGGATACACAATATATATATATATATACACAAACACACAGAGAGAGAGACACACGTTGCTGCTGTTTATTCGTTCGCTGTCTGTTATCGTCGTCAGTATTGTTTCGAGCGGCCGACACTTTGTTCGACCGCTGCCGTGGGGCCTAGCGGCTGCGCTGACGCCGTGTCGCGATCAGGCCGTGTCGGATACCTATTGTTGTTATTGTGGCGCGCTGTTGTTGTCGCTGCCAACGCCGTTGTGGTCGTTGTCATCGTTGTTGCTGTTGTCGTTGAGTTGCTCCAACGGCGGTAGCAGCAGGCGGCACAGCTAGTTGGTGGTTGTTACGCCGCGGCCACCGCTGACGACGCAGCTGGCCACTTAGGCTGGCTGGAGCACTATGAGCAGCAGCACCAGCGCGATGTGGCTGTCTCTCGCCGCAGCGTTGGCCCCGGGGGGCGATGCCCGCGTGGCCTTGGGGAGCCCGCCATCCTCTCACGGCGGCGGCTGCTGCTGGCGCTGCCGCTGATATCACCGATGTCGGCGTCGCAGCACACAGAAGCGGCAATCGCCAGCGATAGCGGTGACAACAGCAGGAGTCGGAGCGTAGCGTCAGTCTCTCATGGACGGCCGCCGACTGCCTGGTCCTCCCTTGGCCACCGGCTACTCCCCACCCCGCCCGGTGCCGGGCGCTGGACATGGATCGCGCGCGGACACTGCTCGACGCACTGTTGACGAGCCGGACGCTCGCAGTCGTGATGATGCGGCAGAAACAGCAGTAGCCTACGACGATTAGACAGTCGCTGCTGCAACAGCCGGCAGGCAGTTCAAGTGCAACTGCAGCGTCGCCAGCCAGCCAGCGGTCCAGATGCGGTAAAATATCAGCTATAAACACATTGACGAAAACGAAGCACGCTGAGAAAGATATAGATATAAAGGTGCAATGAGAAAGGCAAGAGGCGGTCAAAGCAGCGGCCGCTGCAGGAGTCAGCAGCCGAAATAATAAATATGATATAATTAATTGCAAAGTCTCTCCAAATGTGCGCGCGGGTGAAACAGGCGGTGAGTTCTGTTTTGCGGCCGTTGTGGTACGCGCAGTTTTGCAATACACGACGCGAACAGATTTGGGATTATTATTAGCCGTAGGGTATCATTGCGCGAGACAGGGACGATTGCGCTGAATGAGGTAACGTGTAGTGTAAGTCTCATGGGGGGTCCCAATTTTGCCAATGTCGACGGGACAGCAACCGTCGTGACGGAGATGGTGAATAGCGCTACATACAGCACTCAAGAACCGGGTACACACTCGGAACAAAAATAAAGCTATATACATATATATAATAGTTATTTTACTTATTATATAATAGTGTACTATGGTAATATGATTGATATACGTTCTCCCGGGTTGACTTCGCGGTGTGCGTAGTGGAATTCATCCGTAAATGCGAAGTCCTCGACGTCCACTTTCCTGCCTCGGTCTCTTCCGAAATCGTACTGGTATCAATCACAAACGTAGTGAATAGTCGTTGTACCGGTCATACAGCTAGCTCAAGACAGGGGGGCCGTTTTTCTGACGCACCCAACTGCGTCGATATTTGAGAACGTATGAGCATATCAAGTCGAATAGTCGGCCACACGAACCCACACAGACATCCAGATAGAGGAGGAGGAGAGGGCCATAATATTGAATCGAACAATGAACGGCTCGAAGCAAATCGCTCATTGAGGCAGTGACAAAATTATTGAGTCTATGCATTACACAGCCACGTGGTATTAGCGCATTTGTACATCGTGCACGTGCACGCATGTCGTTTGTGCACGATGCCCGTGGTGACGAGTGCACGTGGTGCGGTTGCCGTCGGTGACTCGTTCAGCAGCTTAGGTCGCAACTCAGGTATAATGACCACCAACCACATGGCCTGTACACCGCTATCGCGTTTGGTGGAAGCTTAACTCCTCTCCCTCTCTATCTCTCTCTATCCCTCGAGTTCTCTCATGCACCCCATGACCACTTTAACATATGATGATACGCAACGTACATCTGTTCACCTACGGCACGCATATGACGTTCACGTCAGCTGTACGCTGTCGGCGAACATCCGCTCGACGGACCATCGATCAGCGGTGGCTGCCTGCCGGTCTGCCTGCGCGGGCGCGAGAGAAACTTGATGTTTCACTCCACGCGAGTCGATACGAAGCAACTCTGTGCACAATTGATTTTTGCTCGCTGACGAGATAGCGACCCCTCCGTTGTCAATCATCGCATACGCGACGCTGAATCGAGAGCATCGGGACAACTCCGAGTGTATTGTGACAGTCATTCTGTATAGCCCATGTCTCTAGCTGCTGCGATTAACTTGATCGTGCGCTGGTAGACTTCGTCATCAGAGAGCGTTTGTGTTTGCGCCCACTGCTCACGCATGAACGACGTGAGCCGGAGCGGAACAAGTGCACGGAGCAATCGACGAATCGCCGAAGACTCTCTGTGGCCCAGCCGTGGCAGAATTTCGTCGTCGCATTGAACATCGCAGCTGTAGCTCGAGGTGAAGCTGCTGTTACCGCGGCCCGGGGCGACCTCGTGTTTCCACAACGAATCGTATATCTGTCTATCAGCCAGTCGGCATCTCACCTTGTGGCGCCTTCGACCAGGACGACCAGCGAGCAGTGTTATTTTGTGGTTCGTTAGCTCAGTACCGTCGTGTCCGTGCTTGCTCCGTCGGGGTCGAGCCGTTGCGCTGTGTGTGGCGTAGTTGTCGCAGCAATTTTGTCGTTGTTGCTCGGTGCTGCTGCTGCTGCTGCGGTGGCGCCGGCGGACGCGCCGGCTACTGTTGTTGCTATCGTTTTCGTTGTGGACGTTTTTTTCTCGCACAACGGAGTGGTTGCCGTTGGCGTTTGAGAACGAAAGCTCTTCAGTTCCCCGGGGCGAAGAAAACGAAAAAACCTTTTGCTGCTGCTGTTGCTGTCTTTGACGCAGTTCAGAAATTCGCGCGCGCGAGCAAAGCGCGCGCCTCTCTGCCAAGTAGTAATGGCAGATGTACTGTACCCGTAAGTGATTCTTGCCTTTGACCGCCGTGTCCGTCCCTTCTCGCGTTCCTGCTTCATTCTTATTTTCTGACTATATATATATATGTTATATGTTAGTGTGTGTATGTAGGCATGGCTGTTGTTTTCATCATCATCATAATTAGGACTAATTAAACTTTTCTAAGTTTCAGTAGAGACAATACAATACACGTGTTTTTTGGAGACGACAAAAAAGATCGACACTATATCACCACGATATTTGGTATTGCGTATGCACGGACGATTTCTTTCAAAATAAGCAGAATTCGTTATTTGGCAATTCGGTTTTGTACTGCGAGCAGGTATCGTTGCTGTACGGTACCCTTCGAATTTCCCATATCTCTATCGGTAAGACCCGTTACACCCGGGCTTGAATTGGAAGCAAACACAAAATGAACCAAATGTAATATGTCACGTCAAATAATCATGGAATCATTTCTGTTGTTTTCTTCCAACGTACTTTTACGGCAGACGGAAAAACGCAGGTTGAATTCAATGTGTGTACGTTTTTTCAGTATGTTGTTTCGTATTGTTCCGGCAAAGACGTTCGGCGAATTGACCGAGAGGAAAAAAGAAAGAGGTGTAATTTGGCTCACAGTGATACGTAGACAATTATTTATGTAGAAGCGTATAATAATTATGTCAGAGTATTATACGACAGTTATGCCAAAGTATATGCGGTAGTATGTGAGCGTGAGGGACAATACGTTGAGAGAGCGGCACCCTGTTAATCCTAGCCTAGGTTTGTACAGCAGCGCTACGATTTGCGTTCCGCGACGAAGAGTGCGGTTGTCGTCGTGTCCAGGATCCGAACCAATTAACAACGCCTCCCGAGTCGAGAAAACCAAAGCCGTAGTAACCATGTGTCTCAGAGTGTTGATCGGCTTCGGAGTTTTTCTGCCAGTTGCTTTCAGCTCGTGGTCGCCGAAGGTCAGAGTCAGTCAAAAAAACAGATCACAAGATAAACAATGCGACAACCCTGAGCCGAAACTCGTGGTTGGGCTCGGTAACATCGATCGTTGTCAAAGTACTTCACTGTGGTAAACAGCACTTGCCGACGCATGCGGGTTTAACAAGCGCACGCGCGCCTCAGGGTAGCGCACGCACATAGATGAACCTGTTAAGCTCTCAAACGGTCGGTGGGATCTAAAAATGCTTGAATACATTTTTCAATATTGCTCTCATTGCTCTTTCTCTATGGCTCGCTCGTCTTCCCAACTGTTACACACCTCGTCACCTGTGTCTGCTTCGACAGCTGTTACCGGTTGATGACACCACAGTATTTAGTAGTAGCGGTATTAGAGTAGTATTGTTGAAGGTGGCCCTTGAACCAATCATACTCAAAGGTTCAGATCCAAGGCCTCTCCGAGATGGGAGAGAGAGAGAGAGAGACATCGCAAAAAAACCTGCCATTAGTGGCAGGAGTAAACCTAATATAGGCAATAGAATAAATAGTAGCGGCATCAACAGTAGCCGTAACTTTATGGGCCGTAGTGGCCCATCCTCTGAATCGGGTCGTTTTCTCATCAAGTCATCTTGGCGTGTTCGTGGTCGCGCGCGGCCCGCGCCGGGCAACGGCTGACGTCGGCGTCAGTGGACGCGGTGGCCCGTTGCTGTGGCTTTGTCGAGCAACGGGCCGCACGCAGCATACGTCCGTCCGTCGGACCGTTGCCTGCTCGGTTCGTTCGTTCTGGCCGGTGGATCGATCAAGCGATCAGTCGACCCCGAACGAGGGTAGGAGCGACGGCGTCCCGGGCGGCGATTGCCGAGAGACAACAACCCCCCTCCAGACATCGGACGTTATTGGACGGACCACTTCTGCTGTTGCGTGTACCCGCTACCACTGGCTGGTCGAAATGCCACCTCCGCGGCACTCCACTGTCCGCAGCCAGCGCTGGCGCCAAGGCCGGTTCAGGGTGCTCTACCGATGAACGTGTTAACGTATAGCGTTGAGTCATGCGGTGACGCCGGCGGGTACGAACGCTAAATAGAGTGTGTTGTGGAGTGGAATATAGAGTGGGGCGACCACCATGTTGCCGTTGCCACTGTGGGCGTTCTTTGCAAATGAAGATTGTAACGGGCCGCGCGATGTCGCGCTCGCGTCTCGATACGCGGTCACCACAGCCGCCGCCGCCGCGGCGGCGTCGCTGACGACGACGACAGCGCCAATACAACAACAACAACAACAACAACAACAACAAGTTTGCCCTCTTCTCGTCCTTGACGATTGCAACTCAATAACAATAAAAGCCCATGATGAGATGTGCTGCTATATGGCGCTCTCTCACTGACCTATTCTCGCTGCGCGGCTATTGTTGTTACGTTAGCGATTAAAGTATCCTACTGAATCCTACTAGAAATCGCAATGAATAATCAAGCATGAAGAAACCCTGTCGAACAAGTTGACTATATATATATATATATATATATACATATATATATATATATATGAACACATATATATATATATATATATATATATATATACATATATATATATATATATATATACATATGTACGAAACAACCGAACAGTGGCAGCTCCCTTTATCTAATACCATCATCCGTCCATCCCGTGCGCGCCACATTTCCGAGTCGGACCCTTCATCGCATCGTGTTCGACTTTGGCGGGCCGTCGCTCCACTCGCCGGTTGTCCGTTAGGCGCCACCATGCGTCACCCTCAGCCGCCGCTACCGCTGCTCTGTATCAACGGCCACAAGATTCGTTAGTGGAGATCACAGTCGACTGCTAATAATCAGCACAAAGTCAAGAGTACAGCTAGCATAACACTCGACATCCATCTCAAGATCCACGACACTCTCAGCATCATCATCACGGCGACACGTTTCCGCAAGAAACTCTGCAATAATAGTTGCCCCGGTGATTCAAACTGCGACGACACTGACTCATTCATTGATTCACTGAGTCCGTTAGTTAGTACGCTTATATTGTGTCGTTACTGGTTGGCTGGAGGGAGCGCTTCGTCTTGTATCGGTATAGGCGGCGTCGGTGTCGTCATAGCGTTTCGGCAGCGCTCATTCGTTTGCCGTTGCCGTCGCCTTAGCGTTGCGTCCCGCCTCTGTTTTCATCCGCCTTTCGACTGCTGCGCTGGAGACGGTTTGTTGTCTCTGGCAGCGATGTCACTCGTTAGCGAGTCAGTTGTCGAATTCGCGCGCGTGGCAACCCCGTCGGCTTTCCCTGGCGAGCGTCATCTCAGACGACGTCGGCGCCACGAGAACTGCCACCACTGTTCAGGTCGCAGCAGCAGCAGCAGTGGTATCAGTGGTAGTTATAGAGATCATGCAAGCTTCCTGCCTGTGGCCCTGAATGAGCTTCCGGGATCACCATCATCGCCGAACAACATGGGGGATGAGGTGGGGGATTTGCAGCTATTTCAACAACAGCATCAGCGAAAGCTGCTGCTGCTGTTGAAATAGCTGCAAATCCCCCACCTCATCCCCCATGTGTTTCGTCTGTTATTTAACGAGATTACACTCGCCTGTCATAACAGAGCCGTTGCATATTCGTCATATTGCGCACAGCAGCCGACGGCAACCTGAAGGCCAAAGACGAACCCATTCGAGAATCGCGCTAGACTACTCAGGGTGGTGATGATGATCAATCATCTGATCGGTGATGACGTGAATGACTGGTCGAGCACGCAAGCCAATGGGGGGGGGGGGTGTACCACAGCTGAGAACAGCTGATTGCACACGCTCAGTGGCCAGCTGTGTTCGCCGTGTCACGCTTACGCTACGCGAATGTTGACGTGGGTAAGCTGGCTGGCTGTCTGTCGCTCACGCGCGAAACGCGTGGTTTGAGAGTGCATTTGCAATCGAGTTAATGCGGCTAGCCCAATCACTCGCAGTGACCTGTGTTGCTTCTCGGTCAGGACAGGGGGGCAGCCATTGATGCGACGAGTGGGTCACACGGCGGCCGTGTTCACGAGTGGGCCAGAGATTCGCGTGGGGTGGCGTATCAAACTTAGTGTTCATTGTCAAATGTGACAGCGGTTTGGAGCCAATGTTTTCTTTTTAATACAATAATATTAATACATATGTCTTGCAATTGCCGCGCACCATCGTATCGAGTGGATATCGATTAGATCTACCAACTCATAATCAGACACATCACAAATAGGCTTACATATATAATATCTGTTTGGGGGCCCTTTAGGACAAATTCGAACGTGCTTTTTCTCAACGATATAATGAGTTCTTAGTGTAATGCGATCTTTTGAGGTACGTTGCGTTGGTGGTCCACAGCTAACCAAACATGTTGCGCTGCCCCGAGTAACCGACGCTGCGGGTGACTCATCATAGAGAATACTCATAGGTGCAGCATAAAACGTACACAAATTTGTTCACTGATCGAGAAGGAGAGAGAGAGACGGAGTGTGTGGGTGTATCTCGTCCTGAGCACCTGATAACTTACTAGGCCTTAGTTTACGGTCCTGCTCCCTCGGCCTGTCCCTGTCACACTTAGCTTGCCCTCATCGAACATTCCCTAATATCGTTGCTCGTCCTTCTTTACTATGCATATGGAGCTGGCTTGGCAGCACTGGATTCATACCGACAGTAGAAACAACAACCTATAACATCGCCGCCGCCGCCGGCGGCGGATACAAACACCGCCAGCGGCATACAACTCGCTTTCTCTCTCAGAAAAGTACAACTCAATATCACTGTGACCCTGTTTGCCTGTTCGCCACCTCCGCCTTCATCACACCCTACTCGATACTCGCAACGTCGACGCAACATCCAGCAGACGTCATCGGTGTCATGTCGTACAGGGATACAGGGTTCGAATGTATTCGACACTGTCTGCTGTTGACAGACATAGAGGCATCTATCTCTACGCGTGCCGTAGTCGTCGTCTGGTGATGCAGTAGTGGTGATGGTTGGTGGTGGTGGTTGTTGCTGCCGCCACCGCCGCCGCCTCCGTCCCCATCACCGCGGCCGTCAACGGAGGATGGTTCTCATCCGGCCTGGGCAAGAAGCTGAACTCTCTCTATAACTGCTACTGCTGCAACTCCCGCATCGGTTTCGATTCTCGCCTCGGCGCAACAGCGGCCACGGCTGGCGGATTGATGGGCATCATTCTCGTTTCGTAATACCACCACCACCACTACTACTGCTGTTGCTGTTGCTGCAGCGGACCCGTCTCTCGTTTTTGCTCCTGTATTAGCGGAAGCCTGTGTGTCCCTCTCGCTCACGTCGCTGTTTTTGACCGGTCGCTGGTCGGTGGTCAACCAGATATCAACCGCGTCGAATTATCCCCCCTTTCTCGACGTCAATGTGGCTCGACGAAGAACGCGTCGGAGAGTTTTTGTTCTTGTTGCGGTCCACGCCGTCATCGATGAGATCGAATTTAGCTCAATCCGATGCCAACGAATTCAGCAGGCTAACTTCGACCGCATGTGAGCAAGGGGGGGAGAGAGAGATAGAGATCAACCACCGAGTGGTGGTGACGGGGTAACTGTTTTGGTAACTGTTTGCTAGCGGTCGGCGGATCCTTCAGTCGGTCGTTTTGACGTCGGACGACTCCAAGGGATCCCGGCAAACCCGGATAACCGCAAAGATCTAGTTACGATGAACTAGCATGGCCACGTATTGCTGGGCCGACGAACCGGATTGAATGCTAAACGGCCAGGTGTATATGGGAGGGACATGTTTAGACGATGATGACAAGTGACTGGGCATGTATTATATATGCTATGACATGTGGAGCAATTTGGCGTAGGTTTTGCTTGTTTGAGCTTTGCGGCGGGCGGGTGTACAACACGCTGGAACAGGCCGAATTGATATTAGAAGCCGAACCGCTAACCATTGCTTTGAAGTGGCTTCGACGTTGATCCGTGTGACGCAACTGAGCCACGTATCGGATGCAGAGAATACTGACGAAATGTTCTGGGGAACGATGTTTGTATTGATTTTGATACTGGTATAGAGGCGCAAGTTTCTATTAAATGGTAAAATATATAACAAAATACATTTTTCAAGCACTTATTCCAGCCCGGTAATTGTTATTGGGTTCGAGACGATCGACTCATACAGTAGCCGGGCAACGACCTGAGATTCAAATCGTTTTCGATGGCCTGAAGGATATATAATGGGCGGAAGGATATATATATTACGCCTTGAACCAACGAATTAAGTAACGATTTACTGAAGTTGATGCAGGAGCGTGCCTTGTGCCTCATTTCGTTGTGAGCTGCACTTCGAAATAATCAAATTAATCCCACAATATCCTCAGTTGGCTCTGTAGCGAACACTCAACCGATCTATATATTTGTATGTCCAGCAGTATTCTGAATTGTCGACGAAGGCGGGGACAGTCATCCTAAACGAGTTCTTCTCCATTTACTGACGTTGTTTTGCCATTGGCCCGTATCAATTTCAGGCTGGGAAATCGTGGGGCAGTTTCCCCGAAGTCCCAGATCGAGCAGGAGAAGCGAATCCGCCGAGAGATCGCCAATTCGAACGAGCGTCGGCGTATGCAGAGTATCAACGCGGGATTCCAATCGCTACGAGTGCTACTGCCCCAGCGAGATGGCGAAAAGATGAGCAAGGTATATCGTATAGGCATATATATATATATATATATATATGGTATAAGGATAGGTATATATATATATATATATATATATATATATGGTATAAGGATAGGTATATATATATATATATATATGTATATATATGCGAAACTTCTTCTTCGTATCCTAAACTTATGGGTCACTACTGTAGAGAAGTGATTGCGTTAAACTGCGGTTACGTCCAACATTCATTAACCAACATCTGCCCCATCCCGTATCCCTGTGTCTCCGTGTGCAGGCGGCAATTCTCCAACACACCGCCGAGTACATCTATCAGCTGGAGCAGGAAAAGACGCGTTTGCTCTCTCAGCTATGTAACGTCAGGCGGAACATGGCGCAGAATGGGGCCAACGGGTCGATTTCGTCGAACGATTCGGACAACTCGGATTCCGGCGGTACGATAACGGGAGGAAACGCCAACGCGTCCGCCGGTGGCAAAATGCCCCTCAAGCGCAAACGGACAGTGGAGAGTGTCGAAAGCGCCGACGAGGGCATCGGCATGAGTCCATCACACTGCGAACGCGAGCTGATATCCGACCTGCGCTACCAGCTCGATCGGGAACGCGAGATGCGCAAGGACGTTGAACGACGGATGCAGCAGATGGTGAACGAGCGTGATGGTCGTGTCCCACTCGTTGACGATGAACAGGAGATGGACCACTCGTCCGAAGCCGAGAACGAGCACGAGGATTACATGAAGGAGGAGGTCACCGAGGAGTTTGTCGTCACCGACGACCTCCCCCAGGATCTGAGCTGCGGGGCGGGCGCTGTTAACATCACGGTGCCACAGCCTCAGGAGGTGACCGTCATCTCGAAGCCGTCTGTCGTTGTTCTCCCTGTCCACGGGGTGAACATTGTAACGGCGCAGCAGCTCACACCGGCACCCTCACCTCCAAGGTATGGTCGGTGGTGGTCATTTCTTCGTACACTTGATCTATATATATATATACGCGTTGTTGGATGGACATGATATTGTTTGAAGGGTGATTTCGTTCTTTTTGTTCACAGTGTCGAAGCATTTCATAATATATAATGATGTATTTATCGCGGGTCGTCTAATTAGTATCCACCACCCCCCCCCCCGTTTTTGAAACTCTCTCTTTCTCTCGCACGTCCTCTTTACGTCATTTTGGAGATTACTCAACAGCGGGAAGGTTCCTTAAGTGTTCGTGAGGTTATCTCAATAATGAATTTTTGTTTTTGACTTTTGTTAACTTATGTTAACACTTTATGAAAACTATATAATCTATGTTCTCTGCTCAATATTACGCATTGCATGCCTTGTGGTGATCGTATGACATCGCATAAATTATATATATATATATATATATGTAAAATACTTCAATAACCAACATATATAATATATATACATATATATATGAACCTCCCCGACTTGAACGCACCCCAGACAGCTGCTATTGTTGTAGTAGTAGTTGTAGTAGCCTAGTGCTCGAAATTCACCGAGTGCCAATTTCTTTCTTGTTTTGCTGCCAACCTCTTTGCCCTAACCTGCAGGTCTGCCTTTCCGTCCAGGTGCCACTCGCCGACTGGTGTCAACGTCAGCTCTGGCCACCCGAACCCCGCGGTGACATCGCGCCAGAATCTCGACACGATCGTTGAGGCGATCCGCCACCTCGAGGGCGACCACCTGTTCAGCGAGCGACGACCGAGCTCGAAGACGACAACAACAACAACGACGACAACCAGCGACTCAGGCACCCGGTCCGAGACAGTAATCGTTCGCTCGATTGGCGCGTGCAACACTTCGGTGTCAAATCACCACCATCATCATCAGATGGAGAAGCGCTAGATCGTCCCGCGTTTGCGGTTTCCCTCTCCCAGCCCTTACCCCCTGTCGACAGCACCCCCCATTTTGGTCCATTCTGACACCGAGCCCCAATGCCCAGTTTCCTCCTCGACACGCGACGGAGAGCCCCTCGGAGAAGAAGAGAAGAGAGAGAAAAAGCAACAAACAAACAACAACTATCAGCTGCAGCAGACAAACAAAACCTGACCTGGTGAGGATGTATGAGAATCTTGAAGAGCAGAAGAAAGCTGCTGCTCCGGAGAGTGGACGTTTGGCAATGTTCGACCGATTGAAGTCATCGGCAGTTATTGGGCCTTACGATTGCAACGCCTACGACATGGGCGAGAGTTCGCTACCGCGGTTGGGCGACAAAAAACGTCTTGTGACTTCGCTGGTGGTCGGTTCCCATAGCCACTACTAGACAGCCCCGGCCTATCAACCAATCAGCAGCACCTCGGCGACGACCAGCAGAGATGACTCTCCGAGTGGGTATATATTGTTCCTCGAAGGCTGTCCAGCTCAGACGTCCAGCAGCATGCGGAGTCAGTCGCGCAGAGACAGGCAGCGTATGAGGTGACCATGACTTGCACGGAGGCGGCGTACCAACAATCGGACACCCAACGACATCCAAGGAAAAACAACGCACTTAGGTATAGCGTAGCGACAGAGGTTCGAGGCGCGAAATTGCTCTTGTCCAAGTCACTTACAGTTGAGTCTGGACGCTCGGCGACAGCTCATGACGTCACTGTCGGCTCCGTGACAGCAGCGACAATTAGGTTAATTACGGGGGGAGGGAAGGGGTAGTCGTGAATCGAACAACGTGGCATCATTTTTTGCGCGTGTGAAATCCACACACAGGCGGAAGACATTGCACCTCCGTTGCACGTAGGCCATTTTCGCTACAGCGCCTAACGAACACGTTCTGTTATCGCGATAAGCAACTGGTCGGTAGCTATGCCGACGTTTGTCACTTGCTCATGGTTGAACCTTGTGAGCCTTGCAGTGTATATGATGTGGGTCGGCGCGGGCCATAGGTCCCGACCTCGTATGACATTGTAACCATCTCTCCCCCCCCCTCTTGAATACGCTACTACTGCTATCACTACTCATTATAACAAATAGGAGTATGTCTTAAGAAGCAACTTTCACCTAACCCGGTCCGCCATCCGCGTACATCCTGTCCATCGTCCATTCTTACTGCTCCTTGCTGTTAGTGCTTCTTCTTCTCTTTTATGGAAATAGTTAATATAAATAGAATGTACATGTAAAACTGTCAACCAGCAACCGACAAAGACAGAGATATAAAGAGAGAGAGAGCGAGAGGAACGGTGTTCAAGCGGGAGAACGCAAGCAAGAGATGGAATCGTTAACGTAGACACGACGACTATTCGATTGCATCCACCTACCATCAAATGGTTTTTCTACCTACGCTCGCCTACCAGCGGAATACTAAAAGGGGGTCCCACAAGGATCGATCACGAGATGATGTGGCGAGATCGGCGAACGCAAAGAACCACTTGGCCGAACTCGGCAAGTTACCAAGACTAAAAAGAACCACTACTATAGAGGGAATATAGCCCGATTATTAAGATTTGATTGCCGTCGATGCCGCCCCCGCTGCGATGTCGGGTCGCTCCATCCTCGAGTCGCTCCTTGGAGTCGCCAACTTTCACCTACCATCCATATCTGTTGAGACACGTGACGAGGTACCCGGTGCTACGGCTGTCCACCCGACCCGGTCGGCCCCATTTAATGTTTGCTCGATCGGCGACAGGTGTTCGTGCGTGTGTGTGTGTGTGTGAGATGAGAGCTGACAGATAATGATGAGTGTCGCACAATAACAAACATCATAAATATGGCTGAAACTGTACAACCGACCACAACCGAATGAGAACAAAACCGCTGTAAAATCGATCTGCAATTGGATTTTATTCTGGGGGGGGGGGGTCGATATGCCGCTGATGATGACGATGAACAGGAAGAAAATGAAGAGACGAATTAATGAATATTTGTTGTCAGTTCCTACGCAGAAGAAGACGGAAGAGAGAAAGAGTGGAAAAATGTCTGTCTGCTGGGGGGGCGGCCTCTCTCGCGCTATGGATCAGGTTCCTTGTACGATTACCGCTATTATGCTAATAATATTAAGGTTATGATTATTAATATTATTATTATTATTACTATTATGTTTATTAGGACCACTCTGATGACCGCTATAATGATTAGTGCTATTATAAACGTCATTCTGATATATATATATATATATCTATATATATATATATATATGTAGACATGGAAAAATGGTGTTTGCACAAAATTCGAAGCCATTTAGCGATGCGAATCGACAGATCGACATTATATACATATATATATATATATATATATATATATATATATATATATATATACACAGAATACGTGTTAGGCGAAGCTGAAAAACAGGAAGATAGCTGCTGCTGATGATAATGATGATGATGACGACGACGATGATGAGCGAATGTATATATGTTTCTCGCGTGTATTATTGCGGTGCTTATCCGATTCGCAAGCAGAACGAACACAAAGCCTAAACACAGACAGAGACATTGACAGTAACAAACAAAAAAGCATTTTTGATGGACTGATTGATTGATTGATTGATTGGCATTCCCACAAAACAGAACACACTCTCTTCTCGGAAGGGGCAGATATACGCGATTCGTAGACGATTGATGCTGATCTGCGTAGACCTAGTTCATACGGAATTCGAGCAATTTAATTTACTGCCATATATTCTGTTTTGTTTTGCCCGCCATTGTTTGGTCGACAAATGATTACGAGGGAACGAGCGTACATTATTATTATTTTGATTATTATTAATTATGGTTATTATTGGCAATATACATCCACATATGTATAATCTGATAGAGAACATAGCTGGCGTATCGTCCATCGGAGGGGAGCCACGACTTGCTCGTGTTGTCCGCGTGGACGCATATACAATATTGACCGCATTGACGGTGGCCGCCAACGGGATATGAGTGATGACGCCGCATTGATGAACTTTCATTTTGATTCGTGTTCACGTCCACTAACGTGCACCCGAGACATAGACATTCAAAGAGAAAGCGAGAGAGATAGAGAGAGAGAGAGAGAGAGAGAGAGAGAACCACGGGGCGCCGTTGAGAAAAAAGACAAAGCAACTATATAGCTGCGAGAGCTGCAAACAACTGCGACACTGACGAGTATACTTACCTCGGAATAAATATACATTAATGATGAGTGAGCAGGGAGAATAGACTATGGCATTCGAAGGGAGGGACCTTGCGATTGACACAAATGAAAGCTAGCGAGAACGAAGGAAAACTACTGTAAGATGTGTTGAATATATATATATATATATATATATATATAATAGAGAGAGAGGTAAGATGCCGATGAAATTGTACAGCGAGCGATACATTAGATCACACATACATATATATATATATATATATAACAGTAGTCTAAGCAGCAGCAGCAGCAGCAGATATGACGAGCGCGCAGCTCGAGGCTGTCCATTTCGAAGGGCACACGGAGAGTTAGGGAATACGCACCCGCTACGGACATTAATTCATTAATTACTGAATGACAGCAGCAGCAGCAGCAACAACAAAAACATGTTTTCATTATCATGGTACAACTTTGTGTCATATCATCCACTATGTTTTCGTCATCAGTTCACAAACATTATTATTACAACCACTACCAATTATTGTATTGCGACTCGGATGTAATTTCGGACAACAACAACAACAAAAAAACGCCTATTAATTATTGCTATTATCGCTGACGATATAATTACCGAGATGATCTCAGGAGTCTGGACGTCGTCAACAGGCCAACGGGACCTGTTTCGGATTGTCCGCAGGTTGCGTATTGTTTTCGCGCGCCGGCGGAAGGGCCGGCCGGCCCGGGGTGGACTTTAAGAGATGGGAGAGTTGTCTGTTTCATCTGGGACAAGCATTCGCTGTCCCGGGATATGTGTTTCTCTACTTTTGTTGACCTCGCACACAGGGGTGGGGGAGGGGGGGGGGAGGTAAGCTATGTTGTAGTTGGGATAGAAGATGATGGTGGTCGTGATAGCATTTCTAGCAGAGTAGTCCACGTCGTGAATACGAACGGTGACCCGTTGTTACAGCAGGGGGCTGCGGCAGCAGGGCCCGGCTGGGTTAACAATAGCAGCAGTTCGCGCAGCATTGTGTCCATGCGGTATGGCTGGACACAATGCCGTCGTGTCCAGCTGTCGTTGACTCGCCCGGCTGCCTGCTCGCAGTGCTCAGCAGCCGAACTGTCCCGAGTGGCCGACGTCCAGCGGTTTCAGTGTATCAAACGTGTATTGTTTTTTTTCTCGTCTATCGAACAAATGCAACAAAGATAACAGCAGCAGCAGCAGCATCAGTCGTTAAACAACTAAACGTAAGAAGAGGAGGGAACCGAGCAAGAATCGGATCGCGCCACTTTTCGGTCGGTTGGAGAGGCAAAAATTAAAAACGATTAGGATGATTATTAGCATTATGTGCTGTTATTACATTATATTAATAATAATAATAATAGTGTTAGTTATTTGATTGATTGATTGATTTATTGATTGATTCATGAGAGTGGATTAATGGTGATGCGAATAATGACAATAATTACAATAAACTCCGTACGGGACGAATTCCCCTCTCCGACTCGTAGCGAATTGCTGTCTCGTCAACTAAGAAAATAAGAAACAACAACACAAACCCAATCAACAAATCAAGCGTTAGCGATGTTTTCTCTCTCTCTCTCTCTCTCTCTATTTCTCTCTGTCTGTCTCTATCTTGGGCACTTTATTATTTAGGACGCCTTTCCAATTACAAACCTGTTCTGCTAATTCTATCGCCTGTGTAAGCATTAGTATGGCTTGGCCTTGTTTTGTTGCTGTTTCCTGTTCTGGTCGTCAACCTGTTTCGTCGTGGCGGAGATGCAATTGGAAAGAATTGCAAAAAATTGCAATTGCATCTGGCTACTGGTAGCAGTGGTCGACTACTATATATATATATATATATATATATCTGACTCTAGCCAAAAAAATCAAGTGGGATCACTGCGCATACACGGACACAGCCACATTTCACAGAATAATTAATACTATTTAATATTATAATAATTAGTCATTTAAGAAAGGAAAGAGAAATGATAATGAATATAATTTTCGCCCTCGGACCGTCAACGAACGAACGGCAAAGTAAAAGTGGGAGGAAGATGTCGAACTCAGAAGGGCCGACGCTGTAGAACGAACGACAAAGAACGATTGTGTTAACCAAACGAGTCGAATATTCACACTACGCAAATCTGGAGATCTAGACTCTTCGTTGACCCGTAGAAGAGCGGATATCGCGGAAAATGAACAACACTCACCATCAGAAATTATCACAAGAAAATCACACACACACACACACATACCTATATATATATAGTGGCAAGTCGCATGCCCGATATGTCATGTTTCACGCTAGTATTGGTCTCCCGGCCCAGAGGTGTAAGAGAATCGGAGGAAACCTGCGTTCGCCTGCTCGCGTATTGGCGGTCCCGATGAAGCGGACGAGTAGAATATATGAGATCTAACGGCGATCTAAGAAAACTTATCACTGCCTCTATTTCGCTCTATCTAATTGTAAAGTGTAATTACTCAGTAAATGTTTATACATATATATATATATATATATATATATATATGGCACATTATGACAATTATTGTGATTACTTATAAATGTGCTGTTCGGCATAGTGTGTCACAATTTGATATCTACAACTCACGCTCATCGTCATTGATCATCATTTGAATTACACATATGAGTATATTTCAATATTTTATAAATACGATTACCATACTGTTACTAACATGATGATCGTAAAATTCTCACTGCGCTCAGGGTCCGCACAGTCCTAATCCTCTACTGATCCTGTCAAATACGATGATAAGCGGTTGCTGTTGAGGCTCTTATTTCCGCCTGTCTGTGAGGCTCCCTCGAGTCCGTGTTTTCTCTCTGATGTGTATCTCTCTATACCACTATGTGACGTCGATGAAATTGAGGTCTGAGCGCTCGAGCGCCGTATAGACATCGTGAGACGGGTCGACAAACGCGAGCTGGCGCGACTGCAGTGACGTGGAGTGATTCCATTCGTATGCTACCCTTGACGATGCAGGATTTCAAGCAGGATCTTCACACGGGCGTGGGTCGATACATAAACCAGTTTTGTGTGTTTGTGTGTGTGTGTGTGATGTGTTAATCCATGGATTCTTATTTTTCATAGGTAACAATAATTGAAATGAATGCTAGTGCCTAAGTAATCGCTGTATCTCCCTCTCGTTCTACGTCAATTGTACACGTATCATGTATATGCAATCGAAATTACAGCACAACAACGATTCCGTTATAATAGTTCCATAGGGTGCGATTGCCCAATGGTGAGCACAAGGTACAGCTCGTTAGCAACAGTGCCGCAAAACGGTATAATTCACACCCTGGAGCAGCAGGGGCTTCTGTTTGTCAAGCATCAGGGTCAGGGTCAGCTGACCGACCAAGTGTGGTAAATTTCTTGAAATGCTCACACCCGTTGATACAGTATTGGAAATCAGCCCTGGCACCGGACCCCCTCTCGCCCGTCCCCAATCGATTTGTCGGCCCAGACGCTTCGTATGCATTGTCAGTTAATGTACGATTTTACCCCAAAACACTTCACGAACATAACGGGGACAGAACTGAATGAGACTAGGCGATAGCAGGCGTTCATCATTGAGAGGCCAGGTGACAAAACGAAATTAGTCAACATTTCAGTGGCACTGCAACCCTGTTACAAACAGTGAACCTGAAGAAGTTGTCGACGAAAATGCGGCTCACGGAAACACCCGAGCAGATAATACTATTCAGATCATCATTTCACTTGGTTCTTACTGACGCATACAAATACTGAAGACATAGTGAAACAACACGAAATGACACATTTGTTAGTGGTTAAGAGACGAAAATAATGATAATATTATACACACACACACACATACACATATATATATATATATATATATATTACGGAAATAGATCATAAAAACGATTGTAGGTAACTGGCTGAGGTTTGAGAGATCAATAACTACGGTAATAATAATAATAGCAATGAGGCTAAAATATCCAATATAAGTGGGATAGCAGAAAGAGGTTACAGAAGAGAGAGAAATGGAGATCTAAAAACAGAACGATATTATCTTATTATTATTATTAATGATGATGATGATGAGATAGATGCTAAAGATGAAGGCGCACATGGACAAGGTAAATGCTGTCTTGATATATATATATATATACAGATATAAGATTGAAAATAATAATTATTATAAATATTATATATAATTAATAATATTGCTGATTATATATATATATATATATATATATTAATAATAATAGTAATAATATCGGGCATATTCCTACACTAATGATACTGGTGACGAGAATAATAATGGTAATAATTATAACGCAAGTGACCGACAAGAGATCATGCAGTTGTGTACGTGGATGTATAAAAGTGTCAGTGACAAGTGTTGATTGATGGTGATTGCCAATGGATTGTTTGATTGGACACGACGGACTCGACTGATCCATTAACTGACTGACGATTTGATTGAAGCGACAATTTGATCGATTCCTACCGAATAACTAAGAATGATGATTGACGAACCTTTGATATTATAATTTTTAGTCATTATTATTAATGTATTTGATTGTATTACTAGTTAAATCTGGTCGAGACCTGGCAGACGGCCGAGCGGTGAATGCGAAGACGCAAACATACTAGACACAAAACTCCATAGAGGCGGAATCATACGCAGATCAGTCAGCTATGACAGATGATCGATGTCGACAAAGATTGCAGCAATTACTTGATTAGTAGCTGATAATAATAATAATAATGACAATAATAATAATAATATTAATATTATTGGTCGACTGAGTGATCGAGAAAACTCTCACGCAATTGCATTCATTCACGTTTGACAAATTCTTGTCAGGATGTGTTCAGGTCAGGCGGGTATGCCTTCTTCATTGGGCGGCATGGCGGGGGCTGTTGGGTCCTCCGCTCTATCTCTCTCTCTCTCTCTCTCTCTCCTTTTTACACAGAATGAACAGTGGTCCAGCAAAGGGCCGGGGCCAGCAAAGGTGGCCCCGACAGGTCTTCATAGTAATACCTAAAAGGTTAAGAGCTGAGCCCTGTCAGATAGGGGCAGAACAGCTGAGGGTCAGCTAGAAAAACAATTATTGGCAGTTGTAGCTGCGTGGAACAATATGCGTAAGCATTGGCCCGTGTTATATATATATATATATATGAAGGGTTTTCTACATGGTGCCGTTTCAGATTGGTCCACGTTTACGGACAACCTTGACAAACATCTGGCGTGATGCAAAAGAAAATTGCCTATTTTCTTCTTAAAAAAAAAGCAGTCATTCCTTGCCTCGGTTGCTGAGTGTGCTGCTGCTGCCGTGACTCATATTCGAACAGTATGTGTATTTGAACTATTAAACTTAAAAGTAAACCTCCAGCCGTGGCAGGGCAAGAGAGCTCATGAGCTCGCTGATTCATTCGTTAGTTCCCATGGTGTTGTTTTTTTTGTTGTGGTAACTCGACAACTCGCACTGATCGGACCGTCGACAAATGTCACAGCGAACACCACCAGCTGCTATGGTTGGTGTTTGAAATGTCTATAATGTTGATGGTTATAAGCCATCTCTTTATAATAATAATAATAATTATCACAGTTCGCTGCGCCGCCCCACCGTCGTGCGCGTTCGATGAATGGCTCACGGGTAGAACAATAACGTACGCAAACAGCAACAAAACACAGCAACAGCTAACAGATAGAAGAAATCTGGTTACACGAAGTGGCGTTTCCCTGTTACACCGTTTGTGTAGTGGACAAATATTATGAGAACTTTCATACAAGATTATGATAATTTTCCTTTGAAGCGGGTGCAATTAAAGGATGCAACGCCACTGGAATCATTGGCCCGGCACAGGGCTATTCACAGCAGAGAAAAAAGGCGACGTCAAAATGAACTCAGACAACATTACCCATATTGGCCAGGAAAGTAATGATATATATACATATATACATATATATATATATATATATATATATATATATATATATATATAACAATCATAGAGAGGGAGAGAGAGAGAGAGAGAATTCTGCAGCCAGACAAAACACTTAACCTTTTGGGTTGGTTATTACGCCATCACATTGTGTTGGAAATCCAGGCCACTAATCGATGTCCACCATGTGGAATTGGTAGACACAGAGAGCCATTTCATCGTCATAGTTATTATTGCTATCTATATTGACATTATTACTATTGTACTATTGAATGATTCTGGATTGTGAATTGTGAATGTTCTGGCTCAAACGAAGTCATATGATGAACACGAAGTGGAATATGAAAATTGCTGCAGTGAATATAAGCCACAACAGCACACTGGAGCGAGATGACAGGGAGCGACCGGCGTGCAGAGAGCTCTCCCGCGAGTTGTCTCCCGATGCGAGAGCGCGCTGTCCTTCACAGAGTGTCGTGCCGCGATTGAAGTCCATATTGATTGGTGGCTACTGAAGCCATCTGCCATCAGTGAGGGCATCTCGGACGTCGTAAGAAACCGGAGCCATGCAACGAACCCAAGCAACACGCTGCAATGTTATTGCTGCTGCTGCAGTTGTTGTTGTGGTGGCTGCTGCTGCTCGTGTTGCATGTTGTTAGTAGTTCGGTGATTTGTTTCATCGCGCTGCTGTGTATAGAGATACCGCCGAAATGCAACCGGATACAGACGCCTATGGCGACGACCTTCTCATGGTGGCTTTCGGGTGCACAAGACTGCCAGCGCCTGTATACGTGTCAGCTGGCCCCGGACAACGAGCGGCTATTGGTAGATTGGTTTTTACCGACAGCCCGACCGACCCCCCCCAACAAACTTTACACAACGCTGAAGGGCATCCCTCCTCGTGTCCATAGATTTCGATTGGACTGTTATAAATTTATGACCGATTGATTTGCTACCCCTTGCAGACATTAATTAGAAGGAAATTAACGGGACACAGAGAAACGGAATCGGGCAGGAAAGACTCGAAATGCTGCTTGACAATATTAACAGGGACGGATGAGCATAAGGCGTGGTAATGACGCCGCTAATGACGGCGATTAACATGGGGAGAGTGACGTGTTGGGAAAGTTGACAGTAATTCGACGTTCGAATGAGAAACACTGGGGTACACTTCGAGAAAATACTGAAACGGACATAGCCAAGAGTAGACTGACACGCAAAGCAAATACGGAGGAAAAACGTAGCGCACCCCAAGTTTGTAATAAAGTATTAATTAATTACTAATTAATGGGGGCGGAGGGAATAACAAGTTACCGAGGTCGAACAAAAGAAAACGATTCGGCTCGAAGGTCGCAGCCGGAAATAGCACTGAGATAAGAGAGATAGAGAGAGAGAGAAAGAGAAAAAACCGGTCTAAAGCCCGAAATGCGAATCTTTGCTGTGTAAAGTCAACCTACGCTCGTCACCGTTGTATACGCCGCTGTATACGTCTACGAAGGCTGCTGCTCTATTTTCGTTGCGTCTTTCGCAGGAACTCGAGCTGGAGTGGCACGGCACAATGTTGGACATTGAGTATCATGACGACGACGACGACGACGATAATAATAATAATAACAATAATAATAATAATAACACTAATGGCGATGCTGATAATGATGATGATATTGATGGGAATAATAATGACAGTGATGAGATGAACCGTGAGATGGATCGCACGATACGACTGACGAATGACGGCATCGGCATCGGCAGCAGCTGCAGTGGCGGCGGCGGCGGCACTGTAATGATATTTATGATGATAAGTGACAAGGCGCTGAGATCTGCAGAAGAGACTACTGCTACTACGATTTCCGCTCTAATACCACACCTCGCATGTACTAGAACTCCTACGACATGTACTGGCTAGCGGAAGACCAGCTGCGCTGTTTGCGAAGAGGCATTAATTACGATGAGCATAATGATAAAAATAATAATAATAATAATAATAATCATAACACTATCGCCAGCGTGTACATTGCGGCACAGTGTAGCGCGCGCGCGCGCGCACGGAAGCAAACCAGTAAGCGTCAAGTTGTACGAGCCGAGGCGGAGGTGATTGAGCGACGGGACAGGTAGAAGTCGAGAGTCGATGGGGGGGGAGGCGGAGCGTTCTGGAGAAGGCAACCGAACGACAAAGAGGAAAACGAGGCCGTTGCGAACGAATAAGGGGAACAAATTAATTAGGGCATATCCCATGAAAGGGAAAACTCGTCAAACGCGTACGTGCGAACCAGAGAGAGAGGGAGAGAGAGAGTGAAGGCGCGGGCGGGGTCGTCAGAGATCAACGGTCAACTACAGGCGATAGACATGTGTGTGAGATATGTATGAGTGAGTCGACGTCTCGAAGGGTCGAGAGGAGAGGAGAGGAGAGGCGGCGGCAGACGGTGGTGGCAATGACGGCCAACGAGAGCGTAGAACATATGAGGAGAGTCGTCTCTTTCGTTGTAAATTGGGAGACAACACGACGCGGTACAGGCGTAGGCTGGAACGAAAAGAAAAATTGGAATGAACTGAGAGAAAGTAAAGCGAGAGAGAGAGAGAAAGAGAGAGAGAAAAGATTGAGGTTTGAAAGCGTACACTGTATGCCATGTATCGATAACGTACATTACGTACAGTCAGATATGGCAGAGTTAGGAGATATTGAAGGGCAGACAAGTTTAGAAGAGAAAGAGAGAGAGAGAGAGAGTGAGCGAGAGAGAGAAAGAGCCCAGACTGTTGTTGTAAAGCGAACATCTCATTAACGTAATAACAATAATAATAATGATGATAATAATAATAATAATAACAAAAATAATAATAACAACAACAACAATAATAATTACAACAAATCATCATCATCATCATCGTCATCTAAGTTTGTTTATGCTCCATGACGACGAAACAAGAAATAAGGAATAAAAAGTATATAAAAATTATGTTGCCTTTTTATTATTGTTCAGGTGTGCATATGTACGTGTACACATTATATAATAGGTTAGGCTAGGCAATACATATATACGCTATGCTAGAGGATCGATGAGAATTGATAGAGGGAAATGTCTAGGTAAATTGGTAGCATAAACGGTACCGCTATTGGCTTTATGTACAACAATTATATGTATATATATATATCTACACAATTAAAAGAATTATATATATATATATCACTGGGGTCAAACTAGGGCATAGGTAGATACATTTATAGGTAGCTTGTTACTCTAGGATGATTTGGAACTTGAATAAACATCACACGATTACACCCATACGCGCTCTGGGTCACCGAAGTTGGACGGGAAGCAGGGAAGCTGTTGTTCGCGTTGTGTGTTTCGTATCAATTTATATATATATATATATATGTATATATATATGATCGTGTTTTTTCCTCTAAAAACATTACTGAATGGAGTTAGCAGGGTTATTTTAGTTTGCACAATAATACAATGACTAATTATTGTATTATCCATATTATCATTATAGCTACTACCTATAAGGGTGAGTCACAATTCGAAATTGATGGTAGCCAACGTGCGTACACTGTACATACGTCTACAAGGTGCTCTCCCCGTATCAAGGCATGGTGTTAATGGTGACGTTAAATGCGTGCCATATGATTTACATTGAGACTACATTAGTTCGACGTTAGCTCAGATAAATGTTAGCAAGCGAAATCAAGACGCGCTCAGCAGTAATTAAGTAGATTTACAAGCGTTTTATTTCGTGGCCACTTGCTCCGTGAGGAGCCCCCTCAGCACCAGCTTTCTCCGACCCTGCAGACAAAGAACACGACCTCAACGCGGCCGTCATGTGGAAAAAACACACTTAAATACGATTTCGTATAAATACGATAGACCCACCCCCTTCACGGGTGTCCATCAGTGTCCATCCGCCGACAGCATGTGGCTACTAATCTATTATATTATTATATGGAATTCGACTTCTACTTTTGGAGGTCACAATAGTTCGCCACCAGGTTGGCGCTCACGGGAATTGCCAGACGAGTGTGATCGACTGTGCTCGATAAATGAGCGGCTGAGATCGATTCTCAACCCTCTGATGCCATTGAAATCGAATAGAGGCTTCACGTTATCGCTTGGTACTCATTGCTTGCTCGGTTGCTTGTTGCATCTCGCACCTCGCATGAATGACGCCTAAGGACAGTCTTTTCTTGAGTATTTATATATTGTATAGCGTTTTTTTCTACTGATGTGAGCGACTCGACAAACCCATGAATGGGATCGAGGAACGGGGCTTGTCGAACGTCTGCCCGACACCATGCTAAACCTGCACTAATGATTTTTATGTTGGAATATCGATAGCTGATTCGCCGACACCGGTGACCGATAGCCACCCATGCCTCGCAACGTGCGTGATTGCCAGAATGCCAGATGGGACTCATGTATCCGGTGGGTTACGCTAGGGCAACAGCAGGCAAATCTCTGCATGTAGCCTTTAGCAGATTCGACCGATTAAGTGGAGGCGTTCACAGGGTGGCGTGCTCTGGAATGAAGAATACAATCAATACCGCTCGTGGGTCGAACTCGAACACGGCCTCTCCTCTGCCTGGGAGTTACTTCGATTTTCGTGCTGACCGAAGAGCACGTTAATTACGAATTGCTAATTAACGTATAACACAAACATGGAATGATAACATGGAAACAAGAAGCGTATCGACCATTTCCATCTCTCCAGTTTCTCTCGATTGGACCCAATTTCTCTCTCTCTCTCCCTCTCTGTATGATCCGCTTCCAAGACAATTATGACTATTATAATACGTGTTGACTATGCCTAACGAGAAAAGCATGACATGACAATATTCGTACTCATTCATTATTAGTAAAGGACAACAATTCGTAATTGGGCTAAAAGTGACACGCACACACGTAAATGTCATTTAAAAATAAACTGCAATATTACATCAAGCGTTTTACACGCACACACAGATATGGCTCATTTGTGCTTATTCTTTTACCGAGGCATCCACGCCCACATATCCATAACGGAATATCATATGCGGCGCCCAATCTTCTCGATTTCGGATCGATGTGGCTAGGTAACTCTGAGCGGTCGCTCCGAACTTCCTCACACAGCACAGCGAGGCTTTCACAACCAACTTATACTTGATTCCTTTTAACCTTCTCTATCGTCCTCTCTTTCTCTCTAATTGTCTAATTATCTCTAATCAATGATAATGGAATTGTCCCTAATCAATGACAATGGCATTTAGTTATACAAGAGGGTACGGCACCACCACGTCAATAGGGACTCTCACCGGCGTCATCCATACCATTGTATTATTGGATAAAGCGTATGTTAATCCCCTCTTTCAACGCCTGTACAATGTTGAATGGCCTCTCGTCGCATCTCGTAACAGACCTTTTCGATAATCACCTTTATACGATAGCGTTTGGTTTGTATTCATCAGCAACGATACACCGTAATCAGAAGTTATAATATTTCGCAGCAGCACAGCTTGACCTGCATGCATTTATGTTGTCCGGCTAGCGCTAAGGTCCCTGTGAATATGCGAAGGGCGTCTTGAGGTTTCCGCTACGTTGAATACAGAAGATCATTTTGTTGTGGATCTCAAAATAGCACGGGATACCGCGGAATCACTCAGCAAGAGTTACAAGTAGCTCATTCTTATTATTTTCCTGTCCGATAACGATTGTTACAGTAACAAGAAACTGAAGCTTCAGCTTCGATGACAACGGTGCTCAATCAGGAAGCTACCCCGTAGGCGCGAACGAGAGTCACTTACAGTAGCAAGAAAAAAACTCCCGAGCCAAGTTTGAGCGGAGACACCTCCCGGATCACTAGATATAAGCAGTACAAAACAGTTGCCTCTCATAACGACCAAGCCTTGTCACGAGGTTAGCCAACTTTGGTGACTTCCATTCGCGGCGAGTACGCTACACCTACTGCGAAGAGAGCGCATTCGTAATACGTCTCCTTCTCATCTTCGTAGACAATAATTACCTACGACGAAATTCACCGTTTGATTTGTGTTTACTAAATTCCCTCTCTCCCCCCCCCCTCTCTCTCTCTATATATATATATAAAATTTTTAATATCATCTATTTAAGTATTTAGTTTAAAAAATCTTTCTACGAAACGATTCCTCTATCCCTGCCTACTACTTCGCGAGCGGGGTAACGGCCAACTTTTCTTCTGGCCCGATAGCATCTCTGTACGAGAATCTTCTACCTAATGATTTCCGGCACGGGTCCCACACCGAGTTCTCTCTATGTCTTTTTCGTCGTATGCCTATACTGCCCTACACACTACACTTGTAGCACGAGTCCAGCCGCGCTGACATTATCACCACCGCCGCCAGTCTGCAGTACCCGCGTACAGACGAGAACGGGCGCTACGCAGAACTCGATCTCGACGTCCGGCCCTTCGAGGAGCTCTTTCCAACAGCGGACTGGATCGTCGGGCACAAATGGGATCCGCTGCCGGTTTGGCCCATTCGTTGTCGTGAACGAATCGTCCATGATGATCTGCAATTCAAAAATTGCCCAATATACACACAACACAATACGAAGGGGTCTATTTTCTGGGTTTTCAACAGGAACTGCAGCTGTTTTTTACAACGCCTAAGTTCTCTTATAGGTCATCACCAGGTTGTCGCGGGACCCGGAACCTACGGCCTCCAGCTTATCACGGCCAGAGACTTAGCCCTCGTCCAACCCACCGCGCCCTGACGGCTAAGTCTCTTGCTATCGTGGACAGATACACAAATCGATAAGTAGATGGGCAAAACCAATCAATATATACACTCTTCGTTAAAGGCAATGTTGGTCGATCGATCGATCGACTGCGGTCATCCGAGTTGCGCATATACCTTAGCCTGATTGACGTCAATTTCGTGTGAGCCGCAGGTGTGGCGATGAGCAGTCAACGCCGCCTTTGCAGCGGAAGCCCTCGTATTTTTCCACTCCGCGACGGGGTTCTTGGGGTGCCGGACCACCCGCAGGATGGCCTGGAAGGCCAGGGTGTGAATGTGGATCCGTGAAAGTGGCCGAGACTGCGGCTTTGATGAGTGGAGCAAGCTGCAACAGAGACTACTTATTAGGTTTGTGTTTTTTTTTTAGTTTGCTTTTTAATTTGTTTTTAATTATCATTTATTCAACGATATCCCTTCGCCTGATTGATGAGTGGTCACTAGCAACGCAGCAACAACCACAATAACAACAACAAAGTGGTCAACAACGACGGTATATTAGGAATAGCAAAAACTAAATTAATTAGAAGAATCAAGATTTTAGCTAAGGACTATGCAAATCGCGGATACTGTGACTGGGAATGCCAGCCTCAGCCGACACTGAATAGCCACTTGCTGAAATCTACACTCACAACGAATTCATTCAGGCCTCGCAGCGTTGGCACGGTCATTGATTACTTATAGCTTGCTATAGAGCAGTCAGTGGCTCGACTAATTACTATTGTGGTCATTACTTTCACAATGCTCGAAAAGCACGTGGAACGCCCATCAATACGTGTACGGTATGTCTGATACATATGGCAACACACATCGTTCGAGTACGTACCGAAAGAGTTCTCTTGTCTGGTCCAGGACGGTAGCGACCCGGGGGTAGCTATCTGATACGTAGGAGATATTATCATATTTGAGCAACGAGATGAGATTAGGCAGTTCCTGCTCGTTCATGCCAAGTGAGTGCGCCAGCGGTAGAACCTGTCGAACTACCCGACGCATCAAGGTCACATCGACGTACGACGCCATCTCGAAATGTACGACGGCCGGGTCAGGAACTTCCTCGAGGACGGTCAGCAGCCGACTCATCGCCTTGTCGAGTTGCCCTTAAGGACAGAACGTTCACATCAACATGAAAATCAACGCGGTAATTATTTTTGCACCGTGACAACGTCTGTGGGGACGGGGGGAGCATTGCATACGGACTTGACAAAAAAAAAAAATTAAATAGTTTGCACTACCTGGCCCAACCTAAGGCTAAAGGCTAACGTGGATCTTATTGAACGATGAAATGTCTCTGTAGGCGCCCAGCTCGAATAATCGCGGATTACTTGAAGCCACCATCCGCATCATCTACAGCAGAACGATACTCAGAGGTCTGATTCAATTACATAGCCAAAGAGGCGTCCGCTCTCCAGTTGTACTAAATGTCTACCTATTATACAAGTAAACGTTCCCTTTGCTGGCTTGAATCGAGGGCAAGCACTCCGTTCTTAGGGGCCTCATGAATTACTGGCCTTATAGGCTTAAGGTTCCTAACTAACGTTATCCATGAATGTTTGTTTCATTACATCTATGAACGCATATCATTAGCATGGTAAAGGTTCAACGTATACCTTCTCTGAAAGGGAAGTTGTCCATCATTTGGACGCCTCCGAGGACAAACAGCGAAGGGGCAAAATTCACCATCTTCTCGGTGAAGCCCTCAATGGAACCCAGGCGAGGATTGGCGTGGTCGTTGTGAATGATAAACCTAGAAACGCAACCGACGTAAGAGGTACTGTAGGCTGTCTGTATTGTGAAGAAATGAACGAGTTCTTCTTCGAGAGAACATGGCCAAAATGCTCCCGCAATTAACTTGCTTCCTAGTTGAAAAACGTTTATGCTTAACGGTAGCATACACCGGTAGGTGGCAATTATATTATGATGATTATTATTACTGTTATTATGATCACTAGTGTTGTTGTTCTTATTACTATTATGTCATAATTATTACTATCATTATTGCAATTATCATTAATGTTACCTCGTAAAGCAATCGTTTACTATCCGGCGTCATCTATATGCCGATTACCTGTTTGCACGCGGTGCCTGATACTGTACGAACTTCTCGCCAGCGGAATACTCAAGCAGCAAATGATGGTCGTCCTCGTCCACAACAGGACCCGTGACCGTCACTGTTTCAGGCATCTGATCGCGGAGCTCGCTGGACATGTGGGCCCCAAGTAAAACCTGTACGCCATAGACACACATGAAATGAAACGAATAAGATTCATATTAATTTTATATTAATTTATCCCGTGATATCCCCGCCGCGACTACCGATTAATAAGGAGTACGTCGATTAATACGTAGCGCACATGTAAAAATAAGCCTAAGCTGTAACCACAGCATTGCATCGCTCGCAATACGCGATGAATTGCTTTTCGCAGCGACCCCGATTTCACTTTTGTCAAGTCGACGCAGATACAAAAAGTCCCCTATTGAACGGCGTGTACACATCATGCTTTCGAAGTACCCCATGCGGTAAGCATAGTACTGATCATGTTCAGCGAGCGACAGCATATAGTCGTGGTATACGAGGCTAGCCAGCACCTGAGCGCCTTCCTTGGCGAAGCGAGCTGCCATAAGTGGAGCGTTGCCTCCGATATGAAACCGGGCATCCGTAACCGTCTTGGCCCTCTCGAGAACCTCCCGGAATAGTGTCTCGTTGGCCACGAACCGTCTGCGATAGAATAAACAGAAGAAAAAGTTAATTATTAAGTGATACCAACTCACTATAATAGCATACATCATAAAGAAAAAAAAACAGGAGAACATCACTAAACAATACCGCCGAACGTTCTCGCCTGCACCAGGCCCTTAACACAGGGTGGAACACCAATGTCAACCGGCGGAAGGCCATCTGTGCGGGCAGCTGTAACAGCTGCACGAATTTGTGATAGGCAACGCGCAACAGTGCAGCCAACAACCTCGAAATGTAAACACTGCTTACTTATCTGAGTACTTACTAAATGACTCCCTTAGCTGTGTTCCGATTGATTATACTAATTGATAATTGTGGTTGATCTAATATCGCAGATTTAGCGGAATTGCCATGCCCACACATCGTGGGGCGCGTTATACAATCGAATCCGGCACAATCTACGGCAACAACTTCTGCAGCTATCGCTGCTATGCGCGAAGATATCGCCAGCATCGGAACATTCAGCGGATGATGCATATATCGACAAGATTCTGTGTTGCGGAGTATGCTGAACTCCTTTTTTTGTTTTACGGGAGCGATTCGACGTGGCCTCATACGCCTATGCGCCTATATGCCGTGAATCTGCTGGACGAAATCAGTCGTATTACTGAGAGGAATTTGAAGATTCGGTGGAGTCAAGCTCAAGTAAGTCAGATGCGACTGAGTATCATGGGTGTCGCAGGCTGAAAAACATTTATAGCAACGTTTTGTGGAGATCAACGCGGCACAACTGTTGCAACGCGAACGGCCAAGCGTCCTTAGTTCGACGAAACGTCAACACATTGTGCGCAGACCTAAATTGCCAGCCACAGTTATCCTGGCCACGCTTGCGTGAGTGGGCGAGCTTATATATATATGTGTGTGTGTATTTGATACAATTTGATTTCACAAGACCTACTCGTTATATTAGGATTCGATTTGTGTACGTCCTGAGGGCCCGAACAGACAGGGATTCGTGTGTTTGCATTTAAAATAAGAGGGGGGAGGATGGTAGACCGCAGACTTACTCCGCAGCAGCTCCGTGTTTGAAGTAGTAGGTGTACGCTTCGAGAAGCTCATCGTGTGTATGGATAACGTCGTGATTTTGAGGATGATCCGGCGCACGTAAATTTCGGAACAGTTGACGCGACGGTATGATCAGATCCTGACAGGATCCGAATCCAACCGCGATACGAGTCGAAGGAGCAACGTGAATCTGTACAAAACACAATGGGAAAAAAAGGCACACACGCACAGCGAACAAGGAAATGCGGACGTTAGCCATCTCGGGGACGGGTAACAAAGCATTGACAGGGCGTAAACACATGCTCTTCATAAGAGAACTTAAGCATTGTAAAAATGGCCGTTCCTTTAATAAACCTTCGCTCTTACCTCAGTGGTATGATTCACACCAACGAATCGAATCGCATGAATAAAAATTTTAATTTTTTACTTTTTTATTTTAATTTTTCACACGAATTCAATGTCAACTTTCTGTGTTTTGCTGCTCTCGTAATTTCACTACTAGCGCAGCAAGTTGTACGTACCGCCGGCTCACACCGTCTCTATAACGACCGAGATTACGATTTCTAAAGGACATATTCGGGCGAACGCGGGCTGTAGATAAAAGTAATAATATATTTACATACAGAGACATATGCATATTGCAAGTATGCAGTATAATTGCGGAGCAAGACAACGATTTTGCGCCAACAATCTCACGCAGCGCGCACCAATACAAGTTCCATGTGCATCGAACTCAGGGTTGGCTCAAGGCCGCGCACACGGATTCTTTCTCACTGTCTCTCTCTGTCTCTCTCTCTCCCTCGATCTCGATAATCCTTCCCGAGTTGGCTCGCGTTATACAATAGCGCTTATTCGTGCAGGGGCGACTACAGCTACGCGTCTCACTATGGCAGCTCATCGATTGCTCACATCGATATAATGTCTCGATGTGGAAAAAATACAGCCCGGACACCTCGTGGATAATATATATATATATATATATATTCGATAATATAATATATATATATATATATTCGATAATGAGACTTTCCTTGCCGTTAATTTATAGACCGAACAATTAGCAACGTTGACGTCAAAATGAACTCTTTTTCCTTTTCGTCGCACGATCATTTTTCAACTTGAATTTTTTCTATGTATCCGGCTCAATTGCTTCTCCCTGCCAAGTTTAAAAACAAACTATGACCGTCATCCTCTAGCATCAGATTAACTTCAAGATTTCATTTGCAATACCCATGGACGTATTCTCGTTCGGTTCTTCACTTACCTGTTTTTCCGTGAGCAGCAATCCTTCGAGAATTAGCTGTAGCCGCCGTTGAGCTTCGCTTTCCTCATTCTTGCCAAACCAGAGGGCCGCCAACAGGGCTGCACCGGCCAACCCTGTTAGAACAATGCTCATTCGTCCGACCGCCATCTCAGCCACTTAACAAGTTGCTGCCGTTGATTAGATTATTTACGAGCGCACTGCCTAATTCTCTAGCAGCTATAGCATATGTTCCGATAGGAAAAAAAGCTGTTCTGAGATTCACCAATCTGACGCCGGTGTCTCTCGCTCGCTCTCTCTCTCTGACTCGCTGCCTATGCAACTGTTGAGATCTGGTGGACTCCTGGCTACACGTTTGCTTGTTCACTGGCGCCGTCTTACAGTCGTGTGATATGTTGGAGAATGCTGGCACTCCATCAATCTCCGATGTCAGCTATCGCTTACGTGTGCATGCGCGAGCGCCGGTCACTCACCGGTACAAAGCATAGTATAATAGCGGGAGTTTTGTCCCCCCTCTGTTTCGACTTCGTGACCGAACAATCCTTCGTTATAGGAGCGACCAGCACATGTATCAGAGTTGCCTTGCGCATCACAGAAACCTAACTACTACACCACCACGCGAAGCTAATCGCTGAATCTGAATTGAACAAGCTCAGAGGAACTGTGAGCGACTACGAATGTGTCACTGGCCACGCTTTTTCTCGACTTCTCCTACTAATCTTGATGTTCGGCTCGTGCGGAGACGCGGTTTTAGCCCGCCCGCATCCACCGTCCCCGCAGTTCGCTCGTCGACGAACAGCTGACGGAAGGCTTGCTAACTTCGTCGTGACGAGGTGTTCTATCGTCGCCGATTAGAAAGTAGCTAACATTGGCGAACGAGGCGTTTTTTTTGTACGCCAAGTCCATGCGCAAGCGAGCACACACCGGCGCTCCCACGAACACGAGGCAAATGGACAGGCACGCTATACACGGCTATCGATCACCGGCCGACAGACACTGACTACTAGGCGCTCTACGCCAACGACGCTACCAAGCAACAAACCGTTCCCCACGAGCTGCCGCTCCTGGTGCCACCGTGTTAATCAGCTGTTGAGGGTGTGCAATGCTTGACAGCGACGGGTCGACGACGCCTGCGAGTGGATTGCTCGATTGGCGATTCCATCGCAGGACAAGCGGCCGTGTGCTGCCGGCCCACCTCGCTCAGTGTCGCGCCCACGGAGCGGCGGCGGCCCCGCCGCCGTAGAACAGTGGTATCGACGTGTTCTACGGAGAGAGAGAGAGGAAGAGAGAGGAGGGAGAGCGCGGGTGAAGGTGGCTGTTCCGTGGCGGGGTCTCGCCGTTGGTTGGCACTGCCCGGTGCACGCTCAGGCCCGTCCACACTTAAGCCGTGTCGAGTTTGGCTACGAGAGCGAACCACCGCCGCCGCCGGCGCTACAGACGGGGGCTGAGCTGTTATCAGGGGGGGGCGGACGTACAACGACGGCAGCAGCAACGACGTCGAAGCCGGCCAGTGCTCGCTTCAACGTTACCGGTGACAGACGCGTTACAGGGCAGCAGCAGCAGCAGCAGCAGCCGGAGCCGCGGCTGCGTCGGTGCAGCTCCCAGCGCCGGCGGGCGAGCCACTTGGCAGAATGGAACAGACGTCATCACATGGCGATTTTGAAATGCCGCGCGCCTCTCGCCTCATGACAACGAGCTTCGCTCGGAGGCCACAGAGGCCGCTGACGGCGATAACACGGGCGCGCTAAAGGAAAACTTTATTCATCACAATCGAGGCGAACGCACGCCGTGTACGGGCTCGTACATGTATATAGTGCAAGCTGTCAATGGCATGAATCGATTGATATCGACATCGTTTGTACAATACATATATATACATATATACGGGCAGTTGTGTGTGATTCTGGTTCGACGAGAACAAGGGAACGCGATGGCAAAGTGAATTTTTTTTCGGGCTGACAGCCCAGACAACTTCCGACGCCCACGGTGGTGCCTTCGTCATTGAGTTTCGCGATGGTAGGCCGAATCTTTTGAGATGATTAAGACGTCTTCTAGAGCGATTCGAGAATAACTGAAATCGGCTGAAAGAGATAGAGATCAACCGACAAAACAAAATGGTTCTCAAGCGTTTCCTTGGGGGGCCAAGAGGGCGATTTGTATGGGGAGAAGTAACTGGAAAAATATTGAACTGAAGCACAAACTGGGAGGCTAGAAAACGACCAGATTCGTTTATGATGATTGTGGCTTCGAACGTGCTGGCCGCGCACCACGAACGTCTCGACTGTTCGTTGAAATAACGACAGTAGCGTTGCATTCATTACATCTACGTAGGTATCATAAATAAATCATTTTCACTAGGTGTGGCTGACCACTCGAGCATATGCTTGATTACACAGTCTGAGTAAAAATATAGGACATATTTGTTAAATGAAGAAAACAAAAGACATAAATCCGTGTGGAGCTTCAGGGTACGCGGCGTGCACAACGGCAAGAGGCAACACATATTAAGCCGTGTTTTTGTTGTTTGACGCGTTGTTCCGCAGAGAACTAAACATTTTCGACAGAGACAAACAAACACTTGAGCGAAGAAGTTTGGGCCGCCTTTTCTGCAACATTATGGAGCTCTTAACTACTTGTTTTCCCGTACAGTAGCTTATCGGGGTGCGCAGCTAGCCAGGAGGCGAGCGGAAATAGAATAACAACAGCTGCAGTGTAAATCGACTGGGTCAAAAATTCTGAGATAATAAATATGCTTCTGGAAAAAGAGGCAACCAATGTGAGGTCAATCAATATGACGTTCATATCGGTTAAGCTGGTTAATGAACTTCAGGGTTATTTCTATGCGAGGGCCTTGAGCGTTTCCTCTCAAGGTTCGACTGAGTGAGCTTGGCGTTTTTTAAATATTTTATGAATTTGGTTTTCCATTTCATTTATCGACCATCACAGGATCACCTTGTGATGGTCGATAACTGAAATGGAAAACTCTCCACAAACATATAACGTCAATCGAAATGTTTTTTAATATTGTACAAAATAATTATGTTTGAAGGACAGAGTAAAACATGACGTTTGCACAATTTTTTGCCCGAATCGTTGAGCATAAATTCAGCTAACGCTGGAAAACGAAGAACGCTCGATTGTGGGGTACTTGCCTTGGAATCTAAATAATGCTCTGGTGCTCTCTCTCTCCTTTCTCTCTCTCTCTCTGTTACAGCCAGTCAAAATTGAACGTCCATGATATTTATTTTTACATTTCTTCGTGAGACAGACCCCGAAAATGCAGATGTGCTACGGTGGGAGATCGAACCCGTGTATACAGCTACGTGTTGCGCCTCTGGTAACAAGGCGGGCAGACACGAATGCACAACCACCAGGCCACCAAAGGGCTAGGACACTTCCGCTGCAACCTGCAGTGCACGAGGAATACCGTCGTATCCTTCATGACTACCGACAAAAATGTAGCGTTGTGATGTCGCTAATTTTTAGTCGAATACTAATTTTACCAGTTTACTAATTTTACAATTTTTTACTAATTTACAAATTCTTCCTAATTTTTATAATAGGATATTGTCCTTCTCTCCGTCTTGCGCTCCCTCGAAAACTTCGTTCAAACGACACGTTACAACCATTGCATATGAAGCAGCATTTCTCATGGTTTCCCTTCTTGCCTCGTATGTGAGATTTGCATGGACGAACATTCGTCGTGATGCCGGCGTGCGGCAGAAGCCAACAGAGACGCAACGATAGTTCTGAATTGAGTGCTCCATTCTCGAGTGTTACTATACTGGCAGTCGTTTGCAGCCGTTGGAGGACGATCCCCGGCCGGGTTGCCGTCGGGTAATCGCCCGACCTTCACTGCTTCTCAGTAAAAGGGACGGTGTCTGCGGTGTTGTATTCAGCAGTCGACGGATTCTTCGAGTGGTGCTCAACGACGGAGTCGTCGGTTTGTCTGCCTCGTTGTTGCTTCTGTTTCCGATGAGTCACTCACTGGTTAGAAGAGAGGGCAAAAATTGACCATTGCGAAAAAGGCTCTGTGTGTATTGTCGCTGTGGCGGAAATAAATGAAATAGGTTGTGTGAGATAGAATGTGACGAGAATGCGGCGCGAGCTGGGTGATATCAGCGCAAAAAAACGCCTGTCATTATCCCGCTCGCAGTGATAACGTTCTCTGTGCCCGCCGCTCCAAATATAAAACAATGGGCCTCGCTTCCTATTGTTGGAACAGACTAACTCGAGAGTTCAGTGGATGCCTCGAACATGGCTCATTAGGGAGTAACTTTGTAACTGCCTTTCGGTGACCTATTACGAAGGCGGAGTCAGCAGGTTCTTGCGAATCCTCAAAGTCGATTGTGGTATACAACACAATATAAATTATTACTATAGAATAATAACATTAAATAAATAGCCGTGCGAGCGTGTTCCGGCGCTATATATATATATATGTATAACACTGTTTAATGCTGGCTAAATATATACTCTCCGTCACCCTATATCCAGACGTGTTACAGGCGCACTGCCATAACGCACAGAACACAACAATGCCGTCTCCGTCTTGCATGAATGGCCCGCCATGTTTACCGTCGACTTTACCTTCATTATCGCTACTATCGACCTGTCACTGCCATCGGGATACGGCGATTCTATTGATCTGGCATTATTCACGAAGGCCAAGTGAACGCAAGTCGGCTGGAGCGCCAAGTTGTCATCCCTCTCCCAAAGGCCTTGAAGCAATCGGACTTTCCAGTAGGAGTGGGTTAACGATCCATTGTTGCTAGCTGTGACCATCGCGTCGTCCACTCGGTTGTACTGCTTGAGAAAGCAGCTTGAGTCGGATTGGATTCTCACGTCAGTGGTCGCGTTGTTTAGTTGACAGCATTATATTTTGTTTCTGGTGGATTTAAGCGTCGCGTCCTTCTGCCAGGGTGATCAGAATCTCCTTGGCCAAAGAGAACAGGGAACGTCTGCAGTTGGGTGCAGGTGTTCGCATCGTAGCAGATCTTCCTGTCCGTGTCGGACATTCGAATCGAACCGGCTGATTTCTCCGGCCATCCAACTGCAGTTGACCCTCGTGCACTGCTGGCTGCTCGAGTACATAGCACCCATAGATGTTCAAGTGTAACAAGGGCAGGTATTCCCGTATTTGTACGAAGAACAACGACAATAGCGGCGGAGCGGCAACCACCGAGGAGTCAACAATTTCGGCTGGCGAAGAACCTATCATTCACATGGAGGACAAGGTTGTCATTGTAACCGGTAAGCGCGCGCTTGATTCTGTTCAAACGGGAACCCTTGGGTGACACGCGAGCAATTAGCACTGACTATGCCGAGAACTGCTCAGAACGTTTTACTGTCAATTTTTCCTCTCCGTACGAAACCGATTTCGCCCATTGACGACATGTCATGTGTTCCATTCTCCATTGTGGCTATTTACAAAATTCTGTGTAATTGGAAGTGGTGAAGCTTCCCTCCCTAATGACCATATTAGATACTGCGGACCTACGCTTGTTTCAGCGACTAAGACCAAATAGTTCTGTCAAACATTTCGTCGAATTTCGTCCAAACCCGCTGCGCAGTGGACGTACAGTGCGCACTGCGTCAGTAGCGCGCACCGAAAAGCTAAATAATTTGTTCTCCTGGAGAGTCGCACGTCTTCTACGAGACTCAGGAAGTGGACATCTGCCATTACCACAATTGTAAAAAATTCACTTCGCTCTACCAATTTATGTAATTTCTTTAATAATCTCTGTACCACCCCCTTTTGGTTAATAAAGGTGTATTTGTATTGTATTGTATTGTACTTCATATAGCTCTCCATAAAGCTCTGCCGTAGCCTTTGTTAAATGTTAACAACCACCGGACGCTTCGTATTCCCCCGGACAGGGAGTTGGTAAGGCCTGTGACATACACCAACAGCTCAGAGAGAGAGAGAGAGAGAGAGGCAGGGGCAGCTCAACAACACAGAGAGCATTGATTTACAAAAGGCGATTCAAACGCGCGCTAACGTCGCTCTACGTCCACTAACTCTCTGCTCTGTCTCTCCCGTCCGTTGCCGCTTCACACAACGTTTGCAGGATCCTCCGGCGGGATCGGTGCGGCGACCGCCTTATTGCTTGCACAGAAAGGCGCCAAGGTGACCCTACACGGTCGGCGCGAGGACAAACTGTCCGCGGTGGCCGATGAGTGCAAGTCCGCCTCGCCGAACGCTTACGAGCCTTGCGTCGTTGTTGGGGACATCGTCGAGGCTGACGTGCGAACGCGTCTTGTCGAAGCGACTCTTGAAGCATTCGGCCGCATCGATGGCCTGGTCAACAACGCCGGATTTGCCACCATTGGCGGCTGGGAGAAGGAAGATGCCGATGCAATCAGAGCCATGCTGGAGGTACATGTTGTTGCGCCGTACGACCTCAGCCGGCAGTGTATGCCTCAGCTGATTGAGAACAAGGGGTCAATTGTGAATATATCATCGGGCGCCGGCCTCCGGGGAGTAAGTATCTCATTTTTACTTCTTCTGGCTGTAAAATCTGAATCACAGAGTATTAAAGCCGTGCATAGTCAGACATTTACTAATTATCATTTGGGCAACGTTTGCAGCCCCGCGACATCTCCCGGGCAGTGCTGGGAGTATTGCATCGGCTCAGCCTCGAAGCGTACTCAAAATAGAGATTGCATTCCCCTTTGTTTGTGTATCTGATATTAAAAATCTAAATATCATATATATCTATCTAGACCGTTTGTAGATCTTCGGAAGTTGGTTTGAGTTGTTGATTCATTAAGTATCGATTGCAATATAGCGAATTTCGCTAATATTATTATGATGCGAAATGATTTTAATTGTTTTTCGTATATCTATCTAGACCGTTTGTAGATCTTCGGAAGTTGTGTGAGTTGTCGATTCATTAAGTATCGATTGCCGATATATAGCGAATTTCGCTAATATTATTATGATGCGAAATAATTTTAATTGTTTTTCATATAATGTGATATGCATAATTTATGGTGACGTGTCTTTTACATTCGTTTCTTCTATGGGACAGTGTGCAAGGTAGTTGTACGCTGGCGCCTCATAACGAAAAATCCCTGACGATTTTTCCATGCTGCCACCTACAAAAATGAAGGTGTCGTTGGCTGCCATTGCAAGCCGAATTTGCTGTAGTTGAATCCAATCCGCAATTCGCATTAGTGCTATAGTTGCCCCTATGCAATGAATGTGCCAATGTTTCTCCAGGTACCTGGATGCATCGGATACTGCGCGGGTAAGCACGCTGTCAGTGGCATGATGAAGTCGCTATCGGTCGAAGTGGCGAAGCTCGGCGTTCGTGTTAACAGTGTCAAGTGAGTTGCATTTACTATATAGGCACACAAGCAAGTCAGTCATCAGTTTCGGTTATTCAATGGAAAGGGACAGTTTGTCCTGTCGAGACTTCTCGCTACAGCGTCGTAGAGCGGATGAAACTTGCTGATACGCTCTCCTTTGGGGGCATGGCTGGACTCAGGGCGGCCTTCACCGGCAAGCAACGGTCGATCAGAGAGAGAGAGAGAGATAGAGAGAGGGCGAACGCTCACGTCCATCGGGACAAAACAGAGACGTCTGCTCTATGCTAATATTCGTCAAGATGTCTCGTGTGCGGCCTGGGCGAAGGTGCACTGTCAATCGTCAGAAGGCAATTGAAAATAAACTAAAATGATCTGAGATCGGATTGAAATTCGGGGGCAAGAGTGGAAAGGTGTTCAGAGCACCACCGCCTCCTTCGTACGGGTTGAATTGACACTGCAAATCCGCCTGGGAATAGAACGGGGGAAGGGCCAAATCTAGCTCGAAGGCACAACAGTATCCCTTCGAATCTGTTCGTAAATACAAACAGCTTGTTTGGACAAGGCGAACTGTTGGTAAAGGTAAAGCTATACGGGTTTATGGGTTTATTGATGAGACGAGTAAACATTCGCCGGTGGATGACGATACCGACGAATTATCGCGTAGGCCTTGAACCAAAAAGGATACAAATAGTCCTATGTTCTCTTCCGAGTAGTAGATAGTCGAACGCGTTGGGATGAGCAGCCGGTTCAAGCAGCTAATGTCAATGGCCAGCCAGAATCCAATCGTTGCATAGAGTTTCCTACCATGAATTGACTGGCTAGTGAATTGCCGTCAAGCCAAAATGCAATCGTAGAATGTATTAAACGTTATTCGTGAAATGAGAAAAGAAAAATAGACCCAATAACGAATAGGTCATGTAAGATTATGCCACGATTATTCTCCCTCCCTTCATTCGCCCTGACAAATGATTTACAATTGATATTTGCGCCGATTGTGAGTAGCTGGCTCCATCCCGTCAATAAATTACTATGGAATTTATTGCTAGCTTACGGCACAGAGTTGCTGCTTGCTTTGACAGCTCTCGAAGCGTCGTGCCTAGCCTACGCTTACTGGTTGATATCTAAAATGTATTTATTTCGAGAAATACCATGCCCATTCAATATATGAGAGATCATCTCTTCAATCAGCGAGACAGCAATGTCAGTCGCAGAGCGAAATCATTCCACTGTGACGGATTTTCAGCGTGTTCTGTAGCTATCCGTATGCTGAGCTAGTTGTGGGGAAATGTCCTTGCAGACCTGTCGAACTTTGATCCCGCACCGATCATTGTGGGTTCGTACGGGGCCGATGTCAACAGTGCCCGCATTCAAATAGTGAAACAATGGAGCTATTCAAAATACAGACATTATATTCGCCTGTTCGCCTATTCGTTATGCGGATGAACGATTTCAAGTTGATGAAATTCCTATTGTCTTCTATCGACTGAACGTGACCAACGACTCGGTCGCTAAAAGCAACCGGTATACAGCCAATTCGACACACTCACAGCTGGTCACCGCGTATTAACGATAGTTAAGACGCCTAATGGCGGTTGGGGCGCATGCAATCTCAACGACTTTCGTGTCCACGACAAAATTTCGTAACGTGTGTCGTCTGTGGCGTCACTGGTGCGCCACTCGGTAATTCACATTGACAGACGGTGTCGTCCGTAGAGCGATGATTCGTTCAGGCAAACGGCCAGCTTACCACGGCGACTGGTCCATTCAGTTCTCGCTAAAGTCGTCGATAATCGATAATTGATTACTTGCCCCCCCAACGCCTGCACCCATTGGCGCAAAATATGACTTCGAACCGATTAGTCTCAATTCCACCCTGTACAAGCCACAGTTGCCCTTCTGACGCGGTGACCCAAACCGCCAGACGGATGTCCTAGTCGAACCGTAACGAGACGGAGAGCTCTTTCCAGGAGAGAGCTTATAAAGTTTTCCATAGCGGACAACCCTCAGCCTTGCTTCGTCCTTCAATGGCAGGAAGATGTCGGTACCAATGCTCTGTCTCTTGCATTGGTCTAGGGACCTGCCAGGAGAGATGGGCGTATGCGATAATGCAATTGTTATTATAGTTGTTTAAGCCCAGGAGTAGGGGTTATTCGCCGCCATACGTCTTCCTCTTTTGTTGAACACACACCCACATATTTTCAACATCCTCTGGTCGAGGCCACTCACCGGAATAGAAGGTAACGGCCTGGCTAACGCCCTCGACAACACATCGTTGATTGAGCCGCCCACCTCACGGGCTTTGCTACAAGCGCTCGTAGTTAGCTGTAACTTAAAGCGAAATATCCACCAGCGTCATCTAATTGAGTCTAGGAGCAGTACGCACGTTTCGATGTGTGACGATGTGACCGCAATTTATAGGATTGTTGGCTTCGATTAGGAATAGAGAGTCGCCAGACCATGACGTATAACCAGAGAGGAGCATCGTAGAAACTCTGAGTGCCACTGAGCAAAGGGAAAACAAATCAGCACATATAATAATCTTCGATTAACAATGTTGCTATCGGTTGATTGATGGCAGCGTGCACGCTAATAGGAGGCTCACGTTCTAACAATTCACGATGTTCATTGCAGCCCGGGAATGATTGCAACCGAGTTTCTGTCCCGAGAGTCCATGCAGACCGCTCAGGATGCCCAGGTAATTATATGTATATATATATATATATATATATATATATATATATATATATATATATATATATATAGGAACGAATGTGTTATCCACCAGATCATTTTATAGATAATCATAATATTATTCTTTCTACTTTGATTGATCATATTAGTTATTGGTATTAATACAATTTCCGGACTGACTCACATGCCGGAAGCAGCACCGCGGACATCAAGTGTTGGCTGAGGGTCAGCCCGTAATATTTACACAAATGCAGCTTATTTCATGTAACAAACAAAGGCAAAATATGGAGTGTCAAGGTACAGTTAATACATTTATTTAATCGTCCTATTCCGTAGAGAGCGAGAGAGAGAAAGAGTACACAGGTAGGTGAACGCACAGAGCTAACGCATAAAGAGCTATTCCGCGTATCAGTTCTGTTTAATCCGGCCGTGTGACACCTCCACGCAAAGTAGTGCCTTTAGTTCCAACGACCGAGATTCGTCGTGGAAGCTTGATTTCGGAGGCCCGCACCACCGTTAGCTAGATCGGCCTTGCCTGCACAGTTCCACCCAGAAGAGGGGCTTCGGACGTCCGCCTTCAATCTGAGCCGCTCCGAGTGCCATTTTGTGGCATCCAACATTGTCATTACATACTCTCCATGTCGGCGCCATGAAGCGAATAGGGCGTCAAGCCAAAGTCTAGAGCGTGAACCACCTGTGTTCAGTCGTTGTGAGATATCTGGTATGACTCTCGCCGCGAAGCTCGTAACCGCCCGTCTACCCAGCCAATTTCCTCTATGCTATTTGTTCCGTGCTGCCCGTCGGGATGAACAGGGTTGCGAAGAGGATATATCCAAGCTCTTCCTCCTTCGTAGTGTGGCGCTAGCCATGGCACACCCTGTAAGCATAATGACCGTGCCTGTTGTTTTTGGATAGTAAAGAAACGTTGGATTATATGTAGACACTTCTGCTGACGTTATCTCTTGTTTTTTTTTTCATTCGCAGACCCTCCAGGCAGACCCGACAGGATATCATCCGAACGGTCGGATGGGTCAGGCGACTGATGTGGCCGAGTGCATTGTGTTTCTGCTTTCGCCTGCCGCCGGAATGGTCACGGGCATCGAGATGCCCGTCGACGGTGGACTGACCTCATCTATCCTCTGGAAATAGACGACGATACTCAGGAGATATCCAACAGAGACAGAGAGAGAGACAGAACAATACTCATATATATATATATATATATATATATATATATATATGCAGTGGGGAAAGAAATACAGGAGTGAGGAACTGGGCCGGTAGGGCGTCTGTTAAAAGGACTCTTAAATTTTGGAGAAGGGGATACCCTCCTTAATCAATAATACACCTTCACGACACACAATTGTTGTCCAAATTACCTTGATAATTAATCTTATATATAATCTCACACGATGCTTAATGACACACTCGTGAGGGCCCTCCGCTCCGCCGGTATCCGTTGCACGAGGGAGCCACAGGGCCAAGCTACGGAAGTACGCCGCACTCCAAGCAACCCACCTCTTTTCCCCCCTTGCTTTTGAAACCTAAGGCGGGCACGGACCCCTCATTGCGAACTTCCTCGAAGGGGTCTACCGTAAGCTGATCCGCGCCACCGGGGACAAGCTCGCAGGATCTTTCCTTCTGCAGCGCCTCTCCCTCGCTGTGAAGCAGAGAGGCAATGCCATCGTCTCGGGACGATGTCGGCCTCGGCCCCGGTCCCCAACTAGTCCCCCCCCAACTAATCCCTAGAAATAACTCCTAATTATTGTATGTTTGAATAAAATAATTATTGTTATCTTATATATATATATAAAGTGCGACACCAATAGCTATAGAGAAGCCTAGTGTACTAGTATCTGGGCGGATGTTTTATCCAATACGAAAAGTTGAACGACTGAACAGTCGCCTTCCAGATGTCTCACCTCATCTCACCTTTGAAACCCTCAAGGAACAAGCAGAACCTCCTTCGAGGGGTTCTGCTACAGGCTGCTCTGTGCCACGTGCGGCAGAGATACAATGGCATTGTCCCCCATCTGGGGTAACCATGACCGAAAACAGAAAAAAATCTGAACCCGAAAACCTGTCTCCATACCACGCACCTCAACTGCATGAGTGACTTTTGAAAATGAATAAACACCGTGTGTTTTCTAATTAAACTGATCGCTTGTATCTTTCTGCGAGGGCAGTTCAAATTTCACTTTACCGTAACGGCAATGTCTTCTCGACGCATTTGTAGGATTCACACTCGTAAAATTATACTACTGATATATGTCGGTCGAATAGAATAACGCTCAAGTGACGAACAAATTAATTAACTTAATTCTTAACCCCGAAGTAGTGCATTCATTTTATGTTGCTTGCTAGAAGGAAAAGAGCATTATCCGTAATGGAGGCGTAATACCATGACCAGCCAAAATTAGTCGCTGCGAAAGTTACCATTTGAGTATGTTAATTGCCGAACGAATCACCGGCAGTTAACATACTCAAATGGTAACGGTGGCAAAATGCGTGATGTGAACGAGTCTACTACGTTGAGGTAAAGCTGTGACTTTCCATGTCAATTAGGTATATGAACGGGAATTTCAGTAGACGGCATATATAATTCCACGCTGTCTGGGATATATTATTGTCATGCACTGCAGTAAAAAAAAACTGCTTAGTTGCCGGGATCTCTGCGGTTGACGACCAGTGCCTCCGGTGGGGTCTCACTGTGGGCTCACTGCATCTACGATGCCCACGGAACGAGCCTCTGATCCTGTGATCCTCTGATCCTCTGATCTGTGCAGAGGTCCTGTCATCCGTTGCGACTTCAGTAAACGCTACAGGCACCGAATCGAATTGTGCTCCATCTTCAATCCAGTGTTCCTCATGTGGTTAGATAAATGTGAAGAAGATGCTTCGTTTTAAGACTGGATGGGGCGTCTCGACCGCAATGCCCCGATAACGTGGCTTAAGCAATGCGCCTTATACACTCAATGGCTGAATAGGGATCAACTTGAGCACATTTCGTATAGCGTGTAGTGTGACCGACAACATCTATAGACGACTGATAATGAGCAGTTGAGAAAAAATTGCTGACGCTCGATTGAGCTCCAAACCTCGACTCAACACATTGCCGCTGGTCCGGCCCCCTACTCAAATGGCGAGAACCTCCCAACATGCGGTAGCCGACAGCTGAGGGCCTTCGAGTTAGTCTCAATTCCCTTGCTTACCAGCTGTTAGCGGACGTGTGAGTGCTCTGACGCGTCAACTCCGATTTCCAGCCGCCGCTGCCTTTCAGAACGGGTCATCCCAACACGTCAGTTACGTTGTGAAATCAGCCCGATCCTCTTCGTCGCTCGGGCTTAACGTACAATTGTTTGGTGTACAGCTACGAACTGCTAAGGTGTATCGGTGGTATCGCGGGATGACGTGGGATTTATACGTCGACACCATTAACCAGATTAGCATCATCGCCGCCGAACTGCCGCTGCAAGCAGCACAGCCATCGCTGTCAAGAGTGAATCATTCCTCTGTGGTGTGTTCGATTCAATGATTTCCGAGCTACATACGTTCGATATCACTGTGCGCGTTCCTGTGTATTCCTAGCCTATATCTCTTTCAGCTACGCTCGTCGTTGCACAGCCGCGAAATGGGTGGCCGGCTGGCCGTCCGAGCGACCGACTCTTCTACCTTCATCGGCTGTTTGCTCTATGGGACTGGCCAGCGATTCTGCAACCAGTTGCTCGTCACCTTTTTTTCCCTCTGAGAAGATGAGAGACGAGACAGCGGTCCCGAACACCCGGTTGCTCTGGTACCCTCCCTCTCCCTCAGCTTCAAGAGGTCTCCGCCAGCGATCGTCTGCGTTCGGCGTGAGCACGCTCGCGCAACAGGCACGCAGCACACTCCGGCCGAGGGACCTATCAACCAGTTGTGAAGTTTCTGCCTTACCCTCGACTGCGTGACTGCTGATGCTACCGACACGGCGGCGGCGGCGGCGGCGGCGGCGATCGTGTGGCGAGTCTGGACCCTGTCGATGTTCTGTGGCGCTGCGGGCCCCAGAGCCGGCGCCAACACCAGCCAGCACCACCGCCTTACCATTCGCTGCGGCCGCAACGGCGGTAGACCTGCGCTCAAGGCACACGAGAATCAACTCGTACCTCTGGGATTCTCCAGTGTCGAGTGTGTGCTGCAAACGTCGAGCGGCAGTCGTGCTGTGGTAAACCGAGCTTGTACCATTACCGCTAATTTGCCTTTGAGTGACATGTCAGCGGGAAGCTGGCAGGAACGGAAAAAAAAACAACCGAATAACACAGTAGCAGATGGGGGAGAAACCAGTGGATTATGTTATTGCTGCGGCTTGCCGCTCGTGCGAATAGAATTCAAGCAGCAGCAGCCGCAGCAGCAGCAGTAGCACCTGAGGCTAAAATGAGAGATGGTGTTGACTTTCGGTTTGTGCGGATCGGTTCCGCTTTTCTTGCTCAATGAGCGAGCTCCTTGTGCGTGAACCCGTCGCCGTGTGAGGCGATCAACAACAGGTGACGTTGCCACACTGTGGATATATGTGTATCTTGTTTTGTGGCTGGTGACACATGTTTGTTTTTTCGACGGTGTGTGGACCAAAGGTGTCTGTCAGCCGTCGTTGTGCGTTTGTGTCGAAATGTACCTCTAAGTGAAAAAGTGAAAATGATCGCCACTAATTAATCGAGTAATCGTCATTGTTTAGCAAGGTGGCAAACGATTCCTTCTGCATTCGTACATTTCTGGTGACAATTTTCGGGTGGAAACGCTCAGACCGCCATCGAATGCCTTTGCCATATCGATGAAGCATGTTTCAACAACTCTGCGGGATTGTACATAGGTGATCTACATTCGAGCCATTGTGGTCAAGCGACTCGACGACTATGTGGTGTTGTGCCATTCAACCGTGCCGAGTGCCATTCAACCCTATACTTAAGACAATATACCAATCGCTGTACGTTGTTCGCGTTTGAGACAGCGAAGGCAAAAAAACTACTACTAGCAAAACGTCTTGGTCATTCTTCTCGCTGAGAACGAGATTATCTGCAGCTGCAGCTGCTGGGCCTACTGCTGTTGCTGCTGCTGCTGGAGACAACGGCGGACTTCAACCGCCAGCCAGCCAGCAGGAAACAGACTGGTCTTTTGACTGCGAGACGCGCCCGAGGCGGGCTGCATGCCGCCAGTTTCGAGATTTTCACCCGACGATGTTATCAGGATGAAGATTAGAGATTGTGCATGCTGCCCCTGCGGCGGTGGTGGCGGCGGCTGCAGTCGTCGCAACTACGATTCTTCGTCGGTGTTGATGACCACCGTTGCCGTCGGCTCGAGCTGATCGAACCGGCGGCAAGCTGCCTCGACACGCGGAGCATTCGCTTCTATATCTGTCCTTTCGACTTTTTCTAATTCTTCTCAACTTTGTCGTCGTCCTCACCTGTCTCGTCTATCTGTCACTGCTTGAGGAAATGGACCGTCGACAGGTGCAGCGACGATGGCCGCAGCAAAGCGGCGGTGGCGGCAGCGGCGCTGGTGCCTCCGAGGAGCCGGAGGACCAACGCAAGTCGATCCTCCGGCGAACGAATTCGGTTGGCGATAACAAGAAAGAAGTTCGTTTCGCCGAGCAACTCGAGAAGTCGATCGAGATCGACAAGGCCAGCAAGCGCAAGCCGAGGCGATCCCTAAGTCAACCGCTGGTCAACATGCACCCGGTGGAGACGGTTAAGGATCTCGTAAGGAGCTTCGTCCAGGGAAGCCGGGACAGGGCGTGCGAGCGGGGTAGGACGAGAGCGAGAGCCGACGGGTCGCTCGGCGGAGTCTATAGGAATCTACTATTTTTCGAGGCTGACACAGGTGAACGGACGGCTACGGTAGCCGAAACAGCTAGTACGCAGACGTCTGGCTCGCTGCCAAGGAGCTTCCGAGCGACTCCGGATCTGGATAAAGAACGCCATAAGATACGTCGGACGAAATCCCTGCAGGAGCATGAAAAAAATATTCAAATCGCCACTGAATCGTCCAGCTCACCTAATGAACAACCTCCTCGTGCCCCGCCTAGACGCCGAGTCCTTAGTGATTCAGATGTACCTCTCGATAGGAGAATCGCTACGGGCAAGGCTAGCTTAAGACCTCAGCAGGCTACAGCTCCTCACTCTACTTCATCACTTGTGCCGGCTGCATCAACGCCGAGCAATGCGGTTTCTCTAATGCCTCAAATCAAGGTCGACTTGGCTGAGCCTCCCTCTCAAATGTCGCATTGCCCTGCTGTCAGGCCAAAAATTCCTAATTACTTCACAATGTACTCGAAACGATCCAGCTCCGATCCGGGACCTTCGACCCAATCTGAGCTCCCCGCTCCGTTGCCCATTCGTATTGGAAGTCTCACAGCGGTTACCTCTGTTCTAACGTCACCGACGGTCAATGAACTGAAACAGCAGGCTCATCATCAGCTTGAAGTTACTGTGCCACCGAAAGCCAAGCCGCGGAGAAGGCCACCTAAACTCGGGCAGCTGTACACCACGCTTTCTCCTGTGACCTCTGTGTCAACAGAGGACGAGCCGACGGACGAGGCCTCTAAACAGAAAGGCGGCTCGAAATTGGCTTCAGACTCATATCAGCTATCCGACGGATGCGTCGCCCAACAATCGAATCAAACTAGAGTTTCTACCCCAGCAGCACCACCTCCAATTGAGATTCGGGTCACCTCCAGCAGTCCCACATCGCCAGAGGCCCGTAGTCCACTGCCAGAGTTTAAGAACGTTCCGAGGATTCAAGACACAAGCAGCAAAGTCCTCGTGGAGGTTTTGCAGAAGCTGAAAATCCTTTCACAAGAAGCAGACAAAGAGGAGTTGATCAGCGACGAAGCGCCAAAAGCAAAGAATTCTACGTTTGGGCTGTGCGAGGAGAAGCTCATACGAGCAGAGGAAGCTTTAATACAGGAGCTGCGAGCTGAATCGGACTTGGAAACGACCAGTGTTGGCTGTGCAGATCCGACCATGGTCGAGATCGCAGTCGATAGAGTGAGGGATTTAGAGGAAACAAAAGTTCTTGAGAATATTGCGCATACGCAGCTAAACACGGCAGCCGCCGAGGAAGCTCCTATACAGGAGCTGCAAGCTGAATCAGGCTTGGCAACTACCACTTCTGGTTGTAACGATCCGATCATGGTCGAGGTAGCAGTCAATCGAGAGAGGAGTCCAGAGAAAACAGTAGATTTTGTGGACACTGCGCATACGCAACCACACACTGCAACTGTCGAGACAGCGGACAGATCTCAATTTGTAGCACCGAATATCATATCAGATACGAAGTCTAATCGGACAGAGAGTGAGCGCGAACGACTTCAAATATCCTTAAGGGAAGTTGAGTCGAAGCAATCACCAGTCTTTAGACGCTTCGTCGTGTCTCACGCTTTCCGGCGCACCCAGAGAAGCCCCACACTTCCGTCCGATTCTACGGACCTGGCCAGCTCTGGAGCTTCGCTTCTGAACGCGTTTTTTTCACCTATTTTTAGCGCGCCTATCAACGTTCCTCGGGGAGCGCCAGACGACTCCCTCGTTGCGTCTCCAGTGAGCCCTCCGTCAAGCTTCGATACATGGGAATCGCTAAAATGGGTAAGGCGAAGTCGTGGCCTTATAGCATTCATTAGTAAATTGTCTCTTTTAACTATTTCAAACGAAACACGTCGGTTTATAGAAACGTAGGACAAAACCATACAAAACACGGACTCAAAGGGATACTTGTATGTCACACAGACGTACATTAGTAAAGGGGTTTTTGGAGAAGGCGACTGTTCAGTAGTTTGGATCATCCAAGGACATAAAGAGGGTTTTATACTAGGCTACGTTGCGAAAACGCCAATAGCTGGAATGAAGCGATCAGGATAACCTAGGCGTTTCCATCGAGTAAAAACCTATTGAGCAATTCTAACAGGAGATTAGCAAGTGGTTACTAGGCTTCGAAATGTGCTACGAAATGAATCACTGAAAAACCTAGAGTCCTCTGTGGCCAGACCTTACGTATAGTTGATATCAGATAAAACTATCCCCAAAGTTCTTCACGGCGATAGCCGGTTCTCTTCGAACGCCAACGTTCGGTGTGAGCCATTTCATATCATCGCTTCGTATCAAGCCGTCTCTCAATTTTTCCTGCTCGACTGACCCCGTTCTTCATTGAACAATATATTCTCGCCAAAACATTCTCGGCATCTCACTATAGCCCCACACAAGTAGGATGCATTGATGTCCTCTACATTTCGACTCTGATTAGGACCCAGTCACCCTGTACACATCCAACCGAAACAGATAAGACCTCTTTTCACGAAGCTCTTGAGCTGCACGGCTGGTCATTATCCACACATGTTTATAAACAGATGCATACCGCGGTAAGTAAATCGAATCGACTCTGTACACCGTTCGCCGTCGACGAGAAATCGCAGGCAGCGAAAGCGAGCAGATGCAGATCTTCCTAACGATCGGGTGCTTTTTTTCCTCCGTCCAATTCGATTCGCATTCGCTGTGACAGATCGACAGCCTCGAGGATGGCACCTCATCAACCTCGGCCAACACGGACGGCGGCGAGGCGGACGTTGACGATGACGCATTTCTCGTCAGAGAAACGCCTGAAGATCTTCGGATGGATCTCGACGATGAATGTGCGTAACTTTACGTGACCCTATAGAGCAACGTCGCAGTAGATGATAAGCGGGACGAATATCTAACCCTTTGTTTGTTTATCACGTATGGGGGTGGTCGGGAGAGGGAAGCACTAATTGATAGATCCTTCAATTCAGTGAGAGGTAAGCATTATCTAATCTCTCTGCAGATGGCCGATTTGCTGGTGCTGTTGGCAACGAGCAGCACCTAATCAATGCTAGGCGGCATGCGGGGATTTTCTATTGGCATCCTGTCCATGTGCTGGGCTTTATAGTCGATTATTATGCATGTTGCACAGTTCAATTGTGAGCGTATATATAAGCAGGCGTGTATGGGAAAGGAGGTCGTTAGACGGCACCTTAAGATTAATCGTAACAGATAGTTAGCTAAAATTATTCATTTATTCATCCTTTTGCTCTTACACACGTTCACGTTATCTGATTGCTCCGTAATCAGCATTGTTCAGCCTTTCTACCTGGACACGAAATAGTACAGAAGAGACAACCATTTACCACTGACCCGAGCCGACGTCACAGGCAAGAAGCACTAAGCGTCAATGACGGCGTATATTGATCGCTACGAGCGAGCGAAAAATCAGCGACGACTTTATGAGAGTTGAACGTCCACTTCTCCTTTGGGCTGTATCGAGCCTGAGCTTCCGTTCTCGCAGGCGAATACCGCTACGAGATTATTCTCTTTCTCTCTCTGCCTCTATCTTGCTCTCACTCGATTGCCGACCAGTGCCCGGCAAGATATAATAACAACGGTCAAACAAAAGCCGTAACTCGTGCCATCAAGTGCGCCTTATCCGCGGCGACAAGTACAGGCAGGGTACGAGGACCTAGGTTGACTGCCAGGTGCGCGCCTAGCGAACAGCACGGAACACACAGCCAACCCTTACAGCGAGCGAGGCATGTGGTAGACGACCAAGTGGCACTATAGTGACCCATATTATTTTTGAACAAAGTGACTCTCGTCGAAAAACAGAGACTCATCGATCTCGGTCGGCAGCAACGGCCGTGGCGGCCGCCGTAGACCAGCGTGGGGGCGTCCGATGAAAACGAGAGAGAGAGAGAGACAAGGAGAGAGAGATCGCGGAAATCAGATATGAATATGATACTAATATTAAAATGCACTCGTGACTCGGCCGAAAATACATACGCCGTGAGGTGACGCTGGCCGCCGCGCTGTGTAATAGTAATCAGGGGCGTAGGGGACCATCGAATTTAGGATAGTGTCACAGCAACAGTAATAGCTGTAGTGAGCCCCGGCGTCCAAGTGCCGAACAGATACCCAGCAGAAACAAAGATGCAAGCGGCATTACAGCCATATTACAGTTTACACTGGAGGATCATCACATTCGAGAGGTCAACTAGAAACTATTATGTCAGCTATTGTGTCAACGTATGCTGCTGTCAGAGGTGATCGTCGACTCGGCTTCACTTTTCCCACAGATTTTTGCCGGAAATGGCCCCGCCGTGAATAGTCCTCTACACCGTGCCAATGTTGGCATCAGACAGATTCGCGGCAGATTTGCGATAGCCACCCGCTCACTAATTACAATCGTCATGATAGCTTGTCGAAGAACCAGAGGAGGATGAACGTGTGTCCTTTCACAACTGAAACCGATTACGGGTGGCGACACATCGCGTGAGCGCACAGCGAGTGTATCGATATTGAGACGCATGTTATTATTATTATTATTGCAAATTAAAATAGTAATTATTATAATTGTTATTAATGTGAATATTGTGGCACATGATAGGTAATCTCATACGCGTGCGTAGGCACCGAATACACACATATGCAGACTACTCACCAATACGTGTATTGATTGAGCTTGATTTGTGCGCTAGTTTATTCTCGGGTGATAAGACGAAATGTGTTTCCCCCCGTCGAATGTCGGCACAAACGCGTTTTATACAGTGAATGCTCAGTGAGTCATCCTCCTTCGGACGACTAGAGCGTGGAAAACTGGTAATAAAATATATGTGCTATAGGTTGTTTATAACAAAAGTGTAATGTGAGATAGCACGTTTTATTCATGCCGCGAGACCTGTAACATGTGTAACACCTGAAACATGTAAAAACACGCATATATATATATTATATGCCCCTACCTCCGGAGTTCGGACATTGTCAGTTACTTCGATGCGCGCTATGGTCTTATCGCCGCCAAGATATAGTACAAATGTATTCGTATTATCGGTGCACATAATCCTGTTACATAACGTTAAATGCACGGTCGTACAGTTAATCGTACAGATACGCACTGCCAATATTCAATATCAGCCACAGCAGAAGCAGCCATAGCCACACGACAGCAGTGGCATCATCACTATTATTATTATCAAGCATCAAAAAAACGATCAAGTTCCAGCCCAGTTCGACCAGATGACAAAACCCAATGGACCAGGTGACCGAGCAATGGAAAGGACGCAAGCGATGCAACCAACGGCTAGTGTCGATTGTCCATCCCCCTCCTCCGTCGATTCCTCCGTTGCGCCAACGCCGAACGGCATCTGTTGAACCCATGGCCGAGACGAAAACTGAACTTCCCCGATCAGCGAGGATCGCTCGCCGGTCCCTGTCGGACAGGCTCACGGACGGAATCGCATGTTGAAAAAACTGCCGAAGCGGCAGTCGTCGGATCGTATCGTCCTATACACGACGCGACTATTGGCTAGCTTGCCAGCCGTCCATATTATAGACGGATGGGTCTTTGGGTTCTGCCAGCGCGCAAGCACAAGTTACCGAGATGCTGCGGCGGGTGGCCTTCTCCGTGATGCCCGGCCAGTTCGTTAGCTTGGTGCTCACACGAGCAGATGGATGGGCGAGTGGATCGACGACGACGACAACTGCTAATACTACTACTATCATAGTGGCGTTGCGGAGACATGGACAGGCAAAAACATATAACAACAACGGGAGCCAGCTGCAACTGTGGGGGAAGGCAGGTCCCGTTCAGGGATCAGAAAGAGAAAGGATTGTGGCTCTGGTGTGCCCGCCATCGGCAGACTGTCGGCAAACGCAGGGGTAAGCTGCCGTCCCGTTGACCCAGTAGAAGCGGAGGTGAAAGAGGAGGAGAAATGCCGAGGCAAAGTTGTTCGCTAGGAGAAGCACACGACGAGTAGTCGCCGTCTTCGGCGGGCTGAAAACCTCCGGGCGCAGTTCCAGTTACAAGCGGCGTCAGCAGCATCAGCATTGGACTTATTCGGCGCCGTGCTAACTTCCTTCTGCCGATGGTTGCTTGATCGGTTGGTTGCCTGCTTGTGTGAACACTTCTAGTGAAGCTCAGCGGCAACGCGGTGTAGCTTTGCCACTGTGGTCTGGCTGTCCGAGAGCAGCCTTGGGTATGTGTTCTACGCTGACAAGTTCCACTCGTATGAGCAGCGGCATAGCATACACATGTATGTACAATATTTCCATATATATGACGTCGTGAACTACCGATCAGCTGCTGTTGGCACAAGCATAACTTCAGCGTTGAGGAAACTTGTGGAAAATGATATTGTAGAAGCAGCTCCCTTTGGCTAGTTTTTGCTGTGCTGATCGGACACTCGTGATAAACAATACTGTTCGAAGTCAGCCCCGCTTCCCTGAACAATATTGGATGATCACCTGCACGATTAAACCGCCTGAATGGAAGACGCTCTCAATGAATCCGCATATGCCGACGCTCGTCTGGGAAGGGCATGTACCAACGTGTCAATATAACGTAACATCGTGATCGAGTTTCGTTTACTACGATAGTCGGGCGGTGACCACTGAGATAGCGACGAGTACGATCAGACAATCAGTGGTTACAATCGCTGGAACTTGCGCCCGAATCGTGGCCTCGCTCCGTTCCTGTCAAACCTATGGATAATTTGTTATGTAGCATCGCCAGTGGAGTGAAGAAGTCGTAGCACCCGGAAGAACGGTAGGCTCCGACGTATGACCACGCTGTGTCAGGTGGTCATCTAGCTAGAGGCTGTGCGAAGCTACGCGCAAAGGCGCCCCTTCACAAAAGTGATTGGTCCCGAAGCTTCAACTGGTGGTGAGAGTGCACAGCATTGAAGAAAGTTCCATCGACAGGGGAAGGAATAACCTCAGTGGAAATAAGTGGACGACGTTCCGCAGGATCTTGCAAATCTGGCTTCGACTTTGGATATTTTGGATATAATTGGCGCGTCACCTGAAATGTATATGTGGTATCAGCACATAAAGATCAAAGGTAAGGTAAAGTTAAATGTAAAGGTTTAATGGTTTATTAGATACCTCTTATATGTCGTCACGCAGCGGGGCTCGAATCTTAATCACAATGTTACCCGGGGGGGTTCGCACCGCGAATGATTTCTATTCGTGTCTTTTGATTTAATTAGTGGGGGTAATGTCTATTTCTAAGCCATCTTAGACATCTTGCTGTAAACTGGGTTAGGACAATTCGACTATTTCTTCGAGTGTTCCACTAAGGCTAAGCCTCCGGACAAATCACTTAGTGTCAACGTTTCCTTCACTTCGATACATATCAGACTTTTTGACATTCGCCGCAGTGATTTTCTTTTGACGTCTGCTGCACTGTACAAACGATGCAAACGCGAACGCCCTCCAATAATGAATTGGCGTTATCTGAAGTCGAATTTTACAAAAACCTCTTCGAAAAGTTGCCGTCGAAGTCAATAGCGCATGTGTTGTACAGTGAGGCCCTTCAAATATCACGCGACAACTAGAAGTGAAGGCGGTGTGGCTCTCACAAGGGCTACCTAACTGTGAGGATTAAGTTGCATTCAAATATCGTAAATGTCTTAAAAAAGGACTTCACTTTACCTTGAAGGACTATTGAGTCAAGCTGACCATTACCGAGTACACATCGATGCGCAGATCAGACCAAAATGATAAAACAATGAGAAGAAGTTAGCATAAAACGTCGCGACCCCTGCTGATGACAAAGCTTCATAGATCACGATTTCACCCTGTGTGTATATATTTATGTATCGATTCAAACATACAATAATTAGTAATTATTTCTAGGGATAATTGGGGGGGGGGGGGAAGGATTAGCAGGGACCGGGGCTGAGACCGACATTGTCCCGAGGAAGGCGATGGCATTGTCTCTCTGCACAGCGAGGGACAGAAGAAGGAAAGATCCTGCGCGCTTGTCCCCGGTGGCGCGGATCAGCCTATGGTAGACCCCTTCGAGGAAGCTCGCAGTGCGGGGGCCGTGCCCGCTCCATAGTTACTTTTCTCACAACGAACAATTGAATAACTTCAATTCAATTCAAAAACACCTTTATCAACAAAAGGGGGTTATACATTTGGTGTACAAAAATTAGTTAGTGCATAGTATATGCATAACGTGCATACGTCTGGTGTCACATCGTGCAGGCTGATTATTACTGTCATCGTAGTCAAACGCTAAATAACAGCCGTGGCACAGCTGTGCAGTGCATGTCAATGTTCGTCCGACAAGCAGCCACTTCCCGGTACAACACGATAACTCTTGATAGCTCAGCTGTCAAGCCATGAGCGAGGGAGCGTTGGCTATGATCTATTTGACGATGTGCTGTATTTTGCTTGGGATCTTCTCGGTGATTCATGGCCTCTTGTGCCAAGGTTGTGGCCTACAACGCCCTCCATTCAGTTCCATCTCTGATCCTCCCACCACCCCCCGCTCCTCAACGTTGTGTTGTTGGCCTGACGTGAATTCCGTTGCCCTGGCAACTGCTCACATACTAAATGCGGGCTGTGCCGAGAATAGCCCATCACTGCGGATGGTCAGCCGAGGAACAGCTGACCACAACAATCAAGAACCGTTTCACTGGGACGCGTTCGATGGAGGACTATAGTCGTGTTTTAGAGCACTTTCCTGTCCCTAGTTGATTGTCGTAATCGTTGCCCGAGATTATCGTACAGACAGCAATATACGGGCCTTAACAAGAGATCGAGCGGAAATGGAACGGTGTCACAATGGATTTGAATACATGAGCGCCAGTCACTCCTCTCGTATGATCAAGTCTTTGCGAAACGTGCTAGTCTTGAGCATCGCGGCTTTGCCCGCAAGTGATCGCAACATGTCGACGAATTAGAGCCATTAGTGGTCAGCGGCTCGAGAGCTCCTTTATAACTAGTTTCGACGGATTAGCCACGAAGCTGCCGGAACAGTTGACCGGAACTAGGAACACTGTTACCCCATAAGTGGTATCACGTTGTATCAGCAACAGCAAACACGTCTCGTTCTGTTTTCATGGCCTCAGCACGAGTGTAAAGTATGTCGATGTTCGCCTACGACGTCGGAGGAATTATCGGCGAGGGTGGGCACGGCATCGTCGTTCGAGCGCGCAACAACTCCACCGGCGAGATTGTCGCCCTGAAGAAGATCCTGCTGAAACGCCGGCCCGACAAGCAGTTCCCTATTGACGCGTTCCGTGAAGTGAAAAGCTTGCAGTATCTCCACCATGAGAACATCATACGACTTCATGAGGTGTTCCCGCATGGACCCAGTGTTGTGCTGGCGATGGAGTTTGTCCCGCACAATCTCTCAGCGCTGATCTACCATTCGGAGAAGAAGCTGCCGGTGTCGCATGTTAAAACCTATCTGATCCAGCTATTGAAGGGGCTTGGCTACTGTCACATCAACGGGATAATGCATCGTGATATCAAGCCTGCCAATCTCCTAATCGACGTCGAAGGCACGTTGAAGGTTGCCGACTTTGGTCAGGCGTGCCTGATTGTCGAGGGTCGAAAATACGAGCATCAGGTAGCGACACGGTGGTATCGCGCACCCGAGCTGCTTTACGGTGCCCAGCACTACGATGAGGGTGTCGATCTCTGGGCAGTGGGCTGCGTCTTTGCCGAGATGCTCAACTGCTTCCCGCTGTTTCGGAGCGAGAACGACATCGAGCAGTTGGGCGTCGTCCTGAACGCGCTCGGCGCTCCGAACGAGGACAACTGGCCGGGCCATCGAGCCCTGCCAGACTACAATAAGATACAATTTCCGGGTTCGGACGGTACGTCCTGGGAAGAGCTGATACCTGATGTCCCGCCTGAGGCGCGAGATTTGGCCGCATCGTGGCTCGTCTATGATTCGAGCAAGCGTCTACGGTGCCATCGGGCACTCGAGCACGATCTGTTCCTCACGGAGCCATTGTCCGTTTCGAAGAAGGACGTCCTAAAGCCATCGGCCATCCCTGACTGGCAGCCGCTGAGCATCCTTCCTGACGAAGAGAAAATCGACAAAGTTATCCAGATCTACCAGGTGGACCAGGGAGAATCCGACTAAAATGCTGCCGTTCGCATCGATCACATTCACTATAAGTAATATATATATATGTGTGTATATGTACAAGCACCACATATACATACATATATATATATATACAACTTTATACTATTGTATAAAGTTGATCGGAAACGACAGTATTGTTAACTGGTAACTGCAGGGTAACCGTTGTCTCAATCGTCGTGATATGACGTGAGCGCAAACCACTGCTGCGATATCCATTCCACATGTGAATGTTCGAGGTGACTAAATAAATGAAAAGGTTGAAAGATAATATTTGCATTTTTAATGTATGTCGCCAAAAAAAAGGACAAATATAAGAAAAAATAGAAGAACAAACAATATTAGCTTTGTATACTAGTTTCAAACCGCCGACACTGTCCAATGCAAGCTATGCATGGAGAGCTAAGCAAACTAGCACGCCATGAGCGAGCCCGTGATCTCTGATGTCCAGCACGTAATCAACGTTTTTTCTTGTTGTGGTGCGCGTGTTAAAACGGAACGAAATAAGGAAATATTTCGAAAATCGATCAGAGAAATAGCGACAAACGTTGAGTGAAACTTTTCCTGAGCGTGAAAATGTGTATGTCGAGACTTGTTTTTTTGGAAAAGTTTTGTGCTAAAATATTATTTTCGTTTATTTTTTCTGCTCTAATATTAAGTTTACGCAATTATCGGGTAATGCAGAATTCGCTTGAGAGCATTTTTTGAATACACGATTTTCTTGAGATTCCATATTGTGCAGGAATCTGGTACTTGGCTGTGAGAGGGCGGAGGTCGAGCCACTTGAAGTCGCAAATATATTATAGCTATTCAACATGAGAGTGATTAACGGTAGAAAGTGAAGGTCGATTTTAACGGAAACGTTTGTGGTGGCACTGACTGTAAAGCGGATTAAACAGGTGATCATGTATACACCATGCTTACGAGTCAGCCAACCCGAGGTGTGTCAACTCGTACGCGTGGCGAAACGCTCGTTTGTGACCCCGCGGAACCCGTCAACCCGATTTAGATAAATGAAGCTGGTAGGTTGAGTGGCTCGTTCAGATCACTTCCTACTCTTGTTCTCTGCTCTCTCACTCTGAACATGAATTCTCTGCCACAGTAACTCGTCACTAGGTAGGATATCTACGTTGTCGATTCAAAACAACCCGTCGTCTGCCGTCATAGGCCTTAGCCGGCAGAGCCGACTAGAACAGTCTCCTCGAACCGCTGGAAAGCGGCGCTATCCGCGTCACTCTGTGGTTATCGGACGAATACATGCGTACACACATGCACGTCTAGCTGTGCGCGAAACAACCGGATCTGAAGCTGAGACGACGCCGGGGACAAACCACAATCTGAATGATCTGGTTGCCGGCAGACAGATCTGCCTGCCCGCTGGACTCATTGTACCCAAGCGCTATTAATTAAAAGAATGATGATGCACTCCAGAGGAGTGTTCTATGTGCACGAGTCTGCCATCCCGTTCAGCTCTCCCGTGCTCTCTAGCGGCTGACGCTTGCCGGGGTGAAACACGCGCCTCCGCTGCACTGCATCGTCAGTATGTCAGTCAGTTCGGCCGCTACGGCCAGCGAGCGAGCCCACGAAGCTCTGTGATACTGTGATACCATACCGACGTGGTTGATACGCGGACGATTTTAAGAAGCAACAAACTTAACCGAGTGGCAGCAGCGAGGATAACGACGACGACGACGACAGGGAACGGTGATTACGCCTGCGAAAATGAAACTCCCCCATAGAGAACGTAGTGGGCGGTTCGAGGCAGCGTAATAGCCAGGCAGTCGGCGGATGGTATCGCATTGTCAGACTTCTATCTGTGCAGTACCGTAAACGTTAAATGTTGACTGAGAGTCTGCCTGAAAACCTTTAGACTTTTATCTATATAGCTATCTGTCTATGAGACAAAGTGGTGCTATAGTTTGGTTCTCTGGACTCAGCTGGCTGGCCCAGCCGCATGGCTCGTGCGGCACCGTCGGAGTAACTACATCATCATCATCATCCCCCAGGCGTCGTGTTTGTGATAGTGTTGCTACAACTGTTGCTGCTCGTAATGTCTTGTCAGGGGAAAGTGATATTGATCACGGTGATAATGAGGGTGTAGCTGTCACCGACCTGTCGCCGATGGAACGGAAGCAATTCGGCTGTGGCGAAACCGAGTGAAAAACTTGCTTCGTGTCTTAAGGTGGAGTGTTGTGCTTGTTTTGCCGGTACTCAAGAAGGAATCACCATCAGGGACGGTCGATTGTGGCTGTGTGCTCTGGTATAAAGTGTCGTCGTGAGAAATGCATACGCGATAGTCTCAGGTGGCGGCTGTTGGGTAGATGTTGTCAATTGGCTCGTGAAGTCCGCACGGGTTAACGGTAACTCGTGCAGTTCGCTCACTGAACTTGGCACCTTAGCATGCGTCACTACACAGTGGTTCCACAGTTATACTGAGAGGGAAATTCGGACGAGTTATCAGATCCAGCCGGTTTAACCGCCGTCGAGTCGATTGTCAACCGTCACGCTGGAGAAACGAGTCAGATTCAAGATGGTCAGAGAGCGACGGTCAGCCAGCCTTCTTCGGCTGTGGTCGCAAATCTTATTTGGAGTGACTGTGGCATCCTTGATATTCCTGGCCATCACGGGAGCGTTTGCAACTATATTTGGCCTACCGACAAGTTATTATAACGACACCGAAATGGAGGAATAGGCGTTTTTTGACAAGAATCGAACTTCAACCTATTTCAATTGATATGGTGTACGAGTGAATAGACTATTACTTATCTGTTTGGCTCCCAAATAATCGTCGAAATGGACTGTGCGATCCCATTCTTCCTGATGCCCACCTTTCTACCTACACAAAGCCGGAGATAGGCACTGGTTTCGACGGTGGATACAATTAATTGCCGCGGGTGCGTGAATTCGAACCGGTTCCGTTCTAGCCGCGAGCTGATAATTCTGTGCAGGTTGTTGTAGGCGCGCGTTTGTTGACATTGAATTTTCTCAGTCTGGACATAGAACCGGTCTTGTGTTACCTACAGACCACTATATAGCCGAAGGAAAAGAAATCTTGCTTAAGACAGCGGAATCGAACGAAATGAGGACAACATGTCCAGGTTGGTAAGCTTGAGCGACTCCGAGTCCGTGGATTCGTTCGAAACCTGCGCCGAAGCTGGGGAGGAAGGCCCCTATCAAGTGACGTATGACGACGATGAGCTCTTCGTTCCTGTTAAAGTTAAAAGGCTGCCGATTCCTAAGGCGCCCTTCATCGATGAACTCAAAATTGTTCAGAAGCTAAACTCGATTGGCTTACAAGAGGCCCTATCGCCGGACGACATCCTTCGACCCAATATCGGACGTTTCTTACGCTACAACGAACAGCAACAGCCGCCGCTGAAGCAACAACAGCGTTCTAGCCAGCAGTTGTCAGCGAAACCCCACCTAACCAAACCTGTGTTGCCAACGAGTCCTAACAGAGATTTGCAGGCCGAAGCTAAATGTACTTTGCCTGAACCCCCTGTGGCCAGAACAGGCAATACTGCCAAGTCGGCGAAAATTGGCCAGGATACGCCGCTAGTCAGGATCTCAACATGGGCAGAGTCTCGGCGGGCTGACACTCCTGAAGAGTTGGGAGGAGAGAGCGATCCCAAACGATCACAGGTGACTACGGATTTCCGTTCACGCCCTTCACGTCCTGCACGTAGGGTCGTGGATGGAATTGCCAAAAAAGTCGGCAACGCTCCCGGTCCTATCCAGGCGATGTCAGTGCCGACTAGTGAGAGATCTCAAGTTACTGGCTCGATATTGCACCTCTGGAAGTTGCTGCCACTACTTCGAAATCACGGTGACAGTGGTAAACGCCGTGTTGTGGTGGCGACGGCAGATGCCCTCTGGCTGCAGGATATCGGAGGTGTTACTGGTGGTACGTATCAAATACATATGGGCAAAAATAAGGTCAGAACAATATACAAATATATACTGATGATATTTAAGAATATAAGTAGACCCGTGTCCGCGTGGAACGTCCCATGAAATATTCTGGAGAAATCACGAGTGGCTCAATCACAAAAGGTCATGATATAAATATATATATATATATATATATATATATATATATCGAAGTAATCCATGCCTAGCAATTTTTTTCTCCAACTCAATAGTGCCGAGGCTGCCATTTTCCACTGGTCTCAATGCGCTTAAATGTTCCGCAGCATAACTAACCTTTGCCTCAAACGCCTGCCGACCGGATATTCGTATGAGCGAATCAAACCAACTTTCCTCTTGAATGTCGCGTCGAATCCCCCTCTCTGGCTAGCGATTCCACTAAGTCTACAATTGCTGTGGGTTCGAATTGTCATTCGGCCTCCGGAGCCGACTAATCAGCCAGTCAATCGACGTCGAGGACATTGTTGAATTTTTCTGTGAGAGCCTGACCCCTACTAAGGACCAATCACACTGGAGCGGTGAATGGAAGCGCAGTACGGAACGCAATGTAATTGATTATGATTGATCGGTGATGCACTGCCCCAAGACGGGATGACACAGGCGGCCAAACGACGTACACACGCGCTCTTCAGAACGCGTCGTTGAAACTGTTGATTGAAAAGAACAATTCGGTTAACATGGTTGATATCTTGGTTTGGTTATTTCGTCTCTTTGGTCGACGTTGAAATACTGTATTGCCTCTGCATGCTATCATGATTTAACGTGGAACTGTAGTGTATGCGCTGAGCAACTTGGATGTTCCGCGTTGTTGAAGGGATAGTGAATTTATTCAACCAAACATTGAAGGACTAATTATGAAATGAAACATTTTGAGAAGAGCCAAGAGGCAACATGAAACTCATAAGGATAGGCTCAGGCATTCATCATACAAGGCATGGGGTGCCAACTCACTGAAGTCCTCTACCTAAAGAAGGGTTGACCTTAGTTAGCTAAATTGGGGACAACGCAAGAATGTTGTCGACCGTGCGACTTACTTGACTTAAATCTACTCACAGACTGAATTGGAGGAAAATACGTATTTAACGTGGATCAAACGTAACAGCAGAAAATAAAAACAAATAACCCTCTCTCAACTCATGCCTAAACTCAAATTATTATACAATTATGTAATACGCAACAGGACTTATCAAACATCACACAAAAGTCCAAGAGCTTTCAGCTCCTACAGGGGACCATATGCAGCATACATAATATTAATCAGAGGCTGTTAATAGTTTTAATCGGTGTTACCACAACAATAACTTTTTAACGTTCGCTTATAATTATATCATAACACTTTCTCGGGAAAGTAGACGCCCCTTTATTGCTAATTTTAAGGGTTCGGTTTATTTTTATTTGAGGATTTAATTAAACATTTCTCAGCAGCTTTTTTACTTTTAGCAGTCGCGATCGTTGTGGTAGGTAACAGAATTACAACAGGGCAGGCCGTTGCGGGAGGTTTCGCTCCCCAAAATTAGAGGACACTAGAAATTGGCTGGTTCAGGCCTCATTCCACTAAGATGGCGTATGATCAACACCGAGGGCTGGGAACTGTAGATTTCCCAGTCCTCGGTGCTATCCCAGGGTTTAGTAGTAATTCCGAATCATAACCCAAGTACATACAAGTGTGGGGTCTAAAAAAGGTCAATGGGCATCATTCCGTCAAGGGTCATTTTAATCATCGTCGTCGAAATGTGCAAATGACACGACAATGCATTTCTAATGGACGAGCTTTGCAGGGCCCTGGAGCTAGGATCTAGTCCCAGGCATGTGGTCCTGCTCTCGAGCCCAATCTCGGTCTTTAACCATTGCGTAAGGATTGGCTAGGGCCAATCAGCTCTTCGCGTCCACAACGTCCTCTCACATCTTTAATAGAGTATCTCCATTGAAGATCGTGTCCACTTTTAGTGGCCTGCGCCCCCATATACGGTTTTGTGCAATAACTGACTAAATTTTCGATGTCACATATCAGTCGCTCGTACATTGCATCAAACAACCTGTCATCTAGCCATTCACTTGCTATCGCCATTCTGGCCATGACCATCTGGCATCGTCCCTCAGCGTTAACTACGTTGAAAGCTACTCTGTTGACGCGGTGGTCAACTGCCCCCAAACCACCACCAACAATGCAATCACTAAATAGCAGCAACGCAGCGTTCTCGACGGTCCCACCACAGGCGAAATGCGCTACCGGACTGAGTCGCGTCTAGTGCCGCAGTGCTATTCTAGCCGGGCGCCGCGGTGGTGGCTACCCCCCGGTCCCCAGGCGTTAATATGAGGCAGGCCGATGGTCGCCGGTCACTCGATCTCCGTCAAATTTCACCAATGGTGTCTCGTAATGGCATCATTCCTGCCTCGTACGGAAAGGAACACGCTGGTGAGCTGTTGCGGGGTGTCCCCTATGTACGCACGCGCCATACTCGTGCGACTCCTCGTCGTCGTCAGCTTGGATCGGATCTGGCTGAGCTAGCGCCGGCAGATCGCTGGTCCGCCCTTCCCTCCGTCAAGTCAATATGGCGTCTGTCGTTCTGTCCGTTGTCCGTCCGTCCGTCTCTCTCTCTCTCTCTCTCTCTCTCGGTGTCCGTCGGATTGTTCTTGCTGCGGCCTGCTGGCTAGCGCATCTCCGTGAACGGCAACGGCAACAGCAATGGCTGATGCCGTTTCTCCTCATCTTGGTGCTCGATGCTGTTGCTGCTGTAGTCGTTTTCTCTTGCTTACGCAGACCGAAGAGCGCGGAGCGACGATGCCGATGGGTTAGTGGCAGAGGCCGGGGAGCCACCACTTGCTACAAATGCGCTCTCTCTCTCTCTCGCTCTCTGCTTGGCTCTTACTATATCATTTTCTTCTCCTCCGGTCCGGCTGTCTCCGTCGTGCGTCTGCTCCTGCTGGGGCTCCTGCTGGCCCGACCGACAGCAACAGCAACGACAGCAACTGCCTCGAAAGAGCTCTGTTGGGTCGAGCAGCTAGCTCCTCTGTGCCTAACACTGCTGTTGCTGCTGCTGCTGCTGTTGTACGGTAGTCGCCGTAGCGATCGCCGCTGTGGCCACAGCACAGCTCTGTTCTCCTGACCGAACAAGCAAACGAACGAACGAACGGACGGACGAACGAACGGAGGAGCGAACGCAGCAACAACAGCAACAGCCGCTCGATTGTGCCTGTTGCTGGTGCGGCTGCGGCCCAGCCGGTTCGTCCATTTGCCCGTCGATCTGTCGTGTCTGAAATCGCTCTGAAAGCGCTCAGCGGCTCGCGGGCCTTGTGTCGTCTAGTCAGAGCAGAGTGCCAGATCTAGTGAGTGAGTGAACCACTGGGATAGTCATCGCAATGGCGATCGCCGTAGGCCGATCGCGACGGCCCGCCTATAACAGCCCAGCGCAGGGCGGCAGCGCCGTTGGTTAGGCGATCATGCACTATTTGCCTGCTTGCGCTAGCTAGCAACCTAGCTAGCTACCTACTTGACTGGCTGGCTGGCTGGCCGGCTGACGAACACCAGATCGAATCAAACCACTACGAGCGCCGCCGCCGCCGTCAAGCGCCGCGTATCCTTGGTGCTCCGCTTACCTCCGGCAACAATTGCGCTGAGTCTGAGCGCTGACGGATTTGTGCTCTGCTCTGCAATATGATGCTATCACGGGCCGTACACAGACCAGCGGATAGGAGATATCGTCAACTCACCTAGCACCAGTGGCAATCGGTAGCAGCGCTAAGCAAGCGGAGCCGACGCGAGCGAGCCGGCGCCAGCGAGAGCTTCTACCGATGCTGCTGCGGGCGGTTGGTTGGTCATCGTCACTGTCGTCATCCATATATACGCCCGCCTGTTTCATTGCTACTCAAGCTCCCGTGTGCGAGCTGTGTCGCACAGTAACTGTCCAATGAATGGGATGAATGGATGAGTGAGGAATCCACCAATGAACGAACCGACGGATGAACTGCAATCGCGACATAATACCATGATTGGCGCTCGCTGCTTTAGTTAACGCTGAAGTGTCGTCAAAGCTGTGCGCAGGTCAGCCGCCGCCACCGCCGCCACCGCTGACTGCAGCTGCAACTGCTGTTGCCGTTGCTGCAGCACTGTGAATTTTGTGTCCCGGTGAATTGTGAGCGGTGTATCGCCGCGTGTCCGTATCTGGCCAGACGGGGACGGGATATCAGCGCCCGCTCCTGCTGCTAAACAACGAACGTTGTTGTGGTTGTTATTGCCACCGCCACCACTACGTCTACCGCCGCCAGCACCGCAGTACACGAGGGCACCTCGGCGGCTGCAGAAATAGCATCACAGCAATAACAGTAATAGTAATGGAAGTTCTAGTATAGTAGTTGGCGCAGCAACAACAGCAGCAGCAGCAGCAACAACAACAACAACAATCGTATTCGGCGGATACACTAACTCACTTGACACAGCCCGCCGTGCGTTTGCAGCATCCAGCTACACTTCGAAATCTGTCGAGTCAGCCAGAAGCCTCGGAGGCTAAGGTGGTGGCTGCTCCGGAGTGAACGGTGGGGGTGGTTACAGCACTGTGTGTATAGTGTTGCGGCAGCTGAGAAGCGGTAGAGGGCTCAAAACTCCTCGAGAGTGGGAGAGAGTTTAAGAGAAGACACTCGTCGATTGGAATCCTCTGTGTGCTCTCGTTGGCCGGGTGAAACACGAGCGCCGAAGAGTGCCGGGCGTCTTAGCAGGACAGGGAAATACTACTACTGATGATGATGACGGTAATCATGACAATCATACAAACGAAAGTCGACCATTGTATCTAATGGTGGTTGCTGGCTGATGTATTGTTTCATAGCGGACACGAACGGACGGTGCGTGCGCCTGTGTATGTGTAAAAACATAGTGCGGGGTGGTGCTCCGGTTAGGTTGCCGCTGCTGACGCAGGAGCTAGTTGTTGGTTTTGTGCAAAGTTAGCTCGTGGTGCGGCTGACAGAATTTGTTCACCGTTGACAGTGGTGGTCAGTTTGACAGCTGGCCTGAGTACAAGTAGCTGAGAAAGTTGGTTGGTTAGCTTACCCACCTCTCTAGCGCTGTTCAAAGTGACGTCAGCTTTACAGTACTTTGTTCCTGAATTGCAAGCGAGAGTTCGGTGGTCCATATTCGTCGATAGTCGGTGTGTGTGTGTATGTTTTGTACGGTGTGTTCAATGGATACTCTGTCGCCGTTCTCATATTCCATCATGTTTCCCGCCGCCTCGCGGATGAGGTCGCGATGAAGCTCTCCAAGTTCTACAACCACTATCGGAATGGACAGGTGGACGGTGGCTGTGCGAGGTGAACGCGGACATACAAACGTGTGTGGATGTTGTGGATAAACACGTCTCGTCACGACGACGGTGCACCACCCGCCACGCTGTGAGCTTGCGACGCGCTGAGATCACCGGCAGCGGCGTCATGGATTCCTCGACGCAAGGTACGAAGCGAGATCGAGAGGCCAAGTCAGGTGACGGACGTCACAGTCAATGAATGGATGTTGCCTCTCGGATGCGTCATGCGCTCGAGACCCGAAACGACACTGACACTTCAACCAATCGAATGTGCATATATATATGTGGGTGTGTCCCCCGCCCCCCCGCTCCACGCCGAGAACATCGCGAAAATGTCTTTGAAAATGCTAGAGCACACGGTCGAAACAGTATGGGACTATTCATTTCGGTGTCGACTAAATAACTCGATGCCGTATCGTCTCTTTTCTCAGCATCCGGCAATAACACAGGGGGCACTCCGTGGTCGGTCCATGTTTTGCTAGACGTTTCTAATGCGCAACAGAGGCGCACTTTCGTCAGCATGAGCGCTATGGTCGAATACCATGACGAGGGCCGGCAACATGCGCTGTATACAGCAGCGCGATGCGGACGACGTTCGAGGAACCGATCCCTGAGACGTTCATTACGAGAAAAAGCGAATTGCATTATCACTATATGCGTCAATAGGGCGAATAGTATTAAACGCGTACTAAATATCTGCGAAAGAGTTGATGGGGGCCGCGGCGGTAGCAGCTGTCGGGTCACTTGCTCTCATTACAACGAATGTCGCTCCGACCATTCGCTCCGAGCTGCTGCCCGTCGCTAGTGCGTGAGATCTATATAGCCGCCTGAGAGCAGAGTACTATTACTATTAATAGTGTAGTGGTTATACGTAACGTAAGACGCGCTCCGTGTGTCGTCAACTCGGATTAAGATGACGGGGTCGTCCGAGATGTCCGCCGACCAGCCCGCCGTGTGACTCACTTGGTTTTTTTTCTACCAGCAGCCTCCCTCTGGTGCTGCTAAGAGCTCCGACCACCGTCTCACCGGCTGACAGAGCCGTCGTTGTCTATATGCTTGTATTGGCGGTATCGCGGAAAGCAGCCTGTTGCTTCGAGACACCAAGTTATCGGCGGTTGCAGCAGCCGCCGCCGCCGCTGCGACGCCGGTGGCTACAACCAAGAGTCAGCTACCATCTAGCTTTGACAGACAGCACTTCTCATAAAGCGAACGACCACCCTCATGCTCAGCCAACGAGCTGTCAGGCCAGCAGTAGGTCTTGTTTACCCAGAGAGGAAAACAGAGAGGGACAGAAAGATAGACATAGTGACAGTAAATAGCCACCATCGAGTTCCTTCTTCCACTGAGACTACTACTACTACTATACTAGACGAGTTCGGGCGCTCGACTCCTCGTCTGCGATATGGGCGTAAAGAAACCACACAGAGACCACGTACATGTGGGAACTCATGCGAAGATACATATACACACACATACATTATAGATATATATATATATATATGTGTAGATATCGATCGACTATATCAGCGATGGTTAGCTCTGTCTACTGCAGTAGGTGACTGGACGCGCGGTATCCGCGCTCATTGTCATAGGTAGATAAAGAGATCTAGTTAGAGATGTATTGCGCACGGGATTGATTTCCTGTACCAGCATCGATTAGCATTGTGCGCGGGTCGAGGTTAAGCTCGTAAACAGATAAACGCTGAACTATCACGCTCGGCGTTAACAAAGTGGTGGCGAGAGCGCGATTGGTTCACGACTGCTCTCTCTCTCTCTCTCTGCCAATAGAGAGAATACTGAGGCCAGCGTTCTGTCGCATTTAACAGGAGGAAGATTTCGAGTTGGGCTAACGCCCAGAGGCCCAGAGTCGCGCGCCCAGCGAGATCTATGGGTCCGCGAGCTCGATCAAGAAACAACACCTGTTGCTCCTTGATCTAGTCGTGCTCTCTCGGTCATACTGGTAGAGGACTTTGTGTTTCTGTTGTTGAACAGGAATGTATTATCTGTGATTCAGTTATTGGTTAGATGAATCACCAAAGATAATAGAAATTATAATAATAATCTCAGTGGAGTCGATTATTCTTATGTTTGTCCGCTACCTACAGTTGTGGCCGCGGTCTTATGAGCGGTAGCGAGTTCGAGTTTAGACCAACTCGGGCGGAGTAATGCGCTTAGAAATTTGTCGTTCCTTCAAACACTTTTATTTATATATATAAACGTGAAAATGGAACAGAGGTAATCCGCATGAAGTGATTTCAGAAAGCCTGTCAAACTTTTGTTTCTAGTCACGACGCTCTGGCGGGATGTAAGGGAACCTTTGTTTTTTTAAGCAAGTCCCTTAAATTATCTTTCTCCGAACGTCTCTCGCACACATTGTATCCGAGTAAGAATATATATATATATATATATATATATATATATATATCTTTGTATAGTTTACCTCAACCCTGGTTTCCCGAAATGCCAAATATATTATATACAAGAGTTGTATTGCCCCCATGTTACGGAGATTTGTATATGCCCAATGGACAAATGGACAGTAGCTGAGGCCTGTCAGATAGGGGAACGATTGTAACTGTGACTTTGATATTTTGAATTACTATTTTGGAACGATTTTCGTCCACGTCTCATGGCCAAGGAACGTGGGAAGTGTTGATAGTCGTCGGTGTTACAAAAATGATTTTGTGCGCAGTCCTCTTTTTGCTTTGGGGTAATCCACCGTTGACGTTATTTCTAGAAGTGCCTGTCTCACTCTCCGATACAATGATGATGCATATTCAAGACCAGATCTTAATGGAAATGTTTCTTGGGCACTCCAAATTAGCCCTCCTTGCAAGTAACCTAAGACAACGTCGAAATTATAGGCATGGCATATACATGCAACTTATTTTCAATCCGAGTATTGGACGTCTTCCTCCAGACAGCCTCCCTCCTCATTAGACGTTTAGCAAGCTTCCTAGCAAAACGAGCAGACAAATTGCAAAAGTAATACTTGAATTCTTCTTTATTCACGTTAGTCTAGAAGTTGAAGTGACAATTGTTGAAGGGAGCTCTGCATAGACATCTACGAGTAAAAATCTATTTACCAACTCAGCGTCCAAAGGTGAACGTGCGAAGCGATACGTGCTTATCGCATAAGCCTAACACGTCTATGGCGAAGAAGCAGATGCTATTTCCTTAAGCTGCACGGCCCAGTGGATGAGATCCCCTATCGTACTTACTAAATTCGGCTGAACAGCTATATGTCTGTGGTCGACCACCGAGTGAACTATTATAGTTACGTAGCTTAAGGTCTGCATGGACCATTTTGCGTGTGTGTGTGTGTGTGTCTCGTTTCGAACAGTGGGTCAATCATTGTCATGGTTGTAAAATGTCAATTGTCGACGAATACGTTGGCAGTTTCTGACCACACCCTACATCTGTGGCTGAGCTCCTCTGTAAGTTAATTAATTCGGCGTAATACAACTGCTACTGGTTCATTCACCTTTCGATTGAATCGCGTCTCGTCACAAGTCCGCAGAAAAATCAATTGTAATTGAATTGTTGAATCACCTCTAATTGCTTATGCCGGACACAAACGATTTTGTGTGCACTCGCACTATCCCTGTACTAGAGAGCCGTCTACAGGCATGCATTGATTGCTATGGAAAAGTGCTAAAGGTATAGCTCACGGGAAGTTCAAGTGGTCAAGTTGAGTGGTTGATGATCATATTTACACCCTAGAGTGTAAATATGCTACTGCTCAATAGACTCAATGGGCTGAATGGTCATATAATGGTACACCGAGACGGGGAATTGGATGGTACAATTATGTCGCGACTGTATAAATGTACAAAAAGTATAAGGTAAGATACCAGCCGACATCTCGTTCCCTATCACGATGGTGAGGAAGCGCTCGACCCAACCACCTTTGAGGTGCCATTTACTGTCAATGAGTCCAGCCGCCGAGCTCTGGCTTACCGTCTACCGGTCGTCTGGGGCTCGCTCCTTCGCGAGCTTCGTTCCCTCACTTCAGCTAAGAAGTTTGCAAGTGAAGCAAAAAAGTTCCTTGCGGGGAGGGTTTAAAATGTGAATATAATTACAATTATATTTTGTCAGATTATCCTGGTCACGATATGTCTCAGACTATCCTGATCACGTTGTAGAGCGACTCGTTGTCCACACACCTCAATACACAACCGTTGTACTAGGCCTGGTATAATGCCCTGGCAATATGACCATCACTGTCGAAGACAGTGGGAAGCTCCCAAGAAAATGTTCCCCACTGGTGCACGGGTGTATTGTTGTCGACGGATTCTTGTCAGCCATCGCTGCACATTTGTATGTCAAGGGGTTGTCCGTCTTACGAAGCCTTGTGCCAAAGCCAGTTGTTGTACCGTGGACTGAGTGTCGGCCAGCATTTATGCTGGCCGACATAAGTCAGCCCGGCAACATTTACTTTGAAGCAATCGTTCCCGTATAGCGGACTCGGAACGCTCCAGCGTTAGGGCAATAGGTTAGTCTTCAGCGCACGCTGCAGCATAAACGTCTGGCGCGTCACGGTCGGCAACTGCACGTTTACGTGTTGCACAGATAATCATGCGCAACGTTTATCCGTAGCCGACCAAAACGTACCCGTTGTATTTTTCAACAAACTCGTGTGTGTCGTTGCGAATGCTGTCAATTTTTCCTGTAGCTGAAAAGTCCTAGACAAATATTGGCGACAATGACAGGTGGAGGACGTCACACCTGCCTTTTAGACAAACAGCGCCAAGCCCCGAGACATTAAATACTATGATTATTATTATATTACTTAATTACTCGCCCACCCATTGTTATTATTTAAGGTAACAAATTATGCTAACCTATGGTGCTGGCTCATCTCGTTGTCAGCATACCGCGAATCGTCTATCTGTGTTAATAAGAGGCTCTTGTTGCGCAAATGTCATAAGTACTAGTTATCATGAGGTGATACTAATGATTTATTAATTAATTATTAATTATTATATGTTGTATTCCACCAACACAAGAGACTAGTTAACTATAAGTGATTCGTGTTGGTATCAACACAGCCGGAACCCTAATCGTGCCCGGTCGGTACAACATTCCATTATGCCGACCGATATACCATCCTGCGCATGCTGTTGCTGTGTATTCTCGTAAGTGGTTGGCATCCGTGCTTACACGCGGCATTGTACAATGATCTTACGCCTCGCGCTTACTAATGCTCGGTAGCATATTGGGCATATGTGTTCTGTGTCTAGCTGAACACGTTGCTAAATAGCAGCCGGCAACACAGCCACCTTATATGGACCTTGCAGCTAAATGGGGGATTGCCATAGACGGCCAGAGTCCGTCGCTGGTCAAAAGTGATCAGTCGACGGCAGCAAGCTCACCGTGGACAGGCGGGGGCCGTGGATCTGCTCCATTGATGGACCACTGCTCGGATTCCTCGCCGAAGGGATTCGAATGAATTCGCTGCAATTTTATCGCTAATTCTTCATATACCAGCCAGCACCTTGTAACGCAGAACGCAGACGCCGAATTCGACCTGAGAGAATGCTCGAAGTCGCTCTACTTTGGGGATTGATCTCGGTGCAGAGGTTAACCTATCGAGGGCAATGCTAAAAGCAATACCGTGGACGTTAAATGTTAAATAAGAGTCAGCCTATAGAGAGATGCTCAGATGTCAAGGGCGCGAATTGCTAGCTAGAATAAAAGGTCTCATGTGTTCAAGACTCAAGTCAACCTTATTCCAACACTCAATTTATTGCTGATCAAGGGAGAGCTTCAATGCCGACCGAGTTGACTTGTCGCTAATTTAAATTGAGATCTCACTTCATCAGACTGTCGATTTCGCAACTCACGATTTAGATTGGATTTAAAAATTTCGACCTTATTTATTTCGTCACTCGGTCACGATACTTGAGCGACTGGTAAATATGTGAGTACAACTATTGCGGTCGATTTGTTGAAACGCACGCCAGTCACCGAGAGCAGAGGTCACCGAGAGGTCACCAAGTCATGACTTCAGAATGAGTAAATGATCATCTTAATCGATGCAATAATAAGTTAACATAGTCTCCAGGTGGGAAAGTTATTAATTAGCCGCTAATTGATTCTCGTATATTTTTTTCCAGATGAACGCGAGGACGTTCAAAAAAAAGCGTTCGCGAAATGGATAAATCAACGTCTCGTACAGGCGGGGCATGAGCCGCTTAAGGATCTCTTCCTCGTAAGTTTGTTTGTTGGCTTGTTCTATGCACACATAGGATATCATCATCATCTCACCATCGTAGATTTTATGTACAGATGGTGTACCATCAATGATATTTGTCGAATAGGCGGAAAGTACAGGCTGAGCGGCAATTATAGAATACCATTGCTGCTGCTGCTGTCAATATGCTTGTTTCTCGAAGACGCCTGATGTAAATTGTCGTCCGGAATACAGCAGGAAGAACAATGAGAACTGTCAGACTTCCGGATCCTGTTAACTTGCGTTAACATGTATGCGTGTGAGTGTGTGTGTGGTGTTGAATCGCGACATATATCACATCATCAGATGGGTGCGGGTATCTGAAATGAGGGGCAAATCCCTCTGTAATTTATGAAAGATAGCTTTTTGAATTGAAATAGAATTCGGAGAGAGTGTTCACAAATAGTGAACAGAAACAACGCGATTATGTTCTCGATTATACTGTATATCGATGATATATTAAAGAGGCTTAACCCATACTGAAGTCCCGTTAGTATGGGTTCAAATCCAGCACGCATAGATCAACACAGCAGCGCAACTTAATTAGATAACTTAATTAACTTTTTATACCATTTTTTTAATAATTAATTATTTTTTTAAAATTTAATTTCTATTCATTCAAATACGAAGGAAGTATAGTCGCTCATTCTTTGCTTTATTCAAATAATCAACTCTCACAAGACGAATCTGTTTACATACGGAGCACTTCGACACGACAATACTCCGATGAGTTCGACTCGTTTTATATAGCATTACACTCCATGGATTTTTTATGCATTTTGCAGGATCTCCGGGACGGCATTCGGCTCCTCCTGCTTCTCGAGGCATTATGCGGCCGATCCCTTCCACGAGAAAAGGGCCGCCTCCGGGTGCACCACATGAACAACGTCTCGCGAGCCTTACAGGTACTCAAACAAGGTTGCCGAATACGCCATTGTTTGTATGGACTTTCATATTTATTGATTGCGATATGTATATATATATATATTATGTAGATCTTATACTGTTTCGATTTGCTTGTCCCGACTGCTCGATTTTAGGTGCTGGATTCGCAAAATGTGAAACTTGTGAACATCTCTACGAATGACATCGTTGACGGAAACTCAAAACTCACATTGGGCCTTATTTGGAGTATCATTTTGCACTGGCAAGCCCAAGACGTTCTTCGGGCTAACAAGGTATTGCATGAAGGACGACCGTGAAGAATCGGCTATCCCGATATATCTTTCACTACGTCCATAAACGAATAGGCACTCGAGACTCACCTCAATATGAACCACTGTCACCGCTGCTGCATAGCCCCACCATTGTTTCGAGCGGAAGTACCTATTTACATAACGACTAGTATATCACCGGATTTCGTTTTTGTTGTTGTTGTTGTTGTTGTTGCTGTTGTTGTTGTTGGGGTTTCATTTCGGCCTCGCTGTGTGCGTCATCAGTCAACTGGTCCGCATACCTCATTGGAGCGTACTCTGCTAGCGTGGTGTCAGGAGGTCTGCGCGAACTACACGAAGCACGTGACCGTGACAAATTTCACGACGAGCTGGAGGGATGGTTGGGCCTTCAACGCGCTATTGCATTATCATTCGCCAGAGATGTTCAACTTTGAGAATCTGTCGTCTCTCGATGAGGAGGAGAGACTGGAGCATGCCTTTGAGGTACGTAGTGAGGATTCTATATATATATATAAAACTTTCGAACAAATATATATATATATATATTTGTTTATTTATTCATTTGTTCTGTCCTTAAAATATATCCACACAGGTGGCGAGCACATCGTTCGGTATTGATAAGCTTCTTGACCCCGAAGATATGGCGGTTCCCGACCGGAAGTCCGTCATGATGTATGTCATGTGCCTGTACCAAAGACTACACCATCTAGCCCCCGCCGGAGTAAGTTTGCATGCATCGTTTTTGGTTTCTTGAACAACACTACAACTATCGTGGATTGCGTCAAACGGTTAATCAGTAGCCGCTCTAGCCGGCCTTTGAAGCTCAACAGAAGCCGGAAGGGTGACTCCGAAGAGAGCTCACAGAGGGAGAATAGTTGAGAGCCATCTAGCTAAGGGGTTACCTTTTGCAGAATCAACTATAACGAATGGAGAAATTGGTTGTCGAGTCACAGTGCCACCGAATGCCCAGCGTGTATTTAGGATGTGCGACCAAACCGAGCTAAATGTATTATGTCCTGTGTGGGAAATCAACCTTCTCGAAAGCTGTACAGGATTAATTACCACGCACAGCATACAGTACGATAGGCAGTTGGTGCGGCAAGGGAGTACGGGTTCCCGAATCGGAGTAAGGGACGATGAATGTGTTCTAAAAAGTTGTGAGGATGCGGTCGCCCGTAATATTGACCGCGTTCTAGAAGGTTGGTTGGTTGGGTTTTTTCAACCCATGCAGAAGCATTGATTGACTGTATCAACCATGTGAAGTCCCGTTAGTATGGGTTCAAATCCAGCACGCATAGATCAATACACTAGCGCTACCATATCTCAAATGTTATTATAGTAATTGTTGCATTTGTCCTCAATGCTAGTTATGAAGCCCTAACGCTCGTCAATCCGCCTTACGAAGAATGGCACGTCGGCGCAAGGCGCCCGTTGAACAACGCTGGCCAAGTTGGACTGACCCTTCCTGTGGCGTTGCGCTCTCGTCTCGACCCGTCGGCGGCAGCACCGCTAACCGTCGACTTAAGCGAGGCAAGAGCCCACGGGAGCGTGCCTCGCCGGAGACCCGCTTCGGCAGCGCGTGTTCGTTAGCCCAAGACAGCAAGCAGTCCCGTAGGCGGCGTACGCTCTCGTCGTCGATGGGAGAGACGTCGCGGGTCCGCGCCGATCTCGAGCTGGCACTAGCGTTAGCAAATTGCCGTAACGCGACAATGTGTTTAGTAGTCGCCGCTATGAGGGGGCTGTGTGGCTCTGCGACTGTGTGGTTTGTTCGTTTGTCATTGACCGCGGCGACCGGTTTGACAGTGAATTCAATATGAGGCTGAGCTAGCGTCGACTTTTAGTCTTCCCTCTGTACTACGGGGTGGTCCGTTTGCTTTGCCGGTGGCGACGGCGGAGGCGGCGGAGGCGGCGACGGCACGTGAGTGGTCATAGCATGGACCTTTCTCCTGTTGTGGTCGTCGCGCGGTGCCAGCCTCGTCGTGGGTCTCCTCGATGCGAAGCGAGAGACGTCGAGAGAAGAAAGCCGAGAGAAGGGCGGACATGACGATCTATCCATAGGCGCAGCAGTGTTATAGTAGCAACAGTATCCTACTCGCCAATTGGTGGTACGGATATGCGTGTGTGTGTGTGTGTCTATCGCTGCGTATCGCTGTGTGCGTCTACGCCACACACGGCCCACCGGGATGTTCGGGGGACTCGCGCGCGCTCAAATACTACTGCAATAGTTTTACTGCGCTCTATAACGCTACGAAGGCTACACTATTAGAGTACAATGCGGTGGTTATTATGAGCCACGTTATTATGAGCCGACCTGCTTTGAATGTGTCGACGTCTAGCGACTGCCGATACCACAACTCCTACGATTGCCCTCGGGACGCCATATCTCGGGTTCCTTTCAACGAGCTCTCTGCGCACCCGGTGGCTGTGGTGGACGTGCCATGGCTTATTGTTTGTACTAGTTGCTCGATTCATTGGGCGATTCATTCAAAGCTATCTCATGCGAGCCACTTGAAGCAGTGTGGCTCTCCGGGGTCGGTCCGCGCGGCTCGTGACTCCCTGCTACCGGGTCCGTCTGCGGTCTGAGCCAGTGGAAAAACAAGGAAGGGTCTCTCGCTCGCGTCGTACTGACCGTGAAACGCGGCTGAGACCGCTGAGTAGTTCGTCCATCCGCCGTCGCCGCCGCCGCCGCCGCTCCGGCCATCGCCGTTGTCGTTCAGCGCTGCTGCGGCTGCTGCTGCTGCCAGGGATAGCCTTTGGGTGTTTAACGCCAACGGCTCTACGCCGTCCCCGCCGGTTTCGTGACGGCAGAGGCGCGAGCACATACGCCATCGGGTGCGAGCTCTTTCGGTATTTTTTCCTCTTTCTCTCGCTCTCTCTCTCTCTCTCCCTCTCTCTCTCCCTCTCACTATTTGTCTGGCAAACGTCTCGTGGAGAGACATTCCGCCAGTGGAACAGACTGATCGATAGACCACCGGTGCTTTGACTCTACGATTCTCTCCTGCTATAACAAAAACTGTGCAAAACTCGATCATAGGCCGTGTACAATATAGCCGAGCGCATGCCGTGTGTGCGCTGACCGAGAGTGCGAGCATCGGTCAATGAAGAGCGATCGCTGGACCACTAAAGAGAGAGATTGAGAGATTGATAGAGAGAGAGAGAGATTGATGACGGGCTCGAATAAGCGAGGGAAGCCGTCTGCGACACTTCCACGGTGTGAACAGTGCGGACGAGCGAGCGGGCGGCCAACAGCACGGGTACATTTATTGTGGACAATCGTCGTCAACGTGGCCTTACCGGGATCGCGTAGCGAAGAAGAAAGGAACGCTAAATAGTTATTATATATCGTGTTAAGTGTCAGCCGGGGCGAGACAGGCGACCCCCACGGCGACGAACGATTACTGCATGCGGCGCTGAAATGCCCATACGTTCGCTAAACAAACGCGAGAAAAAAACGCTCCACAAATGACCGAATTTCGGTGCGTAATAATGAAATAGTGCCCTTCAAATGAACTGCTCTTCGAACGCTCGACGGAATTGTGTGAATGATTTTCGTTCGGTCCCGTAGAATTGTCTTGTCTCGCTTTCAGCGAAAGTGGATACGGCGTGGAAATTCGATCGACAAGTGGCTTACACAGTGGATTCAACAGACGTTCTCGCCGGTGGCGTATCATTGCGTATATATGGCAGAGTCGTATTCGATTGTATAACGAGACTGATCTGAGCAGATCTGATCGGAACCGAGCTGATCTGAACTCTTTGTCACTGACGGGCTGATCGATGGCCTAAACGTTGTTGTTATTGCCTGTTGCTGCTGCTGCTGTTATTCCGGATACTGTACAATGATTGCGTTGTCGTTTCTACACAACGTTGTTTTTCTGATTGGAAATTTGCGACTGTCTAGTTGACTAGCCGAGTGATTAGTCTTCGGATTAGGACCGTTTATCCGTCCGGTTGTCGGTGACGGCGCGTAACCGGGACAGCGATGGTGAGTGTGGCATGATACCACCAACGAATAATATAGCAAAATAGAGAAAGAGATTGTTTCCAGGAGTCGTTCTCATTATACGTGTGACTGGTTATTTCGAAAACGTCGGGTGCCGCTGGATATTCGAGCCCGGACACACACACACACACATATATATATATATATATCTATGCACACTTGGGTGTCTACATGGCCAGACGACCGTTGGATGGTATCGCTCTTCGCCATTCCAGGTTGCTAAGTCATCGCCGGCGCGTGCTCATTCACGATCGCCTGAGTCGTCCACCGTCAATAGCCGGTGTAGTGCATTCTTCTCTACCTAAAAGCTAAGCAATCGCCGCATTCTGCTATTCGTTGATGAAATCGACGAACGGATTTTTTGCTTTATAATGTCGGCGTCGACGGTGGCCGCGTTATCTTTCAACCTTCCAGGGGCGAAACGAGAGCATTCGTGCACCACGAATGGCAGGCCACGAATGTATGCGATATTTCAATCTGCTGGCTACGGTTTATCGACGTCGTGGTGGTTCAAACGACGCGTTTTCGGCTGTGGTTGTTGTTGCTGCTGCTGCTGTAGACGGCGGCGGCGGCGGCAGAGGAGGGATGTTTAGCAGAGAGGCAGGATGGGAGTGGTGAAATGCAATATTGCTATATGAGTTAGGTTGTAGAATATCGGTAACAATGTGACCACATACGGTTGCAACTAGACACAGCGACAAGCTCACAGGTGCTGCTACTGCTGCTGCTGGTGGTGCTCTCGTTGCTGGTGGTGTTGTTAATCGAGTCGCGACGCTGGTGGCGCCAGCGGACCAGGATCGATGGCCGGCCGCCTCGTCCAGAGTAAACTTCGCCATTTTATGGGATACTTTGCTTCTATTCGGTACGATCGCGTGAGCCGATGTAGTCAGCGTTGACATACTGCGTATACGTAATAGATTTCCACGACGATTCATCCAAGTGTTTAGCTTTACACTGTTTATTTATCTATCTAGCAGATACTACTGCTGGCAGAGCGCGTGGGGGGGAGGGAGGGGGTGACCAGTGTCTGGATGCGTATACTCCGCAGACGTTGAAGCCAAATACGGCCAAGGGACGACTCGAGAAAGTGACTCATTCGCACTTCGCTCGAGGTGCACTCTGCGGCTAGCGAGCTTAGCACCCGGTGGCCTTGGGGCGGTGCATCCGTGTGCGACTACTTTCCAGTCGGAGGAGACAGATGTAGGTGAACACAGGGGTTTGTTCGGCCCCCACCCCATTGCACATCTTAAAGGGGCCAGTCTTATGAAGCAATGCCGAAAGTAGTTGTACCGTGGACTGAGATAAATGTTCACTATGCTTATGCGGCTGCGAGTCAGCCCGGAAAATGTGCGGCGGTCCGCTTACACTCTACCGGGGTGTGTTTGTAAAGCGATTATCTAGAGAGATGCTAAAATAGTCCAATGCACGTTTACTTCGTTCTCCACCCACCAAGCTCGAAGTGATGTCTGGTCACAGGAAAGACAAAGCATCGTCTCGAAATGAGCTAATCAACACGACTGACTAATTGACCGAAGCTCACTTGCCTTCACAGCAAGGGTGTTCTTCTTAGAGCGTTCTTAGCGCTTGTGATGGAATTGTTTCGCGGAAAGCGTTTCACAACACCAGATGACGGTGGTACACCGACAAGCCTCGTGTTCTCAGTCGAATGAGCATGTATTCCTCTATTATAAATGCGTAATGTTTAGTCAGGCAGAGCGTCCCTTCTCAGCTGAGGCTCCCTGTGGTCGGTTAATCTGCTCTACACTTGGAATCTAAAACGAATCTGATGTGTATTAGGTGCGTGCTTGCCGAACATTTTTCTTGCATGTTAGTGTGGCCTTTTTATTGCAATCGCACGTATGCCGTAGTGACAACGTACGGCGTTAACTATTCTGACTACGGAACGCGATCACCCGAACTCACCGAGCGATGCTCAATATGAGAATAATCATAAGAATATTAGAGAGGACTGTAGTTGAATAAAACGAACAGAACACATTGCTAGTCATCATTAGATTTTCTTTTTTTTTTTTGGAACACACTGTAAAATGCATACGCACTTACCCCGAGCTTTACTGTGGATATAAAGAAATACTTTCATTATTTTGTTGCTCATGCTAGATTTGTAGATTGGTTTCCTTAAAATATTTTAATAAAAAAAACACGATCTACTTGACAGCGTGGGCATAAGTGGTTCTCCGTCCGTCAGCTATAATTGCACATTGTGTCGGTTTTTTTTATGTGAAATAGGTATACGTTGCAGTATGACGAGGATATGCGCCATTTCAAGGGGCTCGAATTTGCGGTCTCCGGCTTTTTACAGCCAGAGACTTAGCCTTCATGCGAGCGATCAGGCAAAGCGGACGTGTCCTATATATATACCTAGTTTTAGGTGTGTTTTGTCAATTTCAATATAGCCTGCTGCCTAACCCCGACCTTTTTGCGGTCGTTCCCAATTGTCTGTGGGGGTCGTAGATCTATTCTGGGTGAAGTGTAATGTGTCGCGGCCAAAATTTAACCGTGCCATTCTAATCATATATTATTATCATATATTATTATCCATTGGGCACATACAAATCATATATTATGCTTGGTTATTATCATTATTATTTTCTATAACCACGGTTCAAGGCGAAGAGCCATGGTCCATAGCTCCAGAGTGAAAAAAATGCACAAAGTTGCAGTAGCAAGTTCCTGACATGAAACGTCAGCTGGGGGTCAAGCAGCTGTGTTTCTTTTGTGCCACGGGTCTATCAGTTGCTGTAGTCCTGTCGCCAAGTCACAATGTTGTTCATGTTTGTTGATTAGTTACTTCCGAGAGTGTTCGGCCTTGCCAAGCCATTGATGGTGCATAAAATAACAGCTACCTTTTCATCTCCTGCTTTTTGTCCTCTGTCCGCGAAGGCAAGCGCGGCCAAAACAGCGACCCTGCAGGGTTACAAGGCCTTGCTGGAGGAAACGCTTTCTCGACTCCTCGAGGCTGAAGAAAGGATTATGAACGCACCCGAGGCTTCGACGAATGAAGATGTTGAAGTCGTTAAGCAAATGTACTACGAACATGAGGTATTGGAGATGTCTCGTTTTCTTTGGGTTGGGACTTTTTCTAGGCCTGCTTTCTTGGGGTTCATAGATAAAACTCGAGCGTTTTGCATTAACCGATCTCTCATCAGCTTTCTGTTCCTCTCAACGTGGAGAATATCCCTTACTTTTGTATAACTCACAGTACTATGTGTTAGTATAGGCGGAAGCAAGTGCTTGCTTGCAAACGCCAGCTGCCTAACGAATGGCCAATTGAAATGGCAATTTCGGGGCATTCTTTGTTAGATTAGCGGCTTAAACTCGTACAATGTGCCGTCAGCAATTGTTGTCTTATTTACTGGATTCGTTTCTTGCTGTGTGTGGTAGGCTTTCATGCAGGAAGTTCGCAGACAACAGGAAAGTGCTGTCGACGTCCTCCGACAAGGACGGTCGATATTGAAGAATGGCTCTATCCCGCTGCAGGAGAGTGAGGCGAAGGACCTTAACGCAGAGATATCCTACATCAACGACAAGCTCCAGGAGCTACGAGATCACATCACTCAGCGGTACCATATCGCAAAATATACGATGTCCTTTTGCAATTCATTAAAATGATAATCAGATATCAGATAATAATCAAATATCACGAAATCGGATAGCTCAGAGATATGATCTGTACGCATGCACGTAACACGTCCCACTCGGGATTAAGCCGCACTGGGCAATCGTAGTTAGTCGCTCCGCGCTCGCTTATTCCAGACAAACGAAGCTGTACGAAGTCTTGATGAAGCTCCAGCAGCAACAGCTGACCAAACTACGCAACTGGCTTACGGAACGGGAGGACGCTCTAAGCACGATCGCCCAGCCGGGTCCGGATTTCGAGTCGACATCGAGACAGGTGGACATTTTGCAGGAGTTGCAGGAAGCCATCGAGCAGCAGCAGGAGCTTGTCACGTCACTTGCGAACATGATCATCAATGTTGACGATCCGGACTTCACCGATCTCGAGGATCAGCTGACGGCCATTGGGGAAAAGTGAGTCGACGCTTTTTCGGCGTTCAACGAGAATTCGTTGCGAATCAGATTCACGATAGACCGAGGTGCTCATAGATATACGTAGTGATAGATGGGAACGTCTGATGGAGTATGATTTTGACGTGATGTGAAATGTTCCTGGCTCAACCGATGGCCTCGTGCCACTGCGGTTGGGAGTGCGAAGGGACATCTTTCGAGTTTGACATTGCTATACGCAATACGAGTAGTATCGTCGAAGGTTATCACGACGTAGGCTGACCACGTGGCATCATGCTGAACTGGAAAACCCCTCTGATCTCACGCATTCATTTGTGCATTCAGATACACGGTGTTCTGTCAGCTCGTCGAGGAGAACGGGGTGAAGCTCCATCAGATGCATGCGGTTCTTCAGCTGATGATCTTCGAGGAGGAGTTCTTCTCGCAGTGGTTTCAGGAGAAGGAGGCCATCCTGACAACGCTGGAGGGGCAGGTTAGCTCAGGAGCGGTGCAGGATGACGCGTCGGTGATTCAGAGTTTGCAGAGTATCGCCGAAGCGCTGAACAGCGAGAACACTCGCCTGACCCAGCTGTGTCGGCAGCTTCAGCTAACAGCCGAGAAGCAGGATAAGGGCTGCCAAGCTCTCGTCGAACTCACGAAAAGGTGTGACGCCTTTCTTCGCCGAATTTCACCGATTTTGTTTAAATAATTTTTTCATATTATGATTCGTCACTGTGTTCCACTGCATTGTATCCTTGTAGTGATTATTGACGGGGAGCATACGCGGCGTTTTGAGCTGTCGTAGAGATCTCGTATTGGATATATTTGTCGTCACGAGTTGCTGTCAAACAGTTGCCACGCAGCGGTAATAATTGTGCGTTGGCAACGACCCTCAAGTTCCCTATATATATATATATATATATATATATATATATATATATATATATATATATGGAGCGTTGTTTTCTTATGTGTCCAGGGCTGCGGCTCGGTCGATAATTATATTTCCACAATCAATTCGTGTTTTCTTCATGATCCTTTACCATCAACCCTTTGCGGCAGGTGCGATGTCATTGTGTGTCGGTGGGACGCGCTGATCGATCGAATGGACGAGTTGGCTCGCCAGGTGGTGTCCCGAAATAAGGACAAAAGCAATCTCTGGTTGAAGAAAATGCAGCTTGCACAGCTGCGAAAGGACCAAATGGCTGGAAAGGACCAGGTAAATTTCAGGGGAATAGAGGCGGCGGGGGTGGGGGGTAATTTCTCTCGTGTGCCAACGACCATTTGCGTTGCTCACTATAACCGGACGATGCCTTTGTCTAAATCCTCATTGACTATCGACGTCACCCCCTGCGCCCTCTCGGCGATCCCGGGAATTTTCTCTCTGTTTTTGTTATTGTTCATGCATCTTACATGTCGGTTAGTTTGCGAGTCGATAACGACACGTTTTACGTGGCCTGTCCGTGGCTTGATCGATGCGTTCGCAGGTGGAGTCTGTCCAGGCAAGCAGCAGTAAGAAGCGCAAACTGGAGCGGGGTGGAGTGTCGCGAAAGAGTTCCTTTTCCGAACTGACCAAAGAGGTTTCGCTTGCATTTAACGCGCTGAATCGTCTCGAAACGCTGGTGGGCATCACGGGTGAAGGTGGCCGCGTCGGCACCTTCTGGGAGGGCATGGGCGCTGAGGAGCAGATTCGTAAACTCGACGAAGCTGACAAAATCATCAAAAAGACTCGCCTCGAGATGACCGTCCAGGAGGCGAGATCCGCCCTTGATGAGCATCTCAAAGACAAGGGTGAATATGCGAGAATAATACGAGTGTTTATTTAATAACAATAATATTTATTTATTTATTATTCATATGTTATAACGTTGATTGATGATAATGAGTGAAAATGTGTTGTTACAAAATTACCGAAGTGAATACCTAATGGTCATATATTCATAACAAAAATTGACAAAGGGACCTCGAGAAGATGCTTGCTACTCCGTATCCTCCATCGGTTTATTGTTGTCCAGAACCCCTCGAGAAATATAGTTGCCCTTTTTTTTTATCGATTGCGCTGTATTTATTCGCTAAATTATCTGCTCTCCGCCACGGCCGATGTTTGAAGTGGGGTCAAAATATTTCATTGGGGAGTTGAAATACTTCATTGTCGTTGCTAGTGGCTAATGCGCGATGCTACAAGACGTATTTCCCTATGTGTTGACGCTTTGACGCGCGCGCGCACACGATCAGCGAGTGGATCAGACGACATTTCATACCGCCCACATTGCTCACTGCTCATTCGTTTCATCCTCGCGTTGAACGTTGGTGACAGTGGCTGACGAAAGCGGCGACACCCTGAAGCAGAAGTCGGCCGAACTTGAACAACGCTGGCTGGCCGTGCAGTCGCTGGTGCGCTCGCAGAAGGAGCGAGCACTTGGCCTCTTGGATATCGAGAATCTGAAGGGTGGTATGGACATGCTTGTTAAGGACATCGAATCGAAACGGCGGTTTATCGATTCTTGTGAAGAGCTCGTCATTGAGGATGACACCCAGGAGCCGCCCAGCGGTCGTGACGAGGTCAACATCACGAGAATGCTTCGAGAGTGTCAAGTAAGTTGGTGAAACTCATGATATCGCTGAAGGCACGAATGTTCATTAGCCTCGAGAACGTTGCTATATGTTCCCACTATTGCATTTATGCCTACCTATTAGGGCAATATGCAACGAAACCATGCAACCATGTATTGCTGCTGATGCTGTCGTGCTTGATTCGAGCTGATTTTGAAATTCTCTTCTATGAGATTGTTGTTCTTCACTATAAATAAATAAACTTTTCGGGCTGATGCACAGCGAACATTTAACGTCCACGGTACTGCCTTCGGCATTGCATCATAAGACGTTGTTGTTCTTCACTAATCATATATGACTATATATATATTGTCATGCACTAATCATATATATATATATATATATATATATACAGATATAATAACCCACAGCGTCTGGGAACATAATGCATAAAAAAACAAAAAAGAAAGTCACATACTGACCTTAGACATTCGTACATTTGCGTCCAAGCGACTACAGTCCCTCTCCGGGACCTCTGTGCGGCGTGGAAATCGTTTGTTTGTCTGTTCCATCGATTCACGGCGTTCGTTGCAGATGAAACGAGTGCAATGATTAATCATGTGTTTCTTCATTAATTGCTTGGCCCTCATTTTAGCAACGGCTGGCTACAGCACACAAACAGAAGGAACAAGTTCAGGAGCTATCGCAGAACGCCACCGATACCCAAGCCGCTCGGCCACTTTTAGCCGGCAACTCGGTGTTTGCTGAGTTCCAGGAAGTTGTTCAGGAGTGGCATGACACACACCTCGAAATGGAAGAACTAGAGAGACAATTACAGGCGTCGTTACGCGACGGCCCCCCGCCGAAACTGCTGAAAAGTGTCTCTCTGCTTGACAAATGGATCGGTGGCATTAACGCGACCCTGCTTGGGGACTCGCTCGCGGTGAAATCGTTGGAGCAAATGGAGGAGCAGCTAAAGAACTATATGGTACGATTGCTTAGCTAGAAAGATCCGATCACGTATGTCTTGTTGTTGTTGTTGTCTCTGTAGAGGAGAAATACAGCGGTGCGAAGCTGACCGGTTTTCAAGCCTTCCTTAATTAGTTAGCTGCGTAAAAGCGTTGAGTACACGGGAAAGCAACTATATTTATTTCGCGTATAGACGAAGAATTAAGCAAAAACTGCGCGCGACACAATATAGTGTACGCGTCGCCGAGACTCATAACATCGTAGCCAGCTTAGCCGTTGTGATAATGGCATACGCAGGATACGATTTACGAACGCGTGCGTGTCTCTATTTATGTATTCAGATGATATCTTTCTTGTATTTTGTGCTGTGTCCTTGTGGTTCGACAGGACTTTCAGGAGCAGGTGAACAAAGAAGAGAGCAACCTTCACGAGTTGAACAATACCGCCGAGGATCTGCTGCGCGTCGAACACGAGAGACCCTGGGCTGAGCCGTTCGAGCGACACCTGGCGAAGATGAATCAGTGTTGGCACAGCGTCACCAACACGCTAGCCGAACGCATCCGTGTATTTAACAGGCACGTGGACACGTTGCGCAGTTTCCGTGACGAGATGGACTCGATCAATGCGTGGATGGACGGCATCGGCGAATTCGTCGAGGACCGCGACAAGCGCTGGAGTATGATTGACCTCGACAAACTCGAGGGGCTGCTCGATCAGGCGCAGAATCTGCGATCGGACATCGCGTCGCTACAGCCGAATGTTGACAATGTCAATCATTTGGCTGGCGAAATAACGAAACTAGCCGAGCCGGCGTTCGCAATCGACCTTCGGAAAAGCGTGACAGCCATGAATCAGCGATGGACGAAGATCACTGACGAGGCGAAGTTGAAGGCGTCCGCATTGAAAGACGCGATTCATACGAGTAACTCGATAACGGAGGAACTCCGTAACCTCTACAGGTGGATCGAGCAGTTTGAGAAGGTAACCAATCGGAGATGGTAGAACAAGGCAGAATTCATGATTGGCGGTAATGGTCCCACGTCGACATTGTGGGCCTGGACGTCGACGGAGTCGACGGAATAATTATGGTGGGATACTCCTTATGAGTGCTCACTGTTGACTCATGTCATATTGTGAAGTGCTTTCTGGCTGCGAGGTGACCCTACGCCTTTTTCGACTGGTGGGCGCAGGTCAATTGTGTGCGGAAGTGCTTCTACCACGAAGTAATATATATATATATATATATATATATATATATGTAATTGAGGACGATTTATAAAAAGGTTTTGCGGCCTTTTGTCGAGTTGTTACATATTCGCGCCGACTGATAAAACGAACGAGAAGCATTTCATCACAATCATTATATTGTGTTTTATAACAAGAACGGTTCACAATTACTTTACGATGAACGGGTTGAGCTCCGCGAATACAGTTTACAATATTGCTAGAACAATGTCTCATTTCATGTGTCCTATGCTGCTTGTGAAGGAAACATTTCCAACGACGCCAATGGAGCTCGGGATCGATGTGCAGACCCGCGTCAAGCATCTACAAGCGCAACGAGAAAAGAAACAAGCCAAAGATCGCGCACTGGAGAAACTCGAACGACAGATGGCGCAGATGCTGACGGCTGGTAAATTAGAAGATGTCGAAGATCTGAAGGAGGATCTTGACACGATAAAGGTGACCTGGAAAGAATTGGATAACCGGCTAGACAAGATGGAGGAAGCTTTGAACGGCGCCTTGCCCAAACTGGCAACATTTAAAAGTGAGTTAAGGCAAGGTGTAGCCAACACCGCTGTACATTGACAAGAAATCACTGTTCTCGGCTCCATACGATTGCACTGATAGATTGAGTTGTTGTCAGAGATTCAAGGACCGCAATTCGTCCCCAGGACCATCTTTGTTACTCCTACTAAAGCACAGATCACAACCGTGAACAGATAGTTATATATAACAATATTTGGTGGGTGTCAAATGAAGAATCAATAACTTTAAGCTTCTACGATATCGCGCTGTACCCCATATGCTGATTATCTAGGTGTCCTTCAACGATTTCGGTTGAAAGGCTCACTGAGTATACGATAATTTCTCGAACTGTAAATGGTGCTTCCGATCACAAAGGCAATACAATGGTCGTCCGATGAGCTTAGCTAAGCCCTTCTCGATCCGTGTTCTCCTTCAACATTTCCAGATCTGATCGTGATGGAAACGGAATGGCTTAATCGGCTCGAGAAGAAACTCAGAAAGCCTCCGCAATCGGCTCTAGACGCCGAGGAGTCATCCGGATTGCTTGACGTAAGTGCAGGACCCCTCCTTAAAATCAATCTTGTGTTTGCAAGTTGTGCGTTTGGCTTTCTCGCACTCGTCCAGAAGATCGTCGCATCATAAGGCCATTGGCTCTATTTCGAGGCCCAGGTTTCTACATGCTATTAGATAATCAGGTGTACCGCATTGCTTGCATTTATTTATCGTTATGATTGCAGGAGCTAGAAACGTTCATGAAATCCGCAAAGGCCGAGCGTATACGAGAGATTTCGCACATTCGTGACGATCTTCTCGGACTCAATGTGATGACGGAATATGTTAGAACCGAAGCTGACCGGGTCCTCGAACGCAGTCGTGAGCTTCGGAAGCAGGCCACCGAAGGCATCGAGTTCCTCGAGCGTTCTATAAAGGAGGCTCAGGACACGGAGGATAGGATCACGACATTGACGAATTATATTGCTAAGAGCGAGGAGGCTCTTAAGAAGGACATTCCCAAGGAGGATATGGAGCAAGAGTGGGACGACATGGTCAGGGTGAAGGAGATCATCGATATCCTTCTCGCCCGCGCCAAGGACTACGCTGGCGAAGGCCGAACGGAGGCAGCTGGGAGGATCTCGGAACGTGTCGAAGTGTTTGCCAAGAGGCATACGGCCGTGGTGACGAAACTACGCGCGGGTCTCGTGCCAGCTGATTTCGAGGAGAAGCTTACCGGCGTGGAGGCGTCGCTGACAGCCGTCGAGACAACGTCCAAAGACGTTGAGCTCACGAGTCACGAATCAGAGCTCATCGAGCAGCAGCTGCAGAGGTGCATGGATCTCTATGGCGTGCTGAGTACCATGAAACCCGACATGGAGCTGTTAATCCGAAACGGTCGGACGTACACAGCGTACTACAAGGATCCGGCAGCTCTTAATCGAAGGCTCGATGACATCAAGGAACGGTACAACGTGCTTGGTGACAGTGTGCCGGCAACCAAAGTGATGTTAGAGGAGGCACTGGGTTACTCGAGAGAGGTTGAGGGACTCTACAATGGCCTAGCACCCTGGCTTGACCAGGTTCGACTAGACTACTTCGAGCCGGAGTATGTTCAGGTGCGTTGTATTTATACTACGATTCAATGACGAACGGACGGATTCGGACTCCCATTGAACCAGTCGGCCTATTCGAACTTAGTGTGACCTCTCTTGTTTCTGGTGAATGCCTTCTTTTACGGCAATCGTCTAAACCTGTCAATGTTTTGACAATTTCATTTGCAGAAAATTCAAGGCGAACTGGACCAACGGCGACAGCTGTTCCATAAACTGTTTGAGCGGTTCGACAAGCTGAACGCGTTATCGAAAAAAGATCTCGCGCTTCTGAAGAAATCGATTGAGCCTTTAAAGGAGTGCTTCTTCGAGGCGGAGCGAATGTTCGCCGTCGAGAGGCGTGCCGAAGTGCGGCTGATGCTAGACAGCTTTAATGGCAACTGCATGCGGATCAAGACGTGGCTCGAAGGAGCCGAACTCTATTTCGAAGCCAAGGAGGAGTACACGTCGTCGCCGGCGGGTCAACGCCGACTTCATGGCCTGTACAACGAGATGCACGAGCTCAACGAGGCGGTGAAGAAGCTGCGCGAGGAGGCCATCGAACTGATACGAGCAGATGACCGTTACACGCTGCTCGTGCAACCACAGCTGGCGCGATTGAGCGAACGTTGGAACGCCATGGTTGACCGGTTACGAGAGAAGGCCGGCGCGGGACGGGAAGATATCCTTGTCGAGCTGAAAGCCTTCCTGGAACGAATGGAAGCCGTGGAACAGCGGGTGAACGACATATGTCTGATTCAGAAAGACGACAACGTCCTGGATGAATGCGACACATTTGCTAGGGTTCGTACAGAGAGAGAGAGAGAGAGAGAGAGAGGGAAAGACAATCTTTATACCATGTGTGTGTATGTATATGTTATCTATTGATATTGATCATGAAGTTAATAGTGATCAGAAAGTTGCTCCCAGTCTCAATACGCGTTCAAATGAGTTGAGAACTTCTTATCGCAGATGTTTGTCCAGTGTGAATATCGTTATGTGACTCATCTGTACTAGAATCGAAATGGACCCTCTCCGCCGTGTCAAGGGGAAAACTTTTAGCGGGGGGTTTGAATGTTGAGAAGTTTCAAATATTGCAAAAAATCAAGGTGATCTCTCAAGCTTGGAGCTTTCGGTGCACGCCTTCTCATCACAGGAGGATCTATTAACGATGGAAATTAAGGAAGCAGGCTGTTGAATCAATGACACATCGTCAACGATAGTTGATTATCAGACATCGTATCCATTTTAACGGACCTTCTCTCTTCATAATTCTATGGGGTAGATTTTATTCAACTGAAAATGAATTCTTTTTCTACAGAACCTGAGCGCCGAGACCGTGGTCATGGATGCCGCGGCAGCAGAGCTAGACAAGAAGGTGACCCTGAGCGGAGTGTTCACTGACGAATGGCCCCAGGTGCGCGAACGATGGCTGCGATGCCGTAAGATGATGGAGTCTACCCAGAAGAGAGCGGAGGACGCTCAGGAGAAATGGCGCACCTTCGATATCGATATTAAAGACAAACACGAAGCTGTCAAGAAGCTACTTGCACGGCTCGTTCAGGCGATGGAGAACCTCAAGAACGGCGCAAAGGATGTACGTGCTAAAGACATACACGCCTAGTGTGCCACGTTACATGTTCCACGCATTGCACGCATTTAAGTGAACTCTGAATTAAAATCTAACCATTTTTATATGACTCTTCTAAAAGTAAACAGTTAGCTAATCGAAGGTCGGATGCCGTTGCAGCCGGCAGACGAATATGGTAGGCAACAAATCGCTCGAATATGGTAGGTCGTGCTCGGATGGTTCGGTCCTCAATATAGTGCTGTATGTTATCGCTGGCCATGTCATGTGGTATACTAACGGATGAGATCTCACGTCATTCTGGTGTAGAATTCGCTTGAGAGTGCGGCCCGCGTCGGGGACGAAGTTAACTCGGTGAAGAAGAAGGCGCAGGAGCTCCAGGATCTCGGAATACCTTCGAACGCCATCCGAAACAAGCTTGGCAACCTTACGTTGATTTGGAGCCGAGCGCAATCACAGATTGCCGAACTAAAAAACCTGCGTCGTATCTCAAGCTCTCATGTCGATGTTCATCCACCCCGAGAGGATGAAGCTGGCCGAATCAAGTACTCGACCCCGCAACGGCTGGATAGCGCCTACAGTTCGCCTACCTCGAGCTTGGCCGAGTATAAGGACAAGCTGAACAACCTGCGCGATGTGTTGTCTCATTTACAGAGAATGCTAGCCGATGAAAATTTCACCGAGTTTGGCATTGCCCAGCAGGAATTACTTCAGGTAGGCATTTTTTGTTAGTTGCTTGAAATTTCGGTTAAAATCGTATCTGATTACGCATTGGGACAAAGACGATCATTGCTAAAATATATTACGCAGCCTTGAATGGCAGATTTGGGAGGTCAACACTTGAAACATAATTCGTTACGTACAATTGATGGAGGGAGACGTGTTTGGTAAGCAAGATGGCTAACAAAACTAACGGCGCCGTGCGGCTTTTACGTGCGTATTTTATAACGATGATGATAATTAATGATTAGTACTGACCTGAACGTATAATGTAAGACCGCATAGATTCTGTACGCAAGCATCCTGTGGGATTCGAACCGGAGACCGTGTAGTGTCTCCGCTAGGCTACTCCGGTGGGCATATATTGCATGTTTAAATCGACTTCACCTGAGGCTCGCGCGTCGCGTATCGAGCGTGCTCGATACATTACGTGGCTTGCAGGACGGCTTGCCCTGCAATCGCCCGACTCACGCCAGGCATCGCATTCATCCTTTATGGGACATACACTCGCCTCATGACATTACATACCGCTCGAATTAAACCCAGTCAGTGTGCCTCGTCTCGGTGTCCTGTTCTCTTGCAGACGATCAAGGAGTCCATTGACTCGCTAAAGGTCCCGATCGACAACACCAAAATGGAGCACAAGACCGTCGATCCAGCGGACGATGACGAGTCACACGAATTGACCACTCTTGTCGAAGGCCTCCTCGAACAATGGAGCGCGCTGAAAAGCTCCTTCGCTACCGTCAATGAACGCTGGCTGAAGAACAAAGAGACCTGGCTACAATTCAACTCGAAGCATAAAAAATTCACTCATTGGCTCGACACGATCGAAGCAAACATAAAGGAGTCAACCGAAAACGGCCGTCTGCAATTATCGCTACTAAAGAAAAAGATGCCGGTAAGTGTGGGGTTACTGCATATATATATATATATATATATATATATATATAAAGTCTTTCGGTGCGTATAGGCAGATAATCAAATATCATAATATATAATCATAGCAACATATGTAGATGGAATTTATACGAAGGTGAGATTTCAAACGCTTGGAGACATAAGGCACCCCTAGTTGACCAAGGCCCGTTATTAAACATTTTTAGCAGGGGCATGAGTCATTGGCTCGGACGTGAGTGGATACACACTGTGGATTAAACAATTCTATGTCTCTTTTACATTTAGTTCTATGGGAAAATCTATAATAGAATATATAATACCTCTCAAATACTATCCGGCAATTTTAGCGAGTGAACAAATACCTTATACACTATGTATTTATATATATATATATATGCCCTACAGTGGCACGAGAGTTAGCTGAGTTGAGACTGTGAGCTTGGGCAAATTAATCGAGATATGATATTAGATGATAATAATAATAATCATCATCATAAACTTTATGTACTTTTTACCATTATTTCCCATTTTCATCAATACATACAATACTCGTGGCAACAGTGGCCCGGGAGATGAAAGTTTAATATACCCAGCAACGCATCTACCCTCCTGTTTGTTTGAACCGGTCGACTCCTCGAGGCAAAGCTCCTAGAACCTGTATTTAGTCCATTGATCTAAATACAATATTGAATGGACTTTTAGTGATCTAGCTTTGTTTACTCTACTCAGAAGCTGAGCGCATAGCCTAGCGACGTTGCTCATTTGAGATCACATTTTCTGCAGAGTTAATTATTGACACGAACTGAAGAGATTTCGTGAGAGGGGCGTGGCCGATGTGCCGTGGTGTGGCCATTATGTACTTAGGGCCTCTATTTGATAAGCACACTCTTTTTGCCATGTTTTCGTGCCATGCATCCTCGAGAGAATTGCTACTTCGAAATTCAACGAGACGTGCTGCACAACGTCATCTTGTACGCGAAAATGAACAGGAATCTTGGCGGTTATTGTCGACACAGAAGTCTAAAATCCAACCTTGAAATAGAATTGGACGATGGCGGATTGTTACTTGATACAGATTACGAATAAGAGCAGAATAATAATAATAATAATAATAGTAGCTAGAGAATTGTCGAATCTCTTTGCTGAGGATGAACGGCGAATGATAAACAAAGGGTGTTTAGTAGACAGGTAGACACCGTATCGAAAAATTAACACGTAGATTGCACCGCTCCTTTAAGTTTGGCGGAGCACACACGGCTCCGAGGTATTTTTCCATACTTGGCTGAGCAAATAAGGAAAAATACTTCGTTCAGAGATTACCTCAGTGCTATGAAGCCTCCAACCCCCGGGGCAAGCAACTCGGGGGCATCGAGACCCCCGGGTGGGCACGGGCGAGTGTGGTATAATAGTATTGTGTCAACACCGAACGTGCGAGGCCTCTTCGACCGCGATGGCCCTTTTCCCTTGGCGGTTTCCCTCTGTTAGACGATATGTCGACGCTTCTACACTCGTTTTTATATCACGTTATATTTGCTCCCGATCAACTGATTCCAGGATTACGAATCGCAGGCTGCAGAACATCTACCCGTTTACGATCGGACCAAACATCTCGGCCGAACGCTGCTCACCCAATGCGGGCCTGTGGACGTGTCCGACCTTGCGTCGAAGCTTGATCTGATCGAAAAACGCTGGAAGAGCCTTCTCCTCGAGCTGCAAAAGACTAAAACGAACGAGAAACGGCCAAAGAGCGGCGAGCAGCTTCGCGACGATATGTTACAACTGCGAGCGTGGTTTATGGAGGCCGAAACCCTGCTGACGATCAATCCCCCACCGCAGGATCTGCCGGAAGGATTTGAAAAGGTTAGACACTAACCGGACGAAATCTGTTGACCCGTCATTTTCAATACAATTTCCGCCTTTTCGATATCGTGTGCTGTGTTGCTACATCGAGTCGCCGTTCTCTACGGCCGGCATGATCCATCGATCGAGGTGTGGTGCGACCTGCTGCTCTCGAATGTTTGCAGGAGGTCGATTTTGTTTAGAGCCGCATGTTTGGAAAGATTTGGCTCGAGTGCATCCGCTACAATCGCAACTAACAACGCACATTTGGGCTCTGGTTATCATCTCGTGTCGATCCCAGCAGTAGGCAGTTGTTAGGTAAAGGCTGATCAGATACAGGATTCAGGTTCAAATCTTGCCCGCGCGCCTTAGACAGGAGCGGATTTTTCCTCCAGATATTTCTCGTTATATTCTCATTCAAGTATAGGACGTATGGGTGGGCACACGTTTTCATGATAGCACAGCGGTAGTTCGTTGTTGAAGTGACTTCGTCCATCGGCACAATATATGCTATGGGTGAGTTTGCAACGCTGGGCATCGAACGACATTCAATTCACGCATTCTGGCGTTTCCCAGCCGAACCACTCTCTCTTTCTCTCTGGAACAGAAATCATTGATTGATAAGATAATCGAACCACCTGTGCCACGTCTACTACAATGGTGACTGATGGACCTTGCTGACCCGTTGTGTTTCCAGTTGGAGAATGTCAAACGCTGTGAAGCGGAAATGTCGTCAAAGCGAACGTGTTTCTTCAGCGTTCTTCTCAGTTCGGCTCCGCAGAGAATCGACATTGACTCGCTCGGTGACAAATTCTCGAATCTTTGTCAGCAGCTTACCGACTTCAGGTTAGCTATCATGTCTCTCTTGTTATAATATAGTATTATGCTATAACCCATGATGCTCTAACACTTGTTCTACCAGTACTATTGTAATATTCGCTGATATATATATATATATATATAGGTTAAAATAGTCGATTATTATGCATGCCATATCGAAAAAATGTATATCCACGCTACAAATGACAACCAACAACGTAACTACAAGCTGACAATAAGAACAATAGATGCCAATGCTAGTTTGCCTCCACATTTCCTTCGTTTATATGGTAGACAGGCGTCGATTGATGTCCGCCTGTGAACTCATTGACATGCACAATATGTATCATGTATGCCGATGATGTCCTCGTCGCACGGTATTTGACATTCAACATTGACCAAAAACAGGTGGAAGCGATATTATTCAACTTCCGTACCAAATATATATGCTATATATTCTTGTACAATTTACACAAATATATATATATATATATCATTAGCTAGAGTATGCACACAATCTTCACAAATTGTTGCCCAAGTATCACGCTTACAGGGAACGATGAACCATACCAACTCCATCTGTTGACATCATGTATTGTATGAGAGAGAGGTACAATTTACAAGAATCAAGAGCAACATTGTCACTACAACATCGATAAAAACAGAGTTTTTGTATACGCCGTATACATGGCGGGGTCGTAGAGAGTCGAGGGCCAGTCCGGATTGCTGGCCATAAGATTCCCATAAGGAGCGCATGTCAATGTGATGTCGCGCAACGCCTTGGTCTGCTGTAGTTTGTTGGAGTTTGCGTCGAAACGTCAAGTTACTCCATTGCGCAAATTCAAGAATTGAAATCGATGAGAGAATTGAAATTACGGTGAGGGAAACAGAGGAATATTGTGTTGTATGTCGGTGATATTGGGGATATATCCTCTCTTCATCTTCTTCAAGATTCCTCATAATGACTGCTTCGGAGACTGGCACCGATCGAGCTAGATGCTGAGCAGTTCATTACTAAGTCGCATGATGAATCAAATTGGTTTGTTATATATATATATATATATATATATATATATACATATATATATAGAAATGCGCTTGACTCAAGAGCATCTATCGAGGGGCGACGCTCTCACACTGACCTGACCTCCAGGTGTCAGCAGACATGTTGCTATTCATTATCATTATGATACTACATGGCAAATCCGGCCCAGACCCAACCGCCATTGGCTCGCTCTGTTTCACTGTAGAATATACATAATAGATACACCGCTGCGCGACACACTCAGCGTCGCATGCGGCAGCTTGTTTGACACCGACACTTGCCCGTTTTGACGGACACTTCAAATGATGTTATCTGTTGCGGGGGGAGGAAATTTTATCTCATGTATCCTTATCACGTATCCTGATAGGGAGAAGCTGGAAGACTACCTTCGTCGCCTCGAGCAGCTGATGATCGATGTTCGCGCCGAGGAGCGAAGGCTCGACGAGTCGCTACTCGACGCCGAACGTCTCGTCGCTGGACGACTTCTGTCGAGATCCAACTCGTTCATCTGCAGGGATTCACCGCGGCGCGTCCGGCAGGATCCAACCCGGAGGTCGTTGCGCTCTGCGACGCTGGGTACTGCTGCGGCGGCTGCTGCTGGGACACCGCTGCGTTCGCTGCGGACATCGCGGACGCCACTGACATCAACGCCAACGGGTTCGAAGGCGTCGACGGCGTATGAGCCGGACTCGTCGAGTTCTCCGACGACGGCACCCGAGACGTCCGAGCTGACCGGGACCGGGACGCCGATCGCGCCCGAAATCGAAACGAAGCTGAACGAACGCGTGATGCTGGAGCATTCTCGTATGATGCGCAACCTTCAGCGTAGGGTCCAGCAGCTGGAGAAGGTAGGCCCGATACGTGACAATGTTTGTGGGGCAAGGGGGGGGGGGGAGGTGTTTGTGGTTAGTCAGGGTTGTCATTGAACGTAGAGCGGGCACATTATCGTTTACCTGTACACCTGCGTATACAATATATGTATACAGCATATATATATATATATAGATATGTATACAATCGAGCTCTTTCTCTCTCTCTCTCTCTCTCTCTCTTTTGATCCCGAGCAAGCGGGAACACCTAGCCTGCTTTCCCAGTCGTTGTTGTTTCCACCCATTGTGCTAATTCAGCTACAATCGATACGAACTTTGCTCAGCCAGCTCAGAATGGCATAAATCTACCAATACTACAAAAATGGGATATGTATTATATATAGCTATATCTATTGTTCATGAATTAGAGAAAATCAAGAGGTTACGATGTACGGGGGCCGTCTCGATACTCAACATTTTGGAGGAGTGTTTGCCTGCTGCGTCACGCTGCCAGTACTGCCCTGACTATTCTGATGTTTTGGTGTCTCTTTGCCACTGTTGCCGCCCAACGGCCTTGCAGGTATTCCCGTTACTCCCGGGTTGCAGGACTGACTTCGACCGGTGCGCCTCGGTGTGGCGGACACTGTGTGCCGTCGCTGCCAGGTGTGGCCCTCCGCTCGGCCTGCTCGTCGTTCAGCAGACCGACCTCCGCCGAAGCCACCACCCCGGTACGAATTATCTGCAGGACAATGTCGATAGCGAAACATTGCTCGATGTTAGACCGACACACTGATGCTGCTCAAACAGTGACAGACAGAGAGACAGGGCGAGAGAGAGAGAGAGAAAAAGCACATGTCTGGTGTAGTTAGATGTGCGATGCTGTGCTGTATGTGGCCACAACCATGCTATCGGGGTGCACAAATCGATGATGGCACGACACTCAGATGGGTGTTCACACCGCAGATCGAAGAGAATATATGAATGAGAATATATCGTATGTAAGATGATGGATTTATACATATATATTTATGGGGCAGGGGGTCGTGCAGTTGTAAGAAATTGATAACGTTCAGTTGACTGAGCTGAATGGAGAGAAGGATTTTCTTTGACGCAGACATATCTATATATATATATATATATATATACATGTCCGTTATGGAAGGAATTTGTCTTTGGCATGGATGCTTGTCTGTAGTGTATGCCTGGAATGGGACGCATCAGCTTCGTGGTTAAAGTAGCATCGGTGTACGTTATTCTTATGAATGAAATTCTATATTTGTCGAAATAACAGACCACCAATTCTGAACACTATAGCCCTCTGAATTCGTTAGAATTCGAACCACTGAGGTAAATGGTTGGCCCATGCGATTTTATACAATCTCATACAATGATGGTCCTTGTACATCATTGTATTGTTTGTGCTCCCATTACGTCGACGGTGTAATGACGTCCACCAAGATACCACCCCAAGTACCACCTCCATCATACAACGTATCATATTTACTATCAGCTACCCTTAAACTCAGCCAGCTCTGTCTACCGAACGAGTGAGCCTCGGCAGCGAATCACGTTCAGTCTCTATGGGCGTCATCTTGCCACAGACGATTTTTGCTCCTGCTGCCGCCCCCCCGGAACGTAATCTTCTCCGTGCCCGCTTTGGTCTCCCTACCAATTGCCATGACACGGAAGCGCAGATCGGCACAGGACGCGTCTTGCCGACATGTGTCACGCAACCTATGCACGTCGACGGTGATTGCCGGATAGACAAGCGCCCGACTACGATGTTCCAATCGTGGCCCGTCGTCGTTGTCGTCCTCCGCCAGCCGTCAGGAGGAAAGGAGTTGCCGTAATGGCGGAAGCGAGTTAAAATTAGAACGGCCGACCTATTGCTTTTGCGAGGAGGAACACAAACTGTACCTCGACCAGTAGGACGATGTAAAATTAAGACGCACGTCGCTCATACAACCAAATGGAAAGCGGCGTTTGGCGCTGTACAGCGCGGGGGATGCCTGCCGGCTGCGTCCGCCCAAGAAAATCGAGCAGCAGGAGCAATCTACAAATGGGAGCAACATTTCCATCATGCAACAATTGGAAACACCTTGTGAAGAGTTCAGGTTTTTTGTTCTAGGGCGTTTTTCTGTCTCTCTCTTTCTCTCCCTCTCTGTTGAAATTTGCCTGAAAAACGTCGCGATGAAAAACGAACGATTTTTACACGAATCCCTATCTACTGCGAAACTGCAGATGTTGATGCTATTATGGTGGAAGGGTTCTCATTTTGGGGTATAGCGTACCTAGTGCTGTTAGGTAATGTTAGTGGGTATACTCCGAGCGTTCGGGCTGGATGTGTGCCGTGGTGCACAGAATACGCTATCGGCTATGTTCGTTTAGTACGTCGTAAAATTTGTCGTATCGCCTGACGTGCAGGACAGTGTCGCAGGCCAACACATGGCCTAGACAACGTCGAATGTATTTGACGTTTTTACTGGTGGTGATGATCGTAAGGAACAGCAACAGGACGACGCCTGATAACTAACTGCAGGAATGAGCAAAATCCGCAAGGCGTTGAACGTCTCGGAATAGAACGGAAGCGTATCGCACCGTATGATCTAGATAAATCTGCCGGAAGTCAGCCAACCCTAGGCTCGCAGTTCAAGCCCCACCGATATGACCGATTCGATGTGGCATTTTGGGAACTTCAAGCCAATGCCCACAAATCCCGCCTAGTCCCAACGTTCATCGTTCATCGATTTCACGCGGCTGCTGCGTGGGACGGAGAAAAACGCCGCAAAAACCGTCTAACTCCCGCGTTCGCTCGACTGCTCGACTCCGTGATGATGAGTCGGCAAACAAGAGAATCGCTTCTCGGTGCTTGCTTTTTTTTTGTCGAATGGAGCTACAGGAAGCGGTCGCTATCTTGTGATATCAGCGGCAATGTCAGACGAACAGATTTCACTAGGAGAAGACAATGCAGATATACTGTCGCTACGAGCATGCAACAATGCTGTGGTGATTGATACACGACGACACATGTGCTAGCTTGTGTGCAATAAAAATCGGTGAATCACATTTACGACGCGAACAACACGACATGACAACACGTAATGCTAATGAGGTAACATAACATTCGCTTTTTTTCGTTCTGTTGTTGTTGCTGTTGTGGTTTTTTTGTTTGCTCTATTGTTGTCGATGTCTATTCGCTGTCATGCCCGTGGTGGGGTCTGTGCGGCCGTATGCGTGATGGCGGGCTAATGGGGACTGTGCGGGGAATCCGGTCGGGTCGGGGCCATATTCATAATGACGCAGGCACAGGTGACGCACTCCCGCAGATTGAAGGAAGCATGGGCCTGGCGGAGCTGTCCGACGAGCTTGGTGAACTGGAGACGTGGGTTGTCGGCGAACACAAGAAGGTACTCGAGACAGTTGTCGACTTTGGCGTCGACGAGAGCGTCCAACAGGCCCTGCAAGCCTACAAGGTTAGTGTGTAGATATTATGCGCGCGTGGTATACTTATATAGAGTAGCATGTTTGATTACTAGGCTACCGTGATGGATTTCGGCTGTTTTGCCACGATGCATATGTGGATGTAAGAGAAAAAAAAAAATATATATATATATATAGATATTTGTATACATATATCCATCCTGATAAAACAGCCGAAATCCACCACAGAAGCCCTATTAATTTAGGCAGGTTACAGCAGCAGACTACGAACGATCTCTTTCTCTCTCTATCAATCTCATGCGGATCCTAGCGGTCCACACCTAATTTCGTTGACACTGCCAGCAATCTGGCAGAACTCATCTGCCGTCGTGCTCTCGTCGGTGGATCACGATATAGGAGACGGTATAACCAACTCGAATATATCACCGAAGCTAATTGCGCTAAATTACCAATTATATTTTACAACTATAAAGTGTATCATACGACAAGAAGAGCTAATATGCCTGAGCATCGTGTATCCCATAGCAACTGGTCGTCAAGCAGTGAGACCACCGTAAGATCCATGAAGGCTTACTGACCCTCCCCGAGAGAATGGGGGTCTCCAGTTATTGAAGAGCCTTCAGCATTATCGAATTATTGTCGTATGATTGGTTCCTGCTATAGTCCCTAAGTCGTCAATCACGGCGCGCATGACAGTTTTTAATTCTGGTGGCCCGAAAAACATCCTTCAGATAATGGAATATATTTCGGTCGTATAAAAAGAGTTTTATTGCACCACTCTATATAGGTGTTCATCTTTATTGTTACATTTTGGAGTTTACCTATTTTAAGGGTATACGAGAGAAATATCGGTCCTCTAATTCAATCACAGGTCCGACGGTGTCTGTCACGGCCAAGTGTCGCGTGACTGTGTAAATTCAATCAAAGTTGATTCGTCTTTTGCAACGCAGTCAGTTTTCTATGTTCGAAAAACTTGTCGTTCAGCGCTAGCTGTACTTGGTTCCGTTCTGAAACTTTCCTCGGGCCAAGGGATTACGTGGGGCCGACTTGTTGCCCGTTGACGATCAGCGAACCAACTTTGAGGAGGCTCTTGACGTGTGATTGGTCTCCCACGGCCTGAAGAGGACAAGTGGGCTTAACGATGGATGGACCAGCTGCGGACTAGCAGCATTAAACAGCCAATTCCATAGGAAACGAACCGTGAGCCTTAACCCTTGGCAAGGTGGTTAGAGATAGTTCCACTTAAGTGGCTCGTACATATGGTACCGTACCCCGCTCGGCTAGGTGAAGCTACCAGCGTGGCTTGAAACTGTAACAGCTGACAACTATATATGTTACGATGGTATAAATGAAACCAATTATTAGCAATGTGAGGAGGCCAAACGATTCGCCCATTTCGTTATAGAGCATTACTGTAGCCGCCGCCGCCATTAACGAGGAGAAATCCGTCTAACCAAGGTATTGACATCGACTGCCCGATGATGGCACTAACGACAATCAACGACAAGACCATGTACGAGGCTGGGCCACTGCAAGTCTCATTTTCCCGCATGAGCACCGATGACTCAGCTGCGCGAACGTTTGCCCGATCGTAGACGAGAGACCCTTTCCATGTGTGTCAATGCCTCTTTCCATCTTTCTGGGACACGATACGTGACGTACCGATTGAGCCCTATGTACATATCGTATGCATGCAATACAATGCGATTGCATCCGACATCGCCGGATAGCCGCTAAAAATAGATACGGATTTAGGGCATGGATGTGTATTGGACGGATGTGTACATGTGGCGGCTTGTGTTTAGCTGCGCAGGCTGTTGCATTGGATTCGGCTGCGGCATCGGGATTCGTGTTTCATCCGTCGGGGATCTGCGTTGTAGCAAGCTGCGTTGTAGCTTGTTACCTGCAGGCAGATAGGCCTGCGATTATCACTGCTACTTCGGTTGAGGACGGCAATACTTATGCGTGCAAGACTGAAACAGGTCTCGAATCATGCCAGGCCAAGTAGTAACACCGCCAGGTGGAACTAATAAGAAATAGGTTCAACCAGGCGCACAACTGTTGTGCGCTCGTCATAGATAGGATGGTTTGGCAGTCGCGCCCCACCAATATGTACACATGTAAGTCTACGGAGAAATAAGTCGCCTTTTCCTAACATCTATAAATACCTTGGCCCCAATACCTTACACGAACAAAAATCACGTTGAATTCCTATTGCACTGTGTTCACATGCATAGCAATGATTGCTGTTCGTGGACAGGTCCAAGAATGCGTGGACGCATTCATTATATATCTATTGCGCACAAAGGAGCCTTTCTTATAGAAGCAAGTAGGGCGCGTAACTCCAGCCCCGGCGCTGTTTTGGTCTCTGGCTGCTGGCCCTTCTATAACTGCTCATCTTGTTTCTCGCATGGTTTACTGTATATAATAGTTTAGCGGAGGCAAGTCGGCGACTCTAAAAACTCAACAACGGACCTCATGTGTGTCTGCGTACGGCAATGGGAAGGGCGCAACTCACGTCATCGAGGGTCCGGTCGAGAACTCCATCGTTCCTTCTCGCTGACAACATCTTACTGGCAGCCATTATTATAGCTCGGGTTTGCGAAGTGGGACTTTGCCATGCATCGGCTACTGTAGCGGCCGGAGCGGCACGGACAGTTGCGAAATCGCGAAAATCCAGCCGCAGGTCCCGCTTTTTGTCGAGGTATAATAAATACTATGCTATACTAGCAGCAGTAAATCACTACTGTGGTCGTGGCAGCAGTAAATCAATAATCGCCACCTGAGATTCCCTTGCTCCTGGAATGAGCATAGTCTTCATTTCGGATGTTGTGCCACGCCACAGCCCCCATGGCGAGGAGGAGCTAGCTTGGCTTAACGCATCCACAGCCTCGTCGGAAGTCGCCAACCGTACACACTCTGCATTTCTCAAAGCGGCCTCACAAAGCTGATTTCTTGTGAACGGACCCCGTTACAGGCGTTTTACGGCGGCAACGCTCAAGATCCTCACAGACGACAGCCAATTAACAAATCGTTTAACGTGAGCCACCCTCATATCATATATATATATATTAGTCAGTAAAATTAGGTTGGTTTTGAGAACGCCTATCTGCCGGCTGTTGTTTGACTGGCTGACTGGCAGACTAGCAGTTTAGCAGAAAGATTCAGACTTGAGGCAACTGTAACTTCGGTCCGGAACCTACTGTTTCCGCTCGTTGACGGCGACTGCAGGCGAAGCCAATCATCTGGCCTACTGGGTCGCGCTAATACCTTGTTAGTCTGTTCCCGAAAGGGCAGATCTGTCCTATTTCGTTAAAACTGTACGTGTACGTCTCGGAGAGGATTGCGATAGAGAACCAAACAACACTCGTCATGAGGTCAGACGAGCGATCATGGCGTATCGCATGTGTAGGCGCTACGTTGGACCAAAGCTGACCTCTCGTGTAATACTAATAATATCGTTCTCAAATGAATCCGGAACGTACAATAGAATGCAATCGGACATGATAACGACATTATACAATACGTCACTGCCTACGGATGCCAATTAACTATATTGTTGCTTTTCTCAAACCTAACCGTCAACCGGTAATTATCTCTACGCACATGGTGAGTCAGCCATCAAGTCAGTGGTACACGAGCAGAGGCTACGAAACGCAGTCCCAATCGTTCCCCTTTTCTAAACGCGGAGCAAAATCGCGAAACCCGTCCCTCCAGGGTGGCTTGTGTCCCTGAGCCTTGTTTCTTGTTTTGATGTCCTTTACATGAGACATCTGCACACTTTCTGCCGAGAATTCCTTCTTTTCTCTCTCTCTCTCTATACGAGGACTGGCATTCAACTCTCCTGCTATGTAGCATGTATGTCGCAACACGTAGCGTCTCGTGCCCTGGGCATAATATATTCGCAGTGCCCAATGCCGTGACCCAGTCCCACAGAGTTTCCGGCAGCTTTCGAGTTACGGACACGGACGACAACGAACGGCGAATCCATATCGCGTTCATTCGCTGATGTTTGAAGGGAGGTTTCGACGATGCCACCGCCACCCCCTCTCGGCTCCCTTTTCTGTACAATTCTTCTTCTGTTGCCATTGGTCGTCGTCGTTATGAGGCAGCCCGCGAAGTCGCCACTCTGCATCAACAAATTCAGCCGTTTGTGGCTCTGCCTTTGAGCGAGGCGAGGTTGCAGCCGGCCTTGGTTTAAAGTAATAATTGCGTATGATTCAAAGCATGGCTGGGCTCGTCGGGGTCCAGGGCTTTTAGTGAGTAAAAGTTCCACACTGCCGTGGCAAATACCCTAACAGGGAAGCCCGATGTAGCATGATGAATTTAGCCTAAAAGCTCTCTCTCTCAAAGAAGGAGATTGAAGCTGGCACCGGATTCAATCCTTGGCCGACAATCTAGGAGCAGGCAGGAACAGTTACCACGGCCAGCGGGCGGGGCTCGAAAAAGAAGGTCGTAGACGCAGCTTTTTGCGACCCCTTTCCCCTCCGCTTGCGCCCGCCTAAATTAAGACCTGGGGGCGCGCATCCTAAACAAACCGGTGACAACACCCTCACATGCTGCTGCTGGCGAAATACCGAGGAGGAGGGTACCGGCTAACAACGATGACTCGGCCTGAACATCTATGGAGCATTTCGCGTTGCAGCGATTGACTGAACTCTGCATGAACAGTAAAAAGTGCCCGAACCAGCCGGATGGGACCACTGGCCGATTCTTTGGCGGAAGGACATGGTGAGCAAAGCTCATACCGGGGAAACGAGTTTGATTGGGCTCAACATTACGTCGTCTATATGTGCGCCTGGAATGATACTTCGGTACCTTGAGCAGCTGGAGAGCTTGATTGCAGGCTACGACGATTGTACAGGAGGATGCGAAGGTAGCACCTGACCGAGCTTTTGGATTTAAGGTAACCGACCAGCTATCGATGGTAGGTACGCACCTCGATTTCAGCCTAATGAGCCTGTTGAAGACACGATAGGACAAAATAGGACAAGATAAACCGCGCCGTAAAGCTACCACGTACAGACCTTCCCCACTATATAATCGCTGAGGTTAAGTGGGTATGTGTCATTTAACGGAGCCTACGCACCATGCACGTTACCTTCATGTAACACTATTTTTATTATTAGCGTCTAAAAATCGACTGTCGAACGCGTCTATGAAGGCGGATTAAAGAATCGCTTCGAGTATCAAAGAAAGGAAGCCATGTTTATCGACTCTATCAAGCTCTAGTTATCAAGATTAAAATGCAGCTCTCGTATTTGTTTTTGCTATCCCTCCGTGAACAGTATCAGAGCTGAAACCCGTTCATAAACCCGACAGCTGGATGGTGGCGAAAACACAGAAGACTCTCCATCGAAATTTCCTTGTTGCTTTGCACCTCCAGCAGTCCCCATTATGTCTAGCTGAGGTCGAGCGTAGTACTGGTATTGAGAACATCGACACACCCGTGCAGTATACACATGATGAGTAACTGTCAACTAATTGATTGTGGTGCTTGCTTTAACTCGACTGCGTTTGTCAACGACTACTACGATTCTAGTTAGTCTGACGACAGGGGCAGGAAGGGGGATGCTGCATCAACCAGTAAATGAATTGGCCATTTGTTGCTTATCGATCCCCGTGGCATTTGCCCGCCACTCCACGTCGTTCGCCAACGGTGGACTTGTCCGCCATCAAATGTAGAACCGGCTCGTCGACAGCTCACCCCTCGAAGGGGACCGACGGGGAGGGGTTTGATCCTCGCCAGCTAGATTTGTGCCTACCAACGACCATAGTGGCCCTTGGACGTCTGTGTGTGTGTGGCTGTCGTCTGTGGGTAGAGTGTTGCAGCAGCGACTGCAATTCGCTGTCTCTGGAACATCGTTCCGTACCTGCCGTCTCCATTTGATTCCCTCGGCAGATTCGGAACTGGTGACCTTGGGCGAGGAACCCGGCGAAGGACGCACACAAACTCGGGAGAGGACACACGAACCCACTGCACTTATCATTCTGCTGCTACTGCAAAGGAGAAATTCGATTTGCCGACGCTGTTGGCCTCTAAATGAGACTCGCAGAAATAGGCGCACACCAACCGACTGGCACTCTGACGGCCTAGCCGGCGTCGCCGGCCCTATACACATACATCGAGACTAGCTAAGAAATAGGGCAGGGGACCTTGGCACTCGCTTCGGCCAAAGCTCCACGCCTCGGGTTGAGGCGAGACGACTTGACGACGAAGGCGGTAGGTCGGGATCTATGGCAAGAAACACGTGGTGGCTATAGTCTGCAGACGGTAGGGTTAGAGGACGAATTGGCGAGCACGGCAAAATAGCCCCTATACGACGTCCGACAAGGGAGGCAAATTATATACACTCTGCGCTGATGTCTTTCTACTGCTGCGGCGGTGAAATATAAAGAGATCCATTGCCATCTAAGGTTGACGCAAAGGAGTCGGCCAACTAACTCACCAGAGGAACTGTGCAGAGTTTGCGCAAACATAATCAAAGCAGCACTATTCTACGGTGGGGTGCTTTTTTTAAATGCACCCTATCAATTACTTCAGTAGAGTGTAGCAATGACAAGACATGACTGGTGAGACACTGTAAGGCGAAAATATATTCGCATCCCGGTGTCAAGAGGATCAAGGGGTGGAACGAATTCAGAGCCGAGGTCACAGGTTCGAATCCCGTAGAGTGGCATATCTATTGGTACGTGCTATCATTCATCATGGTACGTTAGTTACAAATGGATCAAGCAAAGAAACCAATGTGGCCTCTGCCATCGATAGTAATTACTTCATGCTATATGCCTAGGTGAGCGCAAAGCAACTCCTAGGTACAACAGAGAACGCGAATTTTCCGGGCTAACTCGTTACAGCCTTAAACCTTTAACGTCCACGGTACAACTGCATTCGGCATTGCCGGCACGGTACGACAGAGTGTCGCCAAATTGCCGTGTTACTCGGCCTTTCCTTGGCTTCGATTCGTGAAAGGGGTCATCAATCTTTAGACAGCGAACGTCATTACCTTAGCTGCTGTGTACCCACTCGAAGAAGTCGAACCGATGCCTGCATATTACCCGGTCACAGTGCAGCAGGAACATAACCAAGGTCCATTGCCCGAGAGCAGAGTGGCCCAGCAGTAAGCGTTTATCATGACGAAACTCAACGCCGGCGGTTGTCGCATCGTTGAGGTTCGTTATGGTAAATGCTTACGCTCTTATTTCAGCTTCGTTCGTGTGCTGTGCGCAACGGCAACAGTCAGTACTTTGCCAACTATTTATTATATCTTAAGCCTCCTAATGATTTTCCTTTTTCGTCTCCAGCCTATTATGCTGGCAGCATGTGCTCGTGGTGATGGTAAGGTCCCGCACAACGTCAGATTGCTATACGGGAGAAGGTCGTCTAATGCTCCCGGCCGCGAGATGGTTGCGTGTTATAGACACGTTTTGGCTCGCTTCTCGCTTGATTCTCGATGAATAAATCTAGGAGGGAGATCTCTTCCATATTGTGTGCGAAGGTCTGTGCTGCTACGGCTATTGCTTCGGAACAATCCGCTGGCTCTTGCCCAAGTATACACTCTTCCAAGCGATGGCCACGGGGACGATGATTTGTGAGGGATGTCTGTGACGTCTCCCACGAATCATCGTCTCAGGCTCCTAAATGTCTAGAAGCGAAATAACACAGAAAAAAAGCTAGCTTATCCAGCTGGAACTTCGAGGAGTTCCTTTGATCAGACGCTGGATGAATTACACTAAAACTAGCCTGCGATTATATAGATAGTGTATGGGGGTCGGCTTTTGTGACAGTATTCGTGAGTTGCTGTATATTTCCACAGGTGTGTCCGTCCGTTATATCCTAATTCTATCGGGGAGTCACCAACATTTCGTATTGAGCGACGCAATGTCTCGACAATACCTTGGAGAGTTGTCCGGAGCTCTGCTATGGGTCGCTGAGGGAGGTTCTTAGGATTCCTTGTTCAGGCCCTTCTGCAGGCCAACTGAGCGGGTAATTCTCAGTAAGCACGATCTCGCCGGCGGTCGCCAGTCCACTTTCTGCGAGAGATCTCAGGATAGGGAAGCCCGAAGCTGCACGCCTCGGGTGAGATAAGGGCGAATTCACCGCGCAGAATTGTGGGGCCAGTTCGCGCGCCACTGCAATCACAAAGTACAACTGGCTCGACTGGCTGTCTTTGCCTTTCGGCTCGTGATTGTTGCTCGAGTGTGGCACTATTGTATGTTGCCTTGCCGCGGCTTGGGTACGAGGCGGGGGTGGTGAACTCAGGCGGGGGTTGTTATTTTAGCGCACCCACGAAGGAGCGTGCGCGAAAGTACACAGGGCTCCCTTCACACAGTCCTGGTGGAGGTTGTCTCCGACTGCTGGTTATTTCGGCTTTGTGTCTGCAGCAGGCTCTCATATACACACATACGCACGAGAGTGAGGAGATATCCTCCACTCGGCACCGACCATTCTGCCCGCCTGAGTCCCCCGGTTTGATGGTCGTTCGACGCCTGCTCTAACACTTGCACGGGCCCAATTGTAGCCACCCTTTGCGCCCTTGACTTCCCTGCCATATGCCCCAGCCCTTCGGCAGCAGCCTTTAATATCTACCCAGTTTCCTCTCTCTCTCTCGCTCTCGCTCCCTCTATCCGGCAACCAACAACCCTTACCCCCGATGAGAACGATGGAGCTCTCCAGTTCTGTGCTTCTGCCATGCATATGCCGCCACCGCCTGTGCGACTAGACCCTCGACACTACCCCACAACTGGACGAAGGGAATAGAACCCTTTGCCAAGTAGAATGATTGAAGGGGGCCTGGTCCTGGCTGTAAGCAGGCGCGGCTCAGGCGGCAGAGTCAGTAGAGGCCAAGTTAGCGGAGTTGATGGAGCTAGTCGTGGTGGTTCTAGCGAGCCCAGAAGTACCCCGACGAGTTTCCCTGGTTCCTCCTCATACCGCGATGTGGAAATTTTCCATCAGACAGCAAAGAAGAATATGGGCCAACATTTTATGGGAAAGTAGGGGCCCAAGGGTATGTTCTCGCGTGTCGGTAGTCCGAGTTGTCTGAGCACCAACCTACAACGGGGCGCGTCAGCTCTGAGTGGCGATCCGATTCGGCAGGGATTGCGGCACGTCCGAGTCGGTGGCTCGGACGCCTCCGTGATGATGGTGGGATTTTCCTCTAGCACTGAGCCAGCGCGAAGCTCGCGGAAGGTGTTAAGAAATACGAGATCTGAGATTTGTCTATGTTTGTGAGGAGGGAGACGTAGCGGGCGGAGAGGGGGACTCTGGGTTTACGTACGCTGGCGCGGATGTATGATTCATGAGAATACGCGTCTACAGATGTTTCTGCTGGCCAGATGGCGGGCCGACGTGGCGTGGATGTCTGACTGAAAGGCGATTACTTTTGGCAACGACCGTCTGAGTTTTGGCGGACGGAGCGAACAAGCCACTACTGAAAGAGCGCCTCGCCCCTGTGTTCCATGTGTGAAGGCTATTATATCTATGCGAGTGTTTCGAAATGCCTCGGCCTGCGGGAGGGGAGGCCTTCTGGTTTAAATTCGCTGCCAATGTCATCGACAGCGATACGACTGACGCGAAATTATTGCACACATGCACGAAAGTGGACCATAGACACTGTCACCACAGGTGGTATTTGCGTCGAATATTATCACATTCTTGGGAGGCTCAATGGCAAATAAGTACCGGCATCAGATCATCAAATCACCATTCTGTCACTTCGTGTTTGCCTTCTTGTCAATTCGTGGCCGGAGCCAGGTGGTCCCCAATATTGATTCGGTGGCTTGAAGAGCGGACGTGATTCTCGAGCTCGAATACCGGCCAGAAATCCGGTTCAGCTTCCAGCGATTAGCAAGAATGTCTAATACTCGGAAAGTTTGCTGCCCAGTTCCAAATCGCATAGGCAATTATCTGATATGCAAAACGACATGTAGAAACATTGCGTGATGTGCAAGACACTACAAGTGGTCTCCTGTATGATACTAACGTTATGTGAAAAGGGCAGACCTAACGTCCGTGTAGATGGGACCAGTGCCCGGGGTGAGCTTCTGAAAAGGGAACAGGTTTCAGCAGCCAGATGAACTTGACTTTAAGGTACATTGTTTTTTATGTCTCGCTTATACTTCGCTCATTAACTATCTGATTTGTCCCTGCTGCAAGTTCGTGTACAGCACATTCGTAGCCTTCTGACCTTCCTTAAATATTCCGGCTCGCTAACGCCGAGAGACAACTCACCTGTTGTTTCGAGGCTTTCACCGTATGACAAATTCCTCCTCTGGTGCCCTCGAAGTTCACTTCAGGGGACCTCCCGAGGCACGAGCGCCTACAATTCAAGAACTCTTCCGAAGTACTTATCGAAGTTGTTTGAATTCGCTAGTTGATGGTCAAAGTTCGTGTTGTTGTGGTAGTTGTTGTTGTTGATACAACAGTCGTTTTTATCGTTGTCGTTAGCGTTCGCAGTAGGAGCAATCAGCGACTAATATGGGGCCGACTCCTCACATCGGTTGATTCCTCCTCATCCGCTGACTAATGTCATCTTAACCAAAAAGTCGGCCCTGGCAGAACGGACAGCACAAAGGAAAAACGCCAACCGTATGGTACGAGCCGACCCGGCACAAGAGACGACAGTAGTAAAAAACGCGCTCGTTTTCTGCACCCCCGCTCCCGGGTGACGAGACTTGCCTACTCGGAGGGAGTTTTTCTGCTAGTCTTTCTTGTTGTCGCCTTTTTCGGCCGGCCGCCGGCCGCTGAAACTTATCGCCGCTTCGTTGGGTCTTCGCGAGTCTCCAGACTCTCAAACTCGTCTATCTAGAAACACCAGACAACAGACGCGTCACGCACCCGCTGACTCCGACGCGTCACTGGATGCCGGCTGCGTGTCGCTGCGACACGGGGGTCTTGACGCAGGTTCACCCGTCACAGCCGTCTCTTCCCTCTGGATCTTCTCGTTGTGGCCGTTCGTCCGTGCCGCGCGCTGCGAGGGATGCCCGCCTCGCTCGTCGCATCAGACGGCCGAGCGCCGCGCCTCTTCTCAAATCCAACGAGGTGCAGGTGGCGCCTTCTGGCGAGGCCCAGCCCGGACTCCGTCTCGACTGCTACTGCCGCCGCCGCCGCTGCTGCTGATCGGCCACGGCAAGGGTGGCCAGACCTGGCCCTCGACGGTCGGTGCTCGACTGCTCCGAGGCTTGTCGGCTGGGGCTCGCTGTTGCTGTTGTTGTTATGGTTGTTGTTGTTGTCGTCGTCGCCGCCGCCGCCGCCGCCTTCGCCGCGTATCTGCGCGCTCGCTGCTTCGTGCCACTGGCGTCGTCTGCTTGCACGACCACCCAGCAACCCGAGCGCCACCTACAATGCTCCCCTTGGTGGTCCACTCTCCGAACAGCCGAACCGCCGAGCCGCCCGAGCCCCCAGCAGCGGGAGCTGCTGCGCGTGAATCGAAACGAAGCGAGCACGAAGCATCGGCGGCTAGTGAGCGGCCCCCTCCATCGAGAAAACACGCCGAGAGTGTGATGGCTAGCCGTAGCAGGCAGCACGCTTCGAGCGTGGCCTCGGTCGTGGTCTGACGGCGTGACTTGACGTGACGCTCGGCCTGCCCCGCGGACGCTTGGCTATCCGCGGCCGGCTGAGGACGTGCGCCCGGCTGGCTCCTTCCCTGAGCGTCAGCCGCGGTTGGACAGCGAAACAAAACAACGAACTGTGCCCTGTGTCGATAGAGCATTCAGCGAGCAAGCGATTTTCGCCTGACCCCAAGTCCGACGCGGCGCGGCGTTACCGAACGTGACGAGTAGTCGACGATATAGGCGATATATAGAAGATCTCGGCCGCGCGCAGTCAACAGCGGCGGGGCTCGATCGCCGCCGCTAGCAGGCAGTAGCGCGGCAGGTCGAGACGAAGAACAAGAGAGACGGAGCGGGACCGGAGACCCAGCACACGAGGCACAAGACAGAGGCTACAGCACAGCGTAGTTACCGCCACTGTCGTTGCCGTGCCAGCCTGCCCCGGACGATCCAAACGACGAATAGAGGATACATTGCTCTGGTGTACACCGCCGCCGGCGGTGAAGTGCCCCTGCCATAGTGACTGTGCCGCTGACGAGTGGACAAGTGAATCGTCGCACGAGTGGTAACAACGCTTTCATTGTCCCGAGTCGTTGTTCGGCGACAACGTTCACGGCGCCGCCGCCGTCGTGGGGGCTGGTCACATCGACGCGCTCATCGGTGGACATCGTGTACGCACATATGCAATGCGTGTCTCTCCCTAGACAGCTCAGTAACCATTGGTGTAGCATCGTATACGAATCTCTGCTTGGGGGGGGGGGCGCGGGAAAACGGACACCGATCGAGATTCGCTCGGTGATGTTCGTTGAGCACCGCTTGATCCGGCCATTCAGACGTACGCGAGCCGGTCGTGTGCAGCGAGCGCTAAGTATCCGGTGTGGAGTCCCACTGCCGCCTAACTGCGAGCGACGCACGGGAAGAGATTGAGTGTGTGCGTGGACCGAGTTGATATCCTAGCCTGCTGGCGGAGGGACAACACGGAGCAGGCAGGCAAGCAAGCAAGCGTCCCTTACCGGCCACAAAGCAACGAAAGCCCAGAGATGAACGTCACCTAACGAAGCTCGGACCATTGTAACAGGAGAGAGACGAAACGAACGAAGGCCGCGCTCTGAGGAAAAGCTCTGGGAAGATCCGGCACAAAACAGCGACAGTAGTAGTGTAGTGGTGGTGGCGGGGGGCGGCGACGGCACGATCACCACCACCGCCGCAGCCGTCCGATAACAGGACGCAGTATTTGCGTCTGAGTACGAACCGAGTGTGCCCTCTAGAAGCCGAAACGAGAAGGTTTGGTGCGTTCTTGTTCACAAGGGTAGATTGGGTCGTCTTGTAAATGCTGTGAATGTGTCTATCACGCTAGAATCGGTCGTTATTCTGCAAGGCCTGTATGTGTGTGTCTCTGTGTATGTGTGTGTGTCTGTGTATCCGATTTACTCCGTATCGAAGTAGGATTTCTCCTCTCGTCTAGTCAGGTGGATTAGTACCGGGTCACCGTTAATCGCCTTCCTGCCCCGTGTCGTTTCCGCGCTGAATTGTGGATTTCGTGTCTAACGTCGGGCGGCTGTGACCCTGTGGAAACAGAGACCCGCGCCCAATGCGATGAAAAACGCACAATAGAAGCACGTCGATTCGGTGTCGTGGTGTGCTCGTGTTAGCCCAAATGGGTTAGAGACTGACTTCGCGATCGCCTGCCAGCCAAGACAGGGCGCAGCGCTGGCATTGCTACACCAGCCGAGAGGATACATTCAATATAGGATATCGTGCGTGAAGGCCCGACCTATCTACCGGAGGGACACCACGCTGTACGTGATAGTGCTTTGTGGAGGGAGAACGTAAAAACATAGTCGACGCTTTCGTACATCCTGACTAGCAGCCAGACTGATGAGCGACCAGAGGGAAACGGGAGACGGCTGAAGCCAGTTCGCCCCGAAAACGCACGAAGATTAGAGAAGATTAGGGTGCACCACAACTCGATGGGGATCTTGTCTCGGGGATACGTTCGCATAGTGATAATACCGGCGTTTTCCGACACTCGGTGAGTAGATCGATGATTCGGTTGATTCGGATATGCAAGAGAGTGGCGTATACGCGTTGTCACATCGTCAGAATGATCTGTTCGTGGTAGACCAGCAGGTCATACTGTTCGTACCGGTTTTTGGCGCCATTGACCACCGGCGCAGGGTGTATCTCCTTCCGATCGCCGGCTGGTGATTGGCGTCCATTGATGTCCATAGTGTGTGTGTATCTATTCATGTCACCAGTGAGTGATAAAACGTGCCAGCTGAGTTGGGGGGATTTTGGGCTCATTTCATAGACTTGATTAGAGGGTGAAATACGTTCTTTTTGCCGGCAGTCACCCCCACTCTTACGTTTTCCCCCGAGGGCTGGGTTGACAAGGCGGTTGTAACACATGTAAAGCCAGCAGTGGATAAGAGGCACAAATGACGACGATCGATCGACCCGATCGATGAGCACGACTCAACTAACTCACTCACCCAGCAATGCTCTCCAGTGATACGGAACATTTCCACGTTTCCAATTGCCTCAGCAGAGTACGGCCAACCGCCGAGAGCCAGGTGCGTGTATGTGCACGCTCATAGGCACGCTCGAGGAATCTCAACGTCCGCTCGCTGGTTCGCCTTCTCGCACGAGGTTTGTGATACTACGAAATCCTCAAGCCCTCGGATGTCGTAGTTCATCTTGGCGTGGCTTCTTGCTTTTCCCATTGTTGCGAGTGACCATTAAATCGGACCGGACTCAATGGGTTTTCCTAGTGGGCCCCCACCCCCCTACCGCGATTGGGCAAATTCCACAGTGTGTCCCTGCGTGTGTGGTATATGAATGTCCAGCATTGTCACCGATCTCGATCGAAGCCGCCAATGACAAAGGCGACAGGCAAGCCCGGCAAGACATCGAATCCGAAGCGAAGCTGGGGGGTTGTTTTTCTACGAATAATCCCACAACTAGCCAGCCACTTCTCGTATGTGTGTAAGCCAATTCACTCGTTGTGCAAATGGGTCGTTGTGAATTTTTCGTGGCAAGCTTATTTCTCTATGTACCCCGCTGTCTGGCGACTCCTCCGCCTCTCCCGATCTGCGACCATGGGCAATCCGCGTGTGGCGACATTGCTTGCAGCTGATTTCCGACATATACCGTGCCATTTATTATGGCACTATATTAAGTGGCAAGCTGCTTTTTGTTATCGAGTGTGAAAGAACGTGGCGGAAAAATGAACCTCTTGCTGGACAGCAGCAGCAGCAGTTAATAGGCCGCCCCACGATGAATAGTGGCCATAAAAAGCCATCGAAAACGGTTTGTCGTGTGTCGTCTATGGCCGAACGCCGGCGTCGGTTGCTTTTCGCGGCAAAACATCGCCACTATCAAATCGGCTTGCTACGAGCGCCCCTTGGATAGCGCCCCTTGGACAGCGCCCCTTCACTACATGGGGAGAGATAGACTCTCGTCGGTGCCTGGCCTACCCCCCGGAAGCCTGTTCTCCCACTAGGCATCCCTCAGGCATGCGTAACATGAAGGGCGATTGAGGCGGTGGAACGCTCTGAACCCGCACGAACGCCAGGGAGAAAACGAAGTCCGTATCCGTGTACAGGTCATCTGCCTGTATCTGAGCGGGGGCTCTATAGCCGGCGGCTCAAGCTCACGGTGGTGTCGGCTCATGAGAACGACGAGGCTCATGGCGCGCGCCACGAGTGACTGACTGAGACCCCTCACTCGCCGTGACGGGATTGCGGGTGACAGTAGCCGCCCATCGTCTACAGAGCGCGAGTGAGTCGCGGCTAGCTGAACATCACAGCGGAGTACACTGCGCTACCTACATTCGATGGACTATGTCCGATTTACAGCACTCTTGTTTGTGGAGGACGAGGGCCTGCACCGTTGCCGGCAGAGAGCCCTCACGTATGCCCTGTGGTCGCGTTGTGACGACTCTCGCGTTGGCATCGCGCCAGCGATGCTAACCCGTCGCCACTCTCTGCGGCCTCACTGACCGGACCTCGTGCGGGGAAACCCCACAAGGCCTATGTTCACTCGTGTTCGGATTCGACGGGCGTGTTTGGTTGGTTACTGCTCTACTCGTAGCCATAGAGGGCAGTACAGTAACTGTAATATTAGTAGCGACGGCACCGGCAGCAGAACGCGGCCTACAAAAAGACACATGTCGCCCCAGTGGGACGAGCTTACCAAGTGGGCCCCGCCGCCAGTTCCCTACGAATTGAAGAGACAACCCAGAGCTATCAAGCATGTCTCTAGCTGGTCAGCACCGTCTATGCCAAAGCTGTATATGTGGGCCGCCCAACGTAAACGGGATGGCAAGGGGTTGTTTTGTCGTCAGCGCCACCGCCGCCGCCTCTGCCGCTGTTAGCAGCCGTTTTCATACCGATTTGCAGAATCTCTGTTTTGTTCGGTTGGGTAGGGGGGGGCGGCGGGCTGTGTCTGAGTGCGTGAGCATGTCCCTGTGCTAGAATGATGTGGGTCAGTGAAGCGTGATCCACACCGCTGGACACGTCAATGGCTTAAATTGCCGCTCAGATGTGCTGTTATATATATATATATATATATATATATATATACCGTTATAGACTATTGCGTCGTTATTGCGCCGTCACCGTGTGCGTGTGCATACGTTTACCTCTGTTTATTCGCCATAGGAGTAAATGGTGAGGAAAGAATGGGTATTTATGTTAGGCTAGCTAGTTCACTGTGAGAAAACTCCGTATTGAAGGCATCAGAGGGCGCCCCCGGTTCGCGCACCCCCGGTTACTTAGAACTTTCGCTATTCACTAAAATCAACTTGGGGGTGAAATACAATGAATGAAAAGTAACATTCTCTTCAGTTCGTCTATTGTCGCTTAGTTGAATTGGAACACTTCAATTCAGATTGCGTCCTCGCTTCTTCAGTACGTGCCTCTGAAACCTTACCAAGTCGGACCTCATTGAAGGTGAGGTTTGGTCGACGGAGGCCTTCGATGAAACACGCTACACAAGTTGAATGATCAGCATTTAGGCAATGCTGTATAATCGTTTGTAAACGGTGATCGATGTTCGATTTGCTCACGAGTTTAATGGGACGATCGAAGGACGACTGCGCTAATAAGCGAAGCCTCCATAGAAATGATTACAGATTATTACAATATGTACATATATTGTCTATTGCAAATACGACCCACGGAACAACTTGTGCTTGCAACGTACAATCCGTCCGCCTACAGCAGAATGAATCGACACTAATTGAATAATGGATTGATAAACATCGTACACTGACTTACACAGCAGTGCATACCAGTTGCATGCTTGCTCGAAGTTGACCAAGAAGCCGCTGCACGAATCCTGTTTAGCAGTCGTTCGTAATGGATATCCACAATACACACGCAGACGATTTCTGTGTGTGTGTGTATGTGTCTATGTGTGTGTGTACATACACCTCAAAAACATTCGGCCTCAGGGTGTTAATGGGTTACAGGCGAGTAAGCGCGGATTTCTGACCACGAGCTCCTCTCCCCGTACTCGCTCAGCGCTCATGACGTCGTTCCGGCGTTTGCTCCGCGTTGTTGTGCTTCGCGGGGTTTGGCCTCTCACGTGGGCTGGCTTTCTCATTCACCTGTACTCTCTATCCAGTGGCTGCGGACGAGTCCATCGAGTTCCGAGGGGGGGGCCCCTGCGGGGCGTTCATTCCGTCATCCGCTGTCACGGCTGGGGTGCGCCTCCACCGCTTCGAGCACGTGCACGGCGAACGGGACGACGTGCATAAAATATAAATAAACAGTGTTGTCTGCTGGCGCACGCACCGAGAGAAACTCACTTGATAATATTCAAAAAATTACACAGCATCATCGTCATCAACAAACAGTGACAACATGGACAGAACAACGTGTGTATGCTGCAGAATGATTTCGACAGCGATAAGCTCTCGGTGGTGGGTCCCATGGACGAGCGGTGCACATGTGACCTGTATAATAATTCTATCATTTATATCGTCGTGTGATATTACGTTGGCGTAATTATCTATATTTGTTAAGAGTTTGTATTACATTTCGGAACAGAGTATTTAGGATAAGGGTGCAGGTGGTGGTAATTATTATTATTATTATTATTATTATCGATATTATATTATTATTGTTATCAGTAGGCTTTCTTGATACTTCGCCGTCGACGGATGATGACCGGGTGTGCTTCGTAGGGTGAGTCATTAAAAGGAGATGAAGACGTCAGGTGCAAACGCTTGAGAAAACGTCGGCCCGCCATTGTATTTGGCCTGATTATTATTATTATTATTACTATTATTAGCTTCGACCAAAAAAGCAATTACACCTCATTGAAGATCGAGATCAGTGGCTAAGTGAAGGTTTCCCGGCTGACTAACAGCGTTAAACATTTACCTCAGTCCACGGTACAACTTTCGACTGCGGTATAGGGCTTCATAAGCAACCCCTTGAACATACAAACATCGAAATTAATATCTGGCAAAAACAACTAGGATTCGTCGTCGTGTCGCATATATGAAGAGTTCAATCGTTTGTATCATGGTCATTTCGGCCATGCTTCCCCGTAAGAAAATGACGAAATCCTACACATATCCGTAACGCCGCGTGGCGTCTATACCACTTTCGAATTGACGGTCGGGCTCAAGTACATGCTGAAACCGCTTTGAAGTAACAGATGGCACTGCTGCGAAATGAATTTGATGAACACTGGAAAGATGAGAATCCATAGACGCAGGAAAATGGAGAAGAAACAGTAGATTATATTGAAAAGGAAATGAAAAAAAAGAACATCACTTTACCTAAAAACTAGTTACCCAACGAATACGTATCAGACACTAGAGTCGATCGATGGAGTATTGAAGCAATGAGACAATGGACAGCGTAAGAAAACAGGCAAAAAAAAACAATAATAATAATAATAATGTAATTTTCTGTATTTGCAACCATTGGAGGGCTGCGTTGCAAACGTTGTAAATTCCTGTCCCATGTGTCTGTCGACAGCAGCTTGAAGTCTACAGGGTAACTGTTCAGGCAAGTTTGAAAGGATTATCTTCGGTAAAATCTAAATATCGCACGGTGCTTTTCATCGTTGCAATAGCTCGCTGCCGTTCGCTCTCCGAGAGTTGAACCAATTGCTGTGGCTGCAACGAGCATCGAAAATCACTTCGTGCCATAAGTTAAGCAGGACTCACCACGATGTTTCGCAACCGGGTGATTGATTCCCGCCAAACAAACGATGTTTTCTGTTCACAATTAGGATTTTCAAGAAATAGTAATCACCCCGTGTATTTTATACGCTCTCGCGTATAATATAATGTGGTTTTATTGGCGATGTTTTGTGACACGTTTATTTACGCAGTCATAACTATTTTCCCTTCTCAACTGACCGCCGCCCGTTAGCGGTTTCGTTTCGTTCTACTGCTCAAAGGACTCCTGTTGCCCTTGATTCGTGTTATCGCTTCGAGGACTTGCCTAGAGATAGTGATTATGCGAAAGCAACTGTTTTACGCAACGAGTAGAAGCACTCGTCAGAGCCTGCTTGATTGGCGTCACTATTAGTATCATAATTATCGCACACTATTTCCGTAAAGATACAGGTAATATAGAATTGTATATATATATATATATATTGATTGAGCTAGTCCATCAATATCATTAACATGCAGTATTGTTCTGTTCGATCGAATTGTGCACACTCATGATATATGCAAAGGAGAACAATTGTCCTCAGTGGCAAGCATGATAAGTGTTCGCTCTTGATCGAGCTGGCCTATTGATGATGCAATGTAGTCATTAGCATAGGCAGGTCGCTCTGTACTCCTCTCATTCGAGAATGTCGAAAATGGGTAATATATGATAGAACATGCTTCATCTGGGTACAACCCGGCCACCATATATATATATATATATATATATATAATGTTGTTTTCTCTACACGGCGACATTGAAGCTGTTACTGTCGTAGCGCCGCCCTCACAGCAAGAACTTGAACCGTGATAATCCAGTGGGAGCTTCGTCGACGAGGCTCACCCAATCCACCGATAGAGCCCCAGCAGTCGAAATTGGACAACGTCCAATTGGAAGCGTCCCCCTCGAATGAACTGCGGGCCCGTTTCGGGGGCTCCGGGGAACGGTGAGGCCTACCCTGCTTGTTGTTAGGCCACAACCACAACCACGACCGCCGCCGCCGCCGACCTTGATCGTACCACCTGTCCGATCCTCTCGGTTCGATACAAGCTTAAGCAAATGTTGCACACGGGCAGAAACGCTATAGAGATAACCGGCGGCGGCGGCAGCCGCAGCAGCAACAACAACAGACTAGCTATGGTCTGTATCTACGGTCGATTTCGCCGCCAGTCGACGCCAGCTGTCCACTATCGGATGCTGGCGTTCACCGTAAACGTTTCGAAAGCGAAGACGGCTGCTGTTGGCGGGGAGCACGAACATGATTACATATGTGATACATTAATTTTAATTTATATAGGTACGCGTAACATTCATGCAACAAATGAATCGATCTATGGTATCATCTCGAGGGTATGTCATATGGGCGAGCGGTCGAATAAACATGTAGCTGCCGTTCTGGATAGGGGTCGCACTAGCTTTTTGCATAGCGTATTTGCAACATACGAAGCCGGATAGCGAACGGCTCATAGGCGGTATGTGCACAGACAGCGACATTAGCATATTCATAATAATAAAAGAGGTTATGAACATTTTCATCATTAATTAGAAATGTTCCTAGGTATTTAGTGTCGCGAGAAATTCATTCATTGTTCTTGTTATTGTTGCCTATTGACCCGCGGGACAGGCAGTACTTTATATATATACGGGGCGTATACATACATATATATATATATATATATATACACCCCGAAAGAGATCCCTTACGAGCGCATAGTGTTTACGCTTCTGTGCATCTGACAGCCGAGACATCATGATACAGTGTTATAATAATTTGATGGTTTAACTGCGCGGGTGCCGCCCTGCACCACCGAAATTTCTTCAGTTCTGTGCCGGGGTCGCCGACGAAGCCACCGCCGCCGCCGCCGCCGAAACGGCTCTGGGTGCAAATGAATACATTTTATATTGATTGCACATCGCTTCAGATAGCTGTTAGCAATCATCGGCTGCGCTGCAAGCGTTGCTATGATTAGAGGCGGATGTGGATAGAGTGTGCGGTGGTAGGGACCGCTACCGCGGGTGTACCATGGGAGCGTTGTCGGGGCTCGGCTGGCACCAACGGCGTTTCATAGACGAAGTCAATATGCCACATTCGGAGGAGAGGGCAGACACCGAACACGCGCACGCACTCGTGATAGAGTATTATTCTCTGACTATCGTACGCCTCCATGTGGAACGAACGGGATATAGGTAATTAGAAACGGCCGGACCTTGTACGAGTGAGAGAGAGAGAGAGCGCGTATGGGTTTAGAAGGAATATGGCCAGCACTGCTGTAGTTTCCGTGCCATCTACGAACCACCATATATATATATATATATATATATATATATATATATGAACATTATAATTCGTCGCTAATTAAAAAGCGTATATGAAATGGGTACGAGGCATATGTTATCCATGCAAATGGAACATACTAGAACATATATAATATTATAATGAAGATGAAGTCCTATCAATATGGTCCATTGATCACCACCTCCCCCCATCCATAAAACACAGAAATTGTTGTTTTTGCTGACTTTCATGTTTTGATGTTATGTAATTAAATAGGTAGTATTCAGTGTGTGTATGTGCGTGTGTGCGAGTTCCAACCATCGATTTGTTGTGAACAAAACAACACTCCACCAACACTGTTTCTTACGTGTGAAACTGCTTCCATCTCTGCAGGAACGTCTCTTCTGTTACTGCTGATATCGACTTCCCGTCGCATTATGTCAATATTATTGAAACGAAATCATGTTCCAAGTACCGCCCCCCCTCCCCCCCTGCCCCGCTTGGTGCTAGAATCGTGCCGCTGATGAAAGCTTTCAGGAAATTATTTCAGCGCTAACCCTGTGCAGGCTGATAATGCCTCCTCATCCAAGGGTCTGACCGAGGCCGGCGATAGGGCGAGCTCGCCTTTCAAAGCTAATGTAAAAACACTTGTTCTCTACTCGTCGACTGTAATCAAATTGCTTATGCAATCAAATCTGTAATCTGCACGTCAACCTTTCATTAAATCCCTGTTCATGTTACACCCCTGTTGATGAGGCGGACGACGGCGCCTTCAGATCATTTTCTATTGTGATATTGCCAAGCGGAAAACACTAACACGTCAGGCCCAACATCGGCAGACGTGTGACCTCGCTGCAGGGCACCTGCTTCAAGCTCCTTCAGCGAAATGTTGCATTGCTTACCTTCAGCACTAGCATTTATAGATGAACGGCGTTCACACGTCATACTTCACGTTCATGTCTGGACGTCCGAGTCGCTTCACGCACCTGTGCCGTTTTTCCGTGGCGATTCGGCCATCGCCACAAAGTCCCCCGCCCCGAAACCCGTTCTCCGGCCACCATATCCCACGAGTGGGAACGCGTCAAGGGCCAGCGAGCGTTGCCGCCGAGCGACGTGAGAGCCGAGTGAGCTGGCTGTGCAGCGAGTTCTGCTTTATCGCCTTCGTCGAGTTGGTCTTATCGGCCGGGCGCCGGCCTTATCGGGCCGAGTGATGTAGTGCCCATTTATCGCCGGCGGAGTAGCGTCGCATCGTGGATATCCCCCGCAACGGGGGATGGCACAGTCCACACCCCCAGATGCCGCGAAGTCTTGACCCCCGCCCGCCCGCCCGCCCGCCCGCCTCGCAGGGCCACCCTGAATCCACGATGTGACCGAAATCTGGAGTTCGCGCAGGGTCCGCCTCGGCGTCCCGGCCGGCCACAGGCATCCGCAGTTCAACTCCCATCGACGCGAAATGCACTAGAGAAGCACTTCTGGGAGAAACGGGTCTGCTTCGAGCCTCGATAGAGGACTGCCCTATCCGGCAGTGCTCACGAGGCGGCTGTGCTTCCGTGGATTTACCAAAGGCAGAGCGCCGTTGCAGCCACTACTGCGGCGGCTGCTGCTGCTGCTGCAAATGTTATGCAATGCCTTCATCGAAAGGGACTTCTCCAACGGCCAAAGTGCAGCGGACAACGATCGAGAGTGTTAGTGAATCCGGTGGACGGGAGACAAAAACGGTTCGAACTTACCCTGCGGTGCTTTTGCTCTTGGAGAAAGCGTTGCACGCTGGTAGCTGCTATTTGTCCTTGCAGCGGTGCTGTTTCTAGGCAGCAATTTCGAGTATGAGCGAGTATTGGAGGAGGTGGAGATGTGAAGAAACCAAGAGAAAAATGGCGACACCGATAATACGTGGGGAAATACTGTGAACACCGCGTGACGGCTGAGGGAATGAATGACCTTGACAATAAAGAGGCGCTTCTACTATATCAAAGTGAACGACAATTGTACTATCCGCTGAATGTGGGATGCATCCGAGGCCACTCTCGTCTATATATTCTTAATAGCGTATATAGAAAAAGGGGGACCCGCCTTTCCAGACCTTCCCCGTCCTTAAGTGTGCCGAAAATAGAGATTGCGTTTCGCCGTTGGATATCTAACGAAAATCATTGCATTAAAAATTCGCTTAAATTTTAGTTCTCCTGCAACGTAGTTTTGCTGCAACCTTTCTCCTAAGACCTGTCGACTGTTTAATAAATGTTTCTACTAGTTGAGTCGCGAGATTTTATTCTCCAATAGACCAATTATCCACCCATCCCACAAAGCCGAATACATATAGCAATGTTTTGTTAAAGAATATAAATGCATAGACAAAAAATGAACTCTCTCTTAATCTTGTGCCATGCCACGCCACGCGAGACACGGGCGACCTTCCTCACAGATTCCTCTTCCGTTCGCACTTAGCAGCGATGAGATGAGTGGCAGCCACTGTAACCAGCTGACTACAGCATCTGTTTCTCCAATGGCCAACCAATTTCCTTTGAGCTGACTCTCAGCTGATCCCCAGACCTTTGACAGGCCTCGGATCTCGACCTTTCGGTATTACTACGAGGACATGTCGGGGCCACCTTTGCCACCTACATTTCAATCATGTCATGCCTGGAACTAATCCCACCGACAAATGGAAAATGATAAACAAACACAAAGTTGTCCGCGTCTTGTAGCAGGATTTGAACTCAAGCCGCCTGTCCCACCAATCCAAGATTCCCTCTACTACCAACAGCGTGCTGCCACGTAGAGCCGCTGTTCCATCGAACACTCGGAAGGTGGCCCCTGTTACATGTGGCCGATCGCTGCTCTGAGTTGGTGCCTGAGGAATCGAGTTCAAGGGAGAGAAAGCCTGAATCTACGGACATCTATATGTAACACTATGCTGTTCCTTAGCTCCGTTGTCCGCTGCCACCGAGTCTATCAACGCCCTCATCGTGATCCTCATAAGAGCTCCTCTTAGCGGCCTCGAAGGCAGTGAGTGGCGAACGATCACCCAAACTCGCGAATCATCTTTCTTCGGCCTTGCGTTCATCTGTGCCCGCCCCCGCCGTAGCCCGCTCGTATTTGAATATTATGCTGCGTTCGCGTCCTCAGCGAGAGTCACAAATGCTTGCTGCGAGAGTGATTTTAATACATATGTTAATATCTATATACAGCACTGGACACTGGCTGGCCGGGATGTGCTCGAGCTGAATGCGTGGGTGTGCCCAGCTGGCTAGGTAGGTATTATAGCTGGACGGGTAGCACGCTAGCGAGGGTGGTCAGGCGAGTTGAATCGCCAGCAGCTCAGGACCCGTTCGCAGGCGGCGGGCTCCGGCCGCGCAGTAGCAGCAGCAGCAGCAGGCGTATGGGCCACGGGCCGCCGGGGGCTGTAGCTTCGGGCGCGCCCGTGGGCACAGCCTCTTCAGTGACTTAGCAGTGCCGCCACTCGCTCCGGCCACTCAAAGGCGCCCGTCCCGTAGTCGCACACTAGGCGTGGCTCGTCGTTGAAAAACGCTTTTCAACGTTGCATGGCCGCGATGGGCCGTTCGTTGGTCCGCCTGTTCAGAGCTCCTATTGCGAGTTTTTCTCTATTGACGCGTTGTTATAGCGGACGGTGTACACGCCGCATGGCCTCTAGTAAGCTGCTCGCAGAGGCTGTGTACGCGACGTCGAAGCGGCCTGTCACGGCCGCCGCTGTTGATACGGACTAGGGAGAGGCGGGCGAGACAAGACTGTGTAATCTTGAAATTAATGAAACACGAGCGTGCTGTGTGCCATACAAAGAAAGTGCGCTGTTTCGTCATGAGCGCGCTTATACATTCATTCATCCATTCGACGAGACGGGCCAATCAGACGTATCAACTAGCGGCGATTGCGCTACGGCAAGAGCCTTCGAGCCTGATTGTCTGGCCCTGCCGATTGAGGCTCGCGAGTGCAAGCACCTGTTCTATAAATCTCCTTCGGCGGAGGTCGCCATTGAGATCTCGACGTCGACGTTGGGGGGGCGGGGGGGGGACGGGTTGTCCATCTCTCGACGATGCTTTTCTGTCTGGCGCCGCGCTCTTTATACTTCGTCTCAATGTCTAGGTGTCTCTCTAACGGAGGGAGGCACACCGCGTCATTGGCCCGGCTACGCCACTGGCCAGCGTCATCGGAGAGAGAGAGGGACAGAGCATGTAGGGTGTCCTTACTTGGGGGAGACAATGAAGTAGAAAGCAGCAGCCTCAACCGTTAAGGGGGCAGCTCCTGTTGTCCAAACCCCAACGGGCTGTACTGTCTGTCAATCAGGGAAGCTATGGACGCGTAGACTGTAGACCCTCGACGGGATGGTGTCTGCGGGGAAGATTGCAGTCCAATGCCTATCTATACCGGATAGGCGATATGCGTTTACACTGCAAGAACGTTCACTGAGACTCCATCGGCCCGTCCATGGACTGGAGGCGGCTGGGCTGGCCAAGGCCAGCCGCGCCTTACGCCTCTTAGGGATCGAGTGGACATGGGTTGAGTGGCGATGGTCCCTACGGGCTCCCTGCCGGCATCGGAGAGACCGGGCGGTTGCTAACTCCGTAGCACTGCTCTCCTGCTCGAACGGGACCGCTAAGGCTTTCAGCGACGGGATCGGTAACGGCGAGAAAGTGCTTGAGAGGAGAGAAAGGCCAAAAGCAGGGAGCATCTTTGCTTTCTTCGCAGGACCCTTTCCTGATGCTGCTGCTGCTGTTGCCGCACTTCAACGGGACCTAAGACTTCTTCAGCCACAGCAGCAGGAGGAGGAGGAGGCGGGCCGCGGCTTTTAGGAACCCTGAGCACATACCAGACGAAAGCAGCAGGCTGTGCAGCAGCAGATGGGTTGCTGCGAGTTCGAGCAGACTTGTGCAGTAGCGGCGGCGGCGGCGCGCGGCGGGTGCGGCTGGCGGCGCCCACACTAGCCGCCGCCTTATTCGTTGGATTCGAGGGTTCGGGAACTGCGGCCTAATGGCAGCAGCTGGTCCGGTTCCCAAAAAGAGAAGGAAGCCGTTGCGCGAGCCGGAGAGCCGAGCGCGGACGGCGTCCCAGCATTTACTAGAGAAGCAGCAGCGGGACCCTGCGTCCCGCTTCGAGTAGAGCATAGGGTAGAGGGGTCCAGCCGACGAGACCCCAATAGTCTTCATGAGAGACAGAGAGAGAGAGAGACAGGGATGGGTAGCCCACTGCTGCAGCCGCAGTCGCGCAGCGAAGGCTGAGAATCAACGATACCCAGCTCGCAGATTGCACCCGTGCTGGTGATGGTGGTCCACGGTGTAGCCTTGTGGCCAGGCGCATGTCTACACGTTGCGGGGTGCCACGACGCATACTTCGGTCCCGTGTGGTACTGCGCTAGTAGTCTGCGCACATGGCGCTCTGCGGGTTTGGACAATGTTAGTGAGGGTGTCGGTTTTGGTTTCGCTGCTGCGTCTCACACGAAGGCGCTACTCCTCCAGATGCTGCGGCAATGGCGCCTACACAGGCGCGCCTATCCTACTTTGCTTGCCTCCCGTAGTGGCCCTATCGAAACGCATCGTCGGCGCCGCAGGTTGGGGGTAGGCGTAGTAGGGAGCTCACACCAGCGTCGACTCTCGCTGCCACTCGACGTGGGGAGGACAACACGCCACAGCAACAGCAGCAACAATAGCAGCAAGATCAAGAAGCCGCATAGGAGCCTGCCAGTAGCAACGGCCACTGCAGCTTCTTATGCCGGTGGTTCACCCAGCAGAAGCACCACGGGACTACGAGACTGCATCCTGCTGTCAAACAATGACCGTCGAACGACGGACGAACGAACGGACGGACGGAATAAATAAATAAATAAAGAAAAGGCAATGCCATCGCCTCCCTCGGTGATGACCATGATTGTCCCCAACTAATTATCTAATTTTGTATCTTTGAAGTTGACTAAACGTTATAATAATAAATACGTAAATAAATAAAGAAGGAATAAAGAAAGCAGTAAAGGATGCTGAGGGTTGAGGGCCGGTGAGGGTGGTGTGGCAATGGTCGCTTCGTCGGCGGCGCCACTGCTGCTGCTGCTGCGGCGTTGCTGGGCCTCTGCTGGTGGCATGCTGGGCTGGTCATGGTAGTGATGTTCGAGCCACTTACGTGCACCGCATGGAACCCGGGAATGGTACAGCCGGACTAGGTTGAGCAGGGTGGCAGTGGCGGGGGTGGCGGCGATCCTCAATCGGCAAAGACGGAAAGAATAAAAGAAACAATAAGAAATAAGCACTCGGCGCAGACACATTGCTCCATTACATATTAGGTATAATAACAGCAGCAGCAACAGCACGCAAAAGAACAAACAGTTCTCGGCACACCTATGTATATTCTAGGGTCACTCATACGCATATACGAAGAGCAAGGCTCAGGCTACGGCTGAAAACGGCCACTCCGCCTTAACACTGCTGGTGTGTCTCAGATATAATACATTACTAATATATATATATATATATATATATATATATATATATATATATATATTATATGATTTTGGTCTGTACCTAGAGCAATTATTCTATTTAGATAGAATTCACTTAGCTTCATTCCATTGTTTCATTCCAATTTTGTCCAGCTGTTTAGCAGCAGCAGCATTCACTGCGTACAGTCAGTCTACCGCTGTGAGATTCGTGTGTACTGGCCCGGTTTTGGAAGCGATCTCACTAAGGGACATATTTGGTCATCATCAGACACAGAGACACATATACAAAATGTTGCTACAGCCAGTTCATCTTCAAGTCTTGGTGTAATTGAAATCAATGGCGGCGTGTTAGCACAGGTTGCAAGTCACGGCGATCAACGCTCGGCGTGGCACATTTGCCGAATAAATCGAATTTAATAATCGTCAGCTGGGGCGTTGATGTCGCCGGAAAAGTCGTTTCCGGACTGATTTCCGTCGTCCGTAATGATAATTATTATTATTATTACTGCTACTACTACTGCTGAATGTGTCCGGGCTCACTAGCGAACGCGAATGTCCACCATGAATTTAGCAGGAAGTGACCTCAACAGAAGACACTGGTAGACACCGTGGAAATATTTGCACAGAATTTATGAACAAATCTAGTAAAAATTCGACAACAACGGGTCCGACCATAGGCAACTGCGAAGTTTTGGCCCCCGCCCTGTAGCGCGCAGTCGAACTTAATATACAAGTTAAACGGGAGGGCGATGTAGAAAAATTATTTGGAAGAAAGAAGTGTCATTTTGTTCCTCATATATTATATCTAGCTTGCCTATGTGTTGCAATAACTTGGAACCTCGACCAAAATTCGTTCCCAGTGTCGACGGTGAACATGAAGCGATCAGCAATTTCGCTAAGAAAACCCAATCAACAATTTAGTGAATTTCCGGTACGCTTGGATTCCACTAAATACGTAGTGTGGTTTCTTTTTTTCTTTCTGGAAACAACTAAGAAATTTCTGAATGACGTATTCGTATATATGTATAATGACGTATACTTGTTGAGTCGGGATGCTTGAGCGATACTCGTAATATATTAGAAGTATCGCTCAAGCATCCGGACTTAACAAGTGAAGTTGACATTTCTACTGAAGTGCTGGTGTGTATTGAAGTGTTCGGTAACCCGACCTCGCTAATAAGTATCTTAGTCTTTGGACCTACTCGCTCCGACCCTGTTTTCGGTCAGCGCCATTAATTAATACAGTATCCGTTTGTTCATTTCGTCCTGGTTTACCCTCGCTCTGCGTAAGCCTCGCAAACCCTCCTAGCCGTTCGTCTCATCCGTCCCTGGTAAATCGCTTCTCTAGAGTTAATAGTAATGCGTCATCCAACTTGATTCCCCTCTTAAACAGTGCCCCCTTCTTAGTTAATATATATATATATATATATATATATATATGATTTGATGGTACGAACAAATAAAAGAACACGGAGTCATCACAGATCGGTCTTTCCCCTATGCTAGTTCTCGAGGAGCAGCAGCAGTAACATTTGAAGTTGCCATCGGCCAGCCTGAGGGATGCTCCCATCGACACTGTTTGAGTGAGTGAGAGCGCAGGTTGAACAAGAACACCTCAGCATGATCACCTCATCTCAGCCTGGTCAGTGAAGCCGCGCGGATAACAAAGGGGCTTCAAGGACAACTGGGGCAGAATCCGTCGCTGCGATTTGTGTTCGATTTTCAACGAACGCTGATCTTTCAAAAGGTTTCCAAAATATAACATCACCGATGATATGGGCCGGCAATGCAACATATTGACACCGTCATAAGTTCACACTGCCATTGAATATATACTACATGTCCTTTATGAGCGAATCAACGCTTGCTCTAAATAATTCCCCCGCCCTCTGTGGCTGGCTATGCGTGGGCGTCTTCATTGAGTCCGCTCCGATGAGTTTGGGCCGATGTTGTTGTTCTTGTTGCCACTGCCAATTCCCGCTGACCATCGATGTCGCTGTTGGCCGCTGACGATAAAGCCTTCAGGCGTTCGGGAACCTCTGGATGGCGAACCGACGCCTTCAGGGTTCGGGAACCTCTGGCTGGCCTGATAGCTATTATATGATAGCTAGGTAAGCCTGCATGCAAATCGACGGCGCGGTGTTGAATGGTTGGAAGGGAGATGCGAAAGCCTCGTCTTGATAATGCGCTTCGACATGACGAAACGAACAGCGTCCAGAATTACGGCAGCAGAAGAAATAGCCACGCACGATCTATGGACCTGGAAGCCTGGACAGCAACCAGCAGCGAAGTCATGTCATGATACCGATTGATGTGCAAATGCTAGCAACTACGCGAAACGCATACTCGTTGATAATAATAATAATATAATTAGGGCAAATAGAAAACACGTACGCGCGCCTAAACATACGCGCGTTTTCCCTGCAACTCACTTACGTACGGTAACTTCCTCGATTGTGGCCCCATTGGGGGGGGGGGGGGGTAAATCACCCCCACGACATAGGGAATGATATGAATTTTCTTCGCCATTTTATCATAGGTATGCTCCTGGGCCAGAGGAGCCCCAGGGGGTCAGATCCTATCTGTAAGCGAGGAAGGAGCCGATGCCTGAGCCGATTCAGTGGTCAGTCGCGCTAAGAATAGTGGTCGTGCGTCCGTGACTGCGTTCGTTAGAAATTCTACAAAAGGAGAGAAGACCCCTCAGTCCGGGCAGCGGACAGAGCATGGGGGTGCCGTCGGACCCCCGTTTCATTACCACTACTGAGTCGTTCTCGACGTCGACTCTATATGGCCTCTGCTCGATTGCGTCAATTGCTCTAATGCCCATGGTGGAAAGAAAGCCGCTAACTGATTAGATATGTACATATTTACTTACATATACAAGTAAATATGTACATATCTAATCAGTTCGCGGCTTATATTCCATGATAGGCATTTAAGTGATTAGAACATTAACTAAACGGACGATCGAAAATAGGGACAGTAATAATGGCGAAAATAAATTTCGATACTAACACCCACACTCATATATATATATATATATATATATATATATATATATGGGCGTGTGAGTGTTCAGATTTATTTTCGTATTTTTTTTTTCTGCCTCGATTTTCGTTCGTGCGTTTTCTGCTGCTGTCACAGAAGTGAGGTTCCTGATTTCGCAGAAACGAGTTTTGCCCGACGCGACGTCCACCAGTCCACGTGACTGGCTCGCTGGCCGGATGCCCTCGTAGCCGGGTTGTTCCGGGCGTTTTAGGTACCCCGGGGAGTTTCAAGTTGGGTGTCGCATTGCCGAGTAGTACCCGCAGGTCGTTGTCACAGAGAGACTTGGCCTGTCCTCGTTAATCCAGCTTTCTCTTACCGTTGCCCTTGTTGTTCCCTGCCGTGAGCGTTCGCCGCTGTCCCAACTGTTCACTGTTCACTATCAGTCCAGCACCAAGGGGGGAGTGGGGAAGTGCCGCCTGCGGAGCCAGTCGACACTTCGCAGGTCGGTCCTCTCGGACCCTTCGCTTGGCCTGCCCATCCGGTGTTAGGTGGCAACTGTCGCTTCCAGTCTCGACCCCGACGGCCCTGCTGCCAGGCCGGCGTCGGCTTACCAGGCCCAGCCTGGCCTAACGTGGCCTGTTCCACGAGCCAGGTTCCTACATCCTCTGGGGCTCGGCCTCTCGTCTCTCCTCGCTCTCCTCGCTCTCACCCGTCCACGAAATTGTACGACGTCGTGTGGGGGCAAAACTTCACTGTGGTGTAGCTAGCCAGCTGCATCGTAGGGATTCAGCAGCCGACGCTGACGGCAAACTAAACATCCCCTGGGAGAGAAGGCCGGCGGATACATCGGGCACAGTGCGCTACGAAGCACGCACTTCATGGCGACATGTGAACACAGAGGTCGGTTTGTCCTGGCCGACCCTGTCCTGTGTATTGCTGCCAGACGACGGATGCATCCGAGCCGCCGCAGGAATAGGAGCCGCATTGCTGGCACAGGGTCATCCATGTGGGCGACCGTGTCCACCGAGATTGCAACGAGGTTGCTTATGGATCATCTTCACAACTCACAACGCTGCACACCTTCCCTTCGGTCATCTCGACGAGACGGTACAGTGAGCGGGCAGGAGACAGCCAGCTAGCAAAGCTTCCAGAAACTCCAATGTCGGCTTGCCTCGTCCTAGTCACCTGAAGGCCTCTCCGCTGCGCAACGGCTGTGCGTAGAGGGCGCACCAACGCCCTCGGAAGGACGCTTTCCCGTCGGCGTTGTTATTGTCGCCATCGTAATCTGAGAGCAGATAAAGTCCCATCTGCTTCGTTTTGCTCAAACGCGTCGCGAGCACTCTTGCACACTTACTTGTGTTGCTGTCGAGCTGGGGTCAGCCACCAGCGAAAGGTCCACTCTTGAGCGGCTGCGCCAGACGCGTACATTAAAAAGGTTATATCGGCGCCAGCCGAATCTCAACAAGCAGCAGCAGGGGATCGTTAATTACAGGTACCAGTGATTTTGACCTGCCTGACACTTGAGATTGTATTACATTCCCATTTACGCGGACTGATTGTAGGGAATATTATTACTATCATTATTATTATTATGTATTTTTATTAACTGCTAGACAACAATTGTACGCAGTGAACGTGTATTATAATAAAACAAAAGGTAATTATTATTATTACTATCCGAAATGAAAATTTACACGGAGCGCAGCCGTTTCCTTGTTGGCAACGAAACGATCTGCCACTCCACATTAATGCTCGCCGCCTCTCGTCGGGCTGCTTCCGATATGGATTTATGCCCGTGTACGTCTTTTACTTCTCGGAATCCTTCTCGGCTCTTATTCTGTATATATATATATATATATATGTACCGCGCCGTCCTTCCGCCAGGAAATAGCATTCTTGTTGTCGTGAAAAAGGACACCCTTCGGGGGTGCGGGGTCGCAAAAGCCTACCACTCGGCCTGCCTGCGCCCGAGCACGCCCCCCAAAGAAAACCCTCCCCCCCCCGGCTCTATGTACGTACGTATGTATCTATGTACACCCGACGTGCTGCCGGCGATCCCTCTGTCTTTGATCTGTGCCACATATCGGTCTTGTTAAACCCCCTCAGGGAATACGCTCGGCATCCTGCTGTCACCAGAGCATTGACGTCCGTTGGCCTTGTGCAAGTTCGTCTCTCTCCGTCTCAGTAGGGGTCGCTCATAGAACGGTACATATGCGGCTGGATGGAGGCGCGGCGGGGGGCGGGGGGAGGGGGTTGTCGAGTTCGAAAATCTGTATTCGTATGCAAATTGAAAAAGGCTTGCCTTTAGACAAGTACACTCCTGTGTGCTATCTCTCGATCTCTCGCCCTCCGCCTCTGGATGGTCTTTCGATGTGAGCTTTCTCCACGAACCCCTGGAAATGGATTCGAGACGACATAGTTCATCGGCCAGCTGATACATAGCGCCTAGTAGCTGTAACCTAAGCGGAGTTTCATTTGTTTATGAGGTCTCCTGAATACAAAGACATCCATAATTATTAATATTATTATCATGGTTATAATGAATGATGTTTTATTCAGTGGTTATTGAATAAGTATCGCGAAATATGAAGGTACTATTTTGTCAAGATGTCAATTACTGTCAATAATAATATTAAGAATAATACATTAGGTACTACGGTTGTCGTAAATCCACTGATCGATTTCGGGCATTTCATCGCACGACGGATCGATCTCAGACTATACTATAAGTGGTTGGCTAATATGATATTTCGATGACCTTTCCTACATGACGCATATGAACTATTATAAATATTGTCGATATTTGCTTTTTTGTGACACCTCTTGTTTGCGGCGGACCCGAGCTGGGGTCAGGGCCCATGTTCGTATTCTACAAGGCGGCTTCTGGTGACTGGGTTTCTCAGATTTTACTGAACTTCGAGATACAAGAACCGTTGACCATTAGCTAGGTTTTGACAGCAGAACGCTAGACAATTAGTGAGCTCGCTGAAACAGACGGAGGTCCCCCATGAGAACGAGGACGACCACCCAACGCAATGGTGGCTAATACTGATTCACTAAACCTCCGATACGCGACTGGTCGCGATGCTTGCTCCACTCGCTTTAGCCGACTCGTCGTCTGTCTGTCTCTCTGTCTGCAAAAAAAAAAGACAAATGCAATGCCATCTGATTAATATATTTCTCTTCACATGGTTGTCCCTTGTGGCGGTGAGTGTCTGCCAGATATTCTGATATGAACTCATATATCGTCTGGCCCAATGGTGAAGGGAGAGTTGGCAGCCTGGCGGTATCTCTCTACTGCAAGGGATCTGACAACCGATCTAGAGAGAGAGAGAAAGAGGCGGTGAAGACCGTATCAACCAGTTGTCCCGAAATCGTCTGCGGCGTCACCCACTTGTCTGAGTCGATGATGATGGCCCGAATGATTCGTATTGGGTTATCCTGAGATGGCTCTCACCGTATCTTGTCATAATATACGTTGACCGCTTTTACGTTGGACGCCGTAGGTTGTACCGCAGTTCAAAATGAGCGTGTCAGCTCTTCGTTGAGTTGTACATTTTTATTCTTAGTTTCCGTGTAAGCGAAGTTTGCTCAAAAGCACTCATGATGGTCAATGAGAGTGTCATTAAAGAGGCATATTCCGCTTCGCACACAGAGTCAAGCCCCGTGCTGAGATATAGCCGTAACCACGTTAGCATCTACTCGAGGTGGCAGCTGCCGAAGCGATGAATAGCGTTATTGTTTTATGGAGGAGGGGAACGAGTTGTCAAACACTGCGGGAGACGACTCGGTCGGCCGGACGTTAGGCCATGCATAGCGGAATCTTCGTCAGTGTAAAGGCAACAGCCTAAAGGCCAGCGGAAATGGCTGCTAAACAAGGTCTGGGAACCATCAAGAATTTGTGTTCTATATATGAGATGATGTTACTAGTCACGCGTTTCAAATTCATTTATTTATTCACATTGCGGTTTATTGGCGGAATTTCAATTACTGCTGTGCTGAAGGTCACGTTAAAAAATCAGGTAAAATCATTGAAACATTGTAGTTACAGTAAGTCAACTTATATTCGGAGCATTTCTCCCTTGTCGATTTGGAAAATTAAAAAAAAACCTACTCGGAGGGTATAGGACCTCGGATTAAATGACATATACAATATAGCATTGCACAAAATTATCCACAACAAATTTTCTCTTTATTTCGCAAATGAAGATTCTATCCAAGCACTTACTAGATCTACGATCTAGGTACGAGTAAGGAAGAGAATAAGCAAATGTGGCCTCGACAGGTCCTCATAGTAATACCAAAAAGGTTAAGAGCTGAGGCTTGTCAGATAGGGGAACAGCTGAGGGTCAGCTCGAAAAAACAACAAAACAACAAGCACTTACTAGATCTGCGAACCGATGGCTCCCGAACGAGAGTGAGGTTCTCGGTTTGGAGCTCAAGATGGGGGGAGAAGAGATCCCTTTGTTTGCGATATCACATAGCTCTATATTAAATCTACAGCTATGTGTAGATTTCACTTAATGGTGAGGCAATGTCACTTGATGGGACTCGACCCTGCGATATCCAGCCTTGTACAGCCAAGGCCGCCCAAGCCACCGTGGCCGGAATCACGATTTTGGAAGGCTTTGCCTAGTTCACGACCTTTATCAGAGGCAACTTTTTATCATTGTTGCATTTTGTATTGTTGGCCCCTTTGGTAGTTTGTTCTGTTTATGGAAGCCATGTAGTTGACTATTCAACGGAATCGCCATTGTTCTGTTTTATTCGAGGACGTTCTTCGCTCGATAGGAGAGTTCGTCGAACTGACTGTCGTCGAACTGGGTCGAACTCTTCTCTCGAGTCAGGGCTCTCACTCCCATTCCTGTATCTCTTAAAGCTTGTTTTACGTCATTTCCGTTAACGCCTTGAAATTGTTCACATTTCACAAGTCGGCGACTCGTGTGAACTCAGCAGGAAGCCAGGCAGACGACCTCTAAGCAGACTTCGTATATATATATATATATATATATATATATACAGGAGGTATATTCTGATATGCTAGGGCCAAATCGTACATGCAAGGCACGTAGAAGGGGAAGCATGCGCACAGCTTCGCTCGTGAGAACGGTTGAACTGTCTGGTCGGGCGTTCTGGCCGGCGTTTTGCTAAGCACACGACGCAGCGTTTTCGTTCTCAGAAAACAGGCTGAGTGAGCAGGTTTGCGAGAGCTACTCAGTTTTGTCTGTACGGAGGGAATTGTTCTGTGGTTCTCTCGGCCTTTCCATCGACTGCATACATGCGCAGCAGATGGTGCATTCGCGAGACGGCCGAAGCACCGTCCACCGATGAGATGTTGGGAGGGAGCCTGGCTATGTAGTCCATTGACGCGAATTCGTTTGCTCCTATTATTCTCTTGGAGGCTCAGTGTCATCAATGAGTACCATCGGAATGAGTGCCAGCAATTGCATTGCTGGATGTGTGTCCACGAGAGTATATGCGTCGCCGCGTGGGATGCCGGTCTCAGTTATTGTTTTATCAGCACTACTCATGTTGCACCTGTACGGTAGAAACGGATATTATGTTGATTATCAACGTTGAGCTGATTGCACCATGATTGTGGATTATGCTATGTTTCCTGTGTAGATATTATGCCAGAGGTAAGCTTGACGGTGTTGAATCAACGAGGTCCCTTGGGGGTCGGGGGTGCGAAAACGAGTTTGGTGTGTTTGCGAGTCCCACACCAGTGACTACGGCCGAGAGTGACACATGTGCGTGAAGCATCCCTGGAACCTCCCATAACAAAAATAAAACAGGATCAACTAGGTGTCAGGCAGAATGGGTGTTTAATTGGTTTAATAAGCAGCACTACCACACTTCAGTCATATAGTCTTGGCTGAATGAATGCACATGCATAATTCGAAACCTTCCATAATACAAAGTAGGATAATACACCAGGACGAACAGTTCGTTCGAGATTCCTGTTGCGCTTTTCTTAGAGCCCTACACTATAAATAGTCAAAAAAGACGGTAATTCTTCTTGACGTCCACTGCTGTGTATCCGGAAAGGGCCATCGCGTCCATCGACGACGAAGTCCCCCGGGCAAAGCACGATGGAAAAGTTTTGTTCTTATTCAAAGGAAGCGCCTCTGCTCAAACCCCTGTGACGAGGACGTCTCGAATCCTGATTTCGACACTGGCTCGCTAATAAAATCCTCTCGTGAACCGACGAACGTGTACGATCATGGCAACTAAAAAGCCAAGGCAATAACCTCTATCATTACGTCTGCCCCCGGAGTACCAACCTATCTACCTGTCTGCTAGGTACACTATCCCGGACACGACATCAGCCCCACACCAGCTCCCGGCTTTGTGGGACCCGCCAAGTAGTTTAGCAGAGCAGTAGCGTCAGTGGCCGTAACAGTAGTAGGCGCTAGTAGTGGATATTGATTATCGAGCGACAGCTAGCGAGCCCACTGCAAGAAGGCAAGGCGGCAGCCAGCCAGCCATTGGACAGGCGGCCATCCACCAGCTCAATGCGGTTGTGCACGTCGGCTCTCCGAACGAACGAGTGAGTTACCGAAGAAGGGAGAGAGAGAGAAAGAGAGGCACGGGGACGGACTGCACGGATGGTCCTGGTACGTTCGTCAGTTTCGTCTGCGTCTTGGCCTGAGCGTAGCAGGGATACGCCACACTTGCGGCATAGGCCCGCTAGACTCTTGCGCTCTGCGGACACGGGCCGGCCGGCCGGCCGACCAGCTAGCCATCAGACACGCATGACGTGCAGCCAGTCGGCGTCTGCCTGGGATGCCTAAACGGGAAGGGGAGATGTAGGGACCTTGGCCCGCTCGGACGGGACGGCACGGGCGGCTATCGACAATCGCAACACAGCCAATATACACACAGAACGACACACGCGAAGAGAGTGCGGTGGATACGGGGGTTCCGTTGGGGGGTCTGGCTTGGGGGCTTGGGGCTCGTCGCAGCGAGCAGGCAGCAGGAGACAGACCGACGGAACAACACGATGGGGAACGATACCTTTGCCAGCGTCCCTGAATCCGCAAAGCATACAAGCGCAAACACGGAACAGACTTCGAGCGAAAGAAGAACAGAGCTCAAGACGGCTGCAAAGGTTGCTTCTGCGACGGCGACCGCGGAGGCTGCGCCAGCAGGACCGCCACGGCCAGCAAAACGGCCACAAGCATAGCCAGGAAAAGGGAGTGAGAGAGAGAGAGAGAGAGGGAGGGACCTCGAAGGAATTGCTGACCGGGGTGGAACGCTAGACCCCCTGCTAGCCAAGGAGTACGAGCGTTTGGTCGATTGTTCGCTCGCCAGCCAGCCAGCCATAGGGCAGGCCGGGTTGCCGACTGCAGCCGAATCATGATCTCTATTCAATTCTGATCTACAAATTGGGGGTAGGGATTCCAGGAGGGTCCCAGGTCGCGCTCAGTCCCTGAACGCAGGAGATATATGAAGAAATTGGGAGCAGGATTTGTTTTTAGGGGTTTCCCGTTATATTCTCAGCGAATTCCCGGGGGAAGATTTAGGTGTGTGGGAAATCCAGTGAATGTCGTCAATTTCCGCGATGAGACTTTCTAAATACCAGCTGTTTTTGTTGTTGTACTGTGCTATAATAGAAGTCCCCGTAAAGGACAAGTCTGCCGATAGAATATAGCGCAACAACAAAACGCATACGAATACTTTATAGTTGCCGTATAGCATTTCGCTGGTATATGTTATATTTATAAATACATGTTCTTCTGAACTCTGTAAAGGCGTCAATAGACCATGCGCATGTGCTTCGTAAACATGACGATGTCCAGCTCTTGTATAGATAGTGTGTCATTTTTTGTCGTGACTAACTCACAAACATATACACACGCACATGAAATCAAACACAGGCATAGTTGATCGGGAATTCATTTACAAATTATTGATCAGAACGACCAGCTAGGAGGAGCACTAAGAGGCCGGCGACGACGCCGTGGAGCCGAGTCTTTCCATGATTCCTTCCGGTATCGCCGCTGCCGAAGCTTGCTTGACATTGATCCAATCCGGTTAGCGGTTCGGTTCCAGCAGGGGAAAATCCACTCAGGGGCACGCTCTGGACGTTACGAGTGCACACTTTGGGTTCAGCATCTACGAACGCTGCACTTCGACATTCATATATTTGTCCACAATCTGCTTGCTCCTCGTGGACCGCGGAAGGGCAGCGCGAGGGATATGTCGAGTTGGGAGACTTCGCTGGTGTCTTCGATTCGTTCTTTCGTTGAAGTGAGCGGGTGCTGTCCTCGAGCGAGGGGACTGAATATTTCATCAGAGAGACTACTTGCTTTGGCGACTGCTGCAAGGCGCGGCTGCGGGTGCCGTCCCGGGTTAGGTCCGACGCCTAGAGGATCGACGCCCCAGGCGCGTCGACCGTCCAACGAGGCAATGGCAGGACCTTATACTTTGGCTGCCGCCGCCGCCGCCGGCGTCGTCGGTTGCAGCCGACCCAGAGCTGGCGGTGGTTCCAGCCGACGACGGGAGGAGCGTGTGCGGTCTCTATCGACATGCGATTTAAAGTGATGGAGTGCGCACTAACCCGACAGGACAGTAGCGCTGATGGCAGGCTGCTCCCCGTGAAAGGAAAATCTGCAAGACCGCCAGAGGCTGCTGGCTAGACACTTTGCTGGACGCATGAGCCAGTGTATACACGAGAAGCGCGCGGGCTACCATTGATGATCATGATGAAGGGCTGTTCGCCTGCAATGAAGATGATCGAGAGAAGAGAGAGAACTCCGAGCGAGTTGTTTTTCTTGGCTGTTGTTTGGTAGTCGAGTTGAACTTGGCTCATGAGTAGGTCGTGGCGGTTGTGGCCGACAGCAGAGAAAATCGAGGTAACGTTGTTGGTGTTGTTGTTGTTGTTGCTGCTGCTGCTGCTGTTGGTGCTGAACAGTCGAACAAAACGAACAACGGGAGAGAGACAAGCGCTCGCACAAACAACAAATGACAGATGCGCTCGCTGTCAACGTGTGGACTCGTGGGAGACGCCTGCGAAGAGGCGCGATGTATTGTACTAGTATGCTTTTGTGGAAGACATGCGCCATGTGTTGACGTCGACCGAGGAATAGCGACGTTCAGGAGCAGGAGGTTCGGGGCTGAAGGGATTACGTGGTTAGAGAATGCTAAAAAGTGATTGAGTTCTGTGATTGAGTGAGGTCGGCGAGAGATAGGATGCGAGCGCAAAGAGACAGCACAGGATAAGGCTGGAAAGTGTGTAAATGGGGTTGGGGGGACAAAATAAACCAGGATAGCAGGAAATCATGGCAGGGTAATCCAAGGGAACAAGACAAAATGAATCTACATAGGATTTCGTAGTGAAACTCTTCTAACAGAATTCAATGAACCTATGCACCCATACGATACATGAGAAAGTGAGAGAATTATTATGCCGATTCTATACGGAGACGGTAATGATAGTAACAATAGTAATATGAGATAACTCGATTGAACGGCTCTAATCGAGAAGCAGCTGAAAATGTACATGCTGTGCCAAAGTGCCAGAGCCCATACCGGCCCATTGAATTGACTTCGGTGTTGGTTGCTTCCTCGCTAGACTGAGAATACAAATGGCGTCGCCGCTGTCGTGTCATTTTGGGGCAATGTCCTGCCGACTGCTGGAAATAAACGTCAATACCCATCTGCGTATTTCCGCCCTCATCATTGTAAACACCCTCTGGGCCTTCTCTCGAGAATCCTCGGGGCGGATCCACCACACGTCAATGGTCGACCACGTGGTTGTGTAGCCTGCTTTATGGCTGGCCACATCTGGGCTGCGGTTTATAGATTAGGTGTCCGGCGCAGATCGTGCCCGCATATATCTCTGCATAGAAGATCATGATTGTCAGTCGACATCTGCACTGGTGCCTTGCGGCCGTGATCATCCGGTTGATCATCGGATTTGAATGAGTTTCCCTGCCCTTGTGGATAGCATCAACAGTTACCTAGGTATCGCGCCTATTTGGCTTAAGGACCTGTGATATACGGTCACAGCTGATTCGTTGATCACGTCATGATTTGAATGAACCAAAAATGAGGTCTTCTGCCGGTAAGCGCACTAATGACATATGCTGTACGAGGGCTTGAGTGACGCACACTGGCGCATAAATCTAGCTAATCGAACGAGGAAGGCAGGTAGATCTAGCGGTTCGTATGAGGGTCATAAGGAATTCTTAGGTTAGGTTACGAATTATTATGCCATTTTCGCCTGAATGAAACAAGACAGGACGAGAGACTTAGGGGTCGTTCGCCCGAAAGGGCATACGCTGAGGGGACACCAAACACTTTAGAAGGATACCACACTGAGCTACAGGAATAGATCCGGTATGATTTCCATTTATTCAGCAAAAATTATCTCACTATTATCATCAACTTGAATGAATATATTCGCCGATCGCATAATTGCAACTACATAGCCGACTACATCATTATCATTGATGACAGTCTCGTCATCGATAACCAAGCTGAAGTTAAATTAAAACGAAAGTTCCGCCATAGCCTCAAGAGGCGTCCTTCCTAATATTCTGCGAATCGAGTTTGAGGGCCCCGATCGCGGCCCTAATCAGCAGATTACTCCAATAACATGAGGCCGAATCCCGACACTCTGCTCCGAGCCTGTTTTATCTAACATTAATTATGTTACCAATTATACCGAGCGAGTTTCTACTGCACATGATACGCACATGATACTACATGCGAGCGCTGTCGTCCAAGCGTGTCCGGGGATCTTCGTTCCTCTCGACGTGAAAAAAACCCGTGCTCTTTTCGTTGAACAAGAAGATTCTGGCAATTTTTTGCTGCACAGAGGGGCGCGGGTCGCGTTCCTCCATTCGGCCCCCTGTTTAGCGAAGCGCCAGACGAGCGCAGCGCATTGGACGTGAACACGCTTCGCCTAGCCTTCGAAGTCACAAAGGACGATGAGGAATAGTTTAGGAGAGAGAGAGCGAGTTCGCGTGTCAAGCGGAATAGAGAGGACACGGGCGGGTGTCTCGTTCGTCCGGTTTCCTGCTCGGCTGGCAGTTGCGCTGGGGACACCCGGGCGGCAGAGACGTGGAAGGGAAATTCGGTGAAGCGTCGGCGAACCACCGATTGGCTGCCGTTCCTGCCGGGGAACGGCTCAACGGGGGCTCTATTTAGCTGGCTAACGTTTGACTTGAGGCTGGCATTGGCGCCGGGTCGTTCACGGCCGATGTGACGAGTCGATCCAACGCGAGCACATATCGGCTACTGGGGTTCGTTCTACGAGCACAAGCACTACAGTACTGTTGGTGTGAATGCTGTATCTCGGCACTTGCCTCGCAGAAAAACACAGAGTTGGCAAATAACGCGTCAAACACATCACAATCGTGAGGAATTATAACACCAAAATAAACTATTATCCTCTAATAGCTTATTCTCTAATAAACCACTCTCCAATAAACTATTCTCTAATAATAGCTCGGGTCCGAAAAAAAGAAGCACTAGCATACTACGTGGGTGGATAGAGAAGAAAGATGCAAAACGGCAGAGGAGCACAAGAACAGCAGCGATTTGAAGAGTCAATGTAAAACGTCCTACGACGCAATGAAAAAAAAAAAAGAGATATTCCTTGTTGGCTGTGAGTCAGCCCGAAAACATCAAGAGTCTGATCCACGGGGGAGAAAATGAACGGACGGAGCTGTACGCGGATACTGAGCAGTCGAGGCCCAGCACGGTCGACGCTGAAAGAGTCGAGAGAGGCAGAGAGAGAGAGAGAGGCAGAGAGAGAGAGGGAGAGAGAGGGAGGCAGAGAGAGACTGAAGGACTGATCTATACTTCTTTCCTGGGAGCACTTGGGGCTGGGGCTTCGGGGGGGGAGGGTGAGCAAACGTCAAAGTCAACGACGAAATGAGCGACGTGTAGCGAATGTCAATTGGCTCAGACTGACTACGTTCGGCGACTACTGGCAGCAAAGGGCGAGAGAAAACCGTCGTCGTCGTCGTCGTTGTCGTCACGGCGTTCCGGACAAAGTCAGACGCCGGAACAAGTCGTACATATCGACACATCGGCACAGCGGCAAGATGGGCGAGATCGCTTGTGCCAACGATACGGGCGTATCGTACCACGATCGTTACACCCTGACCGGCGAGACAGCGCTCGTTTACGAGGTTTGATTATGGGGGAAGGGGGGGGGGGGCGCCAGCGGATGAACAGTTCTCCAGGAATGGGTTGGTCTCGATCTAGACAAGACAAACTGTAAGAGAAACTCTTAAGCATGAAAGCTTAAGAGAAGTTAACGTGAACATGTGTTTTGAAAGCGAAACGTTGTAAGCGAGGATTGGTGTAATTATAATGATTAGCATCGTACCCATTGTAAAGTCCTCGTGCATATCTTCATGCGTGATTCACTGACCGATATTGTTAATAACCGGCTCCCGGTTTCAGTGAGCAGTTCGCCGCTCCTTCCGAATTCGTTGCTACTGCAATAAGCAAAACAATGAACCCGTCCGTAAAGTTCGCCTCGGTCATTTTCTTTCAACCCCATACTGCCAGCTGACTGCTATCGCGTTATCTAATAAAGAATCCAACTATGGTCTCGTGTCGACTATAAATAACTGACCGGGACGAAACACATAAGCGAAGCAAAACTCCCCGGTTTATCATCTACAGCAGACCAGGACCGGCAAGCGGCGGCCGCCTACCCCAGCACTTACCACGGACCGGCCGGTCGGCCGGCCGTCCAGGGAGCCACCGGAGGCTCACAGACCGCACCACTAATGGCGCGCTTCTCCGTGGCGCAGTCTGCAGGGCGATACTCGGAAGTCTCCCCATGTGTGCGTAGGCGAATTCCCTCTGCCAACCACAGCCGGCTCCGGTCCATACCGTCGACCAGCAGGTAGGCCAGCAGACACGGCCACCCACGATCGTTCGTCCGTTGGTTCATCTACGGCAGCGTTTCTGTAGCGACCGTACAACTGGTAACATTGCTCTCACTCGGTCGCGTGGAGAATATAGCTGAGTCCCATCATGCGCTCCGCACTGTCTCGATTCGACACCCGGGGATTCTCTCGGAATTGGGAAATGGCGGCGCCAAAAGGCTGAGTTGGCCGCTCTCTCTCTCTCCTTCCACTGGCCATATTGTCTGTCAGGGTGGAGGCAGACGAGTTGCTTGGCCCTCCCGCCGGCCAGGTCACGTAGCCGTGCTGTGCACGTGAGCCACCGGTCGAGCGAGACAGCCTGACGATCGAGATACGATCGAACAAGCGGTACTACTCTCACCTCGTCGGCGTCCGAACCCCGAGAGCCAAAGCCGCACGCTTTCTTCAGGTCACTATCTGTAAATGGCCGGCCACCGTGCAAAGTGATGGCGATGAAAGAAAGATGCATTGTCCAGTGTGTGTGTGATGCTGCGTGGAGAAATTGGCCGTGTCCTTAGCACGCGTCACCAGCAGCAGCAACAAGAATAGGATAAACCAACAATCACAGTCGAAGCACCCGTGGCCTCGAGCGGATTCGGCAATGTCGGCGAAGTTCGCTATCAGCGTGCAGCCAATTGATGCACCCGGAGGCACCAATGAAGTGTCCTCCTCCAATGTTTTTTCTCCTTTGTTTTGATGCTGTGTTTCGAACAGCTGTGTGTTGTATACTTGTACAGCTCACACTTCATTCGGCGTTCTGTCTAACCTCCCGGTCACGGCTCCAATCAGGATCTAATCTACGGAGTAGCCGTAAGTGCAGCTCCATTCGAACTAGTACACATCGGCCGCAGCACGACTCCTCATTGAGGGATCGCCCGCTCATTACTGTACTTACAAGGAACATCCTCGGCGGGATAACATAGGGACGCGGGAGACTTAGATGATCGAATTTGATGCGAAATGTATGACCTGGTACCAAGGTCACTAATATATATATATATAAAATCACATTTTGCGTAGCACATATATATTCTACGTGTATATATTATATGACACATATATATGCCATATAATACACGTATATCCATGGCTAGCCCTTGCGGACTAACCTGAACAAGCTTAGCCAAACCTTGGCGGCCGATCCTGCACCTGACTCGCCCAGTAGGTAGACGTTCCCGCTGAGATGTTTCAACAACACACAATAAGCGGACGGAGATGTCGGAGGAGAGCATGTACGAAGGGATTTGCTCCCAAGGCTGACCAGCGCGGCACCCAGCCATGCAGATCCAACGCCACCCGGCCAGCCCCTCAAAGGGGAAAGCCACCACACAAAGCGGTGAAGGCCGCCGGAGCCCGTCCGGCCATGGATCTATCGATGCAGGCGTTTGTGGTGGCACACGCTCGAGATTTCGACATCCTTTCGACTGCCGACCCCGAGAAGCGATGCCGATGTCTCCGAGCGACTGAGCTTTAGCGTTAACCTTCGCGCAGAATGGCAAGCGAACGAACGGGCAGGGGGCGTTCCTAGTCGAGTGTCCGAGCCGAATGAGAGCGCGCTGCAAGACAGTGGGCGGCAATGAAGACGACGACGACAACACACTCGATTCTCGCATTGGTTGGTCTCCCCTTATTCGCTCTCTCTCTCTCTCTCTCGTACTCAGGCTAATTCGAGTGTTCTCGACCCAACTAAAGTCCCTCGAGACAGTGGACGAGCAGAGTCGGCTAAAAGATTGTCGAATCCCCTACTCATTTGTTTGTTCGAGAGGGAGGGAACAGGGCAGCACGGTGGTGTCGTACGGCGTATGTGTCAATTGCCGGCTTTGGAGGACAACGCACGAACAGACGAATCGTTCGGGAACGTAAAATGCGAGCATCAGATCCGAGATCCTTTCAAATTCAGTGGCCATTGGGAACTCACGTAAGCGGGAGAAGAACACTCAATGCGCTGAGCGCTGGGCGGCAGATGGCAAAACATGAACGGACGCCATAGGGAGCCTGCATGTTGCAGTGAATAATCGGCGAACGAGGGCTGTGCCGGCCGAGTAAACAACGCTGAGCTCATTGCGTCCAAGAGAGAACACAAATATATTGTATTCTTGTATCTCTTGGACAAGTTTGCACAGTGTTATATACATTGTAGTCTTGACCGAGATTGTTGACCGAACCGGAATATTGGTGAGAACTGGTCCTAGTAAACGATTTTACCTCTCAGCCTAATGCCGAAGGTGGCGATTGTACGCTAAGCACAGAAGGGACCTTCGAACACTATTTTGAGCCCTTCAGGCGGTGTTGAGGTGATACAATTCTCTGCCGGAAACGTGCCGGTATATTTTGTTGATTTTCGGGCCGACTGGTTTGGTGCTAGCTATTCTCGACGTCTTAGAGGATGCCGGACTCTAGTAACGACAACGGCAGCCGCGGCGGAGTTATTACCAGTTATTATTATTATTATTATTATTAGTTACCCAAACACATCCGAGCCATATCGGTTAGTCTATCTCGTGCTACCCGTCAGCAGAATATTTCGGGTTCAATGGCAGTTTATCTGCCTGAGCAAAATATCGCTACCCGAGCTGACTCACTGACCACTGGCTGGCAGACTGATCGGCCCTCCATAGCCGTGCACTAAGCTAGGCCAAAAATACATAGGCGTACATTTTGACATCCACACAAAACGACGGCGAGCCAGCTCTCTCTCTCTCTCCGTCCAGAACCGACGGTCACACGGCGTCAGACGCCGACGAATATCCCATACGACGACAACGAAAGCCCACGACTTATCGTAAGCTCAGCGCGTTCGCCGCAGCGCAAACAGTCCAGCAGCAGTATAATCATATGGTGGCAGCAGTCGTCGCCGCCGCCGCCGCCGCCGCCGCGGTAACGACTGCGCATGTTGACCAGAGATACGAAGTCTGTTAAGGTTTATATGCTCCATGATGGCGGACAGCGATGGCAAACTGACTTGGGGGCAATAGAAAGATCGCTGGGAAGCGAAAACTTCCATGCGCGGATCGTTCACATTGAATTGAATCGTTCGCATTCGCGTTCGCCGCTATTGCGGTGATGCGGTTTCTGTTATTGACGGTGGGTCACTTCGGTTAATCTCACATTGGCAGACCACTACAGGCTTCTGATATGCGAAACGCCTCCCCTCGCCCATTTGTAGTAAATAATTCGCCGGCATCATCCCGAGTACGCTCTCGCCATCCTGTTGTCGCCCGCTGATAAGCTCGACTCAGCCACGAACGACGCTAAGGAGGGCTGAGGTACACCTCGATAGTGTTCCACACTCACGACGTCCTGAACTTCGTTGTCTGACGCGGTGAACTAGGCGATTCCACATCCAAATTCTCTGGGTTTCTCCCCGTTATCCAATCACGCAATGATTTCGACACCAATCGAGGCGTCGAAAGACTCAAGCGATGAGATAGAAAGAACACCATTCCTCTCCCTAATTCAGCAAAGCGCTCTCCTACGTTTATGCTGAATATAGGCGCCCACCTTGTTTCGCCTTTGGCCTTGTTTGACGACCACAAATAGAAGAATCTCAACGGGCGGCGCGTAAAACAAATGTATATATATATATATATAACTGCAACGATGCAGGAAATAATTTATTTACCACATACTACTTCAAACATACAATAGTGAGGAATTACTTGGGGAGATATAGATATACAATTTATATTTCGACTGTTCGTTTGGGTCAGCGTTAATGCAAACGCGTGCTTAAACCCGTGCTTTGAAGCGGTGACGAGCCGGTGTCAGCCAGACCATGCTAAACCTCCGATTCGTGCGAGGACTGACCTCGTTGAGGACGCAGTTTCCTGTTGACGAATTGGACCTGCGGCAATCAAGGTGACAATATCTATAATACCATCTGCAGTGCTCGGCTTGGTGGCCGTTCTTCTCCTGATAACGAATTCCTCCAATGCACTTACGGCCGATGTGGTGTGGCTTGATGGACCGAATGACACGTTCCAGCAAGCAGAATCGATTCCGGGTCTGGTTCGATCGGGAGAGGGCCATGAGAGTCCTCGATCGGATCCTGCCGAGGCGTCTGATCTGCATGATGAGAAGCTGTCGGATTCATCGTCACCGAAGTTATCTCGTACCATTCGACGCGTTCGTGACACGTGGTGGACTCCGCTGTAGACGATTTCCGTGTACCCCACCATTGAAAGGAGCGCTGATGTTGAGTGAAGGCAAAGAGGGAGAGAGGAAGGGGGGGGCAGAGTGTCCACACGGGGTCGTGTTGCTGTGCTGCGGCAAAATGCGACGCAGACAATTTGTTTCTCACCGACTCGCTGTGTTTCAGGCACAATAAAGTCGCACATAGTAAAGTACTCTAGGTGGCATCCACTCGGGTCTGTGGCGTTTTTGTTTTTGACTGTCAATGTTACCACTCGCCCTGCCCGACTAGTACCTTATGTTAGGTTAGGTTGGCTTGTAGAATTCGTGAATACCATTAAGCAGGGGTTGAAGACCTAGTCAGGGCAAATGCATTTTAGGCAGTAACTGTAGCACCTAGAACTATTTCTCCTATAGTTCATAAACGAAGGCTGAATGCACCGAAGGGCCAGCAGCTTTGGATCTGAGGACTTCATATACTAGAAACATAGAGGCGCGTTAGCGCTTCATGGGGCGCATTTTGGGAGAAACTGTGTCTTACAAGCGCTTTATGGGATTTGCGTTAGGGCTAGCCGGAGCTCGCTTAAGTTTACCGCTGGAGCTATGAATAACAAACAATAGATAAACGAACTGTCTCTGAGCGAATCCCATCTAACTCTGCCAGTATGGGCTTGCAGGCGCTTCTTGAGGAACATGCCGTCCGGCGCGGGGCTCTACGCCAGCTTAATACGGCGCTCGAGTATCTGAGCGACGAGGCTGAAGATTTGTACGAGCAGGAGCTACAACACGTGTTCGAACAGCTAGGAGGAGACGACAACGATCAGCCGAAACAGAAGCCGGAACCACGCACCTCGAACGAGCGCCGTGAGGCACTTCTTGAACTTCGCAAGAAAGGTAGGACATCGCCACGTATCGATCTTGGGCGTGCAGTGAACACGCGCATATAATAGATGCAGATTCGGTTCTGTTCAAAGCGAGCTTTGTTTGCCACTCGTGTGCACTCTCAACGAAGTGAGCTTATAATAGGGCCGATGAGAGGAGCAGGCCTGGGACAGACAGAGGTGTGTCCTTGTTATCCATGTAGCAACGTTTGTGGTGCGGGCATTGTCAGAGTGTCATATATATATATATATATACATTTATATATATACATATAAGGGTGCTGATTTTCGATACCTGAGTTGGCAAACGTGGACAAGTGTAGAAGGTCAGGTAAAGGTAACGGTTTTATTAGTTTATTAAAGGAACTGCAGTTTTCTTTTTCGCGGACCTCCAACCTAGAGTCAGTTAAGCTCGCGAAAATTAATAGTTAGGTTAGGATGATAAAATTTGGTGGAGTAAAGGGAACTTGTTTTACAAGATTGGCTAAATCAGATTAAAGCAGTTCTAATATTAATTTTTTCGTTTGCTAGCACAATTACTAATACAATATATTTAAATCTTTTCGCTACAGTTAATACAAGTGTTCCTCGTTCCTTGTAAGTGACAGGTTCGAAAATGGCGTATTTGAACTATGTCCCGTACACCTCCAGAGGAACATCTTACGGAACTTCTTTGGTGCTAAGCAAATTTTTACACAGACCAACTTCTGCCAAGCGGTGAATAATTTTAGCCCCAAACAAGGACACGCCTCTGCCTATCCCAGCACCTAGTAAAAGTGAAGAACTCCCACAAAATTCTTCGTCAAGTCCGTTAGCCTAGAGGTCTGGCTCGTCCTTCCGAGCAGCGACGGATGTGTGCACCCTGATAACCATATCAGAACGCACTGCCGTGTTGAACGTTGGTCGTATTTTCGTGGACGCCGACACCACTGCCGAACGTGAAAACCACCTGGACAACGTGGGTGGCCGGGATCTCGGGAAGCTTCTCGGAACGAGTCTCTTATATATAGCTAGGTGGTTGACTACGAGGGTCTGTGAGTGCCTTGAGAAAGAGATGAAAGATGTACACGCCGTCGGAGACTACCCGAGATCGAGAGAGAGAGAACTAAGGGGCTGCTTCCAACGCTGCTATTACCTTCCGAGGTCATGCGAGTGTGGGTGTCGTACGATTCTACAGCATGCATCTTTCTCACGGCGTCTCTCGATCGCGTTGTTTCGCCAAAGGCCAGCGAAATCTCGCGCGCGTCGACGTCTGTTGCGATTACGCGAGAAACTAACAGCGAGGGCCGCCTGGAAAATGGCGTAGGGGCAGCGTTGCACGAAGGCGGCTTCAAGCCGAGAGGACGTCGTCTCGTATGAGAATAGCGCGGGAGCCGGCAGACGGATCCGGGTAGGGTGAGCAAAAAAAGCTTGTGGATGAATCAGCGACGGCGAAGGCCTCCTTCAACAGTACGCCTCGCCGTATGTCGCTCTGTTTCGCTGCTTGGCCAGCTGGTTATTGTGGCGTTTCGTGCAGTGCGCCCATTGTGAGCGCGTGAAAAAAAGCTGTCATTGAGAAGAGATTTACTCTATAACGCGGCCCTCTCTCTCTCTCTCTCTCTCTCTCTCTCTCTCTCTCTCTCTCTCTCTCTCTGTCACTCTGAAGAAGCGAAACGGTGAAATAGCCCTCGCTAAGCCGGATTTGTTGACGACAAGGGCGAAACACGGCCGAAAAATGGAAGGTCTTTTCTATCTTTTCTATCTCACGCGGTGTTCTTATACAGGACGATGTGTGTGTGTTTTATGTGATCATGTGTGACGCCGACGATGCGAATGACATCATAAGCAGCGTTCTCAATATGAAGTTGGGTCACAACACGATTAACCAGAATGAATTCAACCGGAAGCCTTGTTCGACGAGCACGTACGAGGGAGGGCCGAATCCTAATTGGTGGGGAATTGAAGACGCGACTGAACAATGCAGCGCAAGAGTTTGGCTTATTAACGGAACTGCGGAAACCGAACTGCTGTGGTTACTGCAAGTTATCGCGGAAGTCATAGTAAGAAGAAAGAGGTGTCTCACACTGAGAAAGCATAATGGCCCTTAGCCAGTACGTGTCATTATTCTACAAAATTATTATTGTATTAGTTCAGTGTGATGATACTGACGATGAGAACAATATTGTCGATTTTAACAATAGCGATAATAATTCATGTATTCATCCTTGGTGATAATGAAACCAGAATTGGAAAATGAATTATAATTAACGTGTGTTGACTATAGTATTATTATCGTTATTATTATTATTATTTGTCTGTCGACGGTGTTTTATGGTTGTGCTTATCTAAATGTGAACATGGGCAAATATTGCCAGAGAGATTTCTAACTAATTAAAAATTTTAGTCTAACTTTGCTGTAATGCAACGAAGACAAGCATGCTACGAAGTCCCCCTTAAGGTACGTTAGCTCCGTACTTTTCACCACTGGCGGCTGACATTAGGGGAGTCGCCAAGCAGCCGAAGACACCTGCAATAGATACCTCTTTTCGAACGGCTCCTCCTGCACGAATATCAACTTGAAAATTCGGCGTTAAGTTTGCAAGGTTCGCGTTGTTCCGCTCCGCCCAAAATAAAGTTTCGTCTACATGCCTATAATTATTTGGTGAACATTTGCCACAGGTCAGGAGCAGGCTGGTTGGTGCCGCGTTGTTGCCACACAGGCGATATCGCACTGGAAACCCTTTCCGACGAACCTTTCGGTAGAAACCAGCGTCCCAAGATAGATACGGTCATGGGCACTCGATGCATCGAGCAAGCACCGAGTCAAGATAGCGGGATTTGTCGGATCAGACAGCTGCCTGAGATCGTGCAGCCTATTGGGCTGAGCCCTGATGGCTAATCTGTGTGCAAATTATCCCCCTGACTCAGTAACGCCTCTTGAAAGAGGTTTCGGATGCCAGGAGGCTTCATGGCAGATCAGTCACCATGGGCGAAAAGCCTTGTCGTCCCCGCAAGCCAGTTGGCTATAGTCAGCCTAGCAAGGCTGTCCAGGGGTAATGCCTTCGAATGCACTAGTGAACTGACGGACGCGCTTGAAGGCGTCTCGACAACACCCGTTGTCGAACTGTGTATTGGACATTGCCGTCAATGGTAGAATGTTTGCGGTATGTTCATCAAACATCCTCATCCTGTCAGGATGTTTGTAATCCACAAAGTTCTTCGACATATTTTAGAATACATAGCCGGTGTTACGTTATTCTAGCGAGACCTACGTTAATCTGCAGTACGGTACGACGTAAATGGACTGCTAACCAGAAACATCGTCCGAGCTAGAAATCCGACGGTTTTTCGGTTACAGAAAGCGGGAAAATGCTGTTTCAACTGCTCGTTAGCAAACACCGATGACGTTTACTCGGGCAGGCGAAATTCCGACCCACTTCTCAGATCGAAATAAGAGAGTGGCAGAGACCTCATCTGCCAGATGTATATTTCTCAAGTGAGTCGAAAGGAAGCGAAAGCTCTGCAGAGAGCAAAATGTGTCCTGTGATTCGATCGATTTGTCCATTTTCAGATAGTCAGCCTCCCCTTATTTGCCACAATTCATTGTCTGTGAGCTGGCGACACTGGGGAATATGTGCTCATCACACCGTGCAGGCGTGGCAGCCGTGTTTGCGCCAAACACGGAAAGATTTTGGCAATACCGAAGTAAATCGCTCCATCCTGCCGCAGGGCCCCTGATCCGTTGTTCACGTAGGAACAGCGTCAGGGATTAGTCGCGCTCCTCGCTTATTCTAATAATGTCCATAAGCACTTGCCACCGTCGGGATCGAGTCTGAAATCCAGTCGTTTCGTTCGTGCAAACGAAGCAAGCACCCACTCGATCGACCAACGAACCGTCCAGGTTCTCTCTCTCTGGTGTTATACCAGCCCAGGCGTATTTAGCAACCAAGGTGCGCCGTGTCTGCTATTCATGTGTAATCCGAGCGACGGGGCGGTAGTTGTAACCTCGGATGCTGTCGCTCTCCGTCCCAAGGAAGCAATGTCGACCGCGACCCAGCAACTCAACCTGACCCGACTTAAGCCAGTGGGTCACGAAGCGCTTCCACGCCCCCGACGCGGCCCTCAGGTCTGGATGCTCATAGGCGAGCAAGCGAGAGCATCCAACGCCAAGCGTAGTAAGGTGACCTTCACTTTGGGGTCCTGCATCTAGCTTCGTTCTACTTGCCGTCGCTTGCCGTCTCTGCCCCGTCGCCAATGCGGCTGTGTATCGCTCGGCGTGTTCCACTGCAGCCAGTCAGGCCGCCAGCAATCGACCTGTAATTGTGTTCTATTTACAGATGCAGCAACAAGTAGGAGGAGTGGCGGGTGTGTGCCCCTAACGCTTCTGCTTGCGTTTAGCTGCCAATGCCTCCTGACGAAGTCGTCGTCTGGAAGGTGCCGACGCAGGGAGCTCCGTGGGATCACAGGGCGATATGTGTATACTCAGGCTCGTCCTCCTCGAGTTGGGTCAGGCCAGGCCAAGCACGGGCCCCTTTGGGATGCGCAGCTCAGCTGCCGTAAACGCCACCCTCATTCCAACGCCCGCGCTTGCTCTGTGCGGCTACGCGGACAGTGCAAGTGGCGGAGGAGGTATCGGGAACGGCTGCCGATGTTGTTGAACCAATACCCTGACCATCGGCCCCCGCGCTCACCCTTTAGCCGGCCACATCAGCGGGCTCAGCGGTCACCAGCCTTCTCTCTTCACCCGAAACAAGAGATGACACTGTCGTTCCGCCCCCCTATCATTCTGTCTCTCTCTCTCTCTCTGCTGTGCTTCCCTTTGGAACAGTCAGTTGCTTTCTTGCCAGCGAGGAGGCGAACTGCGGCATGTCCCAAGCCGATACAGGTGGCCGAGGAAAGAGCTACTGGAACCATGTTTGGTTAGGGGATTGGCGACAGGCTCTATTGAGCAGCGGGTTGCTGTGAGCAATTGCAATCAATGGAGACAGAAGGGCGTCAGATGAAAGCAGAGAAATTCGAAGGCGCAGAGGAAGGGTTTCGAATGACATTGAGGCGAATCGGATGTAATACCAAAAAAAAACCCGGGAACATTAAGTAGAGCTGTACAATTTCAGGCAGATAGATGTCCCGCGGATTTGGACGACATGAAGTCACCCTCGTCAAGACAATGTAGCGATCGCGCCAACGATTATAGAGAGGTTGGCAAATGGTATTTATTGGTTGGTGACTTTTGCGTAATTATGAGCAATGTAAGGTACAACTTATGGATTGAAAATTGCGCCGCCTCCTCAACATCATAGAGACGCCACTAGTGGTGTAATGCGAGACCGAAGCCGGATGACGTGTTGTATCATATATACAATCTGGAACGAGTTGACGCCGTTCTTCTTCAGCGTCGTGTGAACTACTCAACAATTTTCGCTCTCATGGATCTCCCTTTCTCGTCTCAAGACGGGAGCCGGCGGCGCGACTCGAGACGCAAATGAAATTCTTCAGCCTCATCGGTGGAAGACACACTTGACGGGACATTTCTGACAGGCGCACCCTGTAAATGCAAAACATGACCAGTTCTAGTTTACCCTAAGCCCTAGCGTTATTGTCCTCAGCACGCACTTTGCGACCATTTGTCGGCTCCTAGCTACACCCTACACGCTCTATAGGTTCACTCTACACAAGGCGAGGAGGGAAAAAAAGGACGCCCTAAATGTACAGATCTCCAAAGTGCAGGCAATTTTACAAAAAGCCTGCATACCTTTTCTAGGGAAGAAAAGATGAGAGTGCAGACGTAGCGGAGCAGAGAAACACGCGAATGGAAAGTGCAACTGAAATAGGAATAGTGTCCCACGAGTCGCGAAATTGCATCCTCTCAATCCTCAGGAAAGATTTTCTCGCGCTCCGTACCTCGCCTTGAACCTCCCACCGACATCACCTATAGTTGGGCAAGATACGTGCAAACCGTAGAGCTTTCCTTGCCGGAGTCCGGACAGTATAACGTTCGGACGCTTGAGGAGTGCCGGAGCGAAGAAGCACTATGTGTTTCTACTTTGTTATTTTTCCCATTAACGTCTACGCCCAATAGTTCAACGTGCGTCCTAGTTCGACGTAGGTTCTAAACAGCAAACACAAGTCCCAGGGTTGGGAAAAAGGTCAGACACGGCGGTCATGAACAGCCGTAACTAACCCTCCTGAACCACTTAAATTCAAGGTTTCTTCTCATCCCCCTGTCGGCAATCCCGGTCATGAGGAGGGCGCACCCCCGACCGAGATGGGCACAATGAGTTCATCTTTATTGAACACTTTACTAAACGTCCAAAAATTCCTCCCCTGAGCAGCAGGAGCATGTTTTCCTTATAATATATTGAAAATTTCCCTGTATGGTTAATCAGCTCATTTCAAGCGATGCGCGCTCGTGCCCGCTATTCGAGAGGGCAACCGACTCACCATCCTCGAACGGCGACCCCTGCGCGACGCCGATGTGCATGTCGATAGCACATGCCGAGGCAAGCGACAGCCGCCGCTGAGACGAATGAGCTCCCGAGTGCTCCCGAAGCATCACACGAAGGAGATTTCCGGGTAGTCAACTTGAGAGTCCTTAGTGAAGCTTTCCACATACTCGCCAACAAGCCAGAAAAAGCAACCGTCGCTCTAGCCATAATTGACCGACAGCTTTCTCCTAGCAATTTTCGACGACGTTTCCCAGCACGAGCCTGACAGAAAAGAGAGAGAGAGCCGTTCTTGTACGAAACTCTCTGGCTGCGACTAGGTTAGGTTAGGCCATGACTTGGCTGGGATGACACTATCGGCCGCGGGTATCGTCTCTCAAAAACGAACGACGCACAGTGCCCCGGCTCACTGTACGATCGTAACGCCTTCTGTCCTGTCGCTACAACGAGGAGGTCCCGTCGTTCGGAACCTCTTACCGGGGTGGCGCCATGGCCGTTGCTTGAGAACAAAGAGGGACGAGGTAAAAATCGGAGTAGAAAAGGAATGGGCGAGCCGATCTGGGGTAAGATCCCAAGTCGATCCCAATGTCGGATCCTTCCAGACAGGGGCACGTACCCGCAGGCGTCGACATCGACGTCGACTCTGACTCACTGTGAAACCCTGACAGGGCCCGGAGCAGTGTATCTGCGAAGAAAGTCTAGAAGGGAAAAGACGATAGGGCAACTTCAGTAGCCCCATGGGGTGGGTACGATCCTATCTCAGTGCTGGTCACGATAAGTCTTGCGGAGAAGAGGCTTCACATCGGATTGTCGCCGATATAAATCGCTATGACTTGAGCAACTTTGAAAATGGCAAGCTGATTTGTACTCGGAATTGAAACGTGCATGTCCAGAGCAATCCAGCAGCAACGGCACACATTCATATTACGATTCGAATTCATATCGTGTTCGATGCGCTCACGAAAGTGACCAACATTAAAGTGATATCGTTTGTTGCACCTCTGCACGAGCCAGAGGAAACAACTCAAATCATTGTATTGGGTTTAGGCATTCTGACTCACATGATACAACAACTGCGTCATGAGTCTTCGATATATGTACAGATAATCGAAGGAAAGATTCAGTGAAACGTTTTCAGAATCGACGCCAACGATTATATAAACGATTATTGCCAACGATTATATAAACCATATTATCAAGTATGGAGTAGGCGTTTTGATATCACGTTATATGACCCTCCGAAGCCTTCGAAAGTCTTCATAGATATTGGGCGGCCAGTCTGGTGAGAAGGAACTTACTGAAAGATGCTGCATTTTTGAGGCATTTTTTTAACCCATTAAAAACAATCCCAGAATTGCATCCGAGTATGACATAAGGCTAATGACACAGGTTCAACGAGTAACGAAAACTGAATATCTATACGGGTTGCGCACAACTTCTCAATTGACGTTTAAAAAAATGCCTCTTGCAGTGCAGCACTTTCCAGTGATTCCGGAAGGGCACAGGACAGTGCGTGCTTGCGAGGGTGTGCCTCATTTTTGGCCACTAAACGTAGTAGTTGTGGACGCTATCTGAGCCGATATTTCGAGCATGCTTGCCTCGTATTACCCTGTAAAGGCACAATTTGATACTGGTATGCTCATTTCAAAATCAAAATAAAGAGACAGAAAATATCGATAAAGAGCTCCCAAGGCCGCAGACTTGGGACCCCTGGTGGGCTTTCATCCTCATGGAAAACTTTTCATGGGCTATGTTCCTCTATTTCGTATTTATTCTATCCACATACACACGTACGCTTTAAATCCTGCAAAAATCGCATTTTCAGCTGTGGCCAAGTCCCCCATAGGGTTGCGCACCTTTATAAAGAGACACTCTGTACATATTTTACGTGTTTAGTCTTGTCCGTCTCCTTTGGCTGTCGCTCACTAACTAACTGTTGTTGTCTGATCCTGTCGTTGGGTCTTCCTTGCTTTCCGTGTGTTTCTTGCAGCTGTGGACGTCCAGGGCGCGTTGGATTCGCTGGAGTTGGAGGCGATGCAGCGGCGGCGCCAGCTCGAGTCGTTGGCCGCCGACGGCGGCCGGACGTTCGAAGAGCGGCGCCGGGAGCTCGAGCAATGGCTTGCCCGAATGGAGAACCGCCTCGATCGCCAGCCGCTCGTTGGCCAGACACTCGATGTGCTCGAGACACAGCTCAGGGAACATCGGGTAAGAGGACACTGAACATCTTTCTATTCCTACTATAGGTGACTTGTCGTATATTACGGATACATGTGTTCATCCAAACCACACTAAGAAGAAGGACGAATATCACTTGTACTATTCGAAAGGGCCGGCAAATAGTCTCGCGCCGTTTCTCCAGTCTGTTCGGGGACCCCATCCACAGACGGTTCGCCGCCGTCGCCACCAACCACCCCGCCACCACGTTCACCTGCTTATATATATATACACGTAGTGAGTGAGGTACAATAAAGTCTTCCATCGACCGTGATACCAGTACAGCTATCGTATCGTCTCGTACAGTCTCGCAGTGATCGAACATTCACAACTCGCTGCGTTCCAAAGGGCCGCATAGTGGAGAGAGTATCCTCTGAAGTTCTTCGCGCCGGTTCTTCGATCTTACGAGCTTTTACCCGCTCTTCTATCTTCCCCTCTCTCTCTCACTCACTTGTGCCTCCCCCGCGATGGTTGTTCCAGCCTTGTCTTCAGCCTCGGCATCGTCATCATGCGTTTCCTCTCGTACAAACCCATACAGACACGCATAAAGAAAACTCACCTCGAAGGTTCGCCGGTCCGTGCACCGTGTCACCGCCCTTTCTGGTCGTTGCCGGGAGTATTTCTTGAGAGTTTCTATGGGCGGCGGCGGCAGCGGCGCCGGTGCATTAGCAAGCCAACGCGACACCCCATCCATCCCCCAATTCGGCTGGATTAGTCGCGAGCGTGGCTCATTGCTTTCACTAACGCCATGGCGTGCACTACTACGGAATGACTATAAAAACAGCGAGAGAGTGAGAGAGAGAGGAGGAGTACGTGGCTAGATGCGATCTCTTGAATTGCTTGAAGGGAATACCCTTCCTCACTGAATGGGTAGCTTCGGTATATTGAAATAATAATATAATAATAGTAATATCAATGCCGTACATCCATGTTTGCCCGTGTCGCATCGATGTCGTTTCTGTTGTTCTGGTTCGCGGATAACGCACAGGTTACACATGATTCAGGGAAAGTTCTCTCCACGTCGGTTTGCTTACAAGACATTTACCGAAATCGCCTCGACGCAGTGATTGACCTGTGCCGTTCCCTATTTCCCCAATATCGTTTTGTTTCGTCATTCGTATCGTGAACAACATTCGTGTTTACACTCCGAAAGGTTCGGCTTGCCGCGTCCGTCCGTCCGAGCCTAGAGCGCTGTCTTCCAACGAAACAACGTAACAGCCGCGATATGGTGAAGCTGAACTATGAACGCCGTAATAATATTATGAGTTAGTGGCAACGACACGAACAGCAACTGCAGTAGATGTGGCAGCAGCTGGCGAACGGCAGGCAACCGAATGATAACAACTACATTCAACAGAGGAACTAATGACATTAGAAGCGCTAGGCTCTCCCAGCGTTTTCCCAACTAGACCTGTGCTGAGAAAGTGAAAAACAATCATATACCCCCTACACATTCTCCGGGCTGACTCTCAGCCTTAAACATTTAACGTCCACGGTACAACTGCTTTCGGCATTGCTTCAGAAGGCGGGCCCCTTTGAATGCAAATGTGCAACGGCGGGGATCGAGCTCGTGCACCTGCGTATCTCCTCCGATTGCAATGCTCACAAGAATGCACTATGCCACCGGGGCCACTTATAATACATTATATATATATATATGAATGACTCTTAGTGTGAGGCGTCTATGTGCTGTATGGACTGCGAGCAACGTGGGCGGCCAGAGCTCAACATCAGCATAGCTTCTGAATTTCTCCCTCATCTTTCTCTATATATAGATATATATATATATATATATATATTGGCCCCGAATTTCCCCCCGTAGTCTAAGAGGTTTTTCCTGACTATTCGATACTATTCCGTTCCCGTTTCTCCTGCTATCTACTCGCCGCAGTTTTGTTGGCCCCCGCCGCTTGCCGGCCGTGGGGTCGCAGCCATTCTGCTGTGTGCGGTACTCAGTGCTCACTACCCGAGCCCGCCCCCTCCTGTGTTGCAATGGTCGGTGGACCACAGGGCTGTAGAATCTGTCTCGCGGATACAGGTAGGCGCGCGAGCTCCGCCGAGCTTCGCCAGAACTCAGCGGAGCCGTTCCGAGTTCCTCTTTGCCTCACCGCCCGGACACTCTCCTATACGGCGTCGCCTGGCGGCTGCTCTTACGAGGCCCACCCACCCACCGTTCACTCGCTTCACGTCCGTGCATTATGGCCGCTACGTGCCAGGACCCCGAGGAAGGAGCCCGCCAGCGTACGCTGCGCCTGTGCTCCGCTGGCACTTGCAGCAGTGGCGTGCATCATTGGCGTTCTGCGTACTCAGAGAGAGAGCGCAAGAACAAGGAGAGACGCGCGGGCGAGCAAGACAGGTAGTACGGGAAGCAGCCGACGCTGTCTTCTGTTTCAACTACTAAGGAAGATGCAGGGGTGCGTGGTAGACGTCTACACTAGACATACCACCAGGACCACTAGAGTGCCCCCAGGACCACTCGAGCGAGCAGGCCACAGAGGAGTGTTTTCGACGGAGTCGCGCGCGGTCCGGGCGAGGTGGGCCGGGCCGGCACAGGCCATCGTCGTCCACGATCGATACAAGCCCACAGGAATGATGTTGCCGTTGTTATTTCTGCGTTGGCTGCTTCGCCATCGACGCGTTCGCTGTCATTTTGCTGTCGAGCCGAGAACAGAGGCGGACAAGAAAGAGCACCGCACGAAAGCGACAAACAAGAAGAGACGCCGGGCAAAGCCAGTTACGGATGGACGGAAAGAGCGAGGGGGCATGAAAGGGTGGAGACGATTGGGAGAAATTGAAGGCCGTTGAAACGAGTCGCTCCACATCTCGACTTCAGTTCTGCTCCTTGCTTTGGCCTGACATAAAGCGCATAAAGGCAACGGGCTTACGGGTTGCGGGGGTGGTGGCAACGAAGGCGACGGAAACCAGAACAGATACTGGACCTGGCCTTGCCACGATTGTTGTGCCGTTGCGGAAGAGAGAGAGGAGTTGGAGGGATCTGTCTCCGAAGCGTACTTCGGCCAACCGAAACGGATTGAGGATGGCGGCGGCGGCGTCGACGACGATTCCTCGATGCGTAACTAACCGAACGAGGTGCCAAGTGCCCGGCACAGTCGGCTCTACCATTCCCTGCATCTGGTGGAGAGAAAAGGAGCTGGGGCGGGGGGCTATTGTCATTATGACTTCGCTTCGTCACGCCGCTTCCTCGGGCACACCCTGCCTGTGGTGGTAGTGGTGGCTATTTGTGTGGCATACGTATTGGATCGGCATTGTCGTGACGCAAATACCTCGACGCAGATGGATGAGCAAGAAGGACACTTTGCCAGATCTAGCTGGTTATAGAAGTAAAAAAAATTATATATATATATATTTTCACATATTTACGTATACATATCAGCTGCACTGAACATGATGTTTGGGGTAGTAATGATTATTCCACGCGTCGACAGTAATAGCTAGCGTTAGTGATGACATAATAGAGCATAGCTGTGAAGTCGGCGTGTGGAAGATACTAAGGTGCATTTGTCCTTGTAATCACATACGTAGAGCATAGAAATGTCCCGTTTTGCCCCTACAGAGCATCCTTGCCAGTGAACAGATTGCGTTGATTGAATTGTAGTGCGCTATATAAACATATATATATATATATATATATATACATAATGATGCATCAATAAATAAACCTATAAATAAATAGATAATTACATTGTGTTCGGTAACCAACGCCGACGATGTGATTCACTAATCCGCTACCATTTCTAATCGAGGTTCCCTCTTTGCTCTGATGTGTTTTCTGTCTATTGTTGCTACCGTTGTTATTGTTATTCTCTGCGTGGCGATTTTTGGGGCCAATTCTCATTGCAGCTGTCACACGCCGAAATGGGTCAGTGGAAGGCTGCGCTGGATACCGTCACACGAATGGGTCAACGGTTGGCCGAGGAACTCGAGGCGCAACAGCTCGCCGGAGCACAGCCCGGCCACACGGGAAGCCTACCACATAACCACGGCGGGATCGCGCATCACCAGACCGCCGAGGACCTACACGTCATTCTGGACCGTATCAATCAGCGGTTCCAGGACGTCAGTATGAGGTAATTGTCAAGCAGCGGTCAACTGTGCTCCTGCGCAGGAGTACCTCTCTCCCTAGACTTGCAGACCGTTGAAGTACAGCTGCTGGGGCACAGCAATGACTCGAAAAAGGCGAAACTGCGAAACAGGCCGAAGGGAGAACTCTGATGATCGTCAGCTGAGAGACTTTTTCTTGGTGGGTTTCCTTAGTCAACGCTATGAGGGAATTTCGAAACGCGGACAGCAAAATAAAAACGAAAACAATGGCTGAGATGTTTTCGTACGGAAAATATTGTATAATAGGTTCTGCTGGTTAGGTCGAGCCCGGTGGCTCAGTGCATTTGTATGCGCCTGCTATATATATATGTGTGTTCCGTTATCCAGAAGTACACGCAAGAGCATAGCACTATCCTGCCGACAATCTTCATTCACATTCAATCGATCCCGTTGATTTTTGTATCGATTTTTTGTGTCTTGCCCCTCAACGACGATGGACCACCACGTCGAGGACGCGCGCTCGATGGCCCGCGCTCATGTGATCAGATCATAATCCCTGCGCGCGCGACTGGCAGTAAGCCTAACGTGTTTGCTGTTAATGTATAATAGCTGGTTCTTAGTGGTGGGGCCAGGATCGTTCGATGTAGGTGTTTCGAGCACCCCGCGGGACGACTGTCATGTGATACCCCACCAATGGAACGTTTCTGCTAGCGCCAGCCTGACGCGATCAGTTACTATCAGTCCCAGATAGATTCAATAGTTCTTCATTTTTCCACCTACTCGAGAGACGAACAGACACGCCGAGTGGTCGACTGACCGAGCGGCCTCGCGCTGGCGGCAATCTTTTGAACCTCGTTATCTGCGCCGGTTCAATGTGCTTCGACATGCGCTTTCGAGGAAGTGAATCCGTGAGGGAGATTCGAACGACCCCGGATGATCACAGCTGTACGGCATAATTTCCTGGCTCGGTAGTTGCCTTAGCTGGCCTTTGACCTTACGGTTTCCCTCCAGCGGGAGTGGGTAGAGAGGGCAAAGATACTGCCGCAGATTAGGTTAATGAACTACGGTGTTGCTGTGGCAGCGGCTGTGGGCGCCTGCAAATATCCTTGTATATGTAGATATGGCTCGAGCACGGGATTGCAGATGATAGCGATCAGTCCATCATGGTTCGGCGTTAATAGAAGCAAGGACGGTATCCAGCGGTAAAGGTTTCACCGCGCTAAGGCCGGCCTCTTTCGTGCTCGGTCAGCGAGGAGACGCTCCGTAGGCGACTAAGAGATCAAAAGGTTGGACAGAATCCCGAGCAGACTGAACATACATACATTGAGCGGCGGTCGGTGGACGTTGCCTTATAGAAGAAGCTAATTAGTAAATATAGCCACATACCGTACGTCAAGCCTCATCTATAGTAATAAATTAAAATACATGGACCTCTGTCTGTGGGGAGGAATCAGGTGTGGCCTCATTACTTGCCTTGTGGAACTTATGTATGCATTCGGTTGGCCTGCATGGCCATAACCTGCGTGTAGCATCTACCGAAGCAAAATGGCAAAAAAAAAACAGGCAGCACCGTTCGCCGCCAAAAACGGACGGCTGGATCAAGGGGAGACTCACAGAAGTCAATACCATACAGTCGGGTTCATTCGTTCCTGCCTAGAGCCACAGACGCTATGAATCTACGCCATGAATACGAATCAGATGTTAGTAATGAGAAAAAGGGGTTTGTAACGTAGGCTCAACGTTTAGGTTGGCCTAAAACCGTAGCTCGTTCCGGCCGCCCGTTGCCACGGACTGCTTCGACCGTCGGCGAGTGTCTAGGCCATTGGCAATGATTATCATGTGGGAAGTTGAGAGGTAACGCTACTAATCACGGTCTTGAGTTGTGCGTGCGTGGCTGATCAAGAGTGGAGATTCATATTTAATGGGTTGGCGCTTTATAACTAGTCATATGCAAGCGGTGTTCGAACCGGGAACCCTAGAGTTCCGAGTCCTTGGAGCCACCCTCACGCGCCGTCCAGCTTAGCCCTTAAATACAGGTTGTATCTGAGACGACGGCCTCGGGTAATTCCGCGCACCGCGAACAGTGCTTAGAGAGCGTGTGTGCGCGTTTGTGGATATTTACACTGACGGAGCGCACATCTTTGCACTCGGATTACCTCCGTTCCCTCTAAGTGTATGGAATATGTATAAGAGAATAACAACAGAGACGAAAACGGTGAAACCGACTAATGCCGAAGTAACTCTATCTCAGTGACCAAGAACTACATTACCTAGCAGTAGAAGATTCTGTAAAGCCCTCATGCACATATGGCTATATATAAATGTATATGTATATAGATATAGATATATGTTGCCACTGTTTCCGTAGTTGAAACAACGTTCCGTTTGCCCAATGATGAATTTCAGCATCCAATCGCGAGGCGGCCAACTTCAGGGTGCACTAAATTCGCTGGCGCAATTGGAGCGTGCCGTTGAGCACTTCGTGGCGTGGCTTTGCGACGCAGAAACTTCGCTCGAGGTTATCGAGGACGACGCTAGGAGACTTCCGCCTAGGGAAGACATACATCGACAACTCCTGCAGAGGATCAAGGTTAGTAGTGAGGTAATCGTGCAGGTGTCGATTGCGGCTGGCGATCGACAGCAATTCCTTTCGACGACACTATTTGGCAACAGCCTCAATTGTTACCCCCGCGATAGGTTATCACACAGGTTATCCCGACCGTGCTTCGCTGACCAGGAAGATGCCTATGGAGTCGTCCATTTGATAGAACGCCTCTCAAAGGCTGTGCGCTTGTCACGTTCAAAATTCCTCCTATTGTTATCGACCGAAGACAGAGGACAGCAATCACGTAACAACGTATCGCACACAATAGCGTCAGTCGCTTGTAGAGCGAAGGAACTTCCGATCAATAGCTTCAATACCTCTCACGTCGACGCCTCCCTACGCGAGGGAAATATCTGTGTGGCATCTGTTGTCGTCGGAAATGTTCGCTCCTGTAACGTTCACACTCGCCAATGTAAGTATGTCCTATACGGTACAGTTCTTCGCACGGCGAAATAGTTCTTTGCAAGCCTTCGAGGAGCAGGCACCGCGGAGTATCTCGCTTTGTTCCCCACCAGCATATGCAGTATGTATTCGGTTTCCCATTCGGCTTGCAGCTCCTCGCTCATACGAGGCCCTGAAGAGCTGTAAACTCAATGACCGGAGGTCCTATATAGCCTGCCTTTGCTGGCCCATAGCGTTCAGCCTAGTCGCGCTCCGATGGTGCATTGTGGCTATTTGACGGCCTCTACCAGAGGGCCACCATATACCCAGCAGTGGTGGCTGGCTGAAGCGCCGCGGGAGTGCCAGTTACCACTGGTCTCGTCTGGCCTGGTTGAAACAGCAAAGTTCGAACTCGTTCTTTTTTCGTCAGTTTCGTCTGCCCCGTAGTCCTGCTGCGGTGGCGTTTGCGGAATACGTTACGAACAGGCCGAGTGTGGCAAGTCGCAGAGGGAAAGGACGCGGAGAATACGAGTCAATACGGCACGAGTGGTAGCAGGCTCCTCATGCGACGTATCCGCCGCTGCCGGCACCACCGCCGGGGCAGCAACGGACCCGGTAATTTTACCGACCACCCCCCAACCCCCCAACCCCCCAACCCCCCACCCCCCAATCTCCCGCTGTATCTCGCGTGCCCGCACACGAAGATGCGGTAACCAGCAGCCACAAGCAGCACCAGTGGGTTGATGTCCCTAGGGTGTGATGATTTGCACAGCCGAATCTATACATCCGACATTTCCGTTCTGCCTGGCTTCCATCTATGACGGTCCGAAATTCGAGCTTCTGCCGCGAACCACGGCCCCTTCCGAGCTAGGGGCCTGCCTCGATTTCGTATTAGAACATATCCTCGTCGACTCGCTTCGAATATGATAGCCACTTCGCACAAAGAAGCCGTGGTGCTATTTCTGCGTTCGGTGGTAGCCGTGCCGGCGTCGGCGGCGACGACCCAGACCGCCGCAACGCCGAACACAGGAAGAAGCCACCGAAAAATCTGGCAATTCCGTCAGATTCTGAGTGAGCGTTCGAAAGACTACCGTTAATAGAAGCCGCGAACGCAAGCGGCGCAACACGACCCCTGCGTGGATGGTGGCTTCCTGGGGCATTTTGTTTGATCGCCCGTTACCGCTAGACATTGCATGTATCAAGCTAGATCTGTCGACCACCCCACACCCTCCATAATTGGCATTAATCACATTCTTTTAATTGTCGTTAGTGTGCTATCATTCGTCGTACCGACCGTATACTCCTGTGGTTGTTCTCGGTAAACTGGGCGAACAGATGGAAACGGATTTGAACCCAATATTTCTAAATAATCATTATTTTTAAAATAATAATAAAAATAAGCCACCTACTGGAATCGCTCGTTGTGTCGTCGTTTATCAAAAGCTGATGAAGTGAGCTAGCTGAAGGAACTACAAGAATACAATAGCAGCTTATATTCAAAGGGATGTGTGACTTCACTGGACTCGAACCTGCGGCCTCCGGCTTTTTACAGCCGTCCAAGCTACCGCGCAGACAATTAGTTGCGCAGTTGCGTGCAATTAACTAACTGTCCCTAATCGTCGGAGTGCTCGAGTGGATCCGTGTACAGGGGGGGTCCAGGGAAACCCAGAGGCCACTTGAATCCCCATCCCCCTTCTATGTGTCTATATGCCGCCCTTTTTCCAGCGCATATGTCGCCTGGCTGTCCTATACAGCAATGGTCGAAGCAGTAGCAGCACTAAGACCCTTTAGTAAGTCACGGCGGATCTCGACGAACGGTCATGAGCTTCTGAGCCTTCGTACCGTCTCGCTTTTGCCTATATCCGAGTGCGTCAAGCCGGCGTGTGTGTTCCGCTATGAGTTCGTGTGGCCGACCGTGCCTGTATGGTAGAAGGAGTCCTGCTTAAACCGATCCGCCGTAGCCGTCAAAAAGCCAGCTACTGGAAGCGGGAATCGTGGCAGACAGAGGGAGATACTCCCGCTGGCGGCGATCAGGTCGAAGAATCGGGACCGGGAGGGCAGGCTGACCGACCGGCCCGCCGGACTCTCACGCGGCCAGGTTCACCAGGCTCACGGTAACTGGAAGCACTCGTGGGAGAGCTCTCCTCTCTGCAGCCAGCGGCCGGAGAAGCAGCGACAGCCTCAAACAGAAGACGACAGCAGCCTCGGGGAGGGGATAAGCGAGCGGAGCTCGCTAGGTGGTAAGGACTGTACGGGAGCATTTGGGCAGTTCAATTAGATGTAATGAAGGAGAAGGCCCTCCCTTGAGCCCGCCCCTAAGGGCTCATTCGATCAGCGACCTCTCTTTTCTCTTGTAGCTTGCTCCAGGCTCAAGGGTGCCAGCGAGCCGCGGGCAGCAGCTACAGAGAAGTCGAATGAGTCGGCAACCTGCTGCAGATTGCTCTGTGTGCCGATAGCCTGCGTCCAGCACCTACACACGAACTCAGTCGGGGTCACCTCCACAGGGGCGTACCAAGGGGCTGGCAGTGACCGAGTGGCTCAGCCACCGCTTGAGGTGGGGCGCCATTGCTTTGGCGTGGGTGTATTTCGTTCGGTCACGAGTCTTCGACGCTCGCCATACCCGAATCACCGAGGGCGACGGACCAGTCACACGTCTTTGTCCTTGAACTGGAATCGGGGCAAGGCTTTGTTTCCACTTCCTTAGCCTAAAATGCCCATTGCCGCGAACGTATTAAGGGAGGATTGGCTGTGTCCTTCAATCGGAGTTTTTTCTTACTCCTTCCGTCACTTAACTAAGGGATCCACTACGGGGGGGGGGGGTCAGGCGAAAGACGAGTAGGTTGTAGCGGCGCTCGCTGCTTAATTGCTTTGGCTAGTAGTCATACGACCTTGATTGCGGCTTGTTGATACGATTTTTTGCGATTGCGCCCATGCCAGTTTATTATATGTTCAAGCTGACGATAGTTCTCATAGAGTGTGCCACAATGTACGATCTCATGGGTCGATCGAATCCCTATCGGTTGTGCCCACTGTATAGTACATTGACTAGTATGAAATGTGTATGACAATTGAAATTGCTTGTCATTATATGACCGGTGGCGGCTGAAGGAGTTCCGCAGCCGAGAAAGCACGATCAGATACATGCGTATTCGTATAGGCCTACGTCTGTCTCATATCGAACATCCAGAGTGAGTCTGCGCCCTTGACCTCGCAATTTCCTCATTTCATCAAAACCTCTAGGCGACGTACTTCACAGGTTTGGGAAATCGCTCCAGTTGTATGCACGGATCAAACTCCACGGTCGACTCCGTTCTACGAAATAATGATCGCGGTTCTTGGAACAACAGGTCCCGTAATCATCGTGTGTCGTACGCTGCCTGTCTCTATAAGATGCATTAGTCCCTTATCAGTCGGCGTTTCAAAGCCTCGAAACCGCACCTGAGATGGATGGCGTTGCATCAAGGTAGCATTACCAATGCAGCTGAAGCAACGAGACAAAGGCCCAACTGAGTACTTTGCGGTTGTTGCCAGCCGGAAAATATGGGTTGGCAGCCATCCATGTAGAAGTCGGTGGGATGGCTCTCCAAAAAGTGGCTGTCTCGTGAAACCTTTGGGGAAGACTCTATTAAAACGCTTGCCACCGCCACAAGCTGCCAACCGTCCCCCTTTCCAGCAGCTTCGTTTTAATGGAGATCTATTCAGCTATTGTATCAGTCAGTTCTTCCTTCATCGTTCGAGTGTTTTGCTGCCTCAGCAGAGCCAAATTGCAACCCGCCACACCACACGAAAACCGTAGCCGTTAGCTAGCCGTCTGCGTTACGCCTTGCTTCAGTGGTTCAGCAGTGGTTCATCCAATAGAAGCAACTCGCCCGCATCGACTTGGCCTCATCTCTCTTTCTCCTCTCTCGCTCCCCTCAATTCTCACAACTACTGAAAGCTCAACCGAACTGAAAGACAAAAGCTTCACACAGGGTGATCCCGCAAAAGCAGCGACCCCCAGAAACCGGAAGCCGTAAACGGCTTCATTCTGGTGGCATTCTGGCGGAGCCGCCAATGGCGTCATGCCCGTCGTCACCGGCTGTCACGAATTCTTTCGAAACCTCTGCCGCTGCCGTTACACGCCAGGTCGATAGACTGCTACCAGTGTTCCGTCAGCGAGCTCGGAACGAAAGGTTCCCAGGAGCAAAACAGGCAGACAGGCGCCAAGGGGAGTGGATCACAGCCGCCTTGGTTCACCTCGCTCCATAACAACCTTTAAGTTACTTCTACGTGTCACCCTCTATGGCCGTTGATTCTCCTATTCAATTGCGACCGTGTCGATAGCCGTCGTCGTGCTCGGCCGAGAAAACGAACTCAACGAAAATAAAACCGAAATATTCATTATAATACTCCTCCTTCCTTGTCCTGGCCGGTCCTCAGGAAAACGGTTGGCAGACTCACCAGTTGAGTTTCCCTCTCTGGCGTTATTCTTAGATACATACGTCGTACATACTCGTGTACCGTTCGCTGCTCCCTACTGTCAGCTGTCTAAGCCCGATCCCGCGTCGTGCCCCGATGTAGCTCCTACAGTGCATTATCGTCGTCTGTTCTTGCTGTTTAGCGCTGTTCACTGTTCCGTGCCGCTTCTGCTGGACACTAGAGGTGGCTGTCTGTCTGTCCCCATCCGTCGCCGCTGGTATCCCAGCGGCAGTGCACGCCTCGAGGCCAATCTCCTCCCTGGGAACTGAATGATAAACGGGTAGCTGGCGTCACTCTAAACGGATTCTACCTCCCCGGTGCCTTCTGCTGTAGCGTCATCCTCGCCATCCCCAACTGTCTCTGCTGCTCTTCCCTCTGCCTGGGCATAGCACGCGTCTACGCTTCTCCCAGACCACCATCTACGCCTACCTTGCGTATGCGCCATTTAACTGGGCGACGAATATGGGACAGCAGAGTGAAAGAGAGGTAAAGCCCGTCTAGGAAAGATGCAGAAGCCAGACGACGACGACGACGACGGCGGCAACGTGCGTGGTCGTCTTCGTGGAAACCCAGACCCTTTGTTGGCGCTCTACCTAGAGCTCAACTCGAATTCACCCCCACCCCCGCTCCCAAGTCCCTGATCTCCGGAGCTCTCTCGTGCCGGCGAGAGAACGACGCCTATAGACTTGCGGGGATTTTCTGCTCCACACAATGGACCATGCAGGGATAGCGGTTCCCTCTGGTTGCCCCGGTTCTCATCCCCTACCGAGTGTCCGTCAGCCGATGGCGGCTCGCCATCTGCGGACGAGCAATCAGGCCAGAGCGTACGACCCTCAGCGGCTGGTATATGATACTTGCGTAGTCTACGCTCGTTGGGGTACTGGCGGGGTACTGGAGAAGCGGAAATTGTAGAAGCTTCGTTTAGTGTTATACGATGGCGCTCGGCAGCGACACCGAGGCAGAAGCTACGATAGGCCCCCGAGTCTGCGGTTCGGTTCGCTGTCTGGTGTGGTCTTTCACAAGCCGACCCAGAGGCCCATCGACCTCGACGCCTGGGCATCACACGTTGAGGGGAGACCGACCGCGGGACAAGAGATGGATTTATGCGCGTGGTTTGCAGCATGACAGAAAGCTCCGGGCGGCGGTGGCAGACTGACCCAGTGCCTCTCGAGGAGGACCGAGAGCCAAAAGCCAAAGCAAAAGTGGTTAACCCCTTTGGAGAAGAGGGAAGCTCTCAGCGAGAAGGAGAGAGAGAGAGAGAGGGAGGGAGACACACAGGGTCTACGTGGACATTAAATCTGACGAACGATAAAAATTATGATACGCGTCGGATCTGGCGGCTGGTGAACAGAGGTTTAGGGCTTATTTGAGCAGAAGGTGATTGAATAAGAATAATTATAATACTAATAATAATAATAACAATTTGTCACGGTTTCTGCCGCACAGGGCAAACCATAACATGAATCTATTTTACGGTCGAGTCGAAAATGAATAACGCGCGATGACATGGTGCCCTATTGTTGTATAAAACACTACGTTCTTATGGAACGTAATCATTTTGAAGTTGATTGTGGAGCCTTCATTACTGACCCAAAATGTCAATGTAAGAGCACACCTCGCCTCCCAATTGGATACGATACCAACCCTGGTAACACTGTACGCAATTTCTCACGACTAGATCTACAGCGTACCTTGTCGTTTGTATTTAATAGTATCCCCTGCGCGCCTGGCTCGGTTCAGGCCCGATTTGTCTTATAGCGGCTACGGCAATTTTATCAATAAACTAAATACATATAGATAGCTTACGGGAACTTCAAGCCCTGGGACATTATATATATATATATATATATATATAATAGAAAAACCCCAATGCAATGGGGGTATGGTCGTATAGGTAACAGCGAATAGTTGTCCGACGGTACTACTGCATTAGCCTGCTTGGATCGCCTGATGGCAGCTGATGGCTTCACTGACTTCGCGACGAGAGGCAATATGGGATTCTATGGGGAGCGGTGGCTGGCTCGTCAGCTCTCTGCGTACGGAGACAAGCGTGTTCTGGCATAGGGCGGACACTCCGATAACGCCGGCCGGATTATTTAGAGGCTACGAATGGTGCTCGGAGGTGGATACAGTTAATAGAGGAGTGATCGCCGAAGTGGCAAGCCGCCCAACGGAACTAGATATGGCTCTGTCTCGTAGAAGCGGCGACGTTGTCTCTCAAGTACCAGAGAGAGAGAGACAGAGAGAGATCGATAGTGAAGCTCTCTTCTCTACGCACACGGGGATACTTGCCACAATATTGTGGTCTGTATAGGTCGACGGGCTATCGCTGATGAAATCATTGTCGTGTAGTTCTGCGTGATTATATCGAGTTTTTTTTTTGCAATGGTTGGGAGACCCTGGGGGAGGCTATTATCGCCTCCGAGGAAGCCCCTTCTCGTATAGCGTATGAGGCTGTACATGTACGGCCTCTAGATGACTGGACGTCACCAACATCTAATATATTGGGCGATATGATATATCCTTCCGTCGAGAGGTAGCCGGATTAGCCGGATAGTCACAGAGGAAGCGAGTATGTTAGATTTTGATGTGAGGAAAAAATTAAGGTTGTTCTCACTTGCGTACACTATTATTATACAATACACGCACACGATACGTCGATGTGCTAACTAGTCAGGTAGGGATATATATATATATATATATATATATACATATGTGACAAAATCTCAATCTGATGAGCGTTACCCGTATACAGGTGTTCTGTACGTGCATGAGATTTCGATGATTATCCACAATACATGGGCTACATAATGTGTTGAAAGCCACTTATACACGTCACATACACGTGGACTACGCCAATAGTAAGGTGTGTGGATGACAAGAGATAATAACGATGAAGAGATCATAGATCGCATCATATCTACACATGGCGTGCCGTATAGATGAATCGGCTACAGGCCTAGGGAACTAGCCGTATCTAATGGAACGGGAGAGACAAACAAAAAAGACCGGCCGTCGCATCACCGTAGTGGAAAACACTCAGTTGCTTGTGCATTATTAGCACAATGAGGAAGACGTCCGTTACGTTCTGGTTATCAGGACACTTGAACTGACAGTTCATGGCCATCTGTCTATTAAATTATATATAAATATAGGTAGACGCCCATAAACTGCCACATCGTGTAGTCACCGGGCAGGATATTATAAACGGCAATTCTAGTGGATTTTCGAAGGATTCCGAATGATCTCACAGATTTAGCGTGAAGGCGTCCACATCCAGCGTTCGTTGTTTCGCGCTGTCTATCGACCGAAACAGAAGTTGTGACAAATCGAATCATTGACGGAGAAGTGGTCACAGCTTCTTTGACCGGTCATACCGCATGGCGCCCTACGAACGTCGTTAAAACGCGTGATGAATTGACGCTGGTTTGTTTGTCTCTCGCTATTATCGTATCGGGGGTCAATTTATGGTCACATCCGGCGCGGTTCGTCGATATATCGTCACCAGGCAACACTACTGTTTCGAAGTAAACTAACCACATACAGCAGACACTCCCATTGTAGGTGATTTCTCCCAGCTTTGACAAAACAGCGATCGCTTGATCGGTGTCCGGTTAAGCGTGCACTTTCGTTGTGGACACCATGCATATAAAAGTATATTTAGGTGGTCGCTTTCAGCGGGCGCATCTATAACATTACACTTCAGAAAGCAAGCAAGTATCGTAAAGTCAGTGCTGTTCAATCGGTATCTGGCTTTTGTTGAACAGAGCTGGCCGTGTCGACATAAATTTGTTTGTAAGAAACAAATAACGCGGAGGTCGTATCCACACATCGTTAAGGTTTTTCCTATAAATCATCAGTATTCTCTTTATGCGAAGATGATGCACAGTCGAAGGCTTTGCGTGTATTTCTCGTTCTGAGCACCCCACCCTTGCGGTTTGAGTTTTTATTAATAACAATTATAGGAGAATAATTGTACGTTGTTGCCGGCCATTCGGTTTCCTGTAACGCCGCCGCACAGGAACGATATCGTTCGATGGCACTGACAGAGACGAATCTGCGAACTGCGGAAGAATCCACTGTGTTATTTCTCTATTGTACCTCTGGTGCACCTCAATCTTCGCTGTTTCATCCACTGCCGTTCGTTGCCCCGCTGGACATTTGTCCAGCTAACTCATCCTGGCGTATCGACATTTCTGCGTATCCGACGCAGCTATATTATATTTCTACATCGGTATCCCAATGATCAAAAGAGAGCGCAAAAATAGCGAACGATCGAGTTATTAGTAATATGAGCAAGAAGTGCTGTTCTTGTCGACCCCTGCGCGATCGTGGTCATGACGCCGTGTTCATGGTCGCGTCGCGAGGATCCTTCCCGAGCTCGTTCTGCCGCCACCCTGACGGGTAGAGCTGGTTATCTTTCACAAAAATCTCATTTCCGTTTTGTCGTTCGCCGGCTGGCCGACTCGGTCACTTTTTTTTTTTTTCGCTAGGGGGTCATTATCCAATATTCGTCGACATTAGAGGGGATTAGAGTTAAGAGAGATGGAAAGAGAAAGAAAGAGCGAGAGAGAGAAAGACTGAGCAGTGTTCTAGAGGAAGAGCTCCAGTGTCGACCTATCGTGTGAGCGTACGCAGCATAAATACAGGTGATGAAACGTACTCGGGCTCTCGGAGGCGATGTTATACTATGGTTTAGCCGAGCATGGCCGACCCCGAGTGGTACGGTTATCTCGTGTGCGTATTAACCCGAAGCCTGCTAAATGGCTTTAGCCAACGGCTCAGCGTCGATAGGATGTAATTGTACTGTATTGGAAGTGGGCGTTTTTTACCAGTATACTTTTATTATATATATATATATATAAATTACATATAATTTCATACATAGTATGTAAGATATGTATTCCATATTATATATATATATATATATATTTGGGAAAACGCTAGTTTATGTTGAAAAATCAAGAAAAATAGAGCAAAAAAAGCAGCACGTTGTTGTTCTCACTGCCGAATAGTCTCCGCAATGTTCATAGTCTTCTTGTCGGAACGACCTCCTGCATCTATTACGGGTGACGCGCTTCGTCCATGATATCATGTGACCGTGCGCTCAATAATTCACCATTGATTCCTTGTAGCGTATGTAGTTTTATCGATTCATGCATACGAGATGAGTTAAGTATGGCAAACGCTTCCTTCACATGCGTCACACGTTGAAACGATGACGAGGCATGAGACATTTCGAACGAATTCGTAGACATGTATTTTAGCATGGTTTCTTTGCTGCGAGGCGATGATGATACGGTGCGAGATACGGTTGCCGATCTGAAATTTCATTTCGTTAAATAATTATTCGGTTGCGAGCATCGATCAGCCGAGAATTAATTTTGAGCTCACCAGTGAAGCCGCTTACACGCGCGGGAGTGACGCATACGGTTGTTCAGTTCGGGTTTAGCAAGGTATGTGGCAAGTTCGAGAATTGGATTGACACCCTAAATGCAAGTGGCTCGCCGTATCGCGATCTTAGTTCAGCCGGATCGGGTTGACAACGTGCTTAGACAAAATTAGCGCACAGGTGTACGCAGAGCTGTCCGACTTAGCAAGTACATATGCTCATAGCATCGTAAACGAACCAGTTTAGCCGCAACTTCATTAGTAGGAAATGCGCTCGACCGTACGCGACCGGATACGCGTGAAATACCACGACGACACACAGCCTTACCGCCCATTGCGAGCAATCTTATCAATTGTGAAGTAAAAAGATGGAATTCGTTCCCAGCTCTTGTAGGACTTATACGTACGAGGATCGGCCGTTCATCTACTTGAAGGGCTTCCCTAGGAAGACTTCGCTGTCGCGACGCTGCTTGTAATGTAGACGTCCTCGCTGCTAACGCAACGTAGCAAATCGCCGACAACTGACAACGAACACCCGAACGGGCGGCGGCGGCGGCAGGGCTTACGCAAAACGCCTATTTTCTCTGTTTATTAGACGTTTCTGTTCGGACGTCGTAATGCGTTAGACGTGTGGACAAAGTGCGACAGAAGAGAAAAACCCTTTCGTTCAACGTAACATCGCCTAGGCGTCCACGGCCGTTGGCCGCTCACCCCTTTCACACTTGTGCTGCATACACACGAGGGACGAATGTGCGGGTCAGCTTCTGCCTAGACCCTCACGTTATTCGGTATTGTTGTGGTTCAGCTGACGTACGCCGCTCTCACGAGCCGAGGCGAACAAGTCCGTCCGTTGAGATGGGCAGGACACATGTACTCCAATTCCTGTTTCGCCCATACAAACTGGCTCAAAGTCGCGCAGTCGACGGGCTTAAGGACTTATCGTAGATCCAAAGCAGCAAAATCTCGCCTAGGGAACGACGACGACGTCGGGGGAGGTTGCGACTGAAGGGATTTAAGAGGGTTTGTTACATTGTCGGTCTGCGTTCGGGGGGTCAACTTCTGCATAACGCTTGTCCGACAAAGTTGCTGTGCTCCTCCGGTGATTCACCGTCGTTAGCGTCCGTTCCCTGTGTGATTTCTTGCTGGGAACGCGTCTCGCGGTCGCCAAAAAGCCCCCGCCCGCCCGTCCCCCATGAAACGAAGTATTTCTCTCCGAGCTGCGTCTCGCGAGTCGTTTATCAGACGCAAGTCTCCTAGATGTCTTTCCTGGGTCTGTGATATTGCTCTACGCCTATTAGTACCCGGCTTGAGTTACAGTGAGAAGCAGGAGATAAAAAAAACGGTGCGGAAACGAACCATTGCTTTGTTGAAATTTTCTCCTTCTCTCCGCTGTTTGATTATGACGACGATGATGATTATTGATATGGTCGTGGTCGGTGCTTGCATTTGTCAGTGTGCCTCGAGGCATCATCACGTTAGTGGCACATGCAACCACACTCGATGTGCTCCGCTCCTGACGCAACAGACACCCACTCAGCGAGACAGACCCAGCTGCAATAAGCCTGTTTATGCTATCGTTGTGCGCGTGTTTATGTCACAGATACACACACACACAACGTCATGTGTATATGGGGATGTTTACCCTTCCCCCGTTTCGTGGGTTTGTGTCGGTGGAAGCAGCGTGTAACAGTATCGAGTGGCCGAGGTACAATGGCTCTGCAGTTCACCTCCCCACGAAACGGAATGGGCGGGTCCAGCGTGTCGTTGATAAGCACATAGCCACGCTACTCACGCTGACGCCATGTTGCTCACCAACCTACATGAGTCTTCGCTCAGATCACAATCTGATCCGTCGAAGGCGACGAGCATCCGACGACAAAGTGTGTGTGTGTTATGTGTGCGCATATATCTGTATCCATGTACAGATGCATGCAGGGAGATATCGGTCGAGGAATTCCCGCATCTCAGGGCTCCCTCAGTTTCTTTCTCATCCAGCATATCGTCCATAGAGTCTTTCTCTTCGAACGTTATGAAGCGCCAACGATGTAGGTGGAAGGAGGGAGGCTAGCATCGTTATGATATGGCATCGTGGGCGGGCGCGTATAAGTACCGGGCACAGTCACTGCCATCAGATTGGCAGTATCTCGCCAGACTTAGCTTCTTCTATGGGCTCGGGGACGTGGTCGGGGTTCGGAGGCCTCTCCCTGGGAGCTTCCGGCTGATCACCCGTGGTCACTTGGTGCTGAGTTGTCATTTTCGGCCGAAACTACTGCAGGCTGGCCCCCATGCATCGTCCGACAACACTGACAGTAGTATGGTTCAACGTCCAATGCACCGATTGTGCCGGTTTGCTGCCAACGCGACGGGGGCGAGATACCCGATCCGTCATTATTCATTCAGTCGACGCCCTATCGGACGATCTTGTCTAACCAAATGAAACGCTTCGGTTACCATTTTCGTCAGCAGCCATCGCTCGCCTGCGTGATAGATATGTCAAAGATGATTTTATTGTTATACAATGTACACTGTCGCTTCCAGCCGCATAGAGAGCGTGCATTGTGACGTATGCACAACTCGACGGCTACCCGCTGTTGTCTTTACTGGGGGCACAGCAGTGGGTTGGGTTGCATTCAAATGCCGCTCATATGCATTATGCAATGGGGTTCACGCCTATAAATCATACCTTAGGGCAATTCGTAGTTCGCGAATGCCTATTTACGTTTCTGTCAGGCCCGGTACTAGCAGCTATGTCGTTACAGAGAAAGAAACACGTACGCAGAGTGAAGTCTTCGCCAGCTAATTACTATTGATACACTTGCTCTGTTCTTCTGAAGAACGATTACGAACAGCGTTTTCTTTTTTGGTGATTAAAAATCTTGATGCGATTGTTCCTATAATTACATAAGGGCAACAATTGTACCCAGTGAACGAGTGTTAATAATTAAGAGGAGCAAAATTTAAGGCCTCTCTTACGGGACCTCTCTCCTTCGCGGTGGCGACACTATGCACTGTGCCGATATCATCGCCATGAACATACAGCAAACATCTTGCGGAGCAGAAATGACAGTGGTCTTTTTTGTTCGCGTGACTATCCTGCTCTCTTGAGGTATTAGGGTCGTTTTCCAACCCTCAACCCATCTCCCGGTTCGTGTCGGCCTAATTCTCGCGTTTCCACCATCTCACCTCATACCTTCTCATAGCGCCTGCTCGCCGTCGGCAGACGCCGTCCCGTACTCGCTGTTCAGGCATGTGTGTGCTCGCAGTGTGTGCCCAAGTTCGCTCGTTCGGCCGTCTGTCCCTCCCACGTGTGAACAGCCCATGTATCCCATGATGGTGGGTGACCGCGCAAGCGACAGCCGCCACATCTTACCATCGTTGCCTCCAGTGGAGGGGTATCACCGACTCTGCGCAGATGAGAGCGCCGCCAGAGACGGGTTTCAGGCTTCAGCCTTCAGCCGCCGTCATCAGCTGTCTGCTCACGAAGGAGAGGTATGGCTGCTGCCGCTGCCGCTGTCCCCGCTATCTTTTCTATTGAATTAAAGGTGTCGCGGGTGTGCGGACACGACACGTCATGTCCAATGTTTCCCGTCCGCTAGCTTCCTCCCATGGGGTCGCCGCGACTCCCTCGTTCTCTCTCTGCCCTCGCGCGGACCCCCGGGTGATCGCCCACTGTTCCTTTCCAGCCACGCTCGTTGACGATAGGCAAATTCTACTCTCGCGGTTGAGACGCATGGTGAGTAAAACATGTGTGAGAGAGAAAGAGAGGCGATGATGCCACTATAATAGCACGTGCGTTGGGGGGCGCATCGTCGTCGCGAGAGCAACGGATCATGCGAGTGATGCACCGGTGACGCGCATGGCAGGCATTGACTTGCCTTTGTGCGCCCTTCGCTGTCAGACGGACGGTCAGGAAGGAATATAGCGTGAAAGAGCGAGGCTGTGCAAGAAAGGCAATGGTCCGTGGGGGTCACTGAACAGGGAGGGATACATACTATCGTTGCTAAACATCAAATACGCCGTATGGGGTACACCCAATCATCATCCGCATTGTGTGCTGTCCGTGTGGCAATATTCAGCGGAGACGTGCCTTCATTGCACAATCGAGTGCGGTTGGAGGCCGACTGTGAAGGGATCTTTTGCTGTAGCAGCGCTCGTTCGGCTCCCTCGTCTTTGTTCAGAGCCGATGTATCAGAGGAATACGATGTGAGTAGAAGGGAGCGACTTCGGCGGTCGTGCCAATAGCGTGGGCATTGCTCTTGCTACAAAATGCACCGTAACCCTTTCAGCTTACAGCTGATCTTGCTTGGATAGGTATAATGAGTAGTTCGCCGGTTCTACATAGCTGGCCGCGCGAGGGCCACCATCCACGAGTATACCTGACGACTGCTCGTTCTCTGACGCGTCGATCTTCCGAAGTGAATGCGACGGGCAGGGAAGCGTTGCCTGCTGAGGAAATGAGCAGGGAAGTCTGTCCGCTCCCGAGGCGCGCAGTGCGGAACGTTCGGGGCCGCCTCCCCCCTGTGCAAGAGGCCCTGCTATATAGACGGTGTGTAGTGCGCGTAGGGTGTGAGGCACCCGCTAACAGAAGGGAAGACGCAGAGGAGGAGGAGGAGGAGTCTAGGACTAGCACTCGGGCCTCACTCGGTTCATATGCAATGTAGAGGGATCAGTCGGACGGACTCGTCGTCCGACGGTGGTAGGCCCGACATGGGCCGTCTCGGCCTGCCCATCTGCCTGGCCGAATGTTCGTGTTCGCTTCCACCACCACCACCACCTCCCTCGCTTCGACCGTGGCTTCGCGCTCCTCCGTAGTGAAGCCGGGAGCCGAGGAACGAGAGTAGCTGAGCACCGGGAAGGTTCCCTCAGCGCTATCCTGACTCGTACGGCTACCAGTGTCTTCGTTCGCAGGGGCTGATGGAGCCATCTCAAGTCTTTGTCGTCATTTCGCCTTCCGGCTTTCGGCCCCGGGGCTGACTGAACCCGAACTCCGCGCAGTGGCCTGACTGGGGCAAGCTACGGTTCAATCGGTGGCTCTATACATATAGAAACCCTTGGGGAAAGAAGCACCCCTAAATAATACTATATGGAAATATTGTGACGACTGCCATGTTGTCCCAAGATTCGTCGGATCGACCGAAGTGGACGGCATTTGTCCGTGTCTGACCAACGGTGACTGTCGATAGCAATTGCATTGTGGTACCCATAGGGTGCGCCCCAGCCCACAGTCATAAATCAGACGTCATGCTTAATATTATGATTGTCGATTGAAGACCGGAAGGCTGGGCTGTGACCATGTTGGAGAGAGGCGAATACCCCCAAAGCTATAGGTTCTGGGTTGAGAAAGACTGCGAGCTCGTTGAACGATGCCATTATCGAGAAATAGCATCTTCGGCAAAGCTGAATTACGTTTCCTTTAAGATTACCTTTAAGATTATTATTAATTATTATTATTATTATTATTATTTATTCATATCATTTAGATAACAATTGCCACCAACAGTACCCCGTAAAACCTGTATTAATAATTAAGAAGGGTACTAAGCGGAATGATTGTCTGCTGATCAAGCTGATATTTTTGCCACAAGGTTAGTCTATAGATTAGGCCCGGTAACAGCTTTTTGGGAACAGTTTTTTTGGGAACAGCTTTCTCAACTTTAATATCCCGGAGGGAGGTGCCCGAGGCGTGCGCTCAATCAATCACTGACATGTGTACGATCCAATACGTTTATGAATATTGTAGCACTATTGCGATTAATGTTGTTGTCTTCTTACTTGTGTTGCTTTCATTCAATGAGTCCAGGCCAAGCTACTGACGTCCTTTGATCCTATTTCTTCAACGCCTTATAGACATCACTAATCATCGCTGACAATTCGCAGTAGGAGAATCCACAACTTAGTGCAGTATTCATACACACGCCCTGTATTCTAGGTGCGTCGTGATCTATCAAACATCGAGTATTAATCAGGGAGGAAGGACCGGCGTTTATTAAGGGGCCGGGCGCTGTTAACCGATCTCATACAGTGTGTGGGTGGGCTTGTGCTCTCCTACGCCTCCTCGCACGTTAGGCCTTTCTGGCCTTAAGATGCCTTAGAGACTCTTGACGAAGTCCACAAGGAGTCTTCTTCTATAGCCATATTACCGAGTCGGGGACGCCGGTGGCCTCGCGCGCACGGTGGCCGAGCTTCCTGCTGCGATGTGTAGACGAGGTGAGCGCTTACTGTCGTAAGAGGCCGATTACTCACTAAGCAGAGCTCATTTCCTGAGAATGGCCAATACCCACACCCTGCACACGTTATCGCTTGCGTTCACAGCTGCGTTGCATCACTTAAATGCTTCCGTTCACAGCCGCAGTAGGTGGGTAGTTATTGATTCGCCGTTGCAATTGTAAGCCGAAGTCGATGATTTGTTTGGCTTTGTTTCGATGAGCGCTTACCTTTTGGACATCGTGGCATATCGCCTGAAGGAAGTATTTACCCTCGGCGTTAGTGAGTACCTAACGGGAGAGGGGCATCTGGCCGCAATATTACAAGGAAAGAGTATTGGTGGTGGGCCATGAGAGATCCTCATCGTTGGCGACGATCTTTTAAAGTTTTTTATGAATCCATATAGGTTTTGGGATCGCTCTTTAGAGGCAATGTGCACTTTGCATCGAAAATCGTTGGAAACTGAACTCGCCGTGTAAGATGGGGCGAGCCCTGGGGGACTTACGTTGATGTTAGACGTCAGCATCTTCTTTGCCTAATTCACAAGAGACTCAAGAACGGCCGTTTTTAATCATTCTGACGGGTAACGCCGACCTGAAACACAGAGTCAAAGGTACCCCAAACTCGCAACTGGGAGAGAAAACATCGGCCTCGGTAAATACGAGGTCCCTGTAGTGTTTACGCTAGATAATTTTGCACTAATAGTGATTACCAAACCTGGAACGTGGAAATTCTAAAGGGGCCCAAAACTCGAACCATAACGACGGCTATTCACACGCTAAACAACAGCTCAGAGAGAGAAATCTACGGATCAGATTTACGACTCGTTGTCATCAGGTGTATCTAAAGGAAGTTTATTCCATTTAGTTATTCGACTTTAAATATACAATAATTAGAGAAGTAGCTGGGGACAGGGTGTCTGGCCGAGACCGTCATGGTCCCGAGAGGGGCGATGGCATTGGTCTCTCTTCCTCACAGCGAGGGAAAGGCGTTGCAGAAGGAATGATCCTGCGCTCTTGTCCCCGGTGGCGCGGATCAGCCTATGGTAGATCCCTTCGAGGAAGTTAACAGTGATCATGGCCGCCAAGGGGTTCTGAAGGAATAATCAGCGGAGTTCGATCCAACGGTGATAAGGAGTGTGACCTGGCGTACTCCGAATTTAGTAGGTCATTGGCGCAGCAGGGTATTTTGCTAAGATGGAAACATCGTCGACCAGTGAAATATGTGCCCGTCGCTCCTGGTTCAAATACGTCGAGCAGGTTAAGGTGTCCGTCAGTGCGTACAGGATGTCAATAAGCCCATATTTCTGTACTTGCATCACTGTGTCAGATCGGCCTAGTGCTAATTACCAGCTCAAAGGCTGACACTTTTGCCTGGCAGACATACATGCTTGTCTCTATTTAGTTGGCGCTCAGCTTTAGATTAACCAAAGATTATACGCTTCACTATTTTGATCGCCGCCAAATCCATCCATACAATGTGTTTGCCATTTAATACAGAAAAACAAGACAGTGACACTGTGGCCTTCGGGTGGAAGGCTTCACAAGCACAAGCAGTTCTCTTCGCCTCCGCCCAAGCGGTGGGAGGTACTCCATTGCTTGAGTTACAAGAGCAAAGCATGGGAAAAACGGTGTCTGCGTCTGCAGAGTTGGAGAAGGTATTAACGTCAAGGCGGTTCAGAAAGTTCAGAAGTGGAAGCAAGACTTTAAACCGGCAAGCGCTTTCTTATCCAAAAAAATCTGCCCGTCTTGTCTTTATGGGGGAACGTACGTTTTCATCGTAGGCTATCGTTCTGCTCTGCGTTCGAGGACCTCACTGATCTTCAAGCCGGCGGGACCCCCAACTATCTCCCTTCCTCGTGGAGTTATTTCTGCTTCTGCCTCTTCGGTGCCGTATCCCTCTCTTCATTTTTCTGTACGTTCCCAACACGACTAGGTGCTACTTACGGGTAGGTACGGAGGCAAGGAAGGCGGCGGTCTCTTTTTTGAATTCCACCGCGCGATTGCTCGACGGCCTGCCGCTTGGCGGACGCGAGCAGCGGCAGGTCTCCCAATAGCTTTCTAGCGACTCCTCTGAGAAAGCGAGTTCTCACCATGCTCTCTTTTACTCTCTCTCTCTCTCTCGCTCGCGTTCGCTGCCAAGCCATTTCTGCTTTTCTCATTCGCGAGACGCTGCTGTCCATCGTTATCACAGCCGCAAGAGCAGTAGCAACAGCAGTGAATGGAGAGCAGGAGTTGGTACGGCCTCTTGAGTACGCAGAAGAACGCGGAGCCAGTGCGGCAGTGCTATACTGGGACTATCCGAAAGGGGAAATTGAGAAGATTCGCCTCTCGGTATAGCGAGCGACGGTAAAGATTTATCGAATGTCCGGCTGGGTATCTTGAGCCGGCCGAGGAGAAGGAGGCCACTTCGACGGCGACCCAGTGCTTAGATCAGTCTAGCTACTTTTGCGGGCTAGAAGACGCCCGCTACCGGTTGTGGCCACACGGCTCCCCAGCAGAGTTGCGCTGAGGAAAGAAGCACGAGTGTCCCACAGGGAGTCCATATATCCGAAATAGCCCTTCACTGACCGTTGAGTCCGGCCGTCTACGCTCTTATTTCAAACGCCTTGGTCTTTATATAAGTTTGCATTATAGCTTTTTGACACTGCTGTGAATCTGTGCATACTAGCTATCAAACAAAAGTGGCCTCCCCTTAGGCTCAACTTGACTCGGAAGGAGCAGCCAGCTCCCCTCGCAACCTGTGCTCGTGCTCCGTGTGTGAGGTCCGCGCTGGCTATTGAGAGTATCGCAAGGATAGGACGACTGTCACCGTCACCAACGGTGCGGGCGCTGCTCCCAGCCTCACGAATCGAAGGCAGCAGGAGCCAGGAACAACGGCCGTTCAGCGAACAACACCCGCGAGATTTTATCGCTCTCGTGCCCATTGGCCGCGGGCAATGTTAAATGGATCCTGTGTGAGAAAACGCAGAGATGGCTGCTGCTGCTACTGCCTGCCGTCCGAAAGATTCTGCCGAGGTAACAAAAAAAGGATCTCCTCGGCGCCGTCTTCGAGAGACGAACAAGAAGAAAAAGGCCAACAAAACCAGACCCAGCGTGAGAACAACATCGAACGGGTTTCGAGGTGGGGGGATGTCCGGGGGCTCCGCGGGGGTGTGCGCTGTGCAGAAGCATGGGAGCAAAATCAATGCCTTTCTCCCCTGGCGATACAGGAAGCGATGTTATCGCCTGTCGCTACCGCCGCCGTTGCGATTCTTACACAAGCAGCGTTGTTGTTTGGGTGACATTATGTAGAAGTGTAGAGGCTGAGCGAACTACGATGGTGAAACCCGTTACCGTGTTCTTGTCCGCTGCTCGTTCCATGACACACGCCTAGGCATCGATGGCAAACGGGGGCAACCGAATTGAAACGGATGGATAACTATGCGGTCACGTCTACCGACCATCCACGTGTTTGTAAAATCGTACTGATTGTGATTTGTGGGGGCGACAGCTAAATCGGTGTGACTCTACGACCTGCTCCCTATTCCTTGGTTAAGGTTAACTTAGGTAAGCGGAGCCCGAAGCACTGACGGTGGAGTTCATATGGTAGAGGAATAAATGGGACGCTTCAAGCTTAATCAGGGGTTGTTCACCTGCTTACACTGATAACACTCGGCCATATGGTACAGTGCTGGCCACAAGAGCTGACGTTTCCAGTTCTGCGACGTTCCACTGGATTCTGTATCCAGTCGCCTGGTGACGGCTATCCAGTGTTATTTCTTTTGCAATTTACCCGATATCAGCTCAAATGACCATGCAGTATATCGTACGTGAGCACCTCGCACCAAATGTGCGACATGCTGTGTCGCATTTATAGCACGTAGCTTCATAGGGCAAGTGTTGCCCGCATCCTATCGTTAGCATAATCGGCTCCATAATCCTTCGGACGGGAGATGTGTTACTAAAATACCGGATGACATGTTACTACATAGAGAAGTGCGATGGGAAGCCGAAAGAGGAGGGCACTCATCGCACACTTATTGCTGCAGCAGCAGCAGCAGCGGCAACAGGGGTCCAGAATCACTGCTCGTATCGTGCGCTCTTCTCGCGACAGCTATTGCATTCTCTTTTCAGCGCCAACAGCGCGCAGACCCTGCTCATTGTCTCGGGCCGGGCCGGCCAATTGTGTGTATCAAATCTGGTCTAGGCAGACGAGAGGGTATTCAGCTATGGCCCGCCGGCAGAGCGCTAGGGCAAAGCCGGTGCCAACGGCCAGCAAAAGACATTCGGATGGCGAGCGACTTCTCTCGGACTGCACCGTCTTTCGCGCCGCTAACTGAGCCCAACTGCCCTCATAATACAATGAGTACAATGCACTACCCTAAGTATGTGTGTCTGTGTAGACCGACTAGCTTCCTTTAGTAGGGTAGCCGTCGCCGCTGACGGAAGGGCGCGTGTGCTGTGCTCTTAGTCTCGGCCGGGTGTGCCCCCATAGCTTTCTCCTCCGACGGTCCTCATAGGGTCTCCTTCCGACGCCTTGCAGAAACCGTGGTCCCCCGCTCGCCCGGCACTGCACAGCTTCCGGGCCTCTACGGCTGGCCCTCTGTGTTCTCTGTGGTCTTCTATTGGCGCTGCTGGCGGCGGGGGCGGCGGCTCCTTTGCACCTAATTCGCTCGATCTACAGCTAGTCGCCAGCCCTCCCAACGTCAGCTCTCCCTTCGAACACTTCTATGTTCTATCGTCCGATCTGCATGTCAGCTGCATAGCTGCTTGCAACGAAAGTACGCCAGTCATTGCGCAGACGCTGGCTCGATGACAAATACCCATGTGCCAGGATCCCATGCATACACAACCAATAGCCCGCCTTCGCAGCTGGACAGGTTTTTATACCAGATTAGGCCATAGCGCGAAGGGGAGATCGAGTTCGCAAGTAGTACAATGTAGAGTTCGGCGGCGGAGCGTGCCACACCGGAAGTTGCAACTAACTGCGGGCAAGAGATGCTGCTATTGCAACCGGGTCATCTGTGTTCTGTCTTCTGCGAGCCTGCGTGCTCGGCCTCGTCCACAGGACAACCACGCCCTCGCCTCCGGTAATAATTCCTTTATAATAAGCTAGCTACCGCAATGTGCGATTGGCGCTCGAAGGCCGGAGGCTGCTGGTTACCGCAAAGCAAGCACTGCAAGCTGCACCCCACGGGCGTTGCCACCTGCCACAGGCTCTTGGCAACCGGGCGGGAACACACTCAGCCTCGCCCACGGCACGCTCGCTAGTGCCCGATGACAGGAAAACTACATGATGCAGAACTACGTACAAGCCCGTTACGCCCTTCTCGCCGCGCATTGCTACAAGGCACTGTCCGTTGTTGTACAAGATGCGAGCGGACGCGTTGCGACGGGACAACGAAGGCGAAGCAACGGGTCAGACCAACGGTGGGACAAGGAGACAAACAGACAGATCAGAGACGGTTAGGCAGCCGTGAGTGGCCGTGTCGGCGACGTCTGCTGATTTGTAGCGGTCATTGCGAAGACGTTAATAAGTGGATAGAGTAGAGGAGCCAGCGTTGCCAGCCGAGGAAAGGTTCGGCGCGCACTCGTGACGGAGCTTGTTTGTATCACAACAAAACTGAAGTCGGATATGCGGGATAGCAGTGCAAACTGTTGTGCATATATGACAGAAGTCGCAGGTTCGAGCCCCGCTGCGTATACGAGAGCTTAATTAAGCATTGTAAAAATTGCAGCTCCTTTAATAAACCAATAAAGCTTTACCTTCACCTTAATACAGTGTGTTCGTGGCATCTCGGGTCGTCGCGTGGAGTGGGTTAGCCGTTGGAACTGGGCTCGCAGCAATGGCGTTCGATCGCGGGCCATGATACCTCGGTCATTTGCGATTATTTCGGTTATTCGTTGTGTGGGGAAATTTGTGCATATTGGCGTGGGAGATGTATATTGGCGTCCATGTCGGTGTTAGCTGGCGATAAGGTCTGCTTTCTACTATAAGGAATTGTTGTATGCGTCGCAGCGCTTCAGTTACAGATATTCTAGATAGTGCGGAGCTCCTTCGCCGTGGAATCAGCAAGGTTCAGACTGCCCTTCTTGCCTTCAAAATAGTAAGAGGAAAAATCCCGGTGACGTCTCTTTCTGCATCTCTGCTATGGAAAAGCGAACGGCCCGTCGGGTAACGGCATTCGTGAGACCATTCACCACCAAAGAGTCAAGCCGCCATGCTCTGGCTCACCGCCTACCAGACGTATGGAGCTCCCTTCCGAATGAGATTCGATCCCTCATCTCAACAAAGAAGTTTGTCCATGAAGTTAGGAAAGTAGTATCAGGAACTAAGGAACTAATATCATAAATTAATATGTGAGCATACCGCGAGAGTGCAGTCATCAAGTTTTAAAGCAAAGCGGAACGTGTAACTATTGTCGCTGCATCAATTGCAATAGAGCTAAGAGCAGGGAGCTCTGTATCCATCTGAGTCTGATCGGAAGTTTCCTCAGCCGCGATCCCCCAGGCTCTCAGGCGCCTTCAAGTTTCAGCAGCAGGTAGCAACTACCTACCGTTCATAGCGGGGTGAGATTGCGGCGCAGTCTATATAAGTCGCCCCAAAGCTGCTGGGTTCTGGGACGCCAGGTCCAGCTATCGAGGTCCCCATAGGGCGCAGAAGCCTGTCGACTCCTCCGAGTTCCTTGGCAGCACAGGCCCCGCCGCGTGGCTACCGTGGCAGTGCCGTTACGGCCAAGTTGACGCTGGGAACGGGCTTTGGGCTGGCGACCCAGGAGGAGGATGAGGCTAAAACCTTCCTCTAGTGCTCTCCCATCTCCCCCCACTAGAATTCCACTCCTTGATATCGGTCGAGCTGAGAGGCGCCTGCCATCAGCGTGCGGACCGATGAAGGGCCACTCCATCTGATCGGACCGTAATTTCATTGCTTACTACCGATATCGACCGATTCGTCCATTTTACTGAACTCGGGGCTTGCTTGCCTTCAACGCCTTCTGGTGCTGCCGTCGTCGCCCCCGTTGCTACTGCAGGGAATTGGGCTTCAACGTCACAGCCATCGTTTCGGATTCTTTGCCACTCTGGCCTTCAGGACCGGCTATCGAGATAGGCAGGACCTGCTTGTCCTGAGCGTGGCGCTACAGTGGCTCTATTTCTCCATTTGCGAACCCTCTCCTCTCTCTCTCTCGCATGGACAGACCAGTGAATCCAATGAAGCATTGAACCCCCTCGATATTATTATGACTCATCTTCGTGGAACTTATCTCTTCCGTCCCGTCCCGTCCCCCGCGTGCTTCTGGGAATTTCAGCACCATCAAGTATACTTCGGGTAGACCTCGCAATGGCTATCCGTGTACCAACGACAGAGGGACAATAACCCCGTACTCCGTTATCAATCTGCCGATATGAATTGCTATTTTGACGTAAACGCTCACTGATTCAACGTATATTTTCATTAGATCGGCTAGTGATGGCAGCTTAGCTATAGCTGTCTATTAGAAATCATTGCAGGTTCTATATCCCGCAACCTTATCTCGCACCATCTCACTTACCTGCCCTATTGTTGCTTGCTGTTGTTGTTGTTGCTGCTGCTGCTGCTTTTGCTGCCGCCGATTCTGTTCGCTCGTTCCTGCCTCGCGCGACGTTGCCCCTGTTCCCCAGCGGGAACTTGTCAGGCGCTAACTCTGTCCTCGTTCAGAGAGACGAACTCAACGAGACACCATGCGCGCTCCTCTGAGCCCCCTATCCGCCACGGCCCGCTCTCTGCAATGACTACCCCGGAGTGGGCGCATTTACCCCTCACGCCCGGTCCGTTTCGATCTATCTACCTATCGGAGCGTCGGAGCACCGGAACACCCAGCCTCCGCCTTCCAACTCGACTCCTCACCCTTTGTTCACTCTTGCTTGGTCGTGCGTGCACTAGCGACAAACCGGCTGACGCGCGAAAGCGGTAAATCGTGCCGGTCGGCCGCCAGGCATCGTCTGAGCGTCGGCTGGCACCGACGGGGGGAACGCTGAACGCCACGCGAACGTAGCAGGCGCTGTGCGCGGATGCGGCCTCGCTAGCAGATGTTCGGGTGATCTTTTCCTCTCTCTCTCTCTCTCTCTCTCTCTCTCTCCAATACGCGTACATGGCCAATCACCGTAGCGACGCGATTTTATGGCGATACCACGGCCGCAGTATCTGAAGAGAGAGGGAGAGAGAACACCATGTAGCTAGCTGGCTCCGGAGGGTGGTGCGAGGAGGATCCGACACTTAAACAGAGAAAGAGGATGAACGAAAACCGGAAATCACCGGAATGGAAAAGTTTGTAATTAATTGCGTCTGGCCTGGCTGGTGGTCCTCGCCGCCTGGATCGAGTCCTCAGTCGGCGCACGTCGCCCTGCTCGACCATAAGTTCCCATGGTTGAAGGCTTTCATCAAGGAGCCGAGCCGCGCCTCGTCTCGAGGTAAGCCGGTTGCGGATCAGTGCTAGTTTGATGTCCCTCCGCCATCTCACATTCGCTCTCGTTCAAGCTATGGTTGAATCTTCGGCGAAACGCGCCATGAGCGTCAAAAAGTACGCGTCGCTTTGAATCGCTTGTTCAGCGGTTATACCGTTACGCGCATAGATAGAAACATAGATATTGTAGTCGTTGTTGACGTCGTCTCCTTTTGTTTAATCGAATGAGTAGGCGAATGATCGCTAAAAGGGTTCTGCGGGGACAGGACCCCCCGCTAAGTCAGGTGTCGCTGATTGTTGAACGGCGCATCACTTATACGGTGCGTGGTATCAAGTACGTTATTTTAAACGTTATACCGTATATCGCGGCGTAACGTGTTTGAAATGAATTTTTCGAGGAAAACTTTGCAGAAAATTTTGTTATGCGTCTCATTTCGAAGTAGTCTAATATAGTTAGTTACTATTTGTCGGGTCAGTGCTATTATTAAGCGGTGGTGATAACGTTAAATGAACGTCAAGACAGCAGTATAAGTCTTACGTTGCGCAATACGCGATTGGTACCTTCCTGCCGGTCAAAAAAACTTGAGAAAATAATTATAATGATACTCCCGAATGTAGATTTGCCTATTCAAACGGTTCTATAATATGAGTCTATTTACCATCGGAGGTCTCTTACCACCGTTTGGCTATAACATAAGGCTGAACGAACATCACGAAAATGCACCCCTGAGTAAAATTTGGCTTCTACGACCTCGCATGTCCAAGCCGAGCCAGACCTCCCTGTCGATACCGCTTCAAAGGAACCACATTTGTCGATATATATATATATATATATATATGGACATTGTGCCCCGGGGGGATAAACTCGTGAGTCGAGCACTCATCGGGCAAATCACATGGGAATTGTCAAGAGGCCATGACGACGCTGGGGCGTTATCGAGGGGGGGCCATTGTGTGTTCAGCACTAACACTCACTTCCTAACCGATGTTTCGATGCCAAAAACGTTGTACCATGTAGAATGAGAGAGAGAGAGAGAGAGAGAAAAAAAAAGACCAGCCAAACTACAGAAGACCAAGAGGTATGAGGGTTCAAGGGTATGAGAAAAATATTAAGAAAAACAAAATAGATATATTGGCATTGTATGAATTGTCTCGATTCGTGATAGTAGCCAACGGGAGGAAGTTCGACATTCAGCGACGAGACGGCTTTAGCTGATCTGTTGTTTTTTTTAGCATGATGAAACGGACTAGTGACGTGTTTTCAGACGGGTATAGCAGATGTTCTGAAGTCGAATTCGGCCCCGACTGAATATATCGGCCAACAGGGTACCCTGCCTTCGTGTGCGCTACCTTATTTTATGCCGGTGAATTCGACCACGCGCTTGTGGCTATATCTCTCTCTCTCTCTCACTCTGTGTTTCTTGTCACGAGCTATTTAGAAGACTGAGCCGCTTCCCTTTTTCTGTGTTCGTTAGTAAGACCCGCTCAGATCGCTCAGATGGTGTACGCGTCTCGTAGTGCCTCGGCTGGTTCACCCGGACGTACCATCTATCTGAGGTGTCACAACCACAACAATAGTGGGTTCACACTGTTCGTCTATCTCACATCTATTACGATTGCACTCGGACCGATCCGATGTTCGGCCGGCTTCCAGCGGGCCAGTTCCCCTCTTCAAAGTCAGTCCTCAGCTCTGATCATGCTCTCAGCCCGAGTAGGTTCGTCTCTGCGAGAAGCATGCCGAAGCCAGTTCGCTTTGGCACGTTCCTTTTTTACTTTGAAGCGTGCCGCTTGTTGGACACGAGAGCCACCTGTTCCATCGACTTTGCCATATAGGATTGATAGGCTCTTGTTTGCCAGACGACACAGGTGTGTCTTTTGCCACCTGATAGCGAGCGAGCTGTCTACCCTGTGGTGATTAATACTTGCCACAGTTGTCAAGGCGTTGTTCAGTGACCAATCTGTCCACTCACTGAGACACACTGCCTGGTCGGGCTCACGCGATGAGCATGCTACAACTATTATATAGTATCATAGTAGTCGACTACAATCGTCGCATCTGATCGCTGTCACGGCTGGGGTAACAATATTGCAGCGGACGTCGAATCAAACCAAAATCATATAGGTTGCTCTCGCAGCGCTCGTGTTCCGCCAAAGGTTCAGCGAAGAACGGAGTTGTTTAGGCGCGGCTCGACCAATACTGTTGCAATCTACTTAGCCTTATTTTAGACCTGCTTGGAGGATCCCTGACGGGAAGAAACCCACCCGGGGCACCGACGCACGGCGAAGCGCCACCATTGCTTATTGTCGTTGTGCAACGATCTGTCGTGATGCGATTTGGCTGTGGAGATCACTGGGCTATTGTGCGAGCACCGTTCGCTGACTTTTGATGTGTTCTCGTATGCGGGGATGCTCGAGGTTGATCGACTATCTATTTAAATAACCGTCATCGGAGGACAGATTTTTGCTTTTTACTTATATTCGTGATTGTTCTTCTAGTGTTGTTCCGAAAATGAACTTGATTTTTAAACTGAAACTTGTTATAGATCATATACTTAAGGCACTTTTATAGTGCCTGTTGCCACCCGCTTATTCATCCATTCCACCATAAGTTGAATGGTGACCAGGTGAAAACCGTGCTACGAACGGAACCTCCTTGAGACGTTTGGAGACCGGATGGATCATCGGTCCGGTCGAGCCAGCGCCATCACAACCTGTCATTGTGTATATCTGCGTTTCATTATTATTATTATATTATTATTATTATTTTTGTTATTATTATTATGACATTACCGGCTCCCTCGACGTGAAGAGCAAGCTGACATTAGCTCACTTCGTGTGTTCATCAATTGGCAAATAGTCACCAGAGCAACCCTAACATCAGCGCGATCTACCTACATTCGACGTCGGAAGAAAATCCTCCCCAATGATTAGATATTTTTCCTCGTTCAATGCACTAAGATGCACGCCATTAGTATTCTGCGGTCAATTAGCTTTCGCTACGTCTTTAGTATACGACATTCGTCTCTATTATTTTGATGATACTGGCGTCGCCGTTCACTATACAGCAGACACGAGTCATCAGTCAGTGGCTCTTACTCTTGTGACCAAAGAGTTATTGGAACGAAGTCGTCGATCAGCTCCGAAAAGGGTGATCCCCGAATACAAAATTGTTATGTTGCCTTATCAGCCGGATACCTAATAGCGAGATAGTATAATGGGGTCAGCATCAGTCAATGGTCCGTTTCGGCATCGCGACACTGTGGTGATTGGAAATTAGCATCTGCTGATCAGATGGGCTAGCCGACAGGCCCGCCTGGCCAGATGTGTTTCTGGTGCGCCTGTCAGAGATCTGCCGCCATGGCGTGACTGGTGTCGTGAATTCGACGGTAGAAAATCAGTGCATGACTACGTGATTTTCGGCCGGACAATGCGTCGCCTGTTGAGTGTAGCAAGTCTATCTCGATGGATCTTAGAATATTTAGAGCAAATTCACCGTACTACTACATCGGACTGTAGATAATAAGTGTTTCCTCGGGTGACCTCGAAAAGCAGCAAGAGCCACAGTTACACCGGTTGCTAATAACGCATATGCTGTATTCAGATTCGAAGCAGAACGAAGCGGCCGGTGGTTGCTTTGAATCCATCGTTGACATGGATTTAGTCTAATAGACGTTTTTCTTTTTTGTTGGCAAACACCTCCTCGATCCAACAGTGGTTAGCCACGGTGGTTTAAACCACGAATTCTCATAGCATTTTGAGCAAACATATATATATATATATATATAGATATACTAGAACCCTCGGTAGTCATCTGCTTTGCCCAAAGGGTTCGCAAGGAGACCGATTGCTTCGTTGATCCCACGGATCGAAACGTTTCACCGCTTGGGACGACTTTCGACGTTCAGCCGAAAACTGTTAGCTTCAGCAGTTATGTGCAGTTCCTGCCATCCGCTGTCCCTTTAATCAATGTTGTATTTATTCTGATATCCGTATGTACATTTGTCTTTGTATTGTTTCTCCGACATGCGTCCATTTCCACTCGATTTGTTGCTATCGAGGGTTTTGTTCTTCTTTCGCGGAGGGACATCACCCATCGCCTCTGTTGTGTTTCATACCAATACGTTGGTTCCGCTGATCACCGGTAATAGCAGGACCCAGCACCACCACCACCACTACCACTCAGGGCTACCTACGCTGTCTTCCACAAAGTAGTTAGTACTTACAATAGGAACCTTCTTCTGTATGAAGCTTGATCTGATCTGCCGGCAGCGTCATCATTGACTGCATAAGCGACCACAGAGACACGGCAATCCGCCAACGACCATCCTAAGTGCTCCCATCGACCAGCGTCGAGAGAGCCGAATAGCCGAATAGCCGTCAGGCGTAGCCCAAGTCTAGCCCAATAGATCTGGCCGCGTCTGTTAAACGTCATTTTATTGGCTTCTGTTGCGCTTTCGACGTCGCCTTCCACTATTGTCTCTGGTTGCACGACTCGCCTCGCGCTCCAGCTCTGTGCTTCTCTTCTTCGGCGTCACTCCTCATTCCACTATACAGATAGATGGATACATCTAGTCAACGCTATGAAGTTTTTTTTCTTTCGTTCTTCAGCTCGGAGATCCTGTTGATAATCTTCCTGAGCAATTCGGCGGAAACTACTGCAGAAACCGCAGCAAACAGCAGCGTACGTTTTCCTTTCAACAGTTATAATGTATGGCAACAACAAGAACAACAACAACGGCAGCAACTGTAACAACAACAACTACAACAGGAGCGCCAAGAGGGGATTTCTTGACAGACTCTCAACAGGCCCTTTATAACGGTGATTGCCAACTCGTGATGCTGTTGCTATTACTGCTGCAATTGTCGTTGTTGTGTAGCTTGTTGAGAGCAGGGGCTGGCTGGTCATCCTTCGACGTTTGATCTTCTGGTGATCTTCATTGCTTTCTTCTCCCTTGTGGTCGTCCGTTTCCTTCAGATAATGCAGGAAGTTAGTGCTGAGACGGAGCCCCGAAGACCTCGTGGCTTGAGCCACCGTGCTAAGCCGTCAAAATATGCGCTCCGACTTTGCCGCTTCGAAGACAAAGTACTCTTGTTGTTACGGGTTGTCCGCTGTTCGCGTGGGAAAGCCGCCGGGTTGACGGGTGAAAAAATTCTCTGCTAAATTCTCATTTGTATCGAAATCAATCGCATCAATTGATTTGCAACTGCGAGAAGCGACGATGGGTGTCCCCGAGACATCGGTTAACTCATTTGCGGACTCCATGGTATCGACCGTCGTTAGCTATGTGAGATTGGCCACTTAGGCTCTGGAACTTCCGTAGGCGATCTTCGTCTGATGCCGTCTCGGCCTCCTCGTACCATAGTCAAGCGCAAACCGAGGCCGATGCTGTCAACGGTCCGTGGTGATCTTCTCCTTTCTCGGTTTCTTAATGTCTCTCCCCCCCTCTCTCTCTCTCTCTCTCTCTCTCTCTCTCGGTACCAGCTAATGTCAATAGTAAATGGTACTAGCTAAATGTCAGCATTAGCTAGCATTAGTCGATGGCGTTCTCCGTTCAGTCATGGCGAATACCCATATCAGACGCAGACGGTCCTCAACACCGCTGAACCCGCATTTCGAACAGCAGCAACAACAACAACAACAATAACAGCAGCAGCAGCAACAGCAACAACAACAACAATAACAGCAGCAGCAGCAACAACAACAACAATAACAACAGCAGCAGCAGCAACAGCAACAATAACAAACAATAGCCATAGGAGTGCGCGCAAGAGCCGACGAGTCGGAGATGTGGGGGAGGGATTCCGGCTCGTTCGTAATTAACACGTTTTCCCTGCGAGAAGAAGGACACGGGCGGGCGATTGAGTGTCGTTCCTTTCAAAGGAATTGTGCTCCATAAATTCTGCCAATGTTTCACGTTGTTGTGGCTATTTGTTGTCGTCGCCGTCGTGTCGTTGCTGTTACCGCCATCACTATTGACGTTGTCGTTGTTCACTGCGGTGAGACATTGGCGAGGCCAATGGAGTTTTACACAACTCTGTGAGCGCCACTTCTAACTCTTGATGAGCGCATCGTCGACGCCGAGACACACAGTTCTCAATCAAGAGTATTTTCTCTTCCGTCCAACAAAATTACGTTAGGCGCTCGGTTACTGTCTTCTGTGCTATCGTGCTAACTGGGCGAGCTGTTGACCCCGATGGACATATTTGGTTTTATGCCGGCGACGTCGCGCGCACCATCAGTACTGCTGCTGCTGCTGCTGCTGCCAGGGTGGCTTGCGGCGATTTCTCGCCGACCAGAACCGTTCGCCCGTCCACTTTTAGCGGGTGGCTTCGCGAAAGCGGACATCGATGCTGATCGAGCGAATCACTGCACGATCAGCGGTGCTCGAAGACGCCTACTTGTCGAGTCGCAGTTGAGTAACAGTAAATTCGAGGTCGGAGCTATTATAGATGAAGGAGAGGGAGGTTTGTCGAGTTGGGAATCAATCCAACGGGATTGATTTCTTTCCTTTTTGTACGTTCGCTTTTCTACCAACGGATGGCAGCCAACTGCGCTAATTAACCAGCTTTGCCCTGGTTGTTGTCCAGCTGTTGCCGTTGGAATTTGTGATTAGTCGAAGATCTACTGAATACTACTGCGTGTGTCGTGCGTCGTTTGATTCAATAATAGATTGGTATTTATCTTTTGAGATGTGTGGATACCAATCGATAGATACACTTCTTTGAACTGTTACAAACATAGAGAGGGATACAATATAGTGACTTCAACGTTTGGTCACTGAATGCTTGTAATGAATGAATAAATTGATAAGTTCGTCTTCTGGCCAGCTAAAGCTATTACGGCGTGTCGGATACGGAGAGAGATACTTCGGATACTTTGGCTTAAACGATTTCTGCGATCTCTGCAACGACTTGAAGCCGAAGGTACTTGGGAGATTGAAAATATTCGTACAGATATCACCGCTGGTATCAACGTCTGCGGCTGTACGCGCTCGGATCGCACCAATACCGTCCTGTCGATTTTTTAACCTTGGATAAGTATAACGTAAAGAATTCTATTCTAGTTGTTCGTTACTTCGAGATGACGTTTACTCTAGTTTGATAACCACTCACTCAGCTTAACGGCACCGCTTCAACACGGGGCAGTTCGGCTGGTCAGCTCTGCTCTGCGCTGTCGCAGTTGCGTTCGGGGCAGAAGAAACTCGAGCGGGGTTTCCACCGTCCGAGAGTCTTTCCCTAGAAGCGACGCTTTGACTAAAAGGTGTGCTTGTCAGGCCACATCGGTTTGAAGCTCTGACGCTTGATCAGACGTTTCTGCTCGACTTTCTCAACGTGAACAGCGGTTCACCCATGTTGGAGCTGTTGTTCGGCTGGCGGTTCAGCGCGCTCTTGGTCCTTGAGTTTAGCCGGCAGAGGCGTCTCTCCACCAAAGCTAAGGAGACGCCCGCTGACTTACAAGATGATGGCGTCATTCGTCAATTCGATAAGTGGGTTCATTCGCTGGCTGCTAGTTAGCTCAATTAGCTCTGTTCTGGACAACGGTCCAATCATCGTTCGGCGTAACGACGAGCGTGGCGTCACAGAATGGAGTCGTCATCAATCCGAAGCTCTGATTCGGAATCGAGCTGGATTGGCAAGTTGGGCTGGTTGGCGAGAGCCACACGTTTCTGTCGTCTGTGGGACAAACACAGGTGAGTCCAGCATGATCCACCTGCTGGACTTGAAGCATGACAGGTCCTTCGAGCAATGCAATATTATACATAGCAGTACTGCGATCTGTCATGCAAAGATAGCTGAGGGTCAGATATATATATATATATACAACGATAAATAAAATAGCGACAGGATCCGAGTAGCATCAATGACTCAAGTGGGTAACTATATCAGCATCAACAACAACTACGACAACGACAACAACAACTGGAAAATAAGAAGCCACGAGAAATGATGATTACATTAGTCAGAGCAGATCACCTCGTTGAGTCGTACACTGTTGTTCGCGCAGCGCGACCCGACCCCGGCGTTCGCTCCTGACCGCCGAGATCGTCGCTAGGCGCTCTCGTGCCCGATCAGAAGCGAACGCGACGTATTTCGCCGGCGCGTCCGGCCCCCTCCGGCTGTTACGAACGAGGCGGAGTGGCTGGTCGGGGGCTTGTACGAGCTAGACACGAGTCTACCTGATTTTAGGACGTGGCCACGAGATCGGTCGTAGCGGCGGCGGCAACAGCATTAGCGAGGGCCGGGCCGGGCGGGGCGAATGCGTTCGAACGTTGAATATTTTATCAGCCGCCGGGTGCTACTGTCCAGATATTAGACGCAAGTTCGGTTAGAGCGAATTGGCGCTGGTGGAGAAGGCCAGAGAGGGAAACTACGATGATGTGAGTTGGGGGAAATCAGCTCACAGTCGCACGCCCGCAGACACCCAGCCATGCGGCGGCTTCCGCACGAGCGGAATGGAGCACGCCCGGAGCTTTGGCGCTGCCTGCAGAGAAGCTGCGCCGTCGAGACGGCGTCAGCCTACTAGGAGGTGGTCGACCAGATCCACGATTCGAGCAGCACGCAGATCCAGAAACAACAAGATGAGTCCGATCAAGAGAGGGAGCGAGAGAGAGAGGGACGAAGGCATCTGCCTCTGACAAACAGACAAAGAGGAACATCCATGAAGGAAGTGCACTGCTTCGGGCAGCCACAAGCACACTCATCTCGTTAGCTCGACTGGCCGTGACCTAAGCGTCGAGCGAACTGAGCTGGAGCGAACGACAACTAAAGATAACAATAACCATTTATTTGATAACTACGTACCTAGCTATCCAGGTGAATTTCATCTGTGTCTGCAATTCGATTAGAGGCATAGCTGTGCCGGCTGGAAAAAATCCGAGCTGTTTCATATCAGCGTCCGTGCGGCTCTCGATGCGAAACGCGGCCGGCCCTGAGCCGCGGCGCGGCCATATGCCAATGTCCATTTTGCGCTCGACCGTCAAGAGTGTACGGCAAACGCGACCTGCCGCGACTGTGAGCTCAGTCGGGTCGCACTCCGCGTTTGTGGGCTGTGTGAATCATTGTGTACTTCTCTCTGCTTGTGTGAATCAGACACAGCGGCGCAGCCCGGCTCAGAGCATATCGGACAGGACACGAGTAGCTCCGATCTCTGATGAATCGACGCCTCACGCAGCGGATCGATGAGGCGCAGCGGATCTGTGCGGGCTGGAGGGCGACTTGGCAAAAAATGCAAATACTCATAGCAAATAGTGCAAAAAAGATAGCACACCACGATGAGACGGAGGCCCGAAGATGACCATCGAGGGACCAGGGAGGTCGCTTAGCTGTTTGTTAATCTCTCCCCGCTTGTGGGGGCAGCGTCTAGCTTGGTAACTCAATCATTACCGTTTAGTCATTCACTCATTATTATTATTATTGTTATTATGAGCATAATCAGTAACTTGTCCATCGCTATCATTATTATCAATAGTATTTGACCCAATAATAATAATTATTATTATTAAATACTGTTCGGAAACTCCCACAAAATTGGTGAGAAGCTCGTTGCGGTGCAGTAGTATTCGAGCCTCTCTTTTAAACCACTAAAACCGTGTGTTCTGTCTATATAACAATTCAGTCTTATACACACAATTGTCAACCAACGTCGTCATTATCTATGACATAAACCAAACGGAGGAGTCGATCATAGAAGCACTCAGTGTTCGTGTTCGTCAACGGGCAGACCAGACGTGGAACACGCACCGTATGAACGACGTTGTCAGTTCACCCAAACGCTGGCCGCTGTCCCCGTTGGATCCTTGATTCGCTTCGAGTTTGCAGCAGTCGCCGCCACGCGGAACACGCATCGAATACATTTGAGGTGTCAGCCAACTTGTTAAGGGTGACAAGAAAGAAATCGTTATCATCGAGAACGTCGAAAATGTCGTTATACAAAATCTCACTTCGTAGATTTGACTTCGACGACGAAATTCATCACAATTAATCGGCAATGCAAAATGCACGAGCAAATTCGTTTCGGACACACACACACCAGAGAAGCAGCAGCAGCTGTGTCCCTCGTCTGTGTCCCAATCCCAATTTGTACACAATCAGCCAGTGTTCTCGAGATATGGCGTACACTCGTGAAAATCGCTGCTGCCAATTGAATAGACAACAATCGAACGATCGCACGTCTTGCGCCAGATTTGCTGATTAATAAATGAACGCAAAATCCAGCTCGCTCTCTCCTACGCGAGGAGGCACGATCCACGATCGCATCTGCCGTGTGCGAAATCAGTATGTTTGAGATTAGCTGATATTGTCTCGTATCAAGGTCACGTACGATACGTGTTGCACGATCTTCATTTTGTTGATTTTCAATATGATAAGCATTATTTTAATTATATGCTTTTCTCTTGTGTTTGCCATTTTTTGCGGTGTGGTCACCGTTACCATGAATTACAGCATCATACGTTGTCAAGGAACGTTTTACATCGGGATAGACTTGAAATCGACGATGTTGCGCGATTCGTATTCTGCATTTTGAAGTGCTCCTTACATGGTATGGCAGTAAACATCTTTGCAAGTTCCACCCGGACATACCATTGAATGGGTCAGGTGGTTGGAACCGATGAGAGCGTGGAGCAAATGGTCGTTGAACAAACCCGAAACCTTTTGATTATTGAGCGTCTGGTGTTTTGGTTACGCGGTGCCGAATGACAGCTTGGAGCCTGCTCCCAGAGCGGGAGCTATATAGATAGAAGAAGCTATATAAATATAATATATATATATACGTCCCATGTCGCCGTGGTTTCGAAACCACCAGGGGAGGGACCGATCGCTGTTTTGAGACCGCCGCATGATGTGCATACGTTAAGATAACTAATTTTATTATTATTATTATTCTTATTATTATTATTATTATTATTAAATAAGTTAGGAAATTAACCATCCATGAGACAGTTAGTCCTCATCGGGTTGTCGAGTCCGAACCAAAATTGAAAAACAACTGTAAGCGCGTTCGAACAGGTGTCACGCTGAATGCGATATTGCGACCTCATGCGATGTGTCGGCCTGATGAAATTCTATTGCATATCGAGCAAGCTGCACGCATCACGCCCCACAGTTACATTCGCTCAGCTGAGCTGAGATTAGCATAGCTGACAATGTACGCTGTGTACTGCTCCTCAGGCAGATCGGATCGCCTGGGGATCTCGCCGCCAGTGACGGGTGCAGCTATGGCTTACCTCGGCTTGGCTTGATAATCGTTTGTCGCTGCGCATCGCTCAACTCATAGAAATATGGTGCGCGAGCGAGAATTTTAACCGTGTGTGAATTTCGAGCCGTGTTATTTATTCGTTCATTAATTAGCCGATGAGCACTAAGCAGTCGATCATAGCGATCACAGCCCCGCGGGGGGGGGGGGCGGCTTATCTAGCCTTAATTACTTGTAATTTGTGACACGTATTACAGAAGATTTAATTGAATGGAAAGCAAATGCGGCTCGCCCACACATCTTGCCTTAGTTATTGACCCGAATTGGAAACAGCGGACGACGGCGCGACGGCACAGAGTCGAGTGGCCCTTCGCTCTCAGCATCTGTCACAACAGTCGGCCGTTGCGACAGATCGCGGGTCAAGCACAATACCCGAACGATCCGTCCGTCCATGTTTTTCCACTTCTGAGATGTATTTATATGAGCGGTGTACGTCAAGTGCCTCCGGCGTTCGAAGCATTTGCTTCGGCCAGAATGTGGAATCAATCTCCGTTACAACAGCAGCGTTTGTCGTTGTCGCAGTCGCCGAAAACAACGCTGGTGGAAGCTCATCGTTCACGGCTTTTGTAGGGGGCCGTGCTCACCTGGCTGACCATAGAGCTGTTCCCGTTCATTGATGCGCTTCCATTGGCCACCGCGCCACCGATCGACCACTGGGATCATCACTGCGCAACGCCGTCGAATGCCGCGCCTGACACCGTCCATTCGCTGCTGCCGGCTAGCATCGGCGTCCGTACGGTCAGCAGCTCGTACAATCCATCTATAATAATCGAATCCATCGATGAGAACGACTCGAGCTGAGGGTTCCAATGCGGAATTCTACTTTGGCCGAGATGCGCGCGAATCTCTTTGTCCTCGTACGAGCCCTTCCGTGTGCCGGCAGACAGACATAAAGGGCACACGCATTGGTGGCCCACAGTCGTACGTTGTACATGTCGAACGCTCGGTTCGATGGTGTTTGATTGCGCCGAGTGCTTCCCGTTGCAGGAGCAGCCCTTTGTGGACTCGGCCTGGCTCGTCCGGTATTCGTTCTTCGGCTAATTCGCTTCATTTGAACTAGCCCGTAGCTACGTGGTAATCTCGTTCCGTCCGTTGGCAGCTTGCTTGTCGTTTGCTAAGTAACGGCCTTTACAAAGGCTGGCTTATTTGCCTGCTTGCTTGCTTGGGCAAAGAAACGTCATCTTGCGCTGCCGCGTTGGGCATCATCATCTCGCGGCTCCTCCCTGCCGGCTCGTCCTCGCTCTGGTGATCCGGCCGTCAGAATCGATCCGTGTTGTTCTGGCACTGATTCTGGTCTCGGCGACATCAACGTTCGGCGGGTAGCCGATCAGACATCCGAACGAACGCCGGCCACTTCTGCAGGGGCGTCTTGATCAGTCGTGGAGTGGTCAGAGTGGCGGCACACCGAGTGCAACCGAAACAAAAAATTCCCTCTGCCGAGATGTGTCAACTGAATTGGCAGCGTCCACCAGCAAACAAGCGGCTAGCGCCAGCCAACGAAGAAGCCAGCCGACTGGCTGATGGTGGACGCTGTCCAGCAGGCGTTGTCCACCGCTGGAGCAGGCAGCGCTCGGGTTTGTACGTTCTGTGATTCTGCTTCGGGGTGACCTGATCTTTGCTGTGTGGGTAGCACCGACGGCGGTATCGAGCGTTGGGCAGAGGATCGCTTGCGAGGCCGCTGTGTCGACGACGTCATCGATGCTCTAGCAGCACGGGCGCCGCATGGTATCGGCAAACGCTGAGTGGACCGGGCACACGCCTGGACAACTGTTGTCGCCCTGAACGAGAAGAGGGCCAGGCGATATTTTCGTTTGATCATCACGTTAGCGTGATGCAACAGCAGCATTCGCTAAGCGGAAAGGACGGCTTGCATTGATGGCTAAAGCAGTGAGATACACAAAGACCGATTACACGATGCAGGGAGTGTGGGGTGAATCTGAAGCGTTCGACAGGCGACGTGTGACAGTCTCGTGAGACGATGAGGCGTCAACGAGACATTAGTTATAGAACAGTGATTTCGATTGAGTGCTCGCACGCTGTGGGTACCGGTCCGATGTGAGACCGCTTGGACGCACTTGAGAGTCGGCTGGCGACCGATCATCCACTGTCTCTTCGTGCATCCATTATCCTTAACGGCACGCCTTGTTAACTGACCGTTACCTGGTTAGGGTCGACGGCTGATGGTCGTCATGCGTTTATGAATAGCGAGCACATCTCGATGAGACCCTCAGTCGTTTAAGTCTTACCGGCGGTCCTCAGCGGCGAGCTCTGTTGCTGACTCTGAAACAGGCAGCGCTTGCAGATATGGAAGTGGTTGGCGCCGTTGCCACTGTGTATCATATGTGCTGGTCGTATTAGGACGTGCTGGCCATTTGTTGACAGTGCGACGCAGTAATTCCGCCTTACGAAGTATACGAATCTCAACGTGTGTATATGCATGTCAAAAATATGCTGATCCGCTCCGACCGTCAAATCAAACCGTGAACCCTTCATGACGGTCCCCCCCCTGATTTCAACTCGCGCTGCGCCATCGCCACCACATCGTTAGTTTCGCCGCTGTTCTACTCTTGTTCGTGTCACCTTGACGCATTCAACTGCCGAGTTGACTGCCAGCGAGCGTCCGCAATCGAGTTTCGGCAGGGCTAGACAAGGGAACTTTCGGAACTCGGGGCTCAGCGATGACGCCGCCAGCACAGCGGCCGGGTACTCATTCATTCCTACAGGCGAGAGTGAGAAGGCAAAGAGCGCCCAATCCGAGCCTCGTCGTACGGCACGAGCACCGTTAAAACTCTTTATAGCCTCAAGCAGTCTTTGCGCCACCACTTTGGAGAAATGTAGCCGCGGACCGCTTACTCCCGTTGCCGCGACTAAACCCGCGGCCGAGCGTCGGCGCCCCTCCAGTGCGTGGTCTGCCCTTCGGAGCTTTGGCGGTTGCCGCCTGATCGCCATTACCCCCTGTGAATGAGGTGCTCTCTCTCTCTCTCTCTCTCATGGGTAGCAGAGGTTCGCGTAGCGACATAAGCAGGTAGCGAGGGTTCGTGGGGTAGTGTGGGTGGTCACACAAGCGCCGCGGCGGGTCGTTCGTTTTGCTCGGAACAAACTTTCTTTGCCGCTGTACTCCGCTGAACGCTGTTTGGCCTGAGGTTGACGTTGCGCCTTCGATGCACTGTGGCCAAGCATAAGAGTGACTACGCGGGCGGTTTCAGGGGGCGGTCACCGTGGCAAGGGAGATTTTTGCCTGTCAATGATTGCCCTTATCGGAGGTGACGGCGGCAGTGCCCCTCCGCCTGACCTGCCAGCTCATGTCTACCGGAACGTCTGTACGTACAATTTAGAGTCAGTTGACTTCGGACACGTCGTTAAGGTACGCGTCGATGAAGCAAAGGAATTCGCTTCGATTCGAATTTGCCGCGGAGATTGCTTTCATTGAGATCGAGAGAGGGAATAGCTAATGTGACGGGATGATTACGTTTCTCGAACCCCGCCTTTAAAATCCGCTCCCTCGTTCTCTCATAGACCTCCTCCTTTCGATCGCAATTTGGCCCTGACACCTTTGAGTGGACCCTCGTGCTCGACTCATTTCCTCTTTGTCTTCTTTTTGTTTTTAGAAGAAGATCTACACCTATCTACATCACATGTAGATAGATCTGTATATAAGTAAAGGTGGCCCCGATGACTTCTTGAAGTAATACCCAAAGATCGTTCCGAGGTCTGTCACATAGAAGGTCAATTATCAGACAAAGCTTAAATAAATAAATGTAGATATATCTATAACATTCGGCGAACATCATGTGCGGTTGTCCTCTCAAAAACTATCACTGAAGAACCCAATGATAATAATAATGCACTTGGCGCCATTTGGTGAAACTCAACAACAACAAAGCGCCTATCCCGGGGCTCGTGTACATCTACCCTATCCTCCCGGTTTGGCCAGCTCCGAATGCATTCAAACAAAGAAATATAATAGGTAGCAATATGGGGTGCGCTTGGAAACCGTTTCCCAAGCATGACGCGGTCACTGTGCGTGATGACATATAAGAGAGCTTAAGCATTGAAAAATTGCAGCCAATAAACTAAAATAATAAACCAATAAAAGCTTTACCTTTACTGTGGAATCTCCTACTGCCTACGCGTTTGGTACGTATGCATACATATGTAACAGTAATTAGCTACCTGACTTGTATCGAAGCAGTGGTGTTGAACATAATTCGGTGTAATATGTCAACATATACGCATAATGATAATTCTTGTCGCTGTTAGCTAAATGGTGAATAGACTACGAATGATCACATTAACTTGTAATAAGTGTTCCGAGTGAAATAATTAGTTGTCGTGTTTTTTGCATTTGTATTGCTGTATACGCTACGTCTAGTCGTTCCATCGAGTAGACGCCGTGTCTGGTCTCGTTGACATTTGTGAGACCACCCGGGAATCAATTAAAGCAAAATGTTCATTTTTCTATAAACATAATTAACGGAAAATCCCTTGCTCTCTCCCTCTCTCTAAATTTGTATACATATATAATATACATACGCGTATCAATGTATATGTTCAGCTGAGAGTAACAACGCGACAAACTCTTGTGACAATGTCTCAAATGACACTTTTGCCTGTCTTTCGCATGAAGTTTGCGACAGCAAAACTCATCAGTGGTGATCAATTGAAAACACGAACCAATCACATTCAGCTCTATAACTCACCCTTCCTTGTCGAAATAAGGCACTCACGCATATATATATATATATATATATATATATATATATATATATATATATATATATATATATATATGTGTGTGTCTGTGCGTGCGTATGCTTGTGTGTATGACGGATTCACACGGCCGTTGCAGACTTCGCGACAAACGACATCGCCGTCTGACATCGGTCTGTGACAACCTCCGCGTACTGCTTGCACTTCCCATGTAGCCGATGTGACTAAATCAATAGGTGCACTAAATGAATGAGTGGGGGGGGTCCGATCACTCTTCAGCGTTGGCATCGCCCCGTCGGCGTCGCCGTTACTGCCCGTGCCTTTGGCAATTTCGAAGGGACGCATTGCTATAGCAAGCATTTCCTTGCCTGATCATCATCGTTTGTAACTCGTCCCAGCCTGTTTCAATCCGGTCATTCCGCCGCGTTGCAGCCGATGTCCAATGGCATGTCGGATCGTCTCGGATGAGCGCGAGAGAGAACGAGTTTATCTACTGCTCGTGCCGCCGCTCCGAACGATCGAAGTCGGTCGGGTGTTCACGATGATGGGAGCTTCGGCTTCGTCGTACAACCTCGCTGCGAGGCGCCGCGTACGTGGGAGACCCCCGCTTCACATTTCACTCGGACAAGATTCGATTCTGGTGGTGAACGACGACCTAATTGTTTGTGTATATTTATCTATGTTTGTTTGCTGTTATTGGCTCGTGTGTGTGTGTGTTTTGTTTGTTCGCTAATTTCGCGACTTGTTAAAAAGAAATCCCCACAATCTCGCCAACAGGAGTAACAATAACAAGAGCGAGTGCATGCGTCCGACATATTTGTAATTCGTTCAAAAGTGCTCGCTACGAAGGTAGAAAGAAGATGATTGCAATCGGTTCAGGGAGGGACCCCGCTTGCCGGGTTGGCACTCGAGAACAATGTGGTACTCTCCTGCGCATACTCGCACCCATTTGCAAACAGATTGGCACGGCAATAAGTCACTGATTGTTGGGTATATATATATATATATTTATATATCTACAGAATAAGATATGTATGTATATGTGGTGCTTCGCCGTCGAGCGGACGTCGCGAGACCAGCGTAGAAATCTATGCATAAAAACGTGAAAACCGCACAGCGGTTGTAAAGCGCTCGTTGGAAGGAAGGTCTAACGGAGGTCTTTGTATTAGTCAATAATCTATTTTGCAGCGAAAATCGAGCCCGCAGGTGCAGCCACCGGCAGTTGGCGGATTCCAGGCAAATGCTAGAGCAGCAGAAATGACTTAATTTCGATCCATTTCGAATTCGTGCATTTACTATTCAACGGGTGGTCTTTATTTACTATTTGGTGGCGCTCTTTTTCCGATATACCTCTCACCTCATCTGGCTCGTCCAATCGACCACAGCACCGGACTCCCACAGCGTAGCCATTGGCAATGCCATCACCATTGTGTTGCGGTGTTATATGAGACCCGTCGGAGCGAGCTCGTCGCCGAAGTACGAAGGCACGACAAGACGAATTGAACCTCTCGAGGAAACTTGCGCAGTCGACTATAGATTGGTCATTTTCGCCTTGTTCTTCCCCCGATTATGAGCTAAAGAAAAACGACAAGCATCGACCGGAGGGACAACGAGAATCGCTTCTGTAATAGATGTCCATTTACGAGTTTCCTCTTGCTGTATCCATACCTTCGATGTGCTGCCGTCATCAGCCATGTGTAATGTGTATTGGATCAGGACGAAGAGAATGAATGTAGCTTCATGTCCTGCTACAAGGGAACGTCGACCTATCGACAGGTCCATGCAGTGGTCAGTTCGATTGCCGGCGCGTCGCTGCAGTGGATAGATACATGCGCAGAGTCGCAGACCTGCATTCGTCGTATACGTCTGTGGCGGGTGAATAGTTGGTGTTTGATATGTTAACACTGTTCATCATAGCTTTGCTTAGGTTCTGCGATGATTCTCGGTTGTGTCGCTACGCTAGTCGACGATCCGAGCTGCTTGTTCGCCGGCAACGAATCTCGCAATCCGCCAATGCGCGCTGTTGAAGGCGATGAACACTAGGGTAATGAACACACGTTTATGGCTCTCGAGCAGCACAAAATTGAGAGAGACATTAACAGTTGTAATAATAATCATCATTGATCATTCTGCATTTAGCTGTCGTGGGGATAGGAAGAGCTCGAATCTCGTCAGCCATCCCCGCCTGCTAAATAAATCCTTGTCCGAGGCGTTGCTGGCAATTGCCGCCGTTGGCACACGCTTGCGGGCCGCTTCTGCCAATGTCGTTCTCCGTCGATTCAAACCTGATACCTTGCTCTCGATTCGATTCTGTTCCGACTTTGACTGGCTAGGCCGACCTGCTGGGTCCCAATTCGCATTTATTAGAGGGCGTTAATTGCCCCAGCCTATCGGCAGTCTACTGGATTTGCTCAGATGTCCCCCTGTCCAACCCGGCCCGAAGTGCCGGGAATTGCTTGAGTTACGAGAACTCAAGCAATGTATGTTGCAGTTCCGTCAATAAACAGCAGTTTGTATTGTATTGTATTGCTTGATGCAGGCCGACAGACAACGGGACAGTTGAACTCTCAGAGCAATTTACAATGTTAATTTTTAGATAGAGAAAAAGGCGCGCTCGAGAAGAGGAGCTACCTGGAGATACTTCGAATCATTTGTTTGTAACTAGCATCGCTTGCTGAAATCACCCGGAGGCGACAACATGGAAGTTTCTATTATATTTAAGTTATACAATGGTTTTCTTATACACGAACGGTGTTTATTTAGATATTTTTATATGGAGACATGCTCCCATTGTATAGGATTGTGTGTATCTTGAAATAATGCAATACAATAATCAGACAAGCAGTTGGGGACAAAGCAAGCTTGTCCCCCTTGTTCATAATATGATAATCAATGCAAAGGCCATAAAACGATGTTGCCCGCTCGAATCAGGTCTGTCCTGCGGATGAACCAAGACCTCTTTGCAGTACTTTCATCCATTTTTGCAAACGAATTGTCATCGTGTTCATTACCGTTCCACGAAGTGCCGTTCTGCCACAGCACTAATCTTCTTTCTTATTTCTATTATTGCAGGTGAGTCGTTGCTATTGATGCACATTGTCACGGTACCCATTCGAAATACAGGCGAATGATGAACAACAATTGTTGCCGACGGTCGATCAATCCGCGTCCTGTCCTGCTTGCCTTGGAACAGGGCCCTGCGGATGTCAGTTCGAAGCCAGTTCGGCAAATGGTGCTTCGGGCGTGTTTCTTTTTGTTTTCGCTGCTTAGTGTGGCTGGGTACTGTAATTGTACATATACGTAGTATTAATTAATACGTCGTTCGTCGGACTAACGTCGTTAACCCTACCGTATCGACATAGTTAGTAGTATAGCATAGTGGATAAGGACTACTGATGCTGGAACTATATTTCCCCGTGGTTGCCTTGCCGTTGGGTACCAGGCGTTGCTAGATCACCAGGGAGGCGGACGCCCATTGGGCGGCAGCAAGTGGCCGATCTGGCAGACTTCGGACGCCGCTCACGGCCTCCCTGCGATCAGGCGCCCCTTGTGCCCAAGATCAAGCGTGGATAGCGGTATCTGATGACAGGTGGTGGCGGCTGCCACTGCTGCTGCAGCTGTGTGTACGATAAAACGCGACGTCTAGAACCTAGCATAGTATCGTGGCCGACGGGAGGCAAGCGGGGACGGATCACTCGTGGGCGGGGGGGGGGTGACATGAGAAGGCCGGGCCGGCGGGCAGGCCTGGATCCGACATGGGGGCAAATATTGTTTTTATTTCGTAATTAAGCGCCGCGGGAGGCGGCCGGGAAAGCGGCCAAAAAAACACGAAGGGGACGCAGGAAGCGACACTGCCGGAGGAAATGGGAACTGCCGGATGAACCTGGGACATGCTTCCCACGCTACCGCTCTGAGCGTCGTTCCCGTGAGCGTCACTCGGGCGGCCTTTTTTTCCCGTTTCGCGAAACTAATACGAGTTGATAAACGGAGAAGATAGTAAAGAGCCTACGATTCAACGCCACCTAGGGCGTTCACTGGCGATCGGACAGCGATGTTGGAGAGGGGACGCGGCGAGCGACTTCAACTTTCTTTGAGCTTGGATTCGTGCTCTTGGAGAGTTCTTGCTGGGTCGGTGGGTGTTTACTACCAGCCGTAGTAATAGTAGTACTGGTAGAAGAAGAAGAACTGGTAGTCATAGCAGCAGCAGCTCCGAGCCGTGAAGGACTCCAGTTCCCGACTCGCATCTGCAAAAAAAGGCTAACTCGACCAGGCTAAACGAGCAATAATGAGAGATGGCCAGGAGTGTGCAAACATAACAACGAACTGCAGCTGGGAACAACTGCAGGCCACGCACCCCTCTGTGTGTGTGTGCGTGTGTGTGGCCCGAAGTGCGTAGCGGCAGTTGCAGCCGTTATTAGATTAACCGTCAAAGTTGCGACGGGAACAGCAGCAGCCGGCTGGGGCGTAGGGGGTCTCGTGGATGCCAAGCACCAAGATGGGGCGAGCCTTCGCGACTGATGGGGGGGGGGAGGGGGTTTCATTGGACGCGCGCATGCGACGTGAAGGTTAGACGTGACGCTCGCTGACACAGGAGATGAGGGGGGGTAGATTCAAAGAAGAAAATGCAAGAAAGAACTAAACGAAGATAAAGACTGTTCGGGAACAACCCCTTGGACTTCTGGCGCCACTGGTCTCTGTGGCGGCTGGGGGTGACGAGGGCCGAGGGATAGGTTCCGCCGAAGCCTTCCCAAGTTCAGGTCAAGTTCATTTGAGCCCAGCTTAGCGAGGAGAAGGATCGCTCACATGTTTACTATGCACGTTTGTCGCGGAGATAACATCAGCAGAGTGTACAAAATGCGTCTGGGGGAGTGGGTCTGCTACAGATCAGCCAGTGGTAAATGAGTCTCGGAGCATACCTCACTTATATCAGGCTCGCGATTGATTCTAAAGATTTGCGTGGACAACGGGACGAGCAATGAATAGGTGGGTTGCGATAGCGATGGAAACAAGAAGCCAATTAAAAGTGTAGCCTCTGCGATTTATTTCTTAATACGTGCTTCGTTGTCAAGTATCACAGCTAGTCAAGTTAACTGACTATTGTATGATGACTAGACAGTTGCTGGCCCAAAAATCGAATATATATATATATATATTATAGAGAGAGAGATAGAGAGAGGGGGCAGATTGGATAAATTCAGCTGCGGATAAATACTAGATCGAGCTGTTCACAGTACTATGGTATCCACGCCGATAAAATCTCGGTTCTCTACATACAGACCACTAGCGCATTTATTCGTTCAGCGGCTGACATATCCGTCATACATAGACTCTCTCGATGGCTGACAGCCGGCAGCTAAAAGAGATGGTGGACGAGTTGTTGAAACCAAGCACTAAATATGGCGTCATCTTCGAAAATGGCACCACTACTGTGCACCACGGCTGGGTCTGGTGGCCACATTATAGAGATTATATTACGCAAACAGACAGTCAGACGTAGTTGTTCTACGGCGCCTAAAAGAACACTCAGGTCTGTCTGTAAAAAGTCGACTCATGTTATTTCTCGTGTTTACTCTGAGGCCGATCTTGGGCTATGTTGGCGAATGTAGAAAACAAGATATTATATCTCTTTAGCCTATATATGGTCTTCAGTGTAGTGACGAGTGTGTGCGTTGTTGTGAATGGCGATCCCCAAACTAGACAGGGCATTACATTGTGGCTTATTTGATTTATTTATTTATTATTACTATTTATTCATTTATGTATATATATATATATATATATATAATGTCTTTATGAAATCATCACCATGATAATTATCATTATACAAAGTTATATCCTGTTTTTTAGTCAGTGTCTCTTACTGTTGGAACACTGCCTCGGCCTGAACCGAGTGGACTCGGTTTCGGGTAATGCCCACAAATGACGAACCGTACAGCCACATGGCTCGATTCTGTAGGCTACTGTGTCTCATAATACGAATGCTAAATAGTGTGATGCTTTCGTGAATGGGCGAGAGACAAGGTCCATTCCTCCACCATCCTCCCATACATTTCCACATTACGCGCTACGACAGATAGAAGACACCGACAGCGAATTGCAGCACCGATACTACAGTCGGCTGACGCGCTTGATCGTTCGTCGGCGGTCGTTTGACAAGAAAACAGAGTATGAGCGCGCTCGCGCTTCGGGCCAGAAAGGGCCAGAGACGAGACGCGATATTGCGGCTTTGGAGCAAAACCGCTGCTCTTGTCGACTCTATAGGAGTTTCTACCCGGGAGTTACACATCTACATGCCACGCGCTTAGCGTTCACTACCGGCAACACACGAACGCGCATGAACCTGACATGAATCGCGTGGGCGGGGCGCGCAGTTGTCATTGGTCACCGACAGTTGCTCCTTGGTCAGCAGCGAGTTTCACGGGGGCATTTGCGGCACTCACTAACGCAGTACGAGCACTAGCAGCTGCAGAATGCAATCACTTTCGTTCTCTATCGAGAGTGAGACAACTCGATCCGCTCGGACGCACCCACCCCTCGGCGCCTGGAGAGCGCTGTACGGCCCGACGGCGAGGCAGAGGCCAGCAATCGCCTACGTTGCCTCCCGAAGCGGTGTCCCTTGCTCGCTGCTCCCGCAGCAGAAGCCGTGCGACTCTGTTTGGCGCACGCATTCGTTCGCCTGCGAAAGCCTCTCAAGCGCCGCTCTCGGCATCGACGTCGCATCGGAGACATTGGCCGGCAAAGGACCCGCTCGCACACGAATCGACCGACGGACGGACGGACAAACAGACAACGGTGAGCCAGACAGACGGACGACACATGCGCCAAGCGCCAAAGCATGGCCTGATAATAAGACTGCTGCTGCTGCTACTACTATTACCACTGTGACTACTGCCAGCAAGGAAGAAATCGGCGCCAGCCAGCCATTGGGAAAGGAGGGGAAATGCTCGGCGCGCCATCACACGTCAAGTCTTACTCTCCCATTCTCTCTCCTAGTGGCCAGTTGGCGCGCGCGCTACGCGCTTGTCGCTCTGCTGCGTTGCCGCCGTCGCCGCCGTCGCCGCCGCCACCGCCGTCGTCGTAGTAGGGAACTCTCGGCGCAGCTTTGCAGAACGCCAGTACTCGCTGGTGCCTACCGGCGGAGGGGCGCCAAACGAACGCGGTGGCTCTTCTTGCTGGTAGGCAGGCAGAAAAGAGCTCGTTCTGCTGCTGATCCGCGGCCTACCGCTGCAGCTACTGCCACTGCTGATCGCCACCGCGCCGCGCCGCGCTCTGACAAAGGCCCGGACGATCGAACAGCAGCAGCGCTGAGGAGCGGGCGAAGTCGAGACGGCGGACGGACGCCTCTCGTCTCTTGCGGAAAATCCAAATCAAACATCGAGTGCTTTCTGGCGCTGCTGTTGCTGCATCTCCCGCCGCCGCCGCCACCGCCGCCTCTGCTGCCTGATGTTCACTGAGAAACAAGCAGTACTAGTAGCTGTGGTAGCTGTGGTAGTGAATCCGGTGGAGTTTTCGGCAGCAACAGCAGCAGTAACAGCTCAGTAGCGACGCAAGCACGCGATAGGCACGAAGAAAGAAAGAGTCAACGACAGTCGAGGCTGGGTCCCGAGGCTGACCATTGCCTCCGCGGCCCACGGCCGCTCTGTGTGGATGTGTGCTGGTGTGTTACTAATCCGAGCTTCGTGAGTGAAGTGCTGCTGGGATCGTGGGCATCCGCAAGGCAGTGGGGAATCGAGGAAACGGAGGATCGCGAGTAGTATCTTGTGAGTAGTTCCGGCAAGCAGGAGTTACCTCACTCTCGTGCTCGTGGATGCTGTGTACTCGTGATCGCAAGTGAGCTGGCTCTGTGTATCGTTAGCCGGAGATGGTCAAACGTGCCGGCTAAGTCTGCTCGATCCATGGATCACCGATTGTGGATGTGGTCCCATTCGTGCTGGACTCGCTGTAGTATCGGCGGTAGCGGCCAACGAAACGTGAATGGATGTGTTGATGCTTTTGTTCTGGATCAGTGGTGCTCAACCTCTGAAAGCGGGCGCGCGGTGCCCTGCTGTGGCTTCTAGGTATGATTAGTGCTTCTGTCAGCGTGCTCCTATGAGGATGGTACGCTGTGCTGTGGTTCAAATGTGCGAATCTCAGATGCGCTCTTTAGTCAGTTTCCGCGCTCACTGAGTTGTGCGTGAGTTCCCTTTAGTGTTTCCAATCATCACTACGGATACCATGACAAGCTAACATGCTATCAGTTGATACGAACTCGACCTTAATAACAGTACCTCCGAAAACAACGCCAACAACGACGAAGACGAAGACGACGTTTACTACTACGACGACCTCATTGAGGATAACTTCGCGAAGTGCTACTAACATTACGATAACAACGACATCACCATCAGCAGCGGCAACAACATCATCTCTCATTGCAACTAGCGGGCCCTCCCCACTGTCCCTGGGACACTGCGGTCGCCAGTGGCAGAGTGATGCCCTCGGAGTCGGGCGGCGGAGGTCATAGTCGCTCTGGCGTACAGCAGGTTCCGTCGCCCGGTGGCACCAGCACGAGATCAGTGCAGTTCAGCGATACGGTGATCGCGATCACGCCGGACGGCGAGCGTCGACATGAGACGTTATTGCAGCGCGCCTCTCGCGAGCTGCTCTACTTCTCCCCGCCACCGCAATCGCCCCAGTCTCCGCCAGCTGCCGCTCCGTTGTCGCCGGAGTGCGATGACATTGAACAGTCGTGCCTGCAGTTCCTTATCGATGAGGGCACTCGGCTGCAGGCCGAAGCAGCGTCGGAGACGAACGCTGCCCGTCTCTCGCCGCGCAGGCAGATCGTGCGCCGACGGTACGAGGGTCCGTCCGTGGCGACCGGCGGGGCGAAGAAGGTTGTCGTGGTCGAGGCCAGCAACAACGTGCCTATGAAGGCTAAGTTTATTCGAATCGGACCGCCACCCGCGACCCCTGTGTCCCCTTGGCCGACACCCACACCGCTGCCTCTGCCGCTATCAAAAACGCCCGAAAGCGATCCGGAAGATCCGACTTATGCGCGCATCCGCGGCGAGAGTGATTCTAGTCCTCCGGTGACAGTTATGAGCCACCGGAATCCCCCCTCGCCGCCGGACAGCGAGCGCTCCTCGGTCTATGAGCCGCTTTACTCGAAGGTCAACAAGACGTCACGACGTACTGACCCAGGTGGTCCCGTAAGGCCGAGCCACAAACCGAACGAACATCCATCGGCCAGCGGGGAAACGCCGGGTCGCGAGCTGATGCACAGCGGCAAGGACCCGCCTGACCCAGGCGGCTCTAGTGGAGGTGGATGCGACGGCATCTTGGGAATTTTGAGCGGCGCTGTTCAGGCTAGCAGTGCCACTAGTGCCCAAGAGGAGTCGTCGATCTCCGATGTCGAAGATGCCCAGGAGCCGGAGCTAGAACAGTCGCGTCAATCTTCCGACTCGAACTCGAATGAGGACGAAGTGGACGCGGCTGTCCGATCTAACACTGCCCTTATACAGTTAACCCTCCTGGAGGAGCGACTCTCCAGCCTTGGCTCGCCGGCTAAGGCTGCTGGCGAAGAGTCGGCCTTCATCCCGCTAATCCCATCAACCAAACTTTCTCCGAGCTCCGTGGCGCAACCTTGTTCCCCGGATGCCGCCAGCTCCGCCGCCGCCCCACAGCATCAGCAGAGGCAGCCAGCCTCTGCGTCGGTCAATCTCGAGAATCTCATCAGTGCACAAATCGAAACCGAAAGTGTACTCAGCAAGTGCTCGACGCCAGATATCATTCAGCAAACAGCCCCGCCACTGCCGCATCTGACGGGATCGCCGTCGTCGCCGTTTCAGCGACCTCCCTCAGTACCGCTTCGGCCGACGGAGTACCTGATACGGGCTGTCTCGCCCCGCTCGTCAAGTCCCACATCGTCAATCTACTCGATCCCCTGGTCCGAGCTAGAACGGAGCGAGAGCCGATGCTCGACGTTGTCCAATGATGCGCTGGATCGAGTGCGCGGCGAGCTCGAGCGGCTGAGCGTCCGCGAGATCGAAAAGCGAAAGAGACGCATGGGCCTGACCAGCGTGCGTCGTGTCAACTCGGTCAACTCCGATACGAGCTATGGAAGCTGCGCGGGCGGCGTCAGCCGTGTGGAAACTCCGACCGGACACCTCGTCGACCTCAGCGAACTGGACGAAGCGGCTGCAGAAACGCCTCGAGTCGAAATGTCTCCTCTGAGTGAGCAGCTGTTACGGCACGAGGCTAGCCATATACCTCTGCCCGAGACGGATGCTGTGGCTGACAAGGATCAGGTAGTTCGTCATCGCTGTCCTTCTCCCTACGCCACTAGTGAACACCATACGCCGGTGCGCCTGTCCCCTGTGGCGACAACGTCAAGCAGGCGCGGTCGTGAAGCCCTTGACCTAGTCGAATACCCCAGGACCTCCACGGTCACCTGCACTACCTCTTGGGAAGCTCCGACGGTAAGTGCGAATACAAGGGACGACCGTGACACTGTCTCGGTTTGGCCATCCGCTGCTGGCGCTTCGGCTTTCCCCTCCTCCATGTGTCCAACCACTTCTCTTTCATCGACGTCTTCAACCACCCACCCGATCGCAATGTCGGCCTCCCTCGAAGAAGTGCTTTCCTTGCTTCGTGGTATAGGGTCGAATCCACCTGTGGTCGTGCCACCTTCATCGAGTTCGCCACGGCCATTGTCGCGAGAACCGCCACCGTGGCGGTCACCGCCACCATCTCCGATACTTCCAACTGCTTCTTGGCCTTCGAGTCGAGGTGGCGGAGGCGGTCGCGGCAGCGGCGGGATCTTCTCCTCGACACCATTAGTGAGACGGACTCGCTTGCCGGTGAGGAATACTACTACAATAAGCTCTAGTGGTAGTTCATGGCGAAGGAAGTTTATTAGCTTTAAGTTGGGTCTCGCGAGGATTCTCGATCAAATGGAAAAGGTAATTCAACGACGGGCGACGTCGGGCGGCACCGGAACACAAATCGCATCCCGGACAGCCGCCCGCGACGCGCTGTAGTAGGGCCTGATCGCGTCGTAACGATCATTGGACGCAACGGGCGAAAACGGTTCTGGGATAACACTGCCCCCCTTCCCAACTCCCTCATGTTAACCAACGGTCTCCGTTCGCCTGCTAAGGGTCAGACATTAACAATCCACTGCTGTGGAGCGGCAATTTTATCTCTGTTCAGCTACTCAACCGATCCACCTGTTCTTTCCTGGGCAGACGGCTAACGGCCTTTCAAACCGCTGGTTAACCACAACTCTTACCTATAACGCAACATAACGGCATCATAATGGCTACGGTAGCGGTAACAACAGGGGCTAAGCGGGAGCTGGGTGAGCTATCGGCTATCGGATATCAAACTAATCGAAGGTGTAGGGCTTACAAGTATAACCTAATCTATGTGTATAGCTTGTATATATGTACGTGGAGGCCAGCATTTGTAGTATAATAGCTGTGGCTAGTGATCATGCGAGTACCTGTCCATGGCCAACGTTCCAGGCATGACCTAGTCACTAAGGTGTGCCGGCCTCTAAGCCGCTTGATGACCAGTAGTCGCCGAAGACCCGACTCACTTCACCTTAAAGGACACTAGCGGCTAGCCACCTCGCGAAGCTACCACGCTGGAACACCTACCAATCTATATATATATATATATATATATATATATTGGTAATCGTGCCCCTTGCTGTATAGGTGTTCTTTGACGGGAAACCACGTAACGCAATAACGGAGAGGTCCTTCAAGCGTTTCCTTTCGATCGGGCCTGGACAGGCGAATCAACGGCGTACAGTCAAGGGGACGACCACCCCTCCTCTCCTCCTTACCTCTCATAGCGGGAGCCACCGCACGTCTCTCGCGCTGGGCGAGGGGAAATCAAAACTTAGTTGTCCATAAGTGTACGAGTTCGAAGGGGCGTCGGGGTAGCCAGCCAACGTAGAGGGAATCGAGTAGGAGCTTTAGGTTGGGTAAACCAAGGAAATCTTTGCCTGTTGGACGCAGGACGTGAAAGTATGCGGCAGCCGAAAGCTAACGGCTCTGGCCTTCGTCGACATTGCCGTTGCTGGTGTGGCTACTACCGCTGTAGAGAGTCGCACACGGCTTGGTCTGTTGGCGCGTGCGTTTCGCCCCTGCCTTGGCCGCGTCCGCGTAGAGCGTCCTCCTCTACCAACTCTCCACTCGACCACGGGACCACGTCGTGGTTAGTGGTCCCTGTCGGTACGTGGCTTGCGTGGTCCGCCGGTTATGACTAGCACGCGTGTACACCTGGGACCGGCGACGAACGAATGGAGAAGAAGCGGAGGAACGGGGACCCGTCCAGAAACCTAGACCATAAAGAAGGCCGACGCGCAGGCTGACACAGAGACCCATGTCGCACGCTTGCACTCCCGCGAGCTGGCCTGCTCATGATGTCGAAAGATCGGGGAGGGAGTTGCCCCGGGTGACTGAGTGGCCTTCAGACGCGCGCTGTTGTTCGGCCTGAACGAAGTGATACGAAGTCCGGGATACGGTCGACGCAGTGCACGGAGAACATGGGCGGAAAGGAAGGCATGAAATGCGACCAGCCACGCGGACCAGTCACCGAGCACCACCTTCGATCGGCGATCGCACGCCACTTCCGTGGCTGCAACAGAGGCGCGTGGGCCACTTGGATCAACCGACATTGGGCACCGCTAGCAGGCGGTGCACCAGCAAAATGGCTGCGTGATCGTCTCCATGTAATAGTTTTACATTTATCAACAAACCAGGACGTATCGCTTCACTTCTCATTCACACCATATGCAGGTCGGCGGAACGCCGAACACAACCTCAGTACATTGAGAATCTTGATAGTGTCTGGACCTTCGCCGAGTGATGCAGTCAGTCGAGCTTGGTGGCGTCGTCCATCTATGTGCTGCCTTGCGTACGTACGCGCGTCCGTTCGATCCTCGCCATTGCCCATTTGCATTTAGAGGTCCGTCTTATGAAGCGGTGCAAAAAGCAAACATCGTCGACGTTAGATGTTGGCTTGCTGATAATCAGCTCGAAAACATTTACGTGTGCAGCGCTCAAGGTCATCCCGCAAGGTCCTACAAAAGCTTTCAGGCTACCGCCTGGTCCATCCTCCTCTCTGCTCGCCTTCAACACTGGAGCTTCAAATGTGCCAGCACTCGGCTAATCCCGCTTACAGCTGTCTTTCAGCAGGCATTGCCGGGTCGCGGAACCCGGTCGAAGCTCGCGCGGTACATGTACTCGCTCACGAAGTCCGGGAAATAGTGGATACGCGAGAGCTGATGGTCAGGAGCACGCCATCATCATTCTGCTCACTGTGTTGCCCTGTTGGCGAAACCTTTCGGGAGATGAGGAACGCCACCGAGATGGCCGGTAACCGAGTTCATAACTATTGCGTCGTGTAGATCGTACGGGAACACTTGTCGGAAGCGACTATGTTTGGCGTGGGCCCACAAGAAATGCATTGCCTTGGGCTCACCGCGCGTTTGCCCCATGTATCGTGCAGATACAGGCACAGCCGGCTGTAGGACCAGTTAAGTGGAAGTGAAGCCGTTCGTATGAAGTTTATTGTACTGCTGAGCCATATATGCCTGCATCTATCTATTGTGTCAAATCCTACATCTGAACCTGTTCCGGCCGGTAAATATCAGGGTATCAAATGATAATAGAATTTACTAGAGCCTAGCCACGCACAAGGTCATTTTGGTTCGTATCGCCGTTGCGCAGGATAGACCTTGATTCTATAATATACGAACACAGACGAAGGCAAAAGTTTCGAATTTAAAAGAAGTTCTATACCCCGAAAAAAAAAAGGTGCTAACTCCGAAGTGATAGCAAAAAATTCCACATCAGTGGCAAGACTAGAAAACCATTAGGCTATTCTACCCTATGATAATTACCCACGCCGATCTTGGTACCATGATCGACGTGGGTAATTATCGTAGGTTAGAATAGCCTAATGGTTTTCTAGTCTTACCACTAGAAAAGAACGTGTCACAACTCCTTGTGACACATTCATCTGTTACCTTTTCTCTGTGGCAGACCCGCCCACGCACACACCATCTAGTGCATCCTTGTCGCGTGCCCCCATGGCCGGAGAAGACAAACCTTCTAGCTCAGCTTGACAGTTGGCAGAGCTAGCTAGCAACTGCCAATCTTAATCACCCAGCATCGTCAATGGACGAAAAGCGGCTGGCGAAGCCTGGTCGATCCAGATACACACGTGGTGTGTTATGGGACCGCCCGTTCGCTCTGCCGACTCTGTCTAGTGGCGAACGCAGACAATACAAGATGCGCTGAGCCTGGCCAGGGGCCGACGTGGCCAACGAGACAGCTCTTTGTGCTCGGGATTAAGACTGTCGAATTGCACTAGAACGAGTGGCGCGCACCGCCGTAACAAACTCGGCTCGCATCGCCACCGTGGCATCCGACCGCAGGAAACTCCTCTCAGGGTCACGTACGGTATTCACTCGCGCATTGGCTCGCTGTCTCATTTCTCTAGGGTGACGCTTACGGTGTTTGCCAGATCAGCCTGATCTTAAACTTCCACATTTGGCGGTTTGACGCGGCGCCGCTTGTACGAATTTCGGCAATGATGCCAACTGTGTCAACGCCGCCCGATGAAAGATGGCTCTCGGCCGCTGCGCCGCTGTTCACTGTCCGTATACGAGACAGGTATTACTTGTTGCTCCCTAACAAAAAGTAACAGCTTCCCGCAGCTCGACTGCTGAACCGCAAGCATATGCTTGAACAGAAAATAGCCTCTTAGCGTTTCGCTGCATCGTCGTTAGGCGGTGCAATTAGTTTAATTGTTGCGGAACTTGCATCGAATGCGTCACCTCTGCAAGCAAGTTATTATGCAAACGATTACATACGGTCGAGATTGGAAGGTAGTTAGGTTGTTCCGCCTTACGTTACGGTCGACGGGACAAAACAGCAGCGGATCAATCCGTATCGTCGCCATTGGCACATGACGGCGGCCTGTGTCAGCACCACCTTCAGATTGCTGATTTATCTAACACTCTGGCCATTATTTCTAAATACAGCACACATCGTATTCCATATATGTTATCGTATTTTGGTTTCGTCGCTGTCATAGACACACATAGATGAGCGTGGCATGTCGTCTTTCCATTTTGATCATCTCCAATCAAAGCACAATACTAACGATTACGACAGCAACAATAACGTGTACAACGGCAGCATACGCATACGCATCTAATACAAACGTACCTTCCATTATTATAGTATATATATATATGTATAAATATTAGTATCGCCTCATCAAACGCTCTGCTCCGTCGACGTGTAAGCGAAAAAAAGGTTTGGTAGACACGAACGCTCTCAGTGGTACCACCACCACCACCATCAGTCAAGCCAGGAGAACAGCAGACTGCCATCGGGGCAAACCGATCGAGCGAGATGCTTGGTCCCCGTCCGTTGTCATTGCCTTGCCTGTTGTGGCACCCATTGCCTCGGCGGTCAGTCTCAAAACGATTCAATGGACGCCGCCACAAACGAAAATGCCTCGCAGCAGCAAACTCCCCAGCCACGGACAGCGAGCGAGTCGTTTCGTCTATCAATAGCTATTTATTTATCTATAGGCTCGAATGTCCGTCCAAGTCTCTCTCTCGCTCCCTTTCGTTCGTTGCTCCTCGATCTGTTCATGTTCGTGGTTCGTCCGGAGCGCTGGCGAGGCTGGCCCTCGCTGCCACCGTGTAGCAACAATCAACGTTGGCTACTGCCGTTGCCATTGCTGTGGGTCGTCTCACCGCCTGCCGAAGTTGTCGTGTTTGATTAAACAATCATTCAATTCAATGCGTGCGCTGATGATCATAATGTTTGCATTCTAATATTTCCATGACGATTGTGTCAATGCGCCAGTGTACACTTGTGAATGTGTGCGCGTGTATCGCACGCTGCTGGCGTCAGTAAAAACTGTCCGGACGTCAAGCGGCAACAATAACAGCAACGAGACGAGTTGACCGCCTGCGCTGTAAGTGGCCACGGCGAGAGGCGGCTGAGAAGCGAAAGACGTTGACGCGCGAATTGACATCGTACTGAGGAGTCGATCCACCGACGGAGGAGAACTTGATGAACGCCTGGACGCGATGTTCGCCGACGCACAGCACGCTGAGAACTACTGACCCGTCAATTTTTTTTGTTGTTGTTGTTGCTGCTGCTGTTGTTGTTGCTGCTGCTGCTGTTGTGGTCGTTGTTGTTGCTGCTGTTGTGGTCGTTGTTGTTGTTGTTGTTGTTGCTGCTGCTGCTGTGACGGATCGAATGCTCATTCTGTTCGGTGTCTCCTGTTATGCGCGATCGGTTCCGATATTGCCTGATTGTGCTGCTTGTCCAGCGGCGAGTGCTGATCGGCGTTTTTCACATGCGGCGCCATGTCCTCTTCTAACTCGAAATGCTGCTGGTCGATATTGGATCGGACTGAGCATCCGGGGGTCATGCGAATAGTCAATTTAATGAGAAATGCGGCGTAATGTCACAACATTGTATGAATAGCCGGTTTGTCACTGCTATAGCACTGAAATGTACTCGATTAGAATTATATATGGCAGTAATTATGACCGATCCATACAAATCATTCGCAGCAGTAATAGCGAATCAACGCTCTGGTGAAATCGCGTGATAATGGTGACTCGGAAAATTGAATCGTAGTAAAAGGCAGCAGCGAATATTATGTAAACGAAATCGATCGTAGAAAAGAATTACGGAAAAAAATTACGATCCGTAGTCTACAGTGGAAGAGTAAATTATTATTGGGTGCATCAAACGCTCCTTATGGTATATATTATTGAATTCTTAATATTAAATTATGTATAATAAATATTTTTCGTCTTGTATATAATATATGTATATATATATATATATATATATATTTAAAGATACAGTGAATGCATGTATATATATTTTAAGTAGTTTCTTCGTCGTCGTGTTCAAACAAATTTTCGAGTTTACACCCCCAAGTTGTCGGTATCTAATATAAATCGGACATTTCTTCTGTTCAACTCAGTGGCAGTGGCGGGCCACGCCGAGTGTGCACAGGATATGTGCTAAGAAAGACCCCGCCTCGTTTCATTTTCCTTAAGATAATGAAACGTGCTCTCTACTATGAGGTAGAGGCTTACCATCTCCCTATGGACATGCTCAGACGGGGGTGGTCGCCTCTGTGATATCTGTGATACTTTCGTGCTTGCCTCCGCGGTGATGTTAGATTGTTATAGGTAGTACTTGGACGAAGCGACAGCTGAACAGCGCATTTCCGGGTGGCCCTCCGAGACGACAGCCCGTCGATTACAAAGAGGGGGGCTGTCCCAACGTGTGGACTCTATGAGTAGCGAAAAGCGAGGAGGACTATCGTTTTCTCCCCACCGTGAAGGAGATTGCTGAATTCGTTCGTTTCTGTATGAAGCCGAAAGTAAGAAGTATCCATCCGTGTTTAGTTCTGATGAAGCCTGATACGCATAGAATTCCGAGTTGGAATCCGGCCTCACTCTGCGTGATCGATGCTAGGCGATGGCGACCATAGTTACCTTTGGCTGCTTCGGTGGAAAAGCTCCATTACTTTGCCTTTGTTAACGCGGCGCCTTGTTAAAGCGGTGCTGCTACTCAAAGTGATTTTTTGCTGAATTACTACGACTATACGCTTGCGTCAAACTATCGAATCCATTGTTTGTCCAGGAATATGTTTAGCATCTGTTCGAAGCTATACGGAAACGGTGCGAGTTGGTGATTTACCATAGCTGGGCAGGGTTTCAATTAAGGGCAGCGACAGGTCACTACACTGCCAATGAATGACTTTCATCTTTACGAGAGATCGTAAACATACGGCTGATCTAATGCCACGCCTAAGCTGGCGTTCTTCAACGGGGGCGTAAACATTCCCGCTCGCTCATGTAAACGTTCTTCTACGTTTCAAGAAGATTTCTTCGAACTGACGACTGGTCAACTCGAGACGAGCTGATATGGAACAGCATCTGTTCGAGTGCTGGTCAAAGCACCAGGTTAAGCAACACCATGGAATAGCAGGGATAGTGAAGAGCACTATTCATATAGGAGAACATTATTACGAAACTTAGTCTTATATATAAAAAAAAAACTTATAGTATATATATATATATATATAATCCATGTAACTAGTCTATTTCGTATAAGAGCGACGAACCATGAATATGTGTTCCCCTTGTGAGACAGAGATAACTAAACAGATCTCTCCGATTTTTGATATACGATTACTACGTATACGGGCCACAAGGCCGGGTCCATTACGGATTCGCGCGAGCGTGCATCGTTAAGCAAGCGTGAAACACGAACGCGCGTGAAAAACCGACAAAGCTTCGTAAAGAGTCGTAACCGTATGGTTGGGGATACGATTCAAAATCGCCACAACCGCTATATTCGCCGATGCAGCGAGACCAACGAAGGTGCTATCGTACAGCGGGACCCGGCGCACAGAACTCCCATAGCTGAGCCGTACGTTACGACACGGCCGGATCGCGAAAGAAGAGAGAGAGAGGGAGAGTGGTTGGCTCCAAGCGCAGCATATGTTTTCGAGGAGCAAGGTGCTATACGACTGAGGCCATACATCCCTGAGACGCTGACCGGGGCTAGACGATTTGGAGCGCGCCGGTTGCCTATGGTCCCTAATTGTGCTCACGCGTTACAGTCAATATTTCATCAGGGGTCCGGCACTTGCCGGCCCGGCTCTATCGCGACTATCGCTCAGCTCGTCGGCCCTTCGGACCCGCTCTAGATTCTAATGCAGCACGAACGGGGGGGGGGAGGGTGACTGCAGAGAGGCAAGAACGAAGTCCACGTGTGGGACGGAACAGCTGTCGCTTTGGGTCGCTGTGATCCAAAATGACGCCGCTTGATCCCTCTCCCCTCTCGCGATAGTGTTTCCCCAACAACTACCACTACTACTCCTGCTGCTGCTGCTGCTGCTGCTGCTGCTGCTGCTGCTGCTGCTGCTGCTGGTGGCAACTTGAGCTCGAAGTGCCATTTTCGGCTTACCTCACTATCATGTATGCCGATCTATCCATCAGTCGATCTGCCCACTACTGGAATATAACTGAGTCTTCGGAGCCACCCTCTGTATCTCGTAGGCTGCTAGGGTAGTGTGTGCTTTGCGGCCGGCGGGGGAGAGTGAATAATGTCTGTAGCTAAAACCTGTCCTCTGCTACAGAGCTCTGCCCCCAGCGAAAGCGGAACCTCATTGGCGTCAGGGGCTTTCGGCGTGCGAGGGCGGCAGGTTTTCACGCAAGAGCGATAGCCTGCGCCTAGCTAAAACCCCTGCCCCGTCCAGAGCAACCATTACGCGTGGCTGGCTGTGGTTGTACAGAGCGCTGGCTGGCGGTGGCGCGGCTACGGAAAAGGCGGTGACGACGGTGGTGGCGGCGGCGGCGACGAGGATGGATTCGCCACGCATCGGTTGAGTTCCTCGTGGCGTCTGTCTGCCGGTCGTCCCGTTACCCACAATTTAAACTGGTATAGATCATTTGTTCTGAGCACGCCCGCCGATCCAACCACACGTTCCCTCACTATGTGTCTACTGTTCGCCACCAGCGGGGCCGGACCGTGATAGAGCTCACGTGGCTGGCCAACGCCGCCGGACTAGAGCTGCGTTCACTAACAAAATTGAGACTGGGAGTGTGGCGGGGGTGGACCCCCGAACGATCGCCAGCAGCTTGAGTAGGCCTTTGTCCGTTGCATTGCACTGGGCAAGCGGTTAATTGTGGAGGTATCGCAGCTCACAGATGATGTGTTCATATTCATAAGCGGCTAGAGAACGGATCATGATAGCATCATATAATGACAACAGTGATTGGTACCGTCTTCCCCTCAGCGGTATCGCCGTTAGCGAGCCCTGTTGCCGTACGATCGCACCGCCCATAGGCTGAACGTGTTGGGGACAGATGAGCGATGCTAAAACAAGCGTTTCGTCAATGAAGTCAATTATTCATTGTGCAGTATGCATAATGTAACCGTGCCGAGGTGGTGACGGGACCGTATCAGGTAAACGGTCAACGCTTAGATTAGTTCTCTATGCGACTTGAGCGAGTTACACAAGCGATGATATCCGAAAATGCTCCTGATTCTGAACGCAGTTGTACCAACACACAATGACACTGGACGGGCGTAATGGATGGGGGCCCGCGGTATTATACAAATAGGAAAATGATACTCCTGGCAGTATATATATAAATATATATATATATATATATATATATAGTCGGGAGTTCTGGCTACGATACGCATCTTATCCGGGCCCAGCATCATGCTCCGAGGGCCTCCAGTAGCCATAGTAGCCGCAGGAAAAGGAGCCGCCGCCACCACCATCGTTGAAGCGAATTGATTCTACACGTTCTAGATAGGCATCGTATTTATTTATGTATATCGAATAAATATATACTTTTCTATAAATGCTAGTTGACTCGGCAATGCGACTCGCGCTCGCACCGAACCCGAACACGCAGAATGCAGAACAGATTGATTTTAAGCCAAATCGAAATCGTCCATCCACCATTGGGCATTTCTGTGGGTCTCATTTCCAATATCTCTTGTATACGTGGTACGGCCAGCCAATTTGAAAGGTGTATCAATGGCCGGCTAATCCAGCATCTTGAGCATTGCTTCTCGGATGAACTGAACTCGGGTGCTCGCGTTGACTAATCAGTGGGTGTGCTGCTGCTGTTCTGATGGTCTGATCTGACGTGAGTGACACGGCTCTCAAATGTCGACGAGTCGTGTTCGTCGCTGCGTGCTTATCTTTCGTGCTATGCATCATGATGCCGCATCACCACGGCATGCGAAGGCGGATTCAAAGACCCACGCGGTCAACAACGCTCGCCGTTCGCTCGCCGCAGAAAACAACGTTGATCAGACAGTTGATCAGTTACTGACCCGACCAGCTACCGAGCACACGAACTGGTCGATCGGAGCAGCCAGCTCGTCTCGTCAGCTGGCGTGGCACTCAGACGTTCGATCCCTGCAGCAGTGATCCGACCACGCTGACATCCCCGATGTCAGACCTCACACACACACACACAACACACGCTGACACACAGAGACACGCGCGAACACCCGTAACATCTACCTGTGAATGCGATAGGTAGGGGAGGATGCGTTTCGGCCTGCCTTGTTCCTATGGTTCCTGTGATAACGACTCGAACATTGACTTCGCAATAACCACGGCTGCTACAATACGCCGTTGCTGGTAGTGGCTTTAGCAGCAACAGCAGCAGCAGGAGCTAGGAATCAGATCAGAAAATCAAAGTGCAAGCATGACAGTGCGCCAGCTCGATTGAATCTGTCACGACTTACCTTGCACAGCTCCGAGCAAACAGCTGAGTAACTAACGATACGATGCTTGCTTGGCTGCTTGCGAGCTCTCTCGTCTATGCCCCGCTGTCTGTGCGCCTGTCTATTGACTTGGCATGGACCACGCCGGTTGGTTCCGTTGTTGCGCGATCTCTTTGTCGTTGTCATCGATGTCGAGGACGAGGGCTGGCTAGCCAGCTATCATGACTCCAGGCAACAGCTACTAGACCAGCATTGGCAGCTTCATATCCACTATATAAATACCTCAGACCTATTCACCTGCCACAGCAGAGATCATGCGAGCAACTAGCGACATATTGGTACCATATACAAGTTGTATGTATATATATATATATATATATATATATACATACAACTCGTATATGTATATATATATATATGTATATGTACCACAACCATATAGCAAGAGAAGAGCGCCCGAGGTTACTACTGGAGTCATCATACTAGTTAGCTAGTTACATGTCCACCCGCGTGTCTGTATGTTTTGCGCTCACAGCAGTTCACCGCCAATAGCATGCTCAGCATCACGTTGATGGCGGGCAGAAAGGCCCCTGGCCGAGCAGCCTGCGGGGAGCCAACCAAAATTTGTACATATATGATCATGGCAACAGGAGACATTTACCCCGTTGCGTGGTTTGGCCGTCGACGAAACGAAGCCTCTGGGACACTAGGCTAAGTGGCTCTTGTATGCTGTCATATATATATATATATATATAGATATATATATAACACCCCAGGCTGGAAAAGCTTATGTATGCTACAACGTATCGCAGCCTGGCGCTCTGATCGGAAGACCTTGATTCGAGAGGCTCCTGCGTAGCGGTGGTATGGGACTGTCACTATCTGATCGTCGGAGCGACTATAGTCATGTTGCTGCTGCTGCTGCCGCGGCTAATCCTGCTGCTGCCGTTGCTTTTATTGTTCGCCATCTCTTCGCGGTGTCACTGCTCGCGACTGCTGGCGATCGCCACCTCTGTCATGTTAGTAGTATAGTGGTTAGGTTAGCTTTCATAAATCTGCGACACGAGAGTCGGACGAGCTTGTGCGTTTATAGGACCCCGCCGCGACCTGAACAAGCAGCCAGCATCGCAGGGCACCGCCGAACTTCGTTTCAACTCTTCGCTATGAAGTTTCGTACCTCTTTCGACCAAAAAACCCTGATGGGCCCTTTCTGCCCTGTCAGGCTAATTGTGACCAAGGTGATTATTTCACGATTCCTATTACCATCATCAGCTTAGCTAAGTCGTTCTCAATTTTGTCAATGGCGCACACTTCGCTCCGGGCAGATGACATCAACTCAGCCAGGAGAAGTCGGCTGCAAAGATGGGCACAGCAGCCGCCCCAAAAGCCCTCGCATTCCACTAGGTCCAATTATGCCGTTATGTGTACCAAGGCCAGCCATCGGTCGACGATGACAGGTGAGAGTCAGCCGCCGAAGCTGTTCTGCTATGCGGGACACACAGCAAGATGCTGTACTGGACATATAGGCTAGATAGATCGATGGGTTGGGGCGCATCCACAAATGCTTGCGGCTACATCCGAGCCACCACCGACCGGGCCGCTATTATCGGCCCCAGGAGAAGCATCGTCGACATTGCCAAGGACTCAGATCACACACGTTTCGGCTGTTGATCGTTGATCAAACATGGCTAACCGGGACAGAAAGACTATTTAGGTTGATCATGTAACGGCATTGTACGCTCGATTCGATTCGATCTGACCTGGAACTGTCTCGACGCCGCGACGCGAAGACGATGGCTCACCTACCGACCTGAAGCGACATCGATTGAGACGGCCACCGTCGTGTGCGAACGACAACGATCGCTGCTGCAACCCTCCGCGTTGTCGTTGCCGCTCTGCGATCGCTGGCCGAGACCCGCTCGCTCCTCTCGCCGGTGCTGTCGTTGGCCGTCCTTGCGCGAGGTCCTCCACCTCTGCACTCTTCTGGCGAATGGAGCGAGAAATCTCCTCGAGACGTTGGTGGACTTCAACTGACGATGCGTCAAATATACACGAATCCGCTGTCTCGTCATCGCGCACGACGCTGGCATCAGCCAAACTGAGCTTGTGTGGTTATCAAGAAGCCGCGTGGCGTGCCGACGTTATGGACGTGCGGTACGTGCGGCGTCGAGCACAAATATTCAATATGTGTTCGCTCGCCTTCGAATCGAGTGCTCCGCCAGGACGCGACTCCGACTCTCGATCCGCTTGGACAGCGCGGATCTCGCTTATGCTCTCACACATGTTGCTCACAGGACTTATATATATATATATATATATATACATATATATATATATATATATGCTCACAGGACTTACATATATATATATATATATATATATATTTATACAGTTGATACTATTATAAGAGGATAGACTTACAGCAAAACGCGTCCCTCAGCCTTCCCTCCTCGGGGGCGTGGATCATCCCTGTGGAAATGTTGGTTACATTAGAAGTGCATTGTTCTGTGTGTCAGAGGTGAGTCAGGGGCACGCCGACTCTACTCGTTTAGATGGACCTCCACACTCCGCGAGAAGCCGCGCGACAGCGATAGCAGCCAACGGTAGCAAATCACAATTGGGGATTAGTCGCGAGCAGATCGACCGACGCGTTTGCATCCACAATACTGTTGTGTCTGTGTGCGTTTATGGCTCGTCCCGTCGCCTGCTTAACGCTGCGTGTGTGTATTGCATCTATCTGCTTGAGACATGGATTAGCCTTCAGAGGCGGAGCGGGGGCTGGCGACAGCTTGGAATTCGCGCGCCGACCGACCGGACAACCAATAGTTGACAGAGAGGCCTGACTGCAATTGAACCAAACCGCTCGCTGCGCAATCTGTATCAGAGTCATTCCTCGTTCCACTCAATGTCAACGTGATGCCAATTTGTGAAGAAGCCTTTGTAGAGAGACCGGGTACAGAATATAAATTGAAGTCGACACAAGTGTGTATTGATCTATTTGTGTTCATCTATGCAAATTGACGTTGCGCCCGAGTCGTACACTATCGGGGGAAAAAACGCAATGCATAACTTATCCATAACGCCTACACACGACGAGAACCGCGCCGAAACAAGAAATGTATGTTTAATGGTAGATACATTCTGCAGTTTATTGTGGCAGGGCCCGATTGAAAGATCAAATTGTGGGCGAGTCTTCGTCTGACGGCTGATGTGATTAGTAGCTGGTAAGAGCTAAGAGCCGGCTCTACGAGAAGAAACATTGGGTCGTTATCATTGGCAAAGAATTAATGCCACGGCTTATCGGCACACTACAGTATGGCTAGCAATGAGACGTTTTTTTTTTATTATTTTGCATATAGAATGAAAAGAGCCATCTGCTCGAACTAATCACATGGGCGTCATGTGGGAAAATTTGCCCCACAACCCCTGATACACAGACTTCAACCAGCCACTGTAAGGCTTAAATGAATCACTTTCAAAAACGTCTTTATTCTGTATTGTCTTATGACATGAGTTCGGCCGACATCTAATTGATGTGTAACCCAAGCTCACGTTAATACGATACTGTATACCACTCCATTTGCCTTCTTGCATATGGTCCGGCGTACGATGGTTCTCAGCCGAGTGTGTCTACAGGGCCGGATACGTTGCCTTGTTGTCAGCCCTCGCTGATATAACCCCCACCAACTCCTGATGTCATATTAGATGTCATTACTCGATTATAGTCCAGAACAAACGGTTCGCGCGCGGACCTAAGTGGCGGGCCATTGAAGAGGGCCTGATGAGATGAGACGATCCATATTGTGACGCCGTCGTACGGAGCGTGGATCGGCGGCCGTGGAACGCAGGCCGTGGAGAGTATGTATATGTCTCTTTGCCCAACAGGCAGCTTCGGGTCGACGCATCTCACACAGGCGATTCCATCGATGTCCTCTCCCTCACTCGCTCGTACTCTCTGACAGACAATGCCGCTCGAGTTTCTCTGTCTATCCTCGCGTCAGGGCAATAGTCGTGTGATGTTGGCGAATTGTCGCTCAACAGAGCGTTTTAGAGGTCTTACGTGTTATCGCATGCCGTGCGACTTCTCCGGCAGGCCTCGGCACCGCTGCTCTGTAACGCTCATTGTAAAGTACGCCGGGTATAGTTCCTAATGATTGTAAACCAGCCGGTCGCTCGGCGTCGCCGACCAACACCCTCCCCGCTCGCTATGAAAAGCATGGCCGACCTCTCAGGGCAGCGTCACCTCGGGCACAGCTTCTCGACAGGGGTACGTTCGCTGGTTGAGCTAACACCCGCAAACTCGAGAACACAGGCCACGTAGAGTCGTCGAGAGAACCGTCACCATCACAACCACTACCCACTCGTCAGTCACCGGCAACGTCCCAACGAATGAAAGCTACGTATCTACCCCACAAATAGCCGCAACCCCGCGCCACTCGGCAGAACAGTAATGGTAAACAACACAGATCGTGCGTGGTGCAGACTCAACGGACGCAGGCATAGACCACCACCACCACCACTGCCAATGGTTCAGCAGCAAGGGGTGCGGCTTGGCTTGGGCGAAGAGAAAAATTCGGTGCACGTTTGTGACAGGAGGTGTATGTGGGGGTGAAGAGAGAGAGAGAGAGAGCTAGCGAGAGAGAACTGGGCTTCTGCCTGAGCCTCGCGCATGAACCCCGTTGGGGCCTCCCTCAAGCGGCGGGCAAAGCCGCTAGCTACTACAACACGGCCGCGTCCGCTACACTCAGCGAACTATAATAGACGGGTGTTTCCATCGGTGTTCGCCTGCCCCCCTCTGTCCTTCGGGCTCGCCTTCGTTCGAGCTCTCGTTGAGTGGTGGCGGCGGCGGCGGCGGATTCCCGGTGACGGTTGGTGGTGACGCGTCGTCGGCATACATTAATCATTCTCCGGGCGAGCGGGCGACCTCGCAGCCTAACGCGCAAGAAGGCCCGACGATGTCGGCCGGAAAAGAAGAGGCCGACGGTAGGTACAGCGTAAGGCGCGAGCATCGGGAACGAGATCGCCGAGGGGCATAGGTAAGACCGTCAACTGCAGCCGATCCAGCCAACAGACGACAGTGGACTTCACTGAGCTGAGTATCGGATACGCGCGCTGTGAACGGGGCCAGGAAAAAAGGTGCTTTTTGTGGGTCCTCCGACCGAGACCAGCCTCGTTTTTGAGGGAGCTTGTCCTCTGTGTCCCTTTCGATGGCCTGACAGAGGCTAAAGCTGGCGGCACTCGACGCTGGTGACCCTCGTACACCATCGTGTGGTTGGTGTGTGCCACGTAAACCCGGCACGCTACGACGCTTCGTGCTTGTCTACTTACACTGACAGCAGCTAGCAATTATCGCAGCGTAGATCAGTTACAGTGGATCAGTGGCCGTGCGCGAGCGCGGGAGGGGGGTGTTTCTACTGTTAGGTAGAGTTGTTGGCTGAGTCAGAAAATCTCTTTTATTAAGTGAAGTATATCTCCTTTATTTTACGAAGAACATTGGCATCAGTATTGTTCAGAAAGATGAGTAGGCGTCGCCTATCAGAGAGAGGGAGAGGGGAGCGAGAAAGAGATCTGTTATCCCGTCTGTTACCGATATGAAAATATGAATTCTATAGTCGTAGAATTTGCATGGCTAAAACGATGCGAAAACCGCTTCCGAAAGTTAACTTCGATTGTAAGGAAATTCTCTCTCTCTCTCTCTCCCTTCTCTCCGGGAGATCCTAAGCTCCGAGCTTGCTCCGGACGGGCTATGCGCACCCTACGAATTACTAAGTAGGCCAAACACGTGAAGGGCCATGCAAGTCCACCATTGTATCATACAATGCATGTGGCTGCTCGTGTCTAGACCCTTGGTGTCCAGGCCAGCATCACACGCTGTATTGCACGTGCTGGCAGCGAAGCATGACTGCGTCAACGATCCGTGATCCGACCGACCTGCCACCACCTATCCATATCCAGCCATCCGGTACCAAACAACCCCATGGCAGTATATAATAGTTTCCCTGGAAACAATTCCTAATTGTAAATTTCTGAATATTAATAAAATACTCCTTCACTAGTTTCACCATTGCGCATAATGTATATAGAAAGCTCAATCTGGTATCGGGCCGTTCGGTGGCGATTTTCCTACGGTCCAATAGGGTTGGTGATGGCAGATGAATTCGAAATTATTCAATTTTTCTTCTTTTTACGGGACCCCCTTGAGATTGTACCCGTTTCATTGGAGGGGATTGGAGGCAGGGGATTCACAGGTACATGCAATTGTATTTTCTTCTAAATTAGATGTACATTATGTCTAAAACAGTATTCATATATATATATATAATATATATATATATATATGGTGTCATGTAATTTTGATGAGTTTAATACGTTCTGGATACCAACGCCTGGGAGATCATCTGCTAATTTTTTGGCGTCGTTAAGTGAAGTGATTTCATGGCGTGTAAGTATGTCTCTCATCTTCTGCAAGGTGAGAGGGTGCGGCGTGGGACGTTTCGCTCCGGTGCATTCGGTATAGAAGCTTTCTCGTGTTTGACCTTGGTGTTAGCTTGATTTTATGTATTGTATTTTCTTCTAAATTAGATGTACATTATGTCTAAAGCGACCTAATCGATGGATCAATGACCGCCTTCAAGCGGCTACCGGACCAACTCTATGGGGATGTCACGACCTAACCACAAAGCCGTGATCCATCCATTATATATAACGAATAATATTAAAGCTATTTGAGCACTGCCACAGCTATTCGCGCAGCATTACTCTCATTGTTGCGCAGATTTCGAATATATACACTATCGTAAAGCCAGAGCAAACACCCTCACCCAATGAAATACCAGCGGAAAAAAGGTACGACAACACCGCTTTGCCATGGTACAATAGCATCAGTATCGATAAGGCGTCCTGCCCTATGAAAGTTTACGCTGTGAATTCATTTCACCCTGCGTTGACCTCTGCCTACTCCTCGTCAGTCCTTTGCATTCGATGACGTGGGTGGGTGAATGAACGCCGAAGTGGAGGCTTTCAAGCGACGGGAAGAGCTAGCGATTGTCTGAACGACATAGAGAGACAGACATAGAAAACGTCAGAGGAACTAAAGATATATCTATTTGGAGAAACCGCGAGAGAGAGAGAGAGAGAGGTTAGTAAAAATGCCCAGGCTCTTCTACGCAGCCCACTTGGCTAAATGCCAGGATGACCGTGGTAGCCTGCCCACGCTACGCCATAGCTTCCAGTTGGTTGAAACGGTTGAACAGGCATAGACGTGAGGGCGATTGGGGATGTGGCGCGGGAGGGAGTGGGGCTGGAGAGGCGCGGGCGGGGGCCCGGGGGGGGGGTATTGCGGCGACGGCACATAATTAAATTCACGACTACATGTGTTTTTTAGTCTCTGGAGCCTGGCCAGGTTCTGCCTGCGAACCTAGTGATTTCCTAGGTCTGCTAGATGAGACAAGCGGTATGGTAGGAAGATGAGGAGAGAGAGATGAATACGAGGCGAAATACCGCCCGCCGCGTCTGCTTCGACCGTCTGCGATGCCGGCGGCGGCGGCGGCAGCGGTATGCACTCGAAAAAAAAACAGAGCGGCTCCGCTGTTTCGCGGCAGCGGCGGCGTCGGCGTCGGCGGCAGCGAAATTAGGATCTTCAATGAGGAAGGTCTAAAAATGGAATTGCATAGTCGAGCATCGGGACATTCGTGGGTCGTCCGTCGAGTCACTAGGACCTCTGCGACCCTCCTGCTGTGAACGGCGCCCACTGAATCGGCGAAGCAGTACCCGCTTTGTTGTTAAATGTTGTTGTTGTTATTGAACTAAGCGATAGTAAACAGTGGAGTTGCTCGTCTGCCGCAGGACGAGCAAGCGGTCTGAAAACGATATGAATTGATGAACGAGAGAGAGATAGAGAGAAAGAGCGCGCTTTGCGCGGATGTCTAAGATGCCAAACGTTGTGGCCCGATTATTGACGCATTCGAAGCAGTTCCACCATGTTGCAATAGTCACCCTACAACGTGATGTGCTTCGATCACGGGCGAAAGGCCCCCGCAGTCCTTCTTCCATCAGACGTTTCTCTCTATTCTTGATATTATCCGTATAATGGCATCGCGACGAGCAGGTGTTGGGAACAGCAATCGACATCTGAGGTCCGCCACTGTCGAATATTGGGATACTCCACGCCGATGCAATCGTACATACCGGCTGTGTGTCCATGCATCAGGACCTCTTCCCAGGTGTACTATGATGTCGCCGCCGGCGCCACCGCCACGGTGACGCTGCCAATGGTTCTGGTATCATTAATTTTTACGAGTGCTGTTGTCGATTCTGTGCCCGGATAGAGAGACGCGCTACGGTCCACCAGAAGCAGGCCGAAGCTCGAAGTTGAACGATGTTCGTTCACGTGCGATTCTATGCTTGCCATTGCCGCCGTGGGGAAGCTTCACCGGCGGCGACGGTGACAACAACGAGACAACGTATGACACCATCAAAAAAGCGTCGTCTGAAATTGATTGTCAGTCACCGAAAGGGCACACGTTTGTTGGCGGCGTAGACAGACGCCAACATCGACGGCTGGCAAAGGGACCTCGGTGCAGATACAGCTGCTAGATGTATACACAGTGCACAGGCTCGTATCGGCGACCGGAACAATTAGCTCAATTGGGTAATGAACGAGGCGGACACGGGGACGGAGCGTTGATAGACAGACGGCGACCAACGGCCCTGTGGCATCCCTCAGTGTTGCTACTTGCAGCGGTGACGGCGGTGGCGGCCGCAGCAGCAGCAGCAGGAGTCGCTCAGGCAGGCCATTAGGGGCCGACGGCTGCCATGCAATCCGATGGGATGATGGGGACACGAGAATGACATAGGTCCTCCTCAGCAGCAGCAGGAACACAAAGGCCCTCAGAACGAACCTCGAGACAACAACAACAACAACGACGACGACGACAACGATGACAATAATGCAGTGGTAGCCGCAATTAGTACGCTTGCCGTCGCGTAGTGCTGCTACCTTAATTAGCATTATATTATTGTAATAATAATATTCAGCATCATCGTTATACCATATATATATATATATATATATATATGTACATAGACATATATGCACGGTTTTATAGAGCGTGGCTTATACTGGAATAGTGGCAATAGATTAATGACGGTGCGGCGTCGCGCGTAGCTTACGACAACACAAGAACCAAAGTGATGTCGCTTGCTCAACGGAGACCACCGAAATTGATTTGATCTTTCCCGTCGGTAAGTGTTCTCCTGACTGTGTTCATATGATCAATAAATCACGAACTCAAGAGGGGCTTCGATCAGAGTGAATACGCATTTCTTATGAATGGCTGCCTCATAATTATAAACGCAACAGCTAGTGTAGTAACTAATGCTAATAGAGCATCAGCCTCAGGCGGTTGCCCTCGTCATGAATTGAATCAATTCTCGATTGATGATCATTCTGAATTCTCTGGGGTCGGGCATGGCCGCATCCCCCCCGCCAATTGTTGCAATTGCGGCACACAGTTGCTGCTATACAGCGGTCAACAGCCGCCGTCCGTGTGCCTGCTCGAACCGCGTCCCAGCGCACAGAGCAAACAACGCTCACCCTGATGGTCCCCGATTGATCACCTTGATTTTGGGGGCGGTCGAGGGACGAGGTAACCCTGGCCTATTCACCCCGAGCCGCCGCACAGGACGACGTACGCAGCAGTGACAACCCGACGCGTTCACGTCGCTAGCAGACGTAATGTGTTCTCCTGTATCGTTTGCGGGGCGGTCAACAACAGCCGCCGGACACGAGGCAATAGATTGATCAGGGGGGAAGAGTCTCGATCGACGTTCATAATAGGTACAATATATATATATATATATAAGGAGACAGAATTAATAGCGCTTATACGAAATACACACTCCCGAGCTATTCGCGCCATATTTGTCAGCTATCGCCTTCACTGGGTGCAAGTGTTAGGTGTATACCGAGGGTTGACAGCCAGCTAGCTTTATGATGCCTACGCCCTGATCTCAGCCAAGTCGTATATTTACGTGTGAAACGTAATTATTTCGTCGCCGCGTGACCACCAGGGTTACGAGAAGCGCAGCGCTGCTGTGTGAACTGCCTGGTAGCCCGACGTAGCCCGATCTCAACGTTCCGAGATTAGGCATGCAAACGTCTATCTTCTCTCTGTCTCTCTCTCACCCTATCTAGTTCTCTCTGTCCCGCCCCGTCGGTGCAAAACTGTGAAAAATCTGTCGAAAAATTTGTCAGCCCAAGTATACAAGCTCCACTTGGAGGTAATACCATTGTCCCTCGATGGCTACGAGCTCTAAACGAGTCGGATTAGAAAATGCACGTTCCTTTGCGTCTGCTGCGTCTTGCTACGATATGCGTGGCGACCTCGTGGGTCGATTTGAATCGAATCGGCGTACGATGCAAAGACACTACAGGTGAAGGTGGACGGGGCCTTCAGTCGATCGAACAGATGATCGGGGCACAGAGGTGCTACCACCGACGGATAACGAAGAGGACGCTCTCTGTCCCCGGATCGCCTGCCGATACTTTCTGAGCAGTTTCTCTCTCTCTCTCTCTCGCGCGCGCGCGCCCTCCCTGGCTCTCAGAGAAGAGATGAGCCCCGTCTAACCTGTGCTACGGTTGTGGTGCCGGCTCCCACATCCAATTCGCTGTTCTCCAACGAACAATGTTCGACAACAATGTTGGGTGTTGCCTGCTGCTGCTGCTGCTGATCACACAGTTCAGCAATAGTAGCAGCAGCAAAAACCAACAACTAAAAACACGTGTAGGATTGAGCAATGGATAGCAGTGCCAAGGGCAGCTACCATTCACTGCGGCTGAGTTTGGCAAATCCTAATATTTGCTGATCGGGCTATAGTATAGATAGATACATGGTGAAGTGGGGCCTCGCCGTCGATTTGTTCACTATGAGCAATCGCTGTATAGTGAGTTATAGTGTGCTATTAGTTTTGATCGTGCCTTATAGTATGGAGGGTTGCGGTAACTAATCTAAGTGTCTTCTAGGTGAATAACAATATCTCTAGTTTACACTATTTCGATGATGTGTGCTGACACTAAATTAGCCAATTGCCAAACGAACGAAACGAAGCGTCTTGTGTGACTCACCCGCTGATCTGCTAATTATTAATTACATTCGGATCGCCCAGCAGGAGCGCGAGCTCTCATTGTTTGCTCTTCTACAGCTGATCGTAGGAAGCTACACCGTGAACTCTCTTTGAATGATCGCTGACTAAGAAAAGGGGTCTCTCGTTGTTTGGCGACAACGAACAACGAACCACCATACGAGTACACATTGAATGACATCCTTATTCCGCCGAATAATTACCCAAGGTCATAAAGGCAAAGACAAAACTAACGTGGATAACTGTGGGCCGGCTGATTTTTGAAAAATTCTCGTTAATTATCACATCTATAATCATCACCTCTCCTCGAAATGATTTTTGCATGCTTTGTTGTCGAGATAGCGGAATTTTACATACATCGATCAGTATAAGTGTATACAGTTATACCCGAAGAGCTGCCATTGTCGAGCTGCTGTTCGATTTATTCGACGAATGAAGAGCCTATTGTGGTGGCAGCAGCACCAGCAGCAGCAGTAGAATCTATAAATTGTGTCTGGTTGTGCGACATAGTCGAGCCATAATTTACTCGACTATGGACTCACACAAATAAATACCCACTCACAGTTACAAACAACAAACACACGCTGGCACATACACGCCAACGCTGGCCGAGTGGAACGACGAGGTGAGTCGCTTGGTGGTAGTCTACGCGTGTGTGTGTAATAGTTGCGCTCATCTAAGTAGGATACGACACGGTTGTACACAGTAGACACATCAATACCCCTCAATGACCATCGTGACACGGCGTTGCAACGAATATATAAGCCACGCCACGCTCTGCCAATCTTATACGCCAAATATTAGGGGCGACTTACTGCTAGTTGCATTTATTTATATATATATATATATATATATATATATATATATATACTTTGTTTATTCTTTATAAATCGACGTGCCTCGTGCGGTTCTTGTGAGTGGCGCCGGCCGCCGGCGATCTTCCTACACAATCTATACAATACTGTTGTGCGAATCTGTTGTGAGAGCTAACGCCCCGGGTGGACCCCACCGTACAGATCGAACCCAGTCGTCCCAGCGGATACTGATACGATGCTTATACTTATATAATAATAATAATAGTAATACGAATCAAAATAATAATAACTGATTGCGCCCGCGAATGAATGCGACTTGATGATGGCCAGCGAGTGGCGCGACCATTCAACGGGACTAATGTAGGCGATACGCCCAAAGAAGATGTCCACCCTATCGATTGAGCGCTGGGGTGCACTGGGCGAGAATCTTGTGAGCCTTATGCGAGGTAACAGCGGATCGACGCCGGCCGCTAGAGTTCGCATTGTTTGACATGTGTTCCTGCGGTTGTTATTGTTCGGATTCAGTCCGTTAGTATACAGAGCATACGTTTCGTCCAGAAATGGAACCCAATCAATAAACGTGTGCGCGAACTCCGAACTTGATTTTGAACCAAACAGGCCTACCTGTCTGTTTCGTTCAAAATAAAGTCTCCTATCAGCGCCGTTGCAGTAGTCATCAAGACGGGGTAAATAACATTAATTGAGCGAGAGTATCTAATAATAATGATATTTTTATTATTATTATTCTACCGATGTTTGCTCGCCCGGATGCTGTCCGCCTCGTTTGCAACTTTTTCACCTTCGCTGGTTTCCCATTTCGGTTTTAGCTGAGGCGACTGACTTTCTTTCGGGTATTCCGACCAGCCATACCTAAGTGTTACCTCGACCGCACCCCGGTAAATGCATTTGCGAACAAAACGCAAACCGCCGATGGGGACAATGCAACGGACGAACCCCTCTCGGATTGATGACCGCAGTAACCCATATTTCGAATGTGCCTCTCACTACTACGGTATCATCCTATGTGAATCGCTGTTATTGCCATTGTTGTTATGGCTATTGCTGTTGTTGTTGCTGCTATTGTTGCTGTTGTTGTTGTTATTGCTGTTGTTGTTGTGTTTTCGGCCGCTTCGTTTAACGTGTCTCCTAGCGTTGCCTCGCTCGCCAACCGTAAAGGATGTACCCGCTCCCTGATTAGCACAAATGTATGCTGCATATCGTTGACGGACGACACAAACGCAACAGACGAGTCCCATCCAGCGGCTATATACGCATATTATTATTGTTGTTGTTATTATTATCATCACCACGTCTATCGAGCATCGTTGTTTGTTTTAAAGCTTGCTCGGCCCTGCCAGACCATCAATATATCAATCATCGGCGAGGGATCCGTCGTAATCCGGCCCTGAGTTCTCCTCGTGCCTATGCCGCTGTTCCCCGGCGACTCAGTCACTAGCGCGGGTCACTTAGCCAGCTCGGTATTTTCTCATCATTTTCAGCCTACCAGTTACTGCTCGGGCCCCGGCTACTCTCATTTACGACATATTGTTGTAGTATGTATCCCTTGCCGCCGTACGACTCGGATACGCCATAGATAAATGGCTATATACTTATCATATTTCTATAGCTAGAGCCTTGACGGGTCTATGACGGGTCGTATATCGTCTTGTATCTCTTCCTTTCTCTGTATAAGGTTTCTACCTTGTTCCCCCGGGGTCATACATTACTTGGCAATACTCGCCGTGGTTGTAGCACCCTCTGGCGCAGGGCGATTCGTTTCGTGTCGCGTTGCGTTTCGAAGTGGCCTCTCTGCGTACACAGATTCGTTTACGGTTGGTCAGTTCATTTGTTTTTATTGTTGTTATTGCTGCTGCTGCTGGTGGTGCTGCTGCCCATCATATTCGCACAGTGATTGTGTCCCTGTGCATATTGCATACGCTTCTCACATAACCTGATTTCAATATTGTATTAGTAGTTATCATTTATCCGATGGGGCTGCCGCCGGCAATGTGATCTTCACAGATGAGTGAGTGAGGCGCTTCGATGTTGTGTGAGTCTCGTTGTTTTATTGTTCGTCTTCGTGGAAACGACTAAAAGGTGACCATTGCTAACCGACAGATGACGGCATCCACTAGTGTGTTTAGGTCGTTCGTTATTAACGACGAGGTCTGAAGATTTTGAAGTTGACCTGAGCGAGAACGAAAGAAAGACGGAGAAAGCAAGCCGCGATGTTTCTAATCTCTCTGAACCGACGGCTTTGTGGTAAAGCTGCCGTTCACATCGTCAGCCTCACGTTAGCAAGCTAGTCAATACTAACCGCGATCATAATAATAATAATAATAGTAATAATGTACAAAGCCACACGAAGCCGGCGACCTTCGTCAGAAATAAGGAATAAATGTATTTTAGAAAAAAAAGTATATATATATATATATATATATATACTTGATGTTACAAAGCGACTTTATAAAATAGTGGTATTAAAATATTCTAGCCACAAAGACCTCTTGCATAACCTATCTCTTGTGTCTGTGTTGACCAACAACATCTGACAGGTACAACAAACGAATATTTCTCCACCTGTTTGTGGTGCCCCCGTTGTGGCAGCAGTACCTGCGTACACCATTCTAATAATGTGGTACCATTAGTAGTCCAGTCCGCCAGTGTGGCGTTTATCTAATTAATCGCAAAGTAGACATTTATTGTAGAGGCGGACGGCACGGTAGCATCTCGTTCTTGTGCCCATCTCTGGCATATTAGTGCAGTTAGCCTGGCGACGGCCGGCTCGACTACCACAGTGTAGTCCGGCATAATCGGTGGCGGCAGGCGAGATACGCCACGGGGTCCATTCTCATTCTGGTGGCTGGTGATGGCGGCGATGATTCTAATTTATTCCCCAGTTGTATTTCGTCGAGGGGTCATTTATTTTTTTTCTCTTCTAGTTTTTATTACCAAATTATTATTATTCTTGCTGCTGCTGCTGTTGTTGTTGCCATCGTTGTTGTCGAAACAGCTCAATTATATTTCGTGCACACGAATAGAATGTGGCCAACGCGGTGTCTCCGGACGCTGCGACGCTCACGAGCCGATGCGATCATGATCGACGGCGGCGGCGGCGTTACGTAGTAAACGTGTAGTGAAAACAATAAAAGAAATATATATATATATATATATATATATATATAATATATATATATATATGTGTGTGTGTGTGTGTATATATGTATATAGGATCGCTGGTGGAAATTGTATGAAGCAACTCTTATCATTATTTTTATTATCTTTTGAAATACCCCTGCCACTACTTACTATGATGCTGAGACAGCTGTGTGTGGATGTTCAATGAAGCCTTGCCGTCGACTCTGATTGCCGCCGCTGCGAAGTGCCACGCAATAGCGGTGTGGCTGCGCCGGATCCGCGTCTTCGAGCCAGAGGCAATTAATTGGCAATTAACAAAGAAATTGAACGCCGTCCGTCAGTAGACATCGCTGCTACTGCTGCTGTCACTGCCACTCGCAGGGTATCACGCAGCGGTGACAACTTTGATACCCGGCTATAACTCCGTACTGGATTCATAGTGAAGTATATTGCCGACTGAATGGACCTGACCAAATGTGCTACTATTTAATGATACAATCAATAATAATTCACTTGAAATTAGATCATGATTAATGTACGATTAGATAATATATAAAATATGAACAGTGTAATTCGATGCAAATCGATGATGAATAATTCTACAAACATAGATTATCGTGTACCTAATGAACAGGTATCAAAGTCAAGCTACACACGCGAATACAGACGCTTCAACTGCTCTAACTACTCTGCTATACATATGTTATGCCTATGGGTGAGTTTAGCAGTTTTCAGTTTAGTTCAGGTGAAACCATTTCGACCAGCGACGACTGTCGATGGCAAGAAGCGGTCGGGGAGCCCGTCGTTGTAAGCCGAGACAGCCGATATGCCATTAGTGGTTGACCACGAAACTGGAAACATCTGACTCAATAGCGGGCGGCCGCACAAAATCAATAATAGAGCATACGAGACATATCAGTATTCATAACAATGCCGATCAGCCAGCAGGTCCTGACAAGGTCATCTCGTGCTATTTCAGGATAAGTCACCTGCGCCAAGTTTAGTTCTTCCTCGGGGAGAATATTATTTGTGAACGAGTCAGTTCTTATTATTATTATTATTATTGTAATGCTCACTTCTAGTTCTACCAGTACAGGCTAATAGTTAACAGCGTCAATGCTATCAAGACATAAGCTGTTTCTTGTGAAGCGTGCTGTTGTTTTTTTAGCAGATGTTTTTATCTTCTCAGTTAACCCCCGGGGGTCAGAGAGGCGTCGTGGTGCGCGTTCGCCCGAAGGGGTACACCTCGCGTCGGTTCGGGGGGCACGATGATAACGGGGGTGATAACGCGAGTGGCGAGAATTTCTATTAAACTGGAAGCATATCATTTTTCCGCAGCAGAATCATAACGCTTCTTGCTTCCGTGAAGGAAGAACTTCGGCACCGCGCTGTTGATAGCATTCGAGGATCTGTCAGAAGGGATCGCTCATGGGATATCGACAATATATGCACAACATATATAATACGCGTTTATCTAATATATGCGCGTTTATGTATTCACACACGCTGTTAACTAGTGCTACCTTGTACTGTCGATTTAATTAGAATAAAATACGCTGAAAGCAGACAGATCTGTAGAGATGCTCGCTGTACTTTCCGTGGTGCGTTATTTTGTTCCTAGTGAAACCTTGCACTTGTATGAACCATGGTTTTCATATTGAATACACTACACAATAGTTGACACAAATATACAGAAAAACGATTACGCCATCTGTCTGTATATACCTCTCTATCTATCACTTGTCGAAGCTGAATGTTATGCCACGTAGATGAGCAATGCAATAAAGTTTGTTATGGGGATTTCTCCAGAGAGAGAGCGAGAGAGAGAGAGAGAGACAACTAGTCATATTATCATCATTACTCCTTATGCCGCGAATAGTGTGATGCCACCCCGCAAGAACATTCGGTCCGCCTCTTCGCCAAGCCACGATCCTCCATATCCTTCACGAGTCCCCGTGGCGGCTGACAGCAACAGCAGCAGCAGCACAATTCTCAGGCGCTTCCCGACACTCGTAGCCATCAACAGCGAGAGACAACGGGCGCAGAAGGAACCACAATTCTTTAGGCTGTGTTCTTCATCAACACTTGGCTTTGTTCGTTATAAGCCATACGTCAGGATGACGGTTGTCAACGATGGTGCTCGAGCAACTCTCGACTCAAATGTTACTACGACTGCTGCTGCTGCTGCTGCTGCGGACTGCAAGCCGACATGTTGTTGCTGTTTCGGCACCCGGGTCGAGCTGGCGACCTTTGCTGCTGCTGCTGTGCTGTTGTTGCTGTCAGTGGATACGTATCGAGCAGCACTACATCATCCAACACTTCATCGAGCGGCGATCGATCGCCAGCGGGCTCTGCTGCTAGAAACGCAATAACGAAACAGAAGATGATAAGGAGGAGCTTTGACGTCAAGTTGCCCTCTGCTGCGCTCGGCTGCCGATTGTTGCTGGTGTTGCTGACAAGCGAGAGTTTTCCACAACTGCACTCCACGCGCTCGTCGATGCAACAGAGAGAGAGAGAGAGAGACGAGCCAGCCGTGAGACAACACTGCGAATATTGGATCCCCCCACCGTGCGCGAGAAACTGTAGGCGATTGACTGGACCACATTTCGCATCGCTCATCGATGCTTGTTCTCGTACGATCGTCTCGTGTTGCGGTGGCATGCCGACGTTGGTTGAGGGCGTGAACGTCCATTCGGGCAGTGCATACGGCACTAGCGTCAGTGACGAAGTTCCGGCTTGCTATACCACCCATTGGCTACCACCCATCGGTTGCTGCGATGGCTATAGCTGGTGTGTGCGTGTGTGGTACCACCTGGCACACGATCCTCAATCGTGGAACACAAACAGCCAACGGACGAGACGACCAAGGAAAATGCTGCGCTACAGACTACCACTGTGACATTCGTTCTTAAATGTCTTCTGCAACATGTTAGCACAACCTTTGTGTTTCTCACCTGCAGAGTGTGTATAGCGTATTGCACTGCAAAATGCGTCATTCACGTCTCGTTTTTTGTTGCAGTGGATGTGGACAGCAGGGTGTGTTCTGTATCTTCTTGTCGCCGCATGTGTTGGATTGCTGTTTGGGTGTATGTGTCATTGTGTCACGTCTGTGTAGCACCGTTGGCTCATTCAACGTAGAACGTACAGGGATGGGCTCACAGCTTGAAGTCCGCATTTTTGTGGGGTGAGAATTTTGTACGAGTATTTCAATATTTCGAACGGCCTGTGGGAAATGGCCAATTTTTGGTTGATAAACGTCGGCGAAATGCTTTGTCTCGTATCCGTCACGGTAACAATATGTGGAGGATCGGTTCCTCTCTCTCTCTCTCTCTCTCTCGACCTCCTCTGTAATTTCACTGTTGGCCAACAGCGTTAGCCCGGAGCGTGAAGAACGCATTGGCCACGTACCGGGCTCGAGCGATCCCTAACCACTGTACGCCACCCACGACAATGGCACTATCATAGGCATTATGCTATACCGATCTGTATACACAGTGATTTATGTACAGCCTGGCAACAGGTCAACGCCAATTGACATAACCCCACGTATAGTATTATACAGGGTGACCAACAACTTGTGTGTGTGTATGCGCGCGTATTGTCCGCCATCGTTGCATTCATGCGCTGTGTAAATATCCATGTTTACCGTGACAATGCGCTTCGGCCATAGACGACTGTCGCGCATAGTCAACTGTTTGACCAGTTGCTAGAGGGTTCACTCCAGCAAGGGTCGACGAGGCGAGAAAGTGAAGCGGCGAGCGGACGAACAAGGCGGGTATGGGGGGTGCGCGAACTGTGAAGTGGAGGATATTTCCGATGTGCGGACACCCGGCGAGGGTAAATGAGCCAGAAATGATGGTGTACTCCCATCGCTGGCTGGTGTTCGTTTCTCCGCGACCGATGGGAAAAATGCATTGTATAAAATACATCCATGAGGACAAGAAGAAGAAGAAGTGGTTCTTTCTCGAGATCTAGTTCGTGCGTGTGTACGGCACTTGTACGGAAGTTTGTGCTCGAATTACTCGTGATGCATCTGGTGCGTTAATAGAATGGACGGAAGTTCGAACGAGCTGTCGGCTGAGAGGCCATAGGCCGATTCGGGCTGGAGCAGAGGAATATATGGGTAGGTCCAGCGTGAGCTGGTCTATCCAATGACCATCGGCTGGACAATGACAAGCATAATTCATATATATATATATATATATATATATATATATATATATATATGGACGTTCTCTGGGCATCTTATAACTATGAGGTATCGCTGTGACTCGAGTGCTCTCAATAAGTACAGCACATCGTTAGGCCGCACACCCTACTCAGCGACGCTCGGCGGATGACGGACTGACCCAGCAAACAGGCAACCCACCAATGCGCCACCGCCGGCGGCGGCGGCGGCGGCAGCAGCAGCAGCAGCCGCTGCGACAGCCATGAAGCCTCCTTCCCCGCAGCAATGGAACCCATACGAGCATGGACCGTAACAGTACTTGTATTAATAGTGTATCCACTGCAGCCAGTAGCACTTGTAAATTGCTTCGACGAGAGACAACGACCTATTTCATTCAGAGTCATTAAACTTCATTAGACACTTTGCTGCCGCCGCCGCCGCCACCGTCGTGACGCATCGCACCGATTAGTTCAACAACTACTAATATTTATTTGTCATCCACCCCCTACCTCACCCAGCCGGTTGGACAGCCTCTTGTCTTTTTTTTTCTTGTAGAAAACTGGGCTAAACATTTGTAGAAACCCGATTAATTTTATTGGCCGTTCGAAGCCGCGCGAGCAACTCCCGCCCACCGACGACTTGGTGCAACCTGGCTCGAGACGCCATCTTCGACAACTGCCACTAAAGAGCCAGTTCCGTCCTCTGTCATCTGAAATCATAGATCAGATCATATCAGTCGATTCCTCTCTGGCGTCGTCCTGTTTGTTTTCCAGCAAAAGCTGCGTGTCAGCTATTCTCGTTTGGCTCGACTGAGTCGATCTCTCCGCCTCAACCGATCCGAGTTTTTGTTCTGTTGTCGCAGTACGGCGCGTTTCCCTACAACAACATTTCGTTACTCTCGGTTCATATGATTATTATTATTATTACTGCTGCTGTTGCTGCTGCTGCTCGGTCAGCGCAATCCACAGCGTTATTTCTCGAATTTCACTGATATTTTCATATTTGCGTATTACTCTCCGATACCTTGCGGCCCGGCCATATGCAATTGATTGTACCCGTCTGGCTTGGCCGTCATCTAACTCGATCATTCTCTTCTTCGTTGTCCCGCCGCTCGCGTATCGTCGTTCCCACCTCGACGGTCGTGGCCGCGCTAAAACACACACACACACACAATCGCGCACGAAGATCTCCGGCGACTCACGAAAGCCGACTCGCTCGACGTGACACTAGTTTTTTTTCTGTGGCTCGTCCACCGGCTCCGTTTTTGACCGTCGCAACGATTGATTCGTCAGCGACGTGGCGTTGCCACGAATGTCGCACGGGATCAAATCGACTTGCCCCACACACACGGGTCGTCTATGGGAAAGATGATAGCAAGAAAAAAAGCGAACGCCACCGCAGCCACCACCCGGTGTTCACACTACGAATCGCTGGCGCGGTGACAAAAGTTACTCGGCACTCCGATTGCTCGACGGCTTGGTGACTTCGACCGTGGCAGGCGGGGTATATTATATATTGCTTTCTTCCGAGTGTTCCTTGCTTACGAGCTGTTTTCGACGTTTCGAGTGTGCAAGATTCGCCACTGCGGATAGCAGAGCCCCCGACGAACGTCGAGGTTCCTCTGTGCTCTACCCCTCCGCGCACCCCCGGTATGCCCCCGGCAGCTCTGCTGATGCACCAGCTGGCGCTATAGCGTATAAGTCGAAGTCTGTCCTCGGAAGCACTGCGCGATGGAAAGGTCCAAGGGGCGCTTATCTTGTAATATCATCGGTGAACTCGGTAGAGGACGGGAGAGGTCTAGCGAGGTCAAGGCTAGCTGGTTTACTTGTAGTATATTGTAGAAGTACGAGGCTGACTGTTTGCTATATGCTATGGGAATCGCTAGGCCGAATAGCTTTGGTTGATTTAGAATCTCTGAGATCAAGATGTCGAGTAGAATGAATTTCTCCCTCTCTCTCTTTCTCTCTGAGTAGACTTATACTCTGAATTTTTGTCTCGTTGCACGCCTGATGATATGATCAACGACGAACGCCCCGGGATCACTTCTCGCATTGCTGTCAGCTATAACAGTAACGCAGACACGCATCGTCGACATCCATTCATTCGTTAGCGCGGTGTAGGCGACAATTTATCGTGCAACATATATGCTAATATGATCTACTGTTCGAGTGATCGCATTCACCATTGATGACGAGATCGTTATTGACGTTTTGTATACAACACTATATATATATATATATATATATATATTGCTCTATATGTTGTGCTAGCGCTCTCATTGTTTTCTAGTCTGTTGCTTCTCATAACTTCCCATCGCTGTTGGGTTCATCGATCTCAACCTCGTTGTTCGCGTCCTCCCAGCCAACTGGCAACGTAGCACACGTATCGTACAACGCGTGGGCATTCGTGTGCACCTCACAAATAAACATCTTCACGCGATTCTACGTCTTCAACGTTGGCGCTGTTCGATACTTTCATCTAAGATACCATTGGGAAAAGGTTATCGCACGACTTAATCACCAGTGCGCTTATGATATGATATCTGGGCGCGACTTCGTTTTTGAAGAGGCGCCATATTGTCAACCCGTTTTCACGAACGGGGTATGCAGTGAACGCGGGCGCGCGCGCGCGCTTTTTTTTCCCACAGCGTGGAAAACACTGCCAACTGTGGGATCTCCAGCGGCGTTGGTGCACGCTTGGCTGTCAATCGCCGCCAGAGCTGTCTCAGTAGCGGCGGCAGCAGCAGCAGCGCTCGTTGAACGGCCCCCGGGTAAGAAGCTCTGACCTTTTGTCACTCCGTCTGCTCCGTGGCAATCACCGAGTTGGCTAGTTGACTCATCATGTTCCGTCATCACAGTATGTCCGGTGCGTACACTAACGTTCGCGTTACCGCTGCCCCCCCCCCCCCCCCCCCGAGGGTGGTGAGGGGCGGCGATCGGCAGAATTAGTCCGGTGATCATAGCGACAACGACGACGAGGACGACAGCAGCAACCACAGCGAATGCGGCAGCAGGGGGTGCAGTGATCTAAATTTGCACCCAATTTGCATTGAATCGTTGTTCACACAGTGCCGATGTCGACATGTGTCTGGCAGTGACTGTGTCTGTGAGTCTATGTGAGTCTATGCGAGAGACGGGGATCAACGGAGACGGGCAGAGGGACTCAGAGAGTTTCCGGTTGCCATTCTGTTTCTATAGTCAGCACAAAACAGCGAAATTTGTTTACTGTGAGCAATTTCTGCCACGAATTTTTATTGGGCTCGATCGGCGCGGGCAGGGTGATGCAGATTGCAGGCAAACGTTTTGCAAGCGCGATCAGAGCTATATTATGACAGAAGTCGACCTATCGAAGGACACGTGGAGTTTAGAAAGCAATAAATAAAATCTGTATAATACATTTAAAATAAAATGTACATACATGTTTGTGCCATTCAACAAAATATGTGTAAACATACATATATCTATATATATATTGAATATATATATTGAATGTATAATAATTCCCGTTTGTCCCACAATTCAAGGTAGACATTCGTTGTCAAATGCATTCATCTCACAACAACTGTTATTGATACTGTCGTTATTGTTGCGAGAGTTTTCACCTGTTGTTGACCATCGGATGCTTATTGAACGCCTTCAGACGAAATAGCACACGAGCTCCGGTGGTCTCTATACTCATTTGCCTCGCTCCTGTGCATGTACCTAGATACACAAAGGTAAAAGGTAAAGGTACATTGGTTTATTAAAGGAGCTGCAATTTTACAATGCTTAAGCTCTCTTATATGTCGTCACACAGCGGGGCTCGAACCCGCCGCCTCTGGCTTCTGATAGCCAGAGACTTAGCCGCCCAAGCCACTGCGCTGACAACATAATACATTATCAATATTCGACCTGTGACTGTTCTGCTGTCACCTGTTCTGGCGTAGGTGTCGGCACCTGCCGGCGTTTTTTTTGTCCGGAAAACCACGATCACTTTACCGTTGTTCACAGTGCACTGCGGGGTAGAATGATCTTTTTCCATTTTTTAGATACCTCCCAGTATGCCAGAGTATGCCAAGTGCTTGAGTTTAACACTGCCTTCCCGCTGGCACCAAGCGAGAGAGAGAGAGAGAGGTCGTTATCTTATCGAGGTTTGACCATGGGTGATTTATGACAATAGTAGCATGATGTCCAGTACACGTTTCGCCGTTTCCACTACGATGGCTGCCGGTACGAGAGTTATACTTCCAAGTGGACAATTATTGGACGAACAGTAGAAAACGTCGGCTGCGTCTATCGGCATCGGACGGATGTAGGAGATCGGTCTCGCCCCTTCTCTTTTCATATGGATGTGGATGGTCAACACTCGTTATGTCTAAATGGTTGTGTCTTGTGATGACCGTGCCGTACGGCCTGATTCGACTCGCGATCTATTGTTGAAAAGATCATGCAACACGCGATCGTTAAAATTTCCCCTGTACCCAGGCCTGACACTATATGCTATTATATTACGTCGAACATCCTGCATGTATATATTATACGCTACATACGTGACAGTTTGCGAGGTACAGGCGGAAGCCACGGCGAGAAACAGCCGAGCGACTGTCAATACAATGATCAAGCAGCAGTACATTGTAGTTGCAGTAGCCGGTGATTGATGCAGCAACCACATCACCGTATCCGTGATGGCCAACCCCTGTGTGACGTGCTTTCAAAGCTCAATCAAATATATAGTTGGCCGGTTGATTGCGGACGATGTCCATCTCACTCTGGATCGGCGTCGTCAACAACAACAGCAACCACAGCAACAACTACAACAACAGCAGCAGCAAAGCGGATTCCACGGCGGGCGAGCTGTGGCACATCTAAACGTCATTGATTCGTCGTCTCGACTCTGCATGCGCTTTGAAAGAGCCCGCGCCGCCAAGCGGGCGGTGTTTTTTTGCGCGGACCGCTTTCCTCTGTCAACAACTCGAGACCCGAAGGCTCAAGCTTATGCGAGAATGCCTGTTTTCTTCTTCCTTTGGTGATTCGGCGACATGAAATGCTCGCCACGACCGCGCCTAACGGCGATCGTCGCCGTGACCAGCCGCTCGATTTGGCTCGCCGTTGGGCTTGCCTCGCCCCGGCCACTGCTGCCCGAGAGGGCCAGCCGCTCCCACGGCTCGAGTGGAGTGGACTCACACCGCCGGCGTCCCAGCGTCCGTTCATCGGGCCGACGGACGGACGCACGCTCGTGAGAGATTGTGGGAGAGATCGTCGCCGCCAGCGGGGTCAAGCGGCTGGTTGTTGTTCTATTGTCAGCGTTGGAGATTGCAGATTGCAGCTTGTTCCTGCAGTGGGGCAAGGCCAACGCAGGGTGCAGGGTCGCGCTGTTGCTGCTGCTGCTGCTGCTGCTGCGACAAACCTGAAGCACCGGCGGCGGCGGCGGCAGGTCGATGAGTCGCGGATCGAGGCCAGCCGGCGTTCCTCCCCCGTGCAGGCTAGCCCTCATCGAGACTATTGAAAGCCAAGAACGGCAGGAGCGGCGGTGCCAACCATCGTCGAGGATGGAATTGGCGGCTGGTCTGGTATTGGCGACATTTGTGGAGAAGCCTGTTGGGAACGTCGTCTGATACGAACATTGAATTACCTACCGACGTAGGATGGGGCCCCGCGGCTGTGAACGGGAAGAAGGAAGCCTATTATAGAAGTGAGGGGATTCGAGCTGAAGATCGCTTCAGGCCCGATCTATTATAAGAAAAATAAAAACCAGGACAGGACAAGAGGGATTGCTGTTTGCTCAAAGCGGCAACAACGAACGCCGACGGACGATGGATTCTGCCACCTTGTATCAACGATTTGAGTTTCGCTCGATCGGCCGGCAGCGATGACGACGAGTTGCCCTCATCACATCGGTGTCAGCTGCTTTGCGCCGCTTCGGGATCGAAAGCATAAAACGAATGAGACACAACCAAAGTGAAAACATGGCGAACTGAGAGATCAGATAATGATCAGTTAATTACTATTAGTAATCGTAATGGTTGTAGAATAGCAGTATTGGTAGCGCGAGCTGTGCTTGTCCATATTCTCACACATGACGCGATAAACTCGTGCAACGAACAGGCCACCCGGTGAATGTTCGACCGTAAATTCAATTTCCTATTAACAGACTGTGCTCAGTTTACATTAGCGGGTAGTAGTCCTGTTTACTACGCTGTAGGCGATAGCCACGCGCTACAATTGTTCTGACAAGAGAACTCAAACAGGAGAAATATAGCTCGCATGGTTATTATTCTAGCTTTCCTCAAGCTTCCTGAGAAGACCACGATCAACATAGCACTCTAGCTACTTCCGTTTGAGTCGGTCAACAATGCGACTAGCTTGTTTCATCCGTTGCGGTTGTCCTTTGATAATGATACAGTTGTTCTCAGCAATTTTTTACGGACATTTGCGTCAGCTCAGGATCTATCAGCAGCATCTATCTGAACGCCTCCCATCCACCATCCCTCTTCAGCTTTGGTCCCGCCTAAGCTTCTTTTTGCATTCGTTTGCCGTTCGTTCTCATCCACAGTGATTGATTATTTACGCGAACATTTCGCCGCCTTAACCAACTGCCAGTGTGCCTATGTTCCGTTAGTTGTCGCTCGCTCAGCAGCGACGACTGGCGAATGCTTGTAGCGTTCGTAGTCAATGATCGATCGCGTACGGTGGTCGAAACATCGTAAACGTTCTATGGTTTGCTTTCTGTCCACTGGTTAGGTGTTTGCCGGCTGACCGCCGTTCGAGCGTCGTGCTTCGGCAGAGTCGTTGACGGTCGGGCAGTATGTAAATTGAATCAAGGGCCAAGTGCAGACACATGCTCAACGGCTGGCCCCGCCAGCTACCGTGCCTTCTTTCAGCTGGGGCAGCCGTTTCTCTTTGGCCTAAGCTCAGGGCGCACTGCGTTGTGCTGGTTCCACTTTCTCTCTGGTTGTCGCGACAAACGCTACTCATGTAGCAGTTAGGCAGAACGTTGGCTCGACGGCCGCCGCTCCAGTCCGCCGACAAAAATATAATTTAATACGACGGAGCTGCGGGGTTGTGTGGAAAGAGAGTGGTGCGCTTCCCCTATACAGGTCCATGTGTTTATACCTTAATCGTCCTTGTAGTGCCGTACACACGTGGTCGGGTGGAGACATTTGCATAGGAGTAGGTGTTCGCCAGAGTCTGCGCGGGCGTCTTATGGCAGAACACCGATGGTTGGAGTACCGCCGTGAAGTTCTTCGATGAGAAATATTTGTAGACTTGAGTGACCAAAGCTAAGTTTGTATAATATATGCATGCAAACGACTCATCGATCTGGTCCGTGTCTGCAGGCTAAAGGATGTTTATATTTCGCTGTGTTGAACACAGCTTCAGGGTTCAGTGTGCTCGCCTTCGTCGTATGTAGAGGCGCTGCAGCAAGAACAGGAGCATTCTAAAGGGCAAATAAGAAATTTTTTTGCCTCTCTGAATTGACATCCATGTCGGTAATGCAGCAGCAGCCTGCACCAGCAGCGAGCTCGTCTGGTCGTTCGAGACGTTAGTCTATTGTTGGCTGTTGGGCAGACAGGCCATCCGCCACTGACACTCGTGCGGTCAGGGGGTTTCCCTTGCAACTTGGATGGTCCCCATTGGGGTTCAGGGTAGCGGTCGGCCTCGTGTTCGGCGTGGCCCCATCATGTTGTGTATGACTCATGAGCGTGTGCTTGCTCGGTATTGGACGCTTTCATCCGTTCATCGGTGTATGCGGACCGTTCGTCTCGCGCGGGCTTCTCACTATGCTGAACATCGCAGCCCAGGTGGACAAATCCAATTATGTTTCGATACAATTTCGCTACCGAGGTGTTTCGTTGTGTTCCGTCGCGTTTCTGATTCGGTTGCCTTGTAGACTAATATAACAATATAACATTTGCGGTTTATTTCCGGAACTGCAATTTTACAATGCTTAAGTTCTCGATTAAAAAATAGGATAAAAGTAAGAGTGTATTATCACCATAACGCAAGAGCGAGTGGAACTCGGCTGCTCGCGTCGCTTCTCTGGACATGCGTCTACCATGAAGTGCATCCTCTGCTTCTGGCGGCCCCAGATCGACGCAGCAGTGATCAGCAGTCGTAGGGGAGGGGCTGCAGCCGCATTTGTTCTATATAATAGCGGCCTCCACCACTAAGGAGCCGGATACGTCTGCCGATATAAGTCTCGTTTTACTGCTGGCTGGCTCCACATCGACGGCAGATCTGAAACGCCAGATCCCCGCGTCTCGGATCTCACCCCACGGCTCAGCCCCCTTCCCCCCGACCCGCGAGAGGGCAGAAGCCGATGAGCCCCGAAGCGGAGAATGGACGGAGGACAGGAGTTCCATTTGGAGTTCCAACTGAGCTCCATTTCGCCGATCTGTCACAATAGCATAAGGCAGCGCTAACGGAAAGAGATGGGTTCGCTTTCCAAGACTGGGACGAACCCACAAAGACGTCCCACAGCAATGGGACCACAACGACGGGAAGGCGCGCACGCACAGAACTGCGCCCCGCTTCGGTTGCCCACCAACGTTCGCTAGTAGTGTTCGCTCTGTAAAGGAGATGCAGAACGTCGGCGGGCCCAGAATCACGAACGGGATTAGATTCGGGATTGCAAAGAACCTCTTAGCAGTCAGCGGGAGCGAGAGAGAGAGAGAGTTGTTGTCGTCGAAGGACTCACGTATGCGGTCGCCTTCGCTGCTGAAACGTCGTTGTAGTTGGTTAAAATAGTGGCAATATAATAGAACAATGGAAACCGAACGGCGGTTGGTCGTTTTCTGCTCGACTGCCAGCCCTCTGCAAGGAGCTATGTTATGTCATATGAGTAACCGTGGAAGGGGAGACGGAGGGTGGGTGTTGGTAAACGGTGCGCTTCGGCGTTTCTTGCATATGCGCATGCAATAGCGTCAGCGGTGCAATATCCATCAATCGAGCTGTGTGACCATTCGGATGGAAACAGAGTCCGAGAGAAAAAAGTATTGAGTACAAACATTAGAATTTTACAGAGAAATATTCAAAAACACCACCTGTGAGCGGCGTCGGTGCCACTTCGAGCTTCAAACTTTGTTATTGATTTATTATACGAGCGTGTCTGGTATAGTGGGGTAGTCTGTCTCGTACCGTGGTCTACTGCCGTCAATTTGTCCCGTTCATGATCCTGCGGTGAGCGTCTTGTACTGCCAGACCAAAAATCTCTGGGGCTGAAACCGCTCTCCTCTCTCGTTCGCGTTGCCCACCAGGTCTGCCACCCGGCGATGATCATACCGCTTGGATAACGTTACTCGTCCAAATTTCCCACACCTGTACGACGCACCGTCGATATAAGCTGGACCTATGGCCACGCATTTAAATCTCCGCTCGACGAGGCACAGAGAGAGAGAGGAATAACGAGAGAGGACAATAGACGGCTCGAGACACCGGGGCAGAGAAACCAGTAAAGTGTTACCAACACGACGAAAATGACTAATGATGCTGGGTCGCCTTTGAATCTCCAGGGGCGGAGCAGCACCACTATTGCCAATGGCTAGCCACCGTGAATTGTATTATAGCACGTTGTGTAACCCGGCGAAACGATCTCTACCAGCAGCGCGCTATTAGGCATTAGTGGTTGTTGTACTAGAATCGCATCGCTGGCTGACTCGCGTGTCGCGAGCAAGACCCTGTCTGATGTCTTTCCAAAACGGGTGACCGCACCGTAGCGTTCCCACCATCAGTGTTCTATCTACCACCCCATATCGTCTCTCCCCCGCCCCCCGAGCAAGCAGGCGTATAGCGCGATTAGAGATTTCTCCTCCTTCACTATCAGTGACGGACGCTACCAGTAGGAAAATCGCTTGATCACGATAGCAGGTCGCTCGCTCGCTCGCTCGCTGACCGACGCTGTTTGTCGCCGTCGAGATTTCTTCATGCAGTCATCATGACCCAGCTACCTTGTCTCGTAATCGTAGTGCTGGATAATCGTTGTAGTATTGAATTAGAACAGAAAGCATCGATCGATAATGGCCACTTGTTCTCGCCGGCGTCTGCCGATGTCTGCACCCTTCTTCGGTGGCAATTGTGTCTAGCCAGTAAACGGTGATCACACCGCGCGAGAGATCAACCGTTAACGCGTGTTCAGCGCTCTCGAATCGATAATGTGGTCTTGTAAGAGACTATCGCACTGCGCCTCGCGCAGTTCGTCCCATAGGGAGTGCCCCTGCGCGAGCGGTGTGTCGTCGATGGGATGATACGATCGCTTTGGGCTTGCTCGCCTGCTCGCGGCTGTATTGGCCGTGGTGGTGGCGGCCTCGACAATTGTTTCGTTGGGTGACTCCGCTTGCTGCCATCCGTCACTTATTCTTTATAGACACACACACACACATATATATACATATATATATGTGTGTGTGTGTCTATACGGAACAAGTGACGGATAGTAGCAAGTGTAGTCTATATGTATATATATATATAATGCTAGATCTGGAATGGAATCAAATTGACTGACGGAATCGCATGAGAACCGCCGGCACATACAGAATGTCGTTAGTTCTCTCGTGGTCCAAGGAAAACGTTGATGGGCTAACTTTGATTAGATTGCCATTTGTTGATCGTCCCGGGAGGATATGAACGTAATCGAAAATGATGTCGAGGAACGGCAATACATAGAGAGAGAGAGAGAGAGAGGCCTGGAGATGAGTTGTGATGGGTCAGCCCAGCGGGTTGAGCTGCTGCTGTGTCTGTCCATTGAAATGATGAATGTCCAATGCCGGAATAATGGAGAATGCAGATGGATGGATTTGCGTGGCGATGAATTTGGCGGCTAAAATGAATCAAGCCAATGAATAGTTCGTGTACAACATACGGATGTGGAATAGTTCGCCGGAGTGGCCCACGCAGGATGAAATGACATTCACGCCATTATAGATCTGGAACAGAGAACGGGCAAGCGCATGTTAACATGTTAAGATTTGCTGGACACTCGTACGCGAGTGCGTGCGTGTGTGTGTGTTTGTGTTCTGGATGTGGGGGTGCTATTATATATTCCATGGGCATGGGCCAATCTTGTCTCGCTTGCTAATTTTATAAGGATGCCTCGACCACAAGGTCATTGGTTAGTTCGGCCAGTATTGCGACCAAATACTACTAACAGCAATAACAACAATAGATGTAGCAGTGGGGGCAGCAACAGCAGCGCCAGCACCGATCACTCATCAGCTGTGACAAGCTCTACAAATATGATAGGGATTACCGAGAGTAAAACGGACGCTCACAAAGATCATTGCCAACTTATGGTAAATGCTTGACCAACGGCAGCGCGCAGCGTATTTTCTTTCTTCGGGAGATGAGGTATGTAGCCAGGAAAAGAAGCACTTGGCCAAGCCGCCTAGTGCACTGCCTTCTGCGGGCTGCTATTGTAGATCGCCCTGCGCGTTGATGTATAAACACATCCGATCCATCAGTCGTCAGCAGATCTCAGGTGTCGCTCGAGCGATATATTAAAGGCGTCGCCTCTTCGGCGTTCAGTCTGCGCTGCTTCAGGGCGGACGGTTTGGCCGAGGAGGATTCAACCTTCCTCCCGCTATCCTGCGCTGTCTACCATGCAGTCCTGCACTGTGCAGGACAGTGCTGGGCATTGTAGGGCAGTTGTACACTAGCAGGATCTCACATGCTAGCTGAGTCTAGTAGTCTCTCTCTCTCTCTCTCCCCCTGTCTCTCTGCTGTGCACTGGCCGGTCCCAGGCATAGCCGTACGCGGCCACTTTGTAGATGGTGCACGGGAAGAGCTGTTTACGTACTACACGGTGAGCGCTTCTGAGCCAGAAAAACAGACGCATCAGCGTAAGGTAGAGTTCTACGAAGAAGTAGCAGCAGCAGCAGCAGTGGCCGCAGCGAAATGAGAACAAATTCGCCAGAGGGTCCGTTCCTTTCTCATGTAGAATCGTTAGTAGTGATCGCGGCGGTGGCGGCGGCCGGGTCTCGTAATCGTCTCGAACACGAGCGTCTTCTCCCCGTTCTTCCACGGAAGCGCTTTCTCGATCGGTCCGGCAACTTGTTAGCGCGGTAATATATATATATATATATTGTCGGTTGATACTGTCGTCGTTGGCGAGGTTCACTGCCGCTGCGGGCGCCGCCGTTGTGTTCGCCCGCGACGAGATAGATGTTGACAGCGGTAGGGTTGTGGGTTAGCTTTTAGAACTCCATTCCTCTTCGGGATGCGACGTCGGCCGAGGGAGAAGCTTCTTATTTTGCCACCTGATCGGGTTGGTGTGGAACGGTTGTCGTTGAGGTGCTCTGTCACTCGATGTGCTGGTGGCGCACGCGAGTTGGCAGCGGTAAGTGCTCGCTGCTGTGTTATTCCTAGGCAGTGGCGACAGCGGCCTGCCTTCTTTCAAGGTGTCTTCTCGAAGAAGATAACGACAACACATAAGAGAGAGAGATGTCGACGATGGCGGCTCCTGTAGACTCAGAATAACTCGTCGCTTTGTGATATATATATATATATATATATATATATATATATACGAGACAGATAACTCTGGTTCATTGTCGCAGGAATTGATTATGGACGACGAAACATAGTGTCTACCGCCACCTCTTGATAGATTACGTCGATCGAAGCGGCCCCACCGGGGAAAGGCTGAGAAGAAATGCCGCTTCCGTTCGTGTCCTGCTTCCTGCATTATAGCACTCGCTATTTAATATAGATATCATGGTGTGAAATCGTTGTGCTAAGATTTCCAAGTTAGGAAAGATTCTCGATTGAGGGTGCTTACAGGTGTGTTACATGATGGTAGATATTTGTTCGCAAGTTGCCGGCTGAAGCATCTCTGCTGTGGTGCCTGCATTGTGTGGGATTCGGCTTTTGTTATCCTGCTCAACGAGCAGTCGATGAAGCACAGGCTCGCTCGCCTACCGCAGAATGAGCATCAACGGATTGTGGCACGTTTGAGATGTCTACACGTAGTAATGGCAACTCAAACACCTACCCGCTTGGCGCAACCTGAGCCCCGCCAGCGGCTCGACGGCTTAAATCTGTACGCACTGTATCGTGTGTGTGTGTGTGTGGGTGTCAGTTACAGCCGTCATGCGTTTCGTATTCATGAATCGCTGGTCAGCTGTTGCTATTATTTATGATTTGATATCGAAGGAACACTTACTCGATACAGTGGTCAGAAATGCAATACGTACAGATTACATTCACTCAATCGTTTCGAATACTGTATGTGTATTAGCCGGTCACGATAAGAATATATATTTATGTATATATATATATATATATATATGTGTGTGTATAATAATATACACGATCAAAAATTGGTCTCTGCGTCCAGTAAGAAATACATAATTAAGGGATAACTGCTCCCTGCATAAACCCTATGTGACCATTACTTCGCCCGCAACAACTAATTGATAATAACTATACTTCTGTATTATGAACATCGTATAATGATCATTAATATCTCAACGACATGCCCTAATTAATATATATATATAAGCCCCGCACATTCACACACGCACACGTTGTCACTCTGTGTGTCCAGTCTAATTAACCACTATCCGCATAAGGCAAGCTAAACGTATCCCATGATGTCATGAAAAAACCTATATTACAGCTTACCTATGAGTGGGTTTATCACACTTCACTGTGGATACACTCCCGCAAAGAGACTTGTTGTCTATGTGCTCGCATACGTAGATCTCCTCCTGTTGGCTAGTGCTGTTGTTGTTGTTGCCCTAATTTTAGCGCGGTTGGCCTGCGTCAACAGCTCGCCACTGTCGTGATCGGGCACAGGGTAAACACACGCCGCTCTCGTACTGTAGACAAACGTCGACTGCCTCGATTTGTTGACGTCGAGTGGCTGGTTCGCGTCTGTACGTATCGCACACGGCAAATGCTGACTGAGGCGTCTCAATTGTATACTACACAATTGGCCTGGCATTCATGCGCCGGTTCTCGGTTCGCGCTTGTGACTTGCTATTTCGCATCGGCCTGAATAACATGCTAGATAAGTCAATTACAAATTATCATTATTATTATTATTCGTCTTCGTCTTCTTCTTATTATTATTATTAAGATTCGCTTGCGACTTCTCCACCTTGGGCCAAAATAGAAATTAAGTCGCTATGCAAATTAGTTGCCAAGTCGTCAGTCGGCAAAGCGGCCAAGGGGAGACCCACAGACGCTAGTTTAATAGAGCAGTGTACGGTCCATTGACATGTTCTCGCCGTAGTCGCGTAGTGTGTTCTCCGGCGAACAGCGACACAGCGGTCGAACGCGCAGCCAGGCTGCGGGCAGACTTCGCCGTTGGACGGATGACGTTCGAATCCAGCTATGAAGAACAAAAGGCACGATGGCATAATTCGCCCTATGCCATAATGCTACATATCCGCGGCCGGCCACTCAACGAAGCGCCGAAGCTCAACTGAAAACCACAGCAAGAAGGAAACGTCCACTTAGAGATGATGTGGCCATTTAATCATTATCTCACTCATAATTCGGCATAGCAGGCCCCACCGCGGCAGGCTTACGCGATGTCGACGGCGCATCGCGATTCACGAGGAACGACACCGCGCTTGTATATTTCTCGTTGACGGCTTCGTGTCTTGCTGTGTGCTCTATCCTGTACCGGTATATATGGATTGTTCGCATTCTCCAGGTCTCAAATAGAACTATTTCTGTTTTTGCTTGTACCGAAATGAAACAGCTCTATCTTGAATCGCTCACTCACTACACCCGAGAATGGAATCACAATCGAACGCGGCTCGATCTCGATGTTCGAATCGAAGCGGCGGTGGACACTATGGTGGATCATGGGCCGTCCGCGCCGTTCTCGTCCACTTTCGCGCACGGGAAATATACAACGTCGCAATTTGTTATACGCGATGTATACTTGTTTTTATAGGATAATCTAACGAGCAGCGAAAAACTGAAAGGAGATATAATGGCACAGATACATCTCGATGAGAGGCCATTAAGGGAAATTTACTGAGGGGTATGTTCATCAAATGAGTACGGGCCCAATGACTACTAATTCCGCCATGCGATGGTGCAAAATAGCAAATGGCGGTACGATTTAACCGCGGATGCATCATCCATTCAGCAAAATAGCAACCTCTCGAAAATGAGATTGTTTTGAAGAATAACAGCTCGAGTTGAATTTGCTTGGACGCCCTGCCGCTAAAAATGCTCGTGCTGATAGCGACTTGGAGACCGTTTCGAGAACTTTGAGAGATTGTAGCCCGTTCACCCAGTTGTGTGTCCCTATGAGTGCATGCTTTATAACACGTGGACGATTACGGGCGCAGTGTCGTGCAAAAGCGGAAGGTGATCTCGTTACGGAACTAAGCCCGGAACGAGAGCGGGCTTTCGAGCATTTATCCATGATATTATAATATAACGCACATGATACGAATATCGACTCGGCGTCAAGCGTGCTACAATAATCGTCAATAGGAGTGTACTTCCTCGATTCTGCTATCGCAACTCACGCCGTGCAATGAAAGCTGTTGCACAGCATGCAATCACCATTCACAAGGCATGGACCCGAGACGCGGCGACGCTACGGTTGTGTGATTCGCTGTTCAAAAAAACGAGTGGCACTCAAAGTCAGACCATGCTTACGTGCCACTTCCCGTTCCCTTTTCATCTGCTGATTATTGCATGTGGTTCTTCGCGTAGATGTCACCTGCTACTGGTTTTCTTTCTTCGATTATAGCACACAGACATCATTCGGCTTTCACAGATTGACGTAAGGATTGATCATCACACTCCTGCTCTATGACTGCCGACTCGAAGGTCAGCGTCGATTCGAGGAGTGTCTCTCGCTCTCTCTAAGCTCCGCCAGAGTCGTAATTTCTAGTTTCATTATTTTTCTTTCGATCCTCCGAACATCGCTGGGCGCGTCGACGAAACCAAAATCCTAATCATCTCCTATGAATATGCGTATTCTCGCGATGACGATAATCACGGCCAATACTGTCACATCAGCGCGCTACCGAGATGACAGATCTGAGATAGGCTCTCTCTGTCTCTCTCTCGAATGGAATGAATGCTAGCCTTCCACAGCAGCCACTTCCAAATCCGACTACGCGGGCCGACGCAGCCTTGTGATGTTTCGTGCGCAATACGATAGTTCATTTGGCCGGGACATCATTGTCAAGTCTGCGGCGACAGGCGACCAGCCAGTGTCCCAGTTGACCGTCTCGTGTCCTTGTCAGGCGCGCAGCGCTCAGTTGGTCAGCCGGTGAGGGCCGGCTCAATCAATGGCACAAAGATATCGAGTTTGTCGATCCCCTGTTTCGTCCACGTAACGAACAGGAACGAATTGCTTGGCCCGCATACGAATCCGCCACTTACCTTTTCATTCGGCTCTGTCGCTCTCTCTCTCAAGTATATTACATAATATTGTTAATATTACCATAGCTCGTATATATTATTCATAATAATAATCATAATCATAATAATAAGAATGATTATTGTTCCCAGGTTGACGTCCTGTGCGAGCTTGTATCTCCTCGCGTGTGTTCGTCTAGAAATTCCTATGTGGTTGCCTGTGTGTTACCATCTATGTCTCTATGTTTGTGTGTGTTTCTTGGTGCCAGTGAACGGGCGCTATCCGGAACTCTGTTCAATCTCGCAGCGGCGCCGACAACATTGGCGCCTGTTTTTCTGTTCTGTTGTTATACGTAAATACGTACGTATTCGACTTCTGAGTGCGAAACACAATTTTCGTGCTGCTGCTGCTGTTTGTACTGCGTCTGTTGCTTTGTCGGGCGAACTTCTGCGGCTGCTGCTGCTGCTGGTTCGTTCCTGTTGTTATTGTTGGGCAACAAACCGGCTATGGTCAGTCCGTCTGGTAGTATTACTACTGCCAAGGGCTCAAGATATGCAGTATCACGATAATTATTGTTATGATTATTACCATGTTCTTTATTATAACAGAACATTTTGTGCGCACTGTGGAGCAGCTCAGTAGCGGCGGGTAATAAGAGCAAAGGTAAGGAAATATACAACATATACAAATATATATATATATATATATATATATATATATATACATGAGAGACCAATGGTGATTTCGAATAATCATGAAATTGGTGTAGAAAGTCACTTATATATATATATATATAAGTGATATAGAAGAGGGGGGCACAATGTGAGGATCAATAACGAATATGATATGAGAAAGTGAGCAGACAGGCAGCAGCCTACGGGCCGCTTTCGTTTCGATGATTTTCGACGACCAGGCCGGACCAGGTCATGGACCAGGATCAAGTTCAGGACCGCGAGGTTCTGTTGCAGTCGGCCTTCCAAGCCAAACACTGTTCGCAACGCCGAGGTGCGTCATTAGGTGCAGCGGAGCGTGGCCCTTGAAACAACATCTGACTCTGCCTGCGTCACCAGCTTCCGGACGGGTGGGAGTGTCGCCATTTACGGAGACCCGGATCTGCTCCGCAGACATTTTTAGACGCTTTTTACGTGAGCGCAAGCTAGGTGTGGGCGGTGGCGGCGGTGAAGCCCGAACAGCGGGTTAAATGCTAAAGTGGAACTGATGTTGCTTGCTTATAGAGGTTCAAAATACGATGTTCTCGGTGGATATTCATCTCCTCTCAAAGGTTCGCCCACGAGCAAAATGTCGCTCATCGCGAAAATGCTGCAGCGATTGAGAAGACAATATTGTCGTCCCACCTTCACCAGACCGTTAGATTTCGAAATCGTGTGTCGACAGAGCGTTCGAGTAGGAACTGTTCGCGTTCGTTGATTGTAAGCCCGACCCAGACTGATTGTGGACCCTTGGATGAGGCACTCGCATTTGATAGCTCATCCATTCGACGGATTGTCCTGCCGAACGAAGGCGGCAGAACACACACACACACATAGACAAACGAACAAACTCGACTACGGGCGTGAGATACGCGTTCACCACTCAATATCCATATCATTGTGTGATTGTTCATTACCTCGTGACAGTATGCGACACACAACGCGCTCAAGCAGCGAGGATTCTTCGAGCAGAACCAGCGAGATCGCGACTGATGGACGATAATCACTTCACATCGGCAATTTGTTCCGGAACTGACCGCAGATAAAATCGTCATTTCCACGTCGACAGCGCACCGTTATAAATACGGAACAACAAACCTCAATGATTTCGACGATGGCGACCACGTCAATACGCGCTCAATCAATAGCGCTTCCAGTTGTCGCCTCTGTGCAAAATGTGGCCGAATTAACAAACGCATTTACAACACGCTGCGACCTGCTCCACGCATCGTCGTTCTCGTTGCCATAGGAGGACATGTATTAAAACGGCAACATTCGACATTACCCGGAGCGTTCGAAAGATCAGCTTGTTTGTTCTGCACACGGCAGTGACGTCCGTCCGGCGACACGAGTACGTTGTGTACGCAGGCACGCCACCGGTGAACTTCGCCAAGCAATGACAATCAGTAGTTGGATGAACCCGTAGCTACAGCTTCGTAGTGAAGCTAGCTAAGTATTATATTATAGTAGTGCTCGAAAAATTGTGCATCATTATTATTATATTATTATTATTGTTATCATTACTTGTAATTCCCGTCGTTGTAATCCGCTATAATTTCAGTAGCACCATCAAAATTCCATTGTCTCGTTCCCAATCGGCAATGCATTGCTGAGCAAATTTCTCTGCGGGTTCGTTGTTACAGAAAGCTTAAGGGCGGATAGGGAGAGGCGGGGGGGGGGTCAGCCCACGCAGATTCATCTTGTCATCCTCAAACCTGTTGGCTCCGTTTGTCGCCAGTTCACTGTCCGTATTTGCCCGTGCCGCCATCGCCGGGGGCAGGCTGCTTTCGGCGTCAAACACTTCCTCGTTTTCCGGCGGCTGCTGTCGCGTCGAGGATGGACGTTTACTGTGAGCTTCCGAGCGACATCGCCGCACCGATACACGAATACATGGTGCTGATGGCGGCGCTGCCGCAGTTGGTGCCGTCGAACGCGCCAGACCTGTGTTGCGAGTCTGTCCAGATATAGCGCCCCACGCCGGGATCGTTCTGGCGTCATCGATCAGCCAACACCGAGCAGCATAACCCATTATCATATTATAGCAAAGTTTCTAGATGCCGACGTAGCTTCTGTGCGGACCGAGCCAACACCTCCTCTTGCGGCGGTAACCACCGCATCGATTCGATCTGGATATTTGGCCCTACATGCGCGATGTCGGCGGCTGTCATGCCGTCTTACCACACGCTGTGGCAAAGAGACCCGCTATCGCGCGCCGCGTAAGCTCGATAACGTATTCTACCGTAGATATTATATATATATATATATATATATATTGGTGGAGATACTGCCCAACAGCAGCAGCAGCGAGGGAAACGCTGCACGAACGTCGGTATCAGCATCTCTCACCCTGCGTCCGCTACCTCCCTGCGATGCTCGCTGCGGTCATGATGAACGCGTCGGGTGGGATCGCTCATATCGTCATCTTTTTCCCGCTCCTTCTTGTTCAGCTTCGCGGCTTCAGAGGGCCCGCGGAATCAGCAGTCATCTGTTGATGAGCCGGCCCATCTGAGATACATTCATTCGCGTAGAATTCCACGCGGCGTCGAACAGCGAGGCAGGGCGTAGTATAGGCGCTAACAACGAGGCAAGACAAGGCGGCTTCAGCGGCACCAGCAGCAACAGCAACAGCAACTACTGTAGCCAGCCGGCAACGTGGTCTTGATTCTTTGATGGTGTCCCGATGATGTCAATGCCGATGTCTGTCCGCATCCTCCCTCGTTGCGCTATGGAGGTATTTGCTGGCGTTTGCTGGATCGACCGCGCGAGCGGCGGGCGGATCGCGCGGTCTTCTGGTTCGCCCGTTGCAGTTCGATTCTCGCAGTCGACGTAGACGAGCTACGGACGGAGCTTCCTGTCGCGTTCAGGAACCTGCAGTGCGAGAGGGGACCACGATTGAGACCCGTCGTCGCTAAATTCCCCGTAGCTTTGTGCTCGGAATGAAGATGCAGTCCGCAACTCGCTGGTGCGTGGAGTCGCCGGAGTCGTTCACTGACGCGGCAGAATTGACATGATGCTCTTATTCATATAGTGCATCTGTGGCTGCGCGAGCAAGTTGCAAGGCGGCATCACGGCAAGGCTAGCGTTTGCTGTAACTGGCACACCGGAGGGCCGGGGCTGCTGGCATCTGTTGCGTCTCAGAGGAGCCGAGCCGCAGCGCGGACGAGGTGCCACATCAGAGAGAGAGGTAGAGAGGGACGTGTCAAAAGGACACGGTCGGTGAACGCAACGATGGTGACTGACTGACACTGGATTGGGGATGAACAATTGAGATAAGAGTCAGAACAGCAGTAGACGGTGCTGCGAGTTGAAGAGTTGTAACTACAGAAGAAGAGAACTGATTTGAGAGAAAAAACGGAAGAAACAAAAAAAAACAGAAAAAACTAAGCGCACCCGTTTTGGTTGGCTCCGCTGCTGGTGCCGCTGATTACGCGCTACATTGCGGCGAGCTCGGAAATCATTCGGGGGCGAGCAGCGCGCGATTACGGGAGGGACTTTTCGTTGGATTCAAGCGAGATTGTCTCGACGATTTACTCTGCTGATGTTTGCGTTTGTCTTCACATCGTGCGTCGTACAAATGCAATCGCATTGTACCCAATGGGATTCCTGATCGATTTTTTTTTCGAAAATTAACATAATATCTCATAACACCGATATTATTATATTATGAGTCATGCGGAGCCCCGGCGGTGACGACTTCGTTAAAAACGGAGACCTTAACAAAAAAAAAGAGCACGTCTATGGAAATTAAATTTCAATGAGGTAGAAAAGATCTAACCGCTCGTATTATTCATTCGTATCATTCAATTTATGCGCGATATTCATACCCCGTCCACAAATCAATAGATTATATACGAAATCGACAGACGACATTCGTCGCCCGGCCACTCATGATCTTGGCCTTTTGCGCGCGATAAATCGTTCAATCCACTCGTCTTCCCGATAACTGCACGGGCTCAGCTAGTAACAAAGACGAACATGTCAGTTGCATCGTATAAACAAGTGGTGAATTATGAGGCGACATGGGAAAACGCCACCTACAGGTCGACAGAGCTCTAGTCCACTTACAACGTGGTGCAGTCCGATAACGAGAATACGAGCGGCGTGATTTGGACCCAGGGACGGCAGACTACGACGGCGTCAACAACAATGACGAAGCAGAAAATGAGACGACGAGCTCTTCTGCGCAACTCTTTCAAGTTCTGGCCGAACCTGATATCATCGTATCGTTGGCTCTTCGTATCGTTTGCGTTCTCCGCTTGCCTAAACCCTCTCGATTTGGTAGCATCAACGCTCTGCCCGTTGCTAATCCAGCCGATGACAACTGTGCTCCGTGTCGCATGTCAACGCGAGCATGCGACATCTCCCACTGATCGGCAAACTTGCTACGGTCATAGTTTGAACTTGAAATCGGGGATGCGGCAGGGAATCAGCAGCCGCCGCACCACCATGAAATTCGCCGATCGCTTTCCTTCCAGAAGAGAATTCGCTGCTGTCCACTTCATCGTTCCGCCACCGTAGGCTCGAGAGGAGCACAGCAAAATCAAATTGCTGCCAAAAGCTCTACTGAAACCGTAGCTGCTGTAGCCGCTGCGCTTGCGACGACCATTCTCGTCACCGTCATCACCGCTTGCGGTTTGTTTCACCTGCCAACGGCAAATGAGCTCCACTAATGAACGGGAACAGTTGTACGTTCATGTTCTTCATTTCGTACTCACGCGATTGCAGCTGCCTATTCCATCGTCGGTTCTGTTGATTAGTATTTGTAGTCGGCGGAAGATCCCCCCAGCCCTCAGCGCGCGCGGCCGCTAAATCCACCAAATTTGGTCGGCCGTTGAGCTGATCGGACGATCAGAGCGATCAAAGATCAACGAAAATAGATGCGCCTGACCTGGTCTTTACGATTCGGTCATGTTTATGATATGTGCAGTACACTACAGCTATCAATTGCAAATCTCTCACTCTCTCTCTCTGCTTCTTGCATTCTCTAGATGCATTGAAAGGTGTGACATCCCGCTGGCCATAGCAGATATAATATATCCATAATCAAAATTGCTATCGGATTTTGTATGTATCTTCACAAAGTTCACTTGGCTCATTGGCAATCAGCCAACGATCGGACACCATGATGGTATTCAACTATTGCTAATACTATTGCTACCACTGACTTCCGATTCGGTCACGGGCAATGCGTAGTAGTCCAACCGTGACCTGATGGTTAGTTGGGATCGGTCGGGTTAAGATGCGAGTTTCTTGGGCGGTGTTTCCGCCCCTAGCAACTGGGCGAAATGAGTGAAACGTCGGCGACATCAACAGCCTTTTTTGGCCTTACGCCTGCCCTGAAGTGTGTCGAATAGGCCGAGACTTTGGCGCCGATCCAAACGTGTGTCCGAATGCAGAAATGAGCCTTGATGTTCAAGGTCGACGAGGGGATTTGACTACATGCATAGGACTACCACCTTCTCTAACTTTCTTTGAAGTAGGGGATAGCTTCATTTTTACGCTCCATTCGGGTGGGCATCTACTCGCGAGCAGCGTACATCTATAGCAAGATTGTCTGAAGGTAGTCGAGTACGAGTACTTGAAATCCCGGTTAGTCCTATCCAGCATTCGTATGTCGACTACACGTACCCCGCAGTGGTAACATGCTTCGTTAAGAACAGGAAGAGGGAGAAATCTATGACTCAAAGCAACGAGCAACAGCTGTACGGTGTGATTATACCGAAACGCTCTCGAAAATCTAGATGAATATATGCGATTGTCTCCACTACGTTGTGAATCCAACGAATGATCAAGTAATCAAACATGCATATGTTTCAACCCGATTCAAATATTCCTCTATTGGGCAAAAGAGGTGGATTTATATAATATATATATATATATATATATTGCAAAAATGAACATGTAGACGCGCGTTTGAGATTATCAATTCGTCAGTGCTACACAAAATCCACACGGGCACCTGAGCCCTAAGCCGGCCTACGTTCAGGAACTGCACTCACTAGATAATAACATTCATCTAACCCCGCGACTCGCGCTCGTGTCCAACCAGTCAGTGTCAGCGCGGAGAGATCGTCACGGATACTCGATATCCGCTCAGTGCTAACTTTTCCCCGCTAACGAAAAGCACCGCAAACAAAATCGTCGGAAAGATGCCACCCATCACTCGTCCATCTGCTGACCTGCTCGAAACGCAACCTTAACGGCCAATGTAGGCAGCAAAACGGCAAGAAAAAAACGCGGCTGAACGCCATGCGCGTATCCGAAGGCGCCGCGCCAAGCAGCACGCTGTCTCTATGGGTGGCCCACCGACATATGCCTGAGCTGACCGAGCAGTGGACGGAGCCAAACAGATCGGCGGGCGTAGCGAGGAAGGCTGCCCCGAGCGCCGCTGCTGAATTCGCTGTTGTTGTTGCGGTTGTTTTCGCCGTCATCGTCGCCATCCACCAGCGGTAACAGCAGCAGCAGCAGTAATGTTACGATATCTGGGACCCTATCTCCACTGCGGTCGTTGCGCCGAGGACGCGGTGCCATTGCTAATGGCGGCTGGGCGAGGCGGGCGATGACGAGGAGACAAACGGGATAGCTCGACGTATTCGCGCGATCTGTCCAGGTCGGCTGGACAAAGATCGATCGAGCGACCTGGGACGAGCAACCTGGCAGAAGGAAGGTGTACCCGCAGCGGCCTCGTGCTGGCCGCTGCGGGTACACCTCCCCAACGTCAACTGCACGAGCCAAACAGGGAACTGATTACTGAGGCGTTCTAATGATTCGCCGTTGACCGTTAGTGGACTGTAAAATGTTCGCGAATATGTCCGAGGCAGTATTTGACCGCATAGACATCGTTCGAGGCTTACAGTTCGTCGTTGTTACCTCGTTATAAATAGCTATTTCGATCGACAGGAGCTGATTTGACGGGTAAGATGGGCAACGCACAATATCATAGGAAAATGGCAGCCGATGCAACTGTTCCACTGTTCCACTCTTCCATTCGTTCTTTACGTGATTACCCTCGATATGCCCGTTCAGTGATTCGACATCGACTGCAGAGAGTGTCCTGTACACGGCAGTCTTGGCCAAGCCGCTTCCCACACGCGAGATAACGCTGACTGTGACATCTCCAGATCCTACATCAATCATAGCGGGTTAAAGTCTGTAATCGCATCACCCATTTCGCGGGACGACACAGACGCAGCAACGCCGCACAAAACATTACAATATAAGCCCGGCATAGAAACAAGCTTTGAGGTGTGAAACAGGCCTTGCATAGAAGTCCTCTCATGAAAGTGATGGAATACCGTGAATATTCAGCATCTATCTTCTGTTATATTACCTACGCAATCGGTCTGGATGTGTATGTGAGTGTGTGTCTAGGCAGTAATAGATGCGTAGGTGAAACAACAGGGACTCACAACACGCTCTCGTATTGAGACCACTGTCATTTGACTAAGATTCGTGGATAGTCGATGCCAGCACAGTTGTCACGGTGACCAGCGAGCCAAGAAGTCGAAACTGATTAAAAGGAAATACTGCAGGCCAACCTAAACGAAGATATCGTTCATTCCGTCAGAGGGGGAGAGTACACTGCCTCAACACGGCAAAGAGTACGACGCAGCTGTCCGGTCCACTGCGTCCGGTGTAGTTAATGCATTGACTTGTCGGGTCCGCAAGGTTGTCGTGTAGACGCGCGCCACTCCCTGCCGTCGATCCCGCTTGCCCAGGAGCTATCTACATATCTATCTACACATCGATCTGTATATATATATATATATATGTATCTACCTATATATCTACATACCTGTCTATGTATCTATCTACATATATGACACTTCTCCCCGATCTAATATTTCTTGTGGACACCGCTCGCTAGACGGTCACCACACCAATTGAATTGGACGAAGCTAAGCAACGAATCGCTGCAAGAGTCAATGTCACTGTCTCCACAGATTCAATATAACAAACCGCAGGGACGAGTTGTCGCCAACAGTTGGCATTGATCCGTTCAGGCGTCGAGCGAGCGCCTCACTGTCTGTTGGCCAGAGGCATGGCGTGTCTGTTGGTCGGAAGTTCGCCTCGGCCAACGTTGTTGCCTTGTCCATACGCTGATTTGCGCAGACGACAGCATGCCGGGTTATTTTCTTTTATGGCCAGAGAGACAGCAGCAGCAGCGACGTCGGCGGCGGCGGTTGCGCTATGCAAACTCGGCAAGGCGTTTAACAATGGGGAGAAAGAATCGTCTCTCTCCCTGCTCTTTGCTTTGTCAGTGGCTCAAACGTCGACCGCACACAGCTGTAACGCGTATTGGATTGTAGCTGCATTATAGTAGGAGCATCTACATATCTGCGGAGCTCTGAAGAAACGGTGAAATGAGAGTCGACATTGGACGGGACCGTCCGAGTTGACGCTCGCACAATTCAGCATTCAGATCTCTCTCTCTGTCTTCGATGCTGTCGCTGCTGCTGCTATTTCGTAGGGGACTGCTAGATCATGGAGTTTCATATTAACGGACGTCCATGTAGTCGGTCAGGCGGAGAAGCAATTGGGATCACTACGCGCTGGGCTGTTCTGTCGATAGTGTGACGAGGCGATAAGCGTTTTCATCTCGTCCCGGCGTGGTTCGTCTTGCGAACGCCAAAAAGAACGTCTCTTGTCCGTAGGGACGGGCCGAGTCGTCCGGAGGCTCTAGCGGAGTTGGTCGCGAGCTCCAGCCAGCTTTGCTATTCCTGTATCGCGTTCTTCCTGTGGAAGACGTGTACATATCACTATGCCATCGGCCGGTAGCTAATGTCCGCTCATCGACGATGCCTTGGTCACCGTACTCGCAATAGACGGCAGACGCGTGCCACGGGCGTTACTGAAAAGGAGAACAGCTTTCTCACTTCTTACCCCACAAGTGTCTATGGTAACTCGCATATGCTCGTGCGTGAGTACGGCGTACGCAGCGGTACTAGAGAGATCGTAACCACAAGTGGGGGGGGGGTAGTTAGCGCACCTCATATAGTTGATGGGGGCGGCCCATTCATATAATGAATGGGAACAAAACCAACACAGAGATCAAGACGGGCAGAGATAGTGATTCTTTAGCCATTACAATCATGCAAGGGGAAACTCGATTCCCCGGGCCTCCCGACTCCGGCACTCCGACGACGACGCATTGACGTATCACCAATACGCATTGGGCACAATCATTCGGTGCGAAATTTCGTAGCCCATTAGTCACTGGCTCGTCACACCTGCCCGCCGACACGTTCGCATCGGTCAGTCAACGATTGCTGTCACGGTGTCGATACACGATTTGATCAACTGGACCCCAGAGGCAGGCGCGCTGACCTGTGAACAAGGGCTGATCTGTGGCAACAGCGAGCGGCACCCATCACCAGCAGCCACCAACTAATACGGTGCTAAGCGTCGAATAGCACTAGTACATGGATGCTGTTTCACGTTACGCCGTATGCATGACAATGTCGATCACGGTTGGCCGCAAGCAGGGCGTACCTCCGTTTAGGAGCAGATGAATCGGTCAACTGCGTCTGCGACCCGGTCTCGCCAGCGGTCCCCGAGAGACAGTGCAGCGCGCTGCGCGCGGTGGTAAATGGGGGCGGACGGGGCCCCTGCTGGGGAGGGTTAGACATCGGGAGTGAGTCGGTGTGTCATACAGATACATGTTGACAGGTACATGTACAGATCATTTAGAATCTACCTCTATGGTGAATCGAACAGGCTGCGCAGATAGTTACACGAGTCCTTTCGTAAAGCATTTCGTAATGATAACTTAATATAACAATAATGACAATCATAGCTATGAAAGCTTTATCGGATGTTAATTTACGTTTTGGCTGTTATCTATTAGTATTATTATTATTAGATTTAGGCATTGTAAACAGCGCGGGAAACTAAGACTTAAAATTATATCCGCATTTATAATTAGATAGTAGTTTTGTCATGAGTATATGTGGCTAGGCTTTACAAAATAGCCAAATAAAACGCAAGTCAACTCCAGTCAAGCATGCTCGTTTGAAAAGTGCTCTTCAAAAATATGTTGATCGTCAAAAGGATCACTTATTACCCCATAGAGTTGCTTATTATTCTATTTCGCGATTGATATCGTAACGTTTCGCTGAAACACTTCACGCCATTGGATAATTGTTTTTTTTTTTAGAACTTTCACATTAATATTCTGTAATTCAAATTTAATCATTTTCTATGCATCCTTCGAATAATATACCGCATACACACACGCACACATTTATGACGTTACCACTGCGACCCATACTCCGATCGAACTGCTCAGATCCGACGTATATTTGTCACTGTAAGCATGCCCCTACTCAGACGGCACAGATCGTCTCATCCCCGTGTGGGTTGTCGCAGTATACCGCCGGACTGATACATCATCACATGGCTTGTGTGAACGCCACGTCTTTGTGTTCATCTGTCTGTGTCGGACGACAAGAAGCCTATGTGGAGATACATCTCTTTTCACCTGTCTGTTGCAATCAGATTCAGCATTTTCTTGAAAAATTCGCTCACGGTGCAGGGCGGGCGCCCCGTACCACCGCAAGCAACAACAGCATTATGTCGATTGTCTCTCTCTCTCTCTCGTTCTCTCCATCCCATGTCCCTCCGATCAGATCGTCTCCGCCCAGACAAAGGTTCCGGCGCGCACGAAGAACGGAAGAGCCACCTGCCGAATGAAAAAAAAAATCCGAGGAAACCAGCGACATCGGGGACTTCCGATTTCGATCTGATCAACGAACGATGGCTCCCCACTGAACATCGTTCACTTCTTGTTCATATATATATATATATATATTCGTGCGTATAATTTTTAGCAACATCGTTCCGATGAGCGCGCTGGCAAATCTAATATCTACTCCTGCCCTTCGCTGGTTCAACGTTGAACTACTGGCCAAGGCGGAGTGGGAGCCGCACGCAAAACTGCCACATGGCTGTGACGCCGTCCCCGAAAGAGATCTGCCATCTGAAGGCAGTCAGACGGCCAGTTCAGAGCAGCCGATTGCTGCTGCGGCTGTTAGTGCTGCTGCTGCTGCAGCCGCCGCCGCCGCCAGTTCAATCGGGATCCGAAGCCGGATGTCATGAGCTGCCAAAATGATCACTCCACCACCGTCCCTTGGGGGTTGCACTCCGTTTTTCTCCGACCCTGTCTCACTGCTCGTGTTGTGAAACAACAGGGGTAACAACAACAACAACAGAGTCGATTTTATTTGGTTTCATTTCTACCCGTGCTGATGCTGCTGCTGCTGTTGCTGCCGACGATAATGATGATGCCGACGAGGAGCGATTTTATTATTTATTTCTAATTTCGACAATATATTAATACAGCAATATTATACACAAGAGATATTAGATACAAGAAATATTACATCAACAGAGCGGCGGAACGCGGTAATGGTCGTGTCGATCTCTGGCTGAAGCTATGAAGAAGAAGAAGACAACCAGGGAGGTTTTGCTGGGGGGAGGCGGGGATTGGGCGGCGCAACAAACTGAAAAAAATCAGTCTATACTAGTATACAAGAAAAAAAAATATATATATATATTTATATATATAGAAAAGTCTAGGCTTTTATTAAAATCTCGAGTGTATGTATTCGATTTTGATTTTTAATATGGATAAACGTATGTCGTCTACGACGCATGTATAGCGGATTATCCTACAAAAGCGAATTTTGACGCGCGCGTCCCGATATATTGTGAACTGTTCCCCGACTGGCTTTTCGCGCTATTTCGCGTTGAAGTTCATCTTAAATTTACATCACTGTTAGTAGTATTTGTGATGATGATAATGATGCTGATTATTATTATTCATAGACGTTATCATAGACGTTATCTTATCAGAGGATGACTCTACGTGCCATTTACCCGTCATCACATGACATACATTTATAATGTAATTTACTGTTGCTCGATGAATAATTCAGACGGGCCAGAAATGCGTCCGATAATCGCAATAGCGGACGAACGCAACATCGACACACAAAAACATTGACGACTGTTATTTTAGAATATTCAGCGCGGTTGCCTTTCGCTCCGTTTCACTCGAACTCCCGTTGATTCATTAGTCGCCGTTCTAAGCAGGGTAGGTTTTTCCTATACTTTCATATATTTGCCGTTGTAGGCGCCGTTAGCCACTGCAAAGATATTGTTGTTGTTACGTGCGTTCCGGTTGTTCCCTTTGTGCGTTATATATATATATATATATGTGTGTGTGTGTGTGTGTGTTTGTGTGGGGTGTGTAAATATGTACAGGCGAGTTATTGCCGACGTGTGCGTGATCTATGGGGTGGGCCTTGCTACCTAGCTCGCTATCGCTGCAGGCGCGATTCAGTGGTCGAATGCGAACGACAGCTGCGTCTGCGGCGGCCGCGACGGCGGCGGCGGTGGCTGCTGCCCCTAGTTGTCGGCAAATTCGTCAGCGTCAACATTACTGTTATTGCCCGCTAGAGTGCTGAGGTAGCCGCGTAGTCGGATTTTGCCACCGCGCCGTTCTTCGGCCGCCAGGAATCGCCAAACTACTGCGGGGTAGTGTCTAACTGCAGCCGGCTCTGGCCCAATCGAACGCCTAGCGCAGGCCTAGCGCATGGCTCGAAGCAGCATGCTGTTGTCGTTGTTGCTACTGCTGTTGTCGTTATTGTGGTTGTCTTTGGGGAGGGTCTTTGGTGGCGATGGCTGTGGCGTTGTTCATCAGTTGACGGCGGTGCTCGATGCTGTTATTGTGACTGGGTTGAATGAGCACGGACAAACGCGTTAGATGCGCGCTCGATCTGCGGGCGCCAGTCGGCAGCCGCTGCTGAGTGCTTCGCCAGCAGCGGCCAGCCGAAATGGCTAGTCAATACGAGTCGAACCGGCTGACGGAACTACCACTACTCCTAGCATTGCTGCTGCTGTTGGCGGTTAGTCCATCCAGGGTGGGATGTGCCATCCACAATTCGCTGTTATTATTATTATTATTATTACCACTACTGCTGCTGCAGCTCTCACTGCCTTGCTGCTCGAGGGTGGACTATCAACGATGTGTCGTGGAAGAGCGACGAGCAGCTCCAGTAACTAGATCATCATAGATCGGTAGAACGAATCGAATCGTTCCGGTGCGGTGCTATCCGCTCTGGTGAGCCTCAAGACAGAGAAAAGGCCCACGCGAATTACGACGATGGTAGCTCGCCAGTTCACGAACTGGTCAAGGGCCAAAACGAGCACATTGCGTCATCACCAATTTCTCCTACAGCAATGACAATATCAAGAGATCGGGGTCGCACCGCGCTTTCTCTCACGATGAACGGTTTCCCAAGGCTTTTTTTTTAGGCCTAACGAACTTATGACGTTATGTCTTCATAGTCTGTACGCCGCTGTGGCTATTATGATAAAGCGGATATCACTGTAAATATATATATTACAAGATCATGGAGTCACCGACGTATCGCCAATGCCACAGTTAGTAGTTTGATACTGTTCTAGGCACCGTATATCATATTGAATGATTCTAAGCAAATCTTCATGTGCACTGTCCATAGGCCATGAGCATGTGCGTATCCCATTGACCGTATGAGTAATGAAGTAATAACGAAAAGAACCACCACAACAACAACAACAACAACAATAACAACATTATTAATCATATTCATAATTAATAACCACCCACTAAAACGATCGAAAACGAATTCAGCGCACACGATCCAGAAAATGTGGTCATGCGCGACTATATATATATATATGCATATATCGCGCATGGTGAGTAGCCAATGCGTGGATGAATGGATTGCTGTCGGCCGTTTCGCCGATGTGCTCAGCTATGCTCATTTGTGGATGTGTGTAAGTGTGTTGAGCAAACGGTGCTGGGCCACCCCTGAGATCACTCGAACTTCGTCACTTCATCATCATAAGCGCCGCTTGCGAATTTCAATGCGCAGACGAAGCCGGCGCCGACGTCGCTAGCTGTCACCATCGGCCTGAGCCTCACCGCGTTATGGGGGGGGTGAGAGCAAGAACGATCCTTCGGAAATCCCTGTTGTTGATGTTGTCGTTGTTATCCGCGTCAACATCATCATCGCCGCCGCCGCCGCCGCCGCCGACATCAACTCCGATGATAAATCGTTTGACGGGCGGAGAGCGGCGGCGGTGGCGGTGACGGCCGCGCCCCTTACGTTTCGTGCGGATAACGCACGCAGTCGGGAATGAAAACTTCAGGCATTCTGTGGAGACTGCTCCTTGCTCGTGCGCTCGCTCGCTCGCTCTCGCTCTCTCTCCGACTCGGGACAGCCCTTGATCGATAAATCCATCGCTGTGGACGGCGCTTTGAGAGGGGAGGAGAAAGCCTATTCGACATTGTTTAAGAGTACCCCGACGGTCCCACCGCCTCGACGCAAATCCACGTTCTCCGAAGGCGACGTCCGCGGCCACTGCTCGTACCGATAGACACTTGTCTTGTCTCCCGATCAAGGCCGGCCGGCCGGGACCCACCAGCGTGTGGACAATGTATTAATGCTGCATTGACGATGGAGAGAGACAAGCGGACTGCCACGCGCCGCCGCCGCGGGAAGGCCGATCGCGTTGTGGCGGCGGAGGGCGAGACGGATTCTGAACTCGTAAATCGACTGGGGGCCCTTCTGCGACACAGAGCCCACTGTCATATTGGTCATCGTAGCCATGTGACATCTGTTGCTATACAGCAGCGCACCTGGTGTTGTCGAGTGCCGCTTTGTCTGACCGCAGAGTATCCGCGTAATGATTCAATTTCGGGGGGATCTCCATGTTTGTAATGCGATGAACTAATTGACTGGTTTTATTTACTAACCGTCGTACACGGAGATTGTATGCACAAAGTACTATTTTGTTACAATCGATATTAATATGATTGTGGTAAAGTCGCGTTGTATTGTCGATCTACGTGTCGACAGCGCGAATGTCTACGATTGTAGATACGGCCATCGTGGCCGCCGATTGGTTGTATTATATTTTTAACTGAAACAGTTCCCATTTTTGATTTTTTCTAGTTCGCACATAAGCGAACGATCTATGCTCGTCGGGGGGGGGGGGGGGTGTATCTAATGCGGATACTCTTTATGTCAGACCGAGAAAAAATAATCGCCGTGTCCGCTTGTGTGTATCAGATAAACGAATGTACACCGTTGATTAGATATTTAATAACCGAAAAGGGACGAACGGTCGAGATGCAGAGAGAGGTTACAAGCCCGATGAGTAGTTAATGCCTAAGTGTTTTCCGATAATTAACAGGCCCCCCAAACCCTGCCTCCCATACCTGGTCCATTTGTTCCGATAGTATTACCTAGATGATTAGCGTTCGGCCGCTTGAACAAAAGCCACGACCGCAACGGAGCTAAAATGAAGGAAGCCGCCTTGGCTTAACTTCGCCGGGGTCTCGCTACCGTTACCAGGCCGTTGGACCCTAATTTAATAACTGTTGATACTTGATTCTAACCAGTACCTCCATCTATCTCTCTCGCTCTCTCGCTCTTTCTCTCTGATTCTCTTGCTATTATCCAGTGGTCCTTCTCCCAGAAGTGGCCTGCAAAGGGAACTCGGCCTTGGTGCAGTGTCCCGCGTAGTGCAAACGATGCATAAATACCATCATACCACGATACCAGAACATATAATAGTGAGGCCACACGCGGGCTGATTCTTTATCGTGGAGCATAATGTGAAATGCGGCCCTGGCCCCGGAAAAGTGTCTCGTGAGCACTTCTTCTTGGCAATAAATAAGCACAGTGGGGGGTCGTGTGTTTTTTTTGGCTCGATAGCTGACCACCCTCAGCTTTTTCGTCCTTCTACGGTGCTCAACGCCCCGACCCATTGCGGTGTGCAACGAAAGAACGGTACTATACTACTTCTGTTGTTTTTTAAGCTGACTCTCAACTCGTGCCGCTATGTGACAGGCCTCAGCACTTAACTTGGTCGGAGAAACGCTAGCGCTTCTACTTCGACGACGACTAGTATTGCCATATGAATAACACTCAGCAGTGTTTGTCTGTGCTCAACAGAGAATTAATTTCTAATTGCAAAGGGAGAGCAGCATGCTGATCGAAATGCACATGTGCAGCCGTGTCAATATCATTCGATACGTGGGTCCGTTTGTAGAACACATCGAATAAAGTCCACTTGTGCATTTCAAGTGATGCCAGTGTCCCCCACCAAGTGACTGCCCTGATCCCCATCTGAGCACACCCTCATAGACTGCACACAGCCAGGCTGTGTAACACGGCAGCGTTCGACGCTTGCAAATCTGTTATTGTTATTATTATTATTAATAACACCGATATCAGTGTACTACGTCTCTTCGTGATACGAAGCGCCGTTCAGGATTGGATAGAGTAGAACAGATACCGGTGAGCTTGACCTCTGTGTAGCTGACTGGTCAATAAGCTCGTCACACATGTGCTGGTGAGGCTGCCAGCGGTGCGCGCCGGAACTACCCATGTATGGTTAACATGCACAGCCGCCTGAGGTGTGCACTGATGACAGAAGACAAAAATTGCTACTTTATCATAGTTGCTACTCATAGATGGCTTGACATCCGTCTCCCAGACACAGTCACTCTCTGACTGAGATTATTATTATTATTAGTATTATATATATATATAACAAGAAAAAAAGCTACAGAGCCACGGCGGCAGTCAATTGCTATTACGAATGCCGCCACCCACCGCGACCACAGTGAAATCCGGCAGAATTCCGAATCCGCTCGCCCATGCCTCAGGTGCACACTACTGCTGCTGATATCGCTGATGGTCGTACCTATCCTACTGCAGCAGCAGCAGCTGTTGCTGCACGAGAACAAATCGTGCATTTGTCGTGATTCGTCCGTGCGTCCGAACGCCGCGTTGTGTTTCCCCGACATCTTGATCCGTCTATGTGAGTGAAACACTGGCGTGGCCATCCCGTTCTCCGGTGACGCCAACGGTGGCTCTGAACGCAGCGTACACTCGGCCCTGCGCGCTACGACCCATCGAATCGGATCCGTGGACACTGGATGGTGGTTGGTCGATGTGTCGGTCGTTTGCTCTGTCGCTCGGTCGCTAACACAACTTAGTTACCGCCTTAACCTGCACTGATGAAGATGTCGGAAGTGGTGGCGCCGCCGCCGCTGTATGTCAGGCTGCTGCGACGGCTGCTGATACAGCCACGGCTGGCGTATCCCATCACCAGTAACGCTGGCCGATTCGCGTTGGAGTGGAGGGACAGAGAAGTGGTGAAGTCGGTCAGGCGTATCACGACTCGGCGTCATCTTCGACGAGGTACAGAAGGCAGGCAACGAAGCCAAGCACTTTCTACCATAGCGTAAGCTCAAGTGGCGAGCCGAGGCGGCCGCTGCCGCCATCGGTTTTGTTCGGTCATTCAGTTACCCAGGCGAGCAGCCAAGCAGACATACATCTATCCAGCGAGCAGCAGGGGGCCGGGCTCGATTTGAGCTTTGCGTTTGTCAATTCAATGTCGAGGCGAGACACATTGATACAGGATGTACCGAGGGATGTTGATATGATTCAATTGCATTGTGCGCAAAGGCAGTAATGATATCTGTGAAGTTGCCTTAGAGGAGGAAGGTTGCGGGCGGCTGGCTTACAGATGGCAGTCGGTGTCCTTCAGGCCAGTGCCTTGTACAATGCATATTCGTCACCGACGATGAGAACGATGATAGCGACATTGGCTTATCGGGAAAGTGTAGGCTTTGGCACTGTAGCTGCCTGCAGGAGCCACAGTGCAATGGGGAATATAGAAGCGAGCAATTGTCCATTGCAAATTTGTCTTCTGGCCCCCATTGAGCGGCAGTAACTGGCGATGAACAGGTGTTTGACGAACACATCTGAAACTGTTAGAATTATCAGGTGCTTAAAGCTGGAAAATCGAAACGTTAATTTGTCAAACAAACAAATGGAAGTATTATATACAAATATTTCGGTGGAGGTTTTCGCATATATAACGAGAATTCGTATCGTTTCCTGGTCTGTTATATACACATTATATATATATATATATATATACATCTATGCAGCTGACAAATTTACCAATGCACAAATCCGTACTGCTGAAGCAGGCAATCCTGATGTAAATTCGTTTCACGGCGGTGCGCCAACTCATCTGAGTGATCTACCAACTTGGTGATCTTCGAGTCGCCGGTCGATGTCGACCGACTACCATATTATTACTATTATTATTATTATCATGATTATTATGGGCTTGTCATGTATCATACGCCGATAAGTGAATCAGGTACGCGCGTCAAAAATCGACAAATGACACGGATATCATCGTCAAAAAACTCGAGAGAAAAGAAAATCAAGAGGTTTCGGGGATTCGGGGAAGAGGGCTAATAGCGACAGTGATTTCAAAAAAATGACCGCAACACTCACCGATTTGCTCACCGACAAAAAAAAAGCCGTCTACCGAATTTATTGGGCTTCACAGAGGAGAGAAAGCAGCCAAGCAGAAGGATGAGAGGGCGACTAACCAAAATGCCATGCAATTATTGAAGAGTAACAATGAGAGACAGCTATAATAATGAGCAGTATGCTCGGTTTCGTATAGGACTGGACTGGCTGCAGAAGTGAGAGGACAGAGCTTGTCTGCCTCCCTCTTGTACCTCCAGCTCTGCATATATATATATATATATATATATATATATATACCGCCCTAATGTGGCTATATATATATGTATATATATTATATGTAATGTATATATACATATGTATATAGCTAGCATTGTGATGCCGTTTCAAGCTCGCGAATAGCATAACGGATAAGCCGGCCTCGTAGGTGTTAACGTGTTGAGCTGGCCATTGTCTCACACTACGACAATGCTCTGCTGCTTCACGCACGCGCGGAATCGAAGCCGCCTTGGCCGTACAGCCAACCATGCAAGGGTAATCCTTATCTTGGTCCATGGACGCCAGCCCGAGCAGGGCAACGCGACAGGAACTTGACGTTCTGCGAATGAGGATCTCTCATCGTCATCAAATGTGTACACACACACACAGAAGTGCTCTAATGATGGCCACATCATACGAGTTGCCTTAGGTGGCTGCTTGTTGGCCATCGACCGATAGGGCCACCAGAATCGGTGCATATATTTGGATTATATATCTATATACATATACATATAAATACATACATATGTATATATATATATATATATATATTTATAGATATATGGATGCATAGATACGCACCTGTGAAACTGCAGATTAATCTTCTCGTGAAATTACGTAATTTTCTGCGCGTTCGTTTCATTGTTGACGGTTCATATTGTTCGTAACAAGTTGTGTCATCGGGCACACTCACGGCACATGTGTTGTTTATTTGTGTATGTGTGTGTATGTATGTTTTTTTCTAATATCTTTCGTTTTGTCTAATTGCCACGCACATGCAATCAGCGTATCCGGCCGCAGCGAGTTTGTTGATCGTTATCATGAATTCATGGTCGGTGCTTTTGCGGTGAATTGATAAAGCAATAAACGTGGCCGTGCAGTATCTATTATTCGATACGAGACAGGCTAACAGATTTTGTTGACGTTCGTGGAAACATAAAATACGCGAATACGTATAAAGACATCATTAGTCGCTACAATGTAATCTCGACTCGGTGCCCACAACGATGTAGCTGTTCCTGTGATTAATTGTAGCTGACGAATATAACAGCTCCATATATATATATATATATATATATATATATACTATCACGAAATATATATATATATCTCTTTCGTGATAGTAGATATGTATCGAAGATGCAGGAACAATACGGCGGCTCAGAGACGACGAGATGACTAATGCAAGTTTGGTGCTGGCTTCGATTATTTAGTAATGGTAATATGTTGTGCAGTGTGTGTGTGTGTGTGCGTGATTGTCTGCCTGCCTCGATCCGGGTGTCTCATTCCAGCGAGCGGAGGCGTCTGTCGGAAACGAATACGATACATTGATTGAGTCAGCATTGCCAACAAGGGACGGACAGCCGCAGTGATGAAGCAGTTATTATTAATGCATATATATATATATATGCTGTCTCTGTCTGTACATTCTGTGTCTATGTTGGTCTGTGGGCCAGTTGAATAATCTTAACCCAGCGAGGCGCGCCACTCGTCACTTTCCACCAGCAGAACAGTATAGTCAACAAAGGAGGCAGACGGCTCTTAATTTGCCATATATATATCTAGTTATAGAATGTAAATGTAACTGCCTATTATAGAGCAGAAAGAATTGGATTGATCGGTGCAACTTTTTGGCCAAACGTGTTCGTTGGCCATCGGCACATCTTGTATTGCTGGAGGGAACAGTGATCTTCCATTACTATTACTACTACTACCAATATTGTACATACACGTACTTCGTGGATCACAGCGAGCGAGAAGCTGCGCTGGCAAAATCTAGACATAAAGAATTTCGGCGAGGAATCCACTGCCTAAATCGAAAGTCCCCCCCCAAAGATCCTTTTGTACCGCTCTGGCCGAGCAGAGCGGAACTATTGTTGTCAGACGAATCTACGCGGGTATAGTGGCGTGAATGTCGTCGGCGGGTCGTACGAGCAGAGAAAACAGATGAGGGCGCGACTGAGGGCACGCAGCCCCTAAGCGGGGACCGACGTCCAGCTTATTCTTACTGCCCCTTGACGGCCCTCGTCGACGCCGATATGAAACCGACCGCTGCACTTCATGCTATACAAATGCAGATTCGCGCGCTGAAGATATCGTCGTTGAGTGTCAGTGGACCTCGCTCCCGCCGGAGCGACGCTGAGATGGTTGAGATGTCAGAGAGGAAAAATCGCGCAAACGGCGAATCGGTCGGTAGCTTGGTTGGTTGTGGAGTCATTTTGTTGGCGGAATAGGAATTCTCTATGGATTCCTCGTCGGCGGCTAAATTCGGGTAAGAAGTAAGACGGGAAATCCCCGAGACAGGCTAACACCGTAGGGTGCGAACGTGTATGATCTGAACGATGCCTGCTATTTATAGATCGCGATGTGACGCTGGGCGGAATCTTGTCCTGTTTTCTTGTTAATGCAGCCGCACACACTTGACAGCGCTCACGGAAGATCCGTGGACAAGCTCGATCGATTGGGTGCATGCGAATAATGCATTCGAATCGTGCGTCTTGATTAGTTCCTTCAGTTAAGAACTGTATTGGATCAAAGAACAGCTTTTATCATATTGCATCGATCTGCGTCTCTTATGAATTTAGGCAGCTCTGAAGAAAACAACGGAACACTGAAATTAAGTCTACCGTGTTTCCGCCTCATGACTATCTCTGTTCAAGACCCGTCGACCCTGCCCCCTGGGCAGGTGGCTCTGACATCAGTTGTACTGTGTTTTTTTATCTCGTTTTTTCGACTTCACAGTGTTTGCAACACACACGCTCACACCCAGCTAACGTGATCTCCAAATGATTTCACTTCTAGCTTGTGTAGTGCACCTGCCGGTGGCGTTTTGGTTCGCTGATGAGCCGCTTGACCAGAGAAGAATAATCCTGATAGCGGGGAGTTTTGTCACATCCAACTTCCCATCCCCGTGTTCTCATTACCTCATTGACCCGTGCATCGCCTTCGATATCACCCGTCTCGCCGTCGCATCGGTCTCGCACGTTAAATGAACGTCTTGTCCCGAGCATTTAATTAAGGCGCCACTCTTATCGCACTGCACATCATGGCCTGTGTAACGTAGCCTAGCAGGCCACTCCAGGCCATACTAACTTCGGCCGCCCACCACGCTCGTCCTGTCCGCTAAGCGGATTCTCGTGAGGACAATACGACACACACCTATTTCATTCAATGTGGTCTGTCCTCGATTCGCAGGAGAATACATAGACATAATCGGAACATTTCGTCCGAACACATACTTGCCCCATGTTTTAGGTATCTGCCATGAGAAACCGACTCGTTCTACGAGCAATTTAACGGTCAGCCCAGTGGCTCTTCGCGCTACCATGCACTGTCGGCGGCGCCACATAGCCACGTGTAGAGTGGCATATGATACCTTCTTCTATCTTGAGAACGGAATGCATCAGAGTCCAGCGTCTCCGTATGAGAGACGTTCCTCGTCACCCTCCTGGACTTCGCCGTTTGCTGAACAGCAGCCCTGACGGAGCCCAGAGTTGCGTTAGCAAACTAGCCGATCCGACCTCCCCGCGGTCCAGTGCACAGCCGCGCCACAAAATACAAGGCAAGGATGAATTGAGACGAAGAAGAAATAAATGCAAAGTTAATTTTGCTAGCATGACCTCGCCGTCAAGTGGCGTGCCGGTCGACGCATTGTCCAAGAGGAGACGCAGGTCGTTAGGCGCGGGTGGGCGGGGGGTATTGATGTTGTACATGTATATGTATATATGAGTATGGTCCTGCAGCACAACATTGAAAAAATTCTCACAATAGAAATATATTTTGTGCAGTCACCTTTGTGATGTCTTCGTTTATCAAGTGCACGTGTACAGCGACCAATTTGAAAACAATATTTTCCCCAGCATGCCATTCCTTGAACAAGGACACGAAGCGCTTGGAACAGATCTGTTCAAGGATTCCGTTGTTGTTACCCAACTAAATACAATACGATATGTTTGTCTGTGTTGCTGGTGTGATCCAGCATATGTTCAACAACACCGTAATCCCTAAACGAAATATAGCGTACATATGCATATTTAAGGTGTAGCTCACTGTCACGTCTGCCAAAGCGCATTGCGAGTCCGCTAGCCTGCGTGGACCGATTTCATTTTGCATAGACCAACCTATGGGGAGTCTCAACGAGGTGACTGCTCTAGAAGTGTTTCAGCAAGTGCTATCCACGCGGGGCGCACCCAGTCGATCACCCCCAGCTTCATTCACGGTTAGCAGGGTGCAAGGGAATTTCCGAAAGTCAACTTCGTGTGCGGACTAAGCCCGTCGTGTTTTGCCGTGTTTCGCGCAAACACATGCGCTATGTGCTTAAATACAGACGCCGGGGTACCGTATGGAGTGATTGCTCCATACGTCGAAGGACTCGCCCCAGCTCCGCAAAGTTGCACCGCGGAAAATGTTACCGTTTTCCCCCGAAGGATACCCCCTCCTCCCCGCCCCCCCCCGGGGATATTCGACGAGAGTAGGGGTCCGTGGCAGAGGTACGGTCGCGTACGAGCGGCCGTCGTCCTCGTAGCGCGTACCCGGAAAATCGGTAGTACCTCTGCTAGAATCCGCTTATGGGAACGCCAGTTGCCAGCTGGCTGAGATGCTGCCATCGGATAGCGGACTTAGTGAAGTGCCTGTCCTCCCGCCGGAGTTGGCCCGCGTAGCCTGTCGTCCATAGGTGAACGAAGCCCCATAGCACCCTTCTCGTCGGCAGTATCTTTTGCCCTCGCCCACTGCTGACCATGTTGAAAAGACAGATGATGGGAGACCACTTTGTGGCGAAATTGAATTGGCCCTCCTTACCGCTGGCCGAGCCGCGAGCGCTACGAACGTCTATCCCAGTTGCAGGCACAGCCTCTGCTACGAGCGGACGGCGTCATACCGCTGGAAAGGCTCTCGGAAAATGACGCGGAACATCCGCGCCTTGACAAGAGCCACCCTGGGACCCTACGAACACGGGGCTAGCTTGGTCCAAAGGCTGGCCAGGTCTGGCGTTGTAGTCTCGGCCCTCTTGTCAGGCTCTGTGAAGTAGGGCCCATATGCTTTGGCAGGAGTTCGTAGCAGGCAAAGCCAGATGTGGAAGGGCTCACTCCACCTATGGGTTCATGGGTTCAATCCTTGGCCATCTATGTATAGTTAGCGTTGCCTGGTAACCGTTGGGTGAAGGTGCCCATCAAGGAACAGTTCCTCTCTCTCTCCCTCTGCCTATACAACCTTCATCTGCTCCTATATATCTCTACACTCTGTAATCGAGCAGCCCAGATATCAACCAAATCGAGTTACCCGTCTGTCAAACTCATCGTCTTGGCCGTACACGCCGATGGCTATGTCTCTGGTCAATTATCATAAAGGGCAGGAGCATTGACCAGTATTAGCACCTATACTGATGAACTTATGTCCTCTTATGGCTTGCGGCTGCCTGCTTTTTACAGGGAACCGATAACAAAAGATGCATAGACTCGCGTGTAGATTAGTATGCACTTCATAGATCGGCACGTACTTTGCGCCAGCCAGACCATATATATATATATATATAAATAGATTCGTTGTTGACAAGGTCTTTTTATGCATCCTGAGAGTCTGACCCTGAACGGGCTCAGGGAGAGACCGGCAGAATAAATCAAAGTAATCTAAAAGCAAGTAACCACTGCGAAACTGTGTCTCACAAATTTGGCAATTTTTACCAATAAACTATCATTTTTTGTTTACAAATTCGCTATATTCTGGCGTGTGCCAAACCTAGCCGGTCTGAAAAACACAACAAGAGAACATTCACATGGACATCCATTTTTACCACGCGGTTGTCCAACCCAAGTCTCGGGTGTGACATATATATATATACACGCACACCTTTCTCGAGGACATCGTTGGTGTCAAGGGACTCACAAGGATTGTCACTTATTTTTGTCACATTCGAGTTAGTTCATCAATCTCGCTGCTCTTTTCATCCTTATGTCGGTCCGGTGGTCTGCCGAAATCGTCTATTCGCTATTATTGTTTTTCGGGGCCTTCCCCAGGGACCGACCACCGGATTCTATCCAGTGACTTTGGTAGAAACGACTAAGAGGCGACAATTTCAACGCTAAGCTACCGCAAAGTATCTGAACACGTTGTCTCCCTGGCCCTTTCCACGCAGCGCGCCGCTATGCCACCACTAGTGCTGTAGTGATGAAATCCAATTAGCCGTAATCCATCTATCGATGATCGATGCTGAAGCTTCGAGCCTGCTTATTAAGTTACAGAAAAAACCGTTGCTGGCTGGAGGACGATGACGGGGAACACTTCTAAAGGCACTATGGGGCTCACGTGATTACGTATGTCCTGCATTAAATGGCAAAAATCACATTTAGTGATAAGGAGAGACGATTCAGCGCCACGGATACTACAACTGTTGCAGTTGTTAATATATATATATATATATATATATATATTCACTAATCAGTAAAAACACATGTGCGTACAAATGGAGATCAATTATAGAGCTCCGTTCTATATTTGGATATTCATCATATTTAAGCGATTTGTCGAAGCCACGTCACATTTCACCCGCGATTCAGTCACGAGCAATGTGATGCAGTGGCAGTGTCCGTCGCTTCGATCAGGGCCCCAGTATAATTCGTAGATTTGATTGCATTTTTATGTGTTTTTTTTTCTATTTTTTTTTAAAGTCACCTATCTCGCCCCAGAGACAGACGGACGCACACACACACAAACACAGCTATTGTTTTCCATATGCCGACCAGCGTCTAAGCTGCGCGCACGTTACATCAGCCCAAGAAGCAGAAGAAGGCTGCGTCAGCTCTTGTCTTGTTGACGTATCTCGTTGTTTTATGTGCGGACGAGCGCGTCTCGTTCGACCCATTCCTCTGCGAAGCCCAAGGGAGGCCAACTTGATTCTCAAGCGGCGAATTGATCAAATATAATACAGAGTTCGATATATCATCTAGAGAATTTATGATATATGCCCAGCTCCGATGTCGCCGAACGAATTGTCTCAGTAGCAATTTCTCGTTACACGTTGTTGATTGTTGCTGCCTGTTGCTGTTGCTGCTGCTGCTGTTACTGTTGTTGTAGCGGTCGCGGGTGGATACAGCGTGAAATTTGTACCGCGTCGAAAATTCATTGAGTCGTCATTCCCCTTGTGGTTGCTGGCCGGCAGACAGGCCACGACGAATATTCGGGGAGCATATATTAGACAATGGGCTGACCCTCGACAATATGGAATAGTTGGAGAAAGGTATAGACGACAGAACCTATTATAGGGATACATTAATTCCTTTCAACACTATGCATGCTGCTGTGCTTGTATCTAGAATGTATTATTATTATTATTACCATAATTATTAATAATAATAATTTAAGAGCGTACATGGTTTTCTTTATCAAACGGGTGCCGCTTCCAATACACAGTGAAAGCAGACACCTGGACCCTTACCCGAGATGGTCATTTCCAATGTGATCTGCCCATTGTATCTAAATGACAACCCGTTCTTCGATGCTCTCGACCGCATTCGTCGAATCTTCGAATCAACCACTAACCCGCACTCTCTGTGTCCGTCTTCATGTTTTACTTCAATCTACCCCTGTATAGGAGTTGCAACGCGAAATCGACAGCCAACGTGATTTGCACCTAACGATCAGTGATCGTGGACAAAGTCTTATCCAGGGCGTCACGGCGCCCTCGGAGGAAGCGCTGCTTCTCAAGAGCCGTGTGGACGAAATGAACGCCAGGTGGGACAACCTACGATTGCGGATTGTTTCGATCAGGTCAGTATCGCGAATGACTAACTCAATCAATCAATTGCCTTGTCTCTCTCGAGTGTGTGTGCCCTTAGGACGGGCGTGCGCGCACACATTTCTATTATATAATGACTATTGGATCAACTTGTGCGTCAATGTGGACTTATGGATCGGTGCAAAACTGAACGGATCGGTGCAAAACGAGCGATGTATTTCCGTTCATCCTATGTGCGCTGCACACCCCTCTGACCTGTTCTGATCTTATGTTCAACGTTGCTCCGACACTTGACTACCTGGCGGCCGTGGCGACCTCATGTTGGGTTCTACGGGGATCGTCCCCCCTGTGTGTTTGAGCTGACTGACGGCTGTTCCCTCCTTATGTCACAGGCCTTAAAGCACCCATTGGGAGTATCCTTCCTAATCATTGGGTTTGGGACGTTCTCAGGCTAGGATCCTATGCCAGATTTCTGCTCCAGATTTCTGCTGTGGAAGCCCCACTAATTGTAATGGACAAACAAATTGTGTCGTCGAGTGGTATTCTATCATACCCCTGTTGGGATTTCACCCGATGTCCTTTCCTCAAATACAATCTCAACTTCCACCCCCATCCTCATCATCGCACCGCTCAGCAAAGTGTCGATGCTCAAACCCTCATGAGCGGTCCGGCTCACAGTCCGTCACCTCTATGGGACAACAGCGGTATATTTGGCACAAACGCATGAGTGAGTTCCGTGTTGGCTGCAATTCGCCAGATCAAATGGCCATGCGAAAGCAGTTGTACCGTGGACGTCAAATGTTGGCTGAGAGTCAGCCCGAAAAAGCTTAGATCAAATGGCCACACTCAGTGTCCGTCCTGGACTGTGTAACGGTAATACACAGGCTAACATAATGTCAGGCTGAACTCATTGTTGCAAAAGCGACTATCGGCGTTTAAGGTGATGCCCGACTCGCGATTCCGTCAGTTTCCCGATATGCTTGCACATCATACCACATTGGTCCCTCAGTTCCTCTCGAGAATCTGCCTTGGATGTGTATAGGCCCCGGTCCTGCACTCTGATGTTGGATCTCTCAAGTCGTACCCTTTGACTCGTCGACCCGTCATCCTCGGTATCCCTACGTCTCCTCCAGCCGAGAGCGACCATGAAGCTGCGGGCTTAGCCGACCTTCTTCGGCTCAGTATGTCCCCGAAGGGTGGGCCTTGTCAAGCAGTTTTCATCGATTGCAGAAATCCGAGCCAAATGCTCCTCATCAACCGTTAACCCGCTCCCATTGTTCTTGTCATGAAATCCGCCATCGAACGGGGTTTTCGCGGAATACACACGCCCTGTGCGATATGTTCGACTATCGTACGAACAATCTAAGCAGTGGAACAACGGTGCGCTCAATCAAAACTGTCTCCATTGAAGGGATAGATAATTTATCGCTTTTGGCGAGCTCCGCGTTAGCTGCGATTATGTAATAGTCCCCTTCAATCAAGGTGTATTTGCAAACGAATCCGATTACACGGCTGAACATTGTTCGGGTTGAATGAATAACATGGCATAAAATCGACACGACACGAACTGGCTTCTTCACGCTCACCGGATTACACCGCCGTCACGAAGCGGTCGATGCCATCCAGAAATATCGTGTTCAGACTCATTTCTTGTTCGATATCTGCACAGTGGTGGTGGTGAATCAACAAAATCAAAGAAAATGTCTCACAGAAAACATGACAACGCGGTGTGGAGGTCAAAGGGAAGTTCAATGAAAAATCCACACTGCAGAAGTACTTGTGCCTCACGCTTAGAAAGGTCGCCATCCTTAAACAACATAACGGATACCACTCAGCAAAGGGTTTTCTTCACAGGTATCCAGGTATCCACACACACACACACACACAGATCGGAGAGGAGTCCGTGCGAAAATGATATCTCGAGCTAATTAGCTAGGTCGTTTCTCGTTTATTACGCTGTTAATCAGCGGTGTTTAATTGCATTCAACTTTTTCCCCATCCCACTTATCGGTTCTTCCTCTGTTTCCCATTTTCGACAAAATAAACCACAGTGACTGTAAGTACCAATCAGCTAATGAGTGTGTATCGCTTACATTTCGGTTGTTTTTCTGTTTGTTTTTGCTTCTTCGCCTTTGCCCCCTTGTTGTGCTCTGTGCTTTCATGCTCCGGGGTTCGGGGACCATCCGCGTTTGGTCTCGCCGCCACCGTCGCCGGCGTCATCATCACAACCCCTGCCCGCTCTTGCTGGGGATGTTGTTGTTGCTCTTGCTGTTGCTGCTGCTGCTGGTGGTGTTGTTCCGCGATGGCTTTTTGACGGCACATTTACAGGACGCGCTTGGAGAATGGCGCCGACCACTGGCATCAGCTAATGCTGAGTCTACGGGAACTTGTCGAGTGGGTGGTCAAGAAGGAGACGGAGCTGGGTGCCCAGCCACAGATCGGTAGGTTTGTTGTTTAGCTATTGCTATTGTTATTGTTGTTGTTGTTGTTGTTGTTGATGTTGTTGTTGCTATTGTTGTTGTTGTTGTTGTTATGGTATGTGGAGAAGCACTGAGACGGTATAATTACGATTCTGTTCGAATTGAACTAGTTGTTTTTATTACAAAGAGTCACGGCAGCTTGACATTTACCCTAATGTTCCCAAGTTGCTGCCTATCTACCTATTCATTGGATCAGTTTCTATCGACAGCGAAGAAAAAGGCCGATACCAGAAGCTCCTTTGGCGAAATTCTCATCACAGTTATGACCGACAAATTGCTTCGATCTGATACCGGCATTGAACGATAAATATCAAGCCACGCACAGACATTAGCGAGGATGGGGGTGGGAGGGAAGGTCAGCCACAGGTCCACTTGCGTTAATCTTACATGCTTGTCATGCTTCAACTCGATATACACTAACTAAATATGTCTCATTTTTTCATCGATGATGACTGATCATTGTTTATCTGTTCGGTGCCCTGCAACGCGGCCGCCGCCGTCATCGTGAACACAGGGGGCGATGTGGCGACGATAATGCGACAACAAGATGACCACCGCGGGTTCCGGGTGCAGCTCGACGACAAACGGCCGATCATTGAGAGTGCTCTGCTTGCTGGACGAAACTTCCTGCAAAGGGAAGGTGCTGACATGACGCCACCTGACCGTGAGTTGTTTGATCGCTAGCCGGCGTCGACGATAATGGATCTCTTCAATCAATCAATTAGCAAAATAATTCGATGAGCAATATTTGATGGTGTTCAATTTATATCTGTTATATCGATTGTTGATCGAACGCGATCACGGCCCTTGGTGCAACTTGCCTTCGCAACAATATCGGATATGGGGGTGGGCACATATACGATCGCCGCCAGTTACTTTCGAGGTGACCACAGAGTGGCGGTGTCTCTGATCTGACCACCTGCAGAGCGCCAGATCACACAGATCGGTTGAATCGACCATATGTGTGTGTGTGTGCGCCTATGCCAACCTTCGGCTCACCTGTTAGCAGCGATACCCTAGGTAGCGCGGCGACGGGTGACCCATTTAAATAACGCTAGCCACCGTAATCCCTATGGTAACATTGCAAAAACATGACACCTATGTTTGCTTCGTGACATGCGCCATCCGCCGTACGAGTGAGTTGCAGATCTAGCATATCTACACAACATGCATATGTGGACCTTAGGAGCAGTCCCCTTTTTTCTCATAGCCTAATATCATTATGTCGGATTTTTACGCGTGTCTCACTTGTGATTCACATGCGATTCGCAGAATTCGGAGAGCGTCGTTCGAGCAATGGCGGGGTTCGCGGTGGACCTGGTGGCGATCGAACCGCTAACGGAGTTGGGCCAAATGGCACGGCTGCAGGCGGCAACGAGGACTCTCGTGAACTCGTTCGATCAGTCCGCAGAGATGTGGCAAAACTAACCGAGAAATGGGACCTCCTCGTCGCGCATACTGACCAGCGTCACAAGCGACTCGACGATGTACTCAATGTAAGTTTCATATACGTACATATACATATATATATATATATATATATATATATATATATATATATATATATATATATATATATATATATATATGTACATATATATATATATATATAAGGGAAAGGTGGGGGATTGAAGTCTACATATTGATAAAAAAAATAGGTTTCAGATCCTCGACAGCAGCGGTCTACGATACCGCAGAATCCACACGTTGGAAGGTCTGGTGCGGTGTACTCCGAGAACGTGCACTTACACATATAGAGTAGTTTTAATTTCTGTAGTTTTTTCACTCTAATATATGAAATAACAATAATAACTTTGTGTCGTGAAGAGAGTTCGAAAGGCTACGAATAATAATGGGTATGAGCTTTTTGAGGATCGAGATTCGCTTCGCCGCATAAGGGTTTGTATGAATGCGCTGATCCCTGGCCTATCTGTTACAAGATGGCCCGGCATTTCTGACTCAGTTCTCAAAAAAATTCGGTCCTTTTTAACCTGCGGTTCCATTCAAACGATATATGAGAGAGAGGGCATCCGGTCCGAGAGGTCGTTTTAATTATAATAATTCAACTGCCTGGGTATTATACATTTCCTATCTTGAATTGGCCTTTTTCCCTTAAGGCATTCTGGTCAACCCTGGGTATGAACAACGAACCCTGAAATATCTTTGAAATGTTCGTTGTCGTATGCCCTTGTAGAGCCCCATGATCAGCCCAGGTTGTGAGCATCTCGTTCCTATCGAAACCTCTACTTGTCGGTGTATGCATCTCGCTACATGTGACTACAGCTAATTTAATCTAATCGGTCCATCGATATCTCACCAAAAATCAACATCAATCTATCAACAGTTTTAGCTTCTGACCAGGCTGACGCTGCTTAGCTAATTCACTGTGTTTGCGTTTAACTAATTAGATGGGACCGCCAAGAAGTGGCCGTTCGTCCAATTTAGTCAATTTCCTTGTGTTTCCATGCGAACCATAGCTTCTCAGCATCGTATGGCAAGGCCTACGTACAGGGTATCTCATCCACCTGATCGAAGTTCTGGTTTTGCCAATCTCGTTCCGTCTCTCTACATTGATGACACCGCTATTTGCTCTTATCAGATACCTCGATTGAATACATTTCCCAATCGTATGCTGGCGTCGGTGGGGTTGTTTTTAAGGACACCAGCTGGCAGCAGATGTTCTTCAATGAGCCGTCACTGACGGCTACCCTTAGTGGATGTTCAATGTATCTCTTACTATAGGGACCTTAGTTCATCGCCGCCGTTCCGATGCCATAAACTGCCGTTATGACCCGTGTCGCACAGATACATAAAGATGGATCGGAAGCGATGGATGGTGAAGTTAAAGGTTGTATTGTTTTATTTTAAGGAACTGCCACCTTTCCAATGCTCAAGCTCTCTCATTGGTCAGCACCAGCAGGTTGTCGCGGGACTCGAACCTGCGGCCTCTGGTTTTTACAGCCAGAAACCTCAGCCGTTGAATATAGATAGATAAATAAAGCGGGTGACCCTCGAGGACAAAATCTTTGGCGGGTGTTCCCCAGCCTCGATCAAATCCGATGTCCCCCCCGTGACCCTCCGCTGCGGTCGGCACGCAGTCTCTGACAAAGCCCCCTCCACAAGCTCCATCGGGATCTCTTGTCCACAACGCTCACCACGTTGCTATCCCTGCCGCTGACGCGGCAAAAGGCGAGTTGGGGAACGTTCAGCGCTGAGACTGTGGCACTACTCACAGCAGGCACAGCGACGGCGCGATCAGGACACGAAGCGAAGTATTGGGAGGGAAGTGTTTAGCCACCCATGGTCATAATGCGACGAGCATAATATTAACGTCAGCTGCGCCGGTCAGGTAGCGCTGAAGTGTGATGATGGCGGTTAGTGGTCTGCCGGTGGGTGGATGTGTCTGTTGTGTGCGCGGGTTGCAGCAACTGAAAATGGTGACGGCGAATAACGTGACTCCGTCGATGGATGGACGAAGGCGTCGACACAGGCTGACTGGAGCAACCGACGATGGCTTCCAGCGCTTCCACTTGAACGGGTCCTTGCGGAAAGATGTTCAGGGTTGAGGGGCCATCGATACCTGGGGCTGGATACAGAGGCTGGATGCGGTGTTTGACGTGTATGATAATAATCATAGGGAATATGATTACGGTTATGATAATACTGTAATAATTATTTTTCTTACCGCGTCGGTAACTAACTAACCGTATTAATGATATAGAATATCGAAGGTGACGTAAAGGTTTGCTAAAGATACTGCAATTTTCACAATGGTCAAGTGTGCTCGATATGGGATATTTTTACGATATATATATATATATATATATATATATATCCATCATGTACGAGACGACTGGATGAAAGGTTAATTTTTGATGAAGACAGAGAAATACATATAACCATATATTAAGAAGGACACTCTCCTTGATATAAGAAATCTTGTTCCTCGGTTGTTACACAGATTAATTTGGTTTTACGCGCGGTGTCGCGCCTGGACAATGACGATTTGCTGGTTACCTCACGTCGTTAACATATTTTACACGGCCAATTGATTATCCCGCTCGCTCACTCGTATAGAGATCATCGATCAACGTGTTCGCAAACGTCTCGCAAGACTCAAAACGCCACAGTAGCTGTTGTTTTTCACTAATAATTTCACTGCTTAATTCTCAAATAACTCTCCCTGCTTGAACGGTGTCGGCAACTCGCGGAAACGCTATGTGCAGCGTAAAAAAAACAACAAATAACATGGCGCGTAACGACAATCGTGCGCACCTCAACGCCCCGACGGTCAGTTCAGAGCCGCACGTGAGTCCACGAGTTCAGGGCCGAGCGCGCAAGTCCTACCTCTAGTTCAAAGGATAAGCAAAGGTGGCCCCGACAGGTCCTCATAGTAATACCTAAAAGGTTAAGAGCTGAGGCCTGTCAGATAGGGGCAGAACAGCTGAGAGTCAGCTCGAAAAACAGTTTTTTCTAGTTCAAGGCCGAGTTTGTTCTCGTTTCGCGTTGGAGAAATAACGTCGTTGTCCACTGTTTGCCAGCCATCTGTATTTGGGAATTCTAAATTCAATTCGTGATGACAATCTGTAACGGGGATGAATGGCGCAGACGAGACATGCAGCAAGCAGCGGAAATCGACCGGTTGTGATGGAACCCGAACAACTCGAAACAGTAGCAGTTGTTGTTGTTGTTATTGTTGTTGTTATACAGAACACAGATAAGATGCACGATAAACATTTGTTCAAACATACAATAATTAGGAATTATTTCTAGGGATTATTGGGGGGGGGGGGTAGCAGGGACCGGGGCCGAGGTCGACATTGTCCCGAGATGGACGATAGATCGGGCAACAGCAATTAGCCGGTAGGCCTACGAATATTCGCTTAAACATTGGATTGGTTGAGCATTGATGTGCTCTGATTTTGTTGATAGAGATTACAGCATTCGTTACATAGTATACAGTGTTAATTACTATAATTGCGGTATATACGTGTTTCATAACGTGTGAATGCCGACCTGTAGTGCGTTCCTACACAAGAGACAACCGAGAGGCAATACAATACAAACACAAATACACCTTTATTAACCAAAAGGGGGTGGTACAGAGATTATTAAAGAAATTACATAAATTGGTAGAGCGAAGTGAATTTTTTGGAACAATTGTGGTAATGGCAGATGTCCACTTCCTGAGTCTCGTAGAAGACGTGCGACTCTCCAGGAGAGAACAAATTATTTAGCTTTTCGGTGCGCGCTACTGACGCAGTGCGCACTGTACGATTTGAACAAAATCCCATCGTAATCGCCGGGCCAAACGATTCCGGCGTCATTTTGGTAGCACTTCTCATCGGCTGGCAGATACAGATCGAGCTGACCAAACGCTGATTGCCCTTGGTCAGTTTGCAACGAGTCGATAGGAGAGTGCTGACAAAAAAAAGCAGGCTGACCGGTGTTCGGATGCACGAGTCAGTATACTATGATATTATACATAGAAATACGTTCATCCAACAACGGTGTCATCTCGGCAGAATACGGCGACAAACCCTGTCAGTTTACCGTCGTAGGACTCTCGCAATGTCTCGAATGTGTTTGGGGGACGTTTGGTCCTATTGCATCCCTGGCGAGATCAGCTTTGAGTAAACAGCACGAGAGGAAAAAGGGATTGCCCATAGATCATCCAGCGTCGAGGCTGGCGTCTGGTCTCTGTCGGGTTCAGGCAAAACTCGGAGGAAAGGCGATCCTTCGTCGAATACCACTCGCCACTCACACGGACACAAAGCAGAGACGCGTTCGTCAAACAAATGGGCTCACATCCGTCATGGCGTTGCCTAGTCAATGCTAATTCTTCCAGTGGCGTCCGCTACCACTACATGCGTCGTTCGATACCCCTCAATAATCAACCCCATCGGCGCTAAAGGCCAGCTAGGTGGCCTTTGTTATTTCTACGCTGGGCGGATCCGGCCCAGCGGTCCGACCTATCGACCGATAGGATCGCGTCACTCGGCTTTTTTCCCTGTTTAGCTCTGTGGAGGCAGCCAGCAAGCCGGTAGAGGGAGGACGTCATCGCTAGCCAGACGGCGAAGCGTGGTAGTGCTGATGTTATTTTAACGCGGAGATCGCGCGCGAATTCGCGTGAATGTTTGTTTGGACGACAAACCACGATGATCAAGCAGATATATATATATATATATATACACCAAGTAGCAGCAGTAGGCGGAACAGCGTCCGTGTGGAATATGATTGTGTCCGCTGGCGCGGCTGGCACTCGCGGCCGTGTCAACAGGCGCATGCATAATAACAGCTGCTGCACCGGATCCTACGCGGGGCCTTTTTTTGAACGTCGTCTCGTTCGGCCATTTTATCGCTCCGTTAACAATCCATGACCTTCTGCTCAATATCGAATATTGCCTTATGATGATTCGGCGTGCACAATCTCGAGGCGAAACCGGATCTCTCTCCACTCAATGCGTTCGACCTGTGACATTTGGTGAAGAGACGGGGAGGTGATATTTTCCGGTATTTTCTATTAGACTCTATCTGTTTTTCTCGCCCGTGCCACCACGCGTCCGGTGCCCTCCGTGTCGTGGCGCGTAGCAAGCGGCAACGATTCTTAGCTGGGTGATTTCAATGGTGACTCTGTGCGGTGGAAAACACTGGACACACTAGATGTCACTGAGGCGGGGGTGAAGAGTCGCTCATCTATTATTGTATATCTTTATTTGTTTTTATTAATAATTGTTCGTGAATCTTGTCTAGGTAATTACGATTGTTGATTTTTCTGCTAAGGATTGCTATTTAGTAGTTTAAGCATTTTAAACTCTTAATGTTCTTTTTTCTCTTATTGTATCGGTAATCTATCCATCGAAATTATGACTTTCGATCGAGTTCCTCCGAACTCGACAGTTGGCCGCTCTGCGTGTGCAACCTGAAGTAAATTTTCGGGCCAGATTCTCAACCTTCAACATTTATCATCCACGGGAGAAGAGCTCTCGGTACACGCGAATGCACCACGTCAAACGCTCTCCGCTCGTTCGCTTGTGTCGCTTTTCGGCGCCGAGTCCAGTCAACGTAGCAAGATTTTCCGCAGGACAAACCACAAGTAAACATGCCACAAGTACGCCTGCCTATCCTATACAGGCACGTGTCCTCGATCTGCCTCCGTGAAGAGCGCCCCCTCTACGCTTCTCAAGCTTGAGTTTATCGTGTATACACGTCGCGGAACGTCCGCATCTGCGCTCGCCGTTGTCATTGGCGCCCTCGTGACGTTTGCTGCCGCCTGCAGCAAACGTTTCGGCTGCGGCAGCCGCCATCTGCGCACATGCTATTGTGTCTCCGTAGCGGCGTTCTCTGCGCCGGCATCAGCGCGAGACGCCAGCGAGTATATCAGCACGCGCCTCCCCAGCAAACGATACGGCCGCATCGTTCGCTGGCGGCTCGGCCACCCGCTCACGGCGTCATCATGCTGCCGCCTGATTGACTAGTCTGGCTGTGTGCCCTTTCTCCATGCGCAACATGACAGATCCTTCCTTGCCACCGTGCATAGCTCCCAGCGACAGCAGGAGCAGCAGCATATGCGGCTGCGGCGTACCAGCAGCCGTCCCCAGACTCTCACCCGTGGAGAGTTGAGTTTCGCCCCGCTCGACCCATGGGCAGCGTTCGTCTGCCGCCTGTTCGCCGACTCCCAGTGGAAGCGCCAACGAAGCGCGCGGCGAGAGACGAGCGTTTTCTGTGCGTTCTGCCTGTATCAGAAGCGTCGCCCAACCAAAGGCAGCCGCGATCGACGTCGTCGTCGTTCGTCGAATTCATTTGCTGTTGATGCTGGTGACGTTGGTGGCCACTCTAGTCACTCGTTCAGCGAGGAAACGTCATCATGGATCAGATACTACGACAAGGAACATGCTGACCAAATACGCTTCGTTCATTCAAGCTGATAGCTAGCAAGCTGTGTTCCCGACCGTTGAACTCAACAACTGCTTGCTAACTGAACCCAACTTAGTATCGTTTGACGTATATAGCTTCATCGTTTGCAACTTGCGTCGTGAACGCCCCGCGGGATGACGCGGATAACGCGGAGCTCATCGGAAGGTGCATGGCGGCGCCGGCGCAACTGTGACAGATTGAGGTGGGGAGCCTGTTGCGCCTCGTAACAAACGCCTCTCTCTATGCGACGCACAAACGATTGTATTCTAATTAGCTATTACAGTGTAAGCGATTGCTGACCTTGTAGTCTTGCCTTTGTGGCCGGCGTCCGCATTCAGTTCCGTACGGTCACCCTGTGGTCAGCCTTCCAGTGCGGCAGGATCGCATTGACCATACCTTGGTCACCTCTGTCGGGTCCGCTGTGAATTGTTGTGTAGATACAGCGTCATCATATTGAGTCTGCACCCGATATTCATCACACGCTCGCATTGAGCCATCAAGTGCCAATTGGTGATCAAAGTCGAAATCACGGATTCGGAGACCTATAACTTCGATGCGTCCGTCTTCACCCTACTTGGAGAAGTAGTTTAACCTTCTTTACCGTAGATATTCGTCTGCGTGTCTGCGTGTGTGTGTGTGTAAGCGTGTGGTGCTTGTTTTGTTATTAAACGTCTGAACGATTTTGACTAGAGTTTTGCTTGCTTTGCTAAAATGTAGCTCTAGTAAAAAAACAAACCTGTAAATTATTGAACGATCCGCTTGGGATACGCGCAGCCATTGTGGATCAGTGTATCGGATTAGTGCCGCCGGTTAGAATTAATTGTGCGTCTGTGATCCTGTATCTAATCAGGATTCGTGTAAATTATTGCGCGCGTGGATGTCGTCTCCTTCCATCGCTATGCCAACGAGACTTTGTGTGTGCACATTGTTCCCTGGATATCTAAGGATCACTCTTCGGGAGCTGTTTCTTTACGGATTTTCTCTCACAACGGCGCAGCGAGTATCGTGAGGAGTTGTGCAATTGCTCATTTTTGGCGATATCTCGGAGAGTATTATGCCAGCACATCACGGCCCATTGATTGATATGAATGAGTAGTCATCGTAGTTTCCGCACACGACGTCCAGCAGGTCCGTTTGCCCCTGTTGTAGATCTTACTCTGAAACTGATCGGCTGCAACTGCGCCTACAACATTAGCTAGTAGTACTTGGCTTCGTGAGACTCTGGAAAGCTCCGTGAAATCGACCCATCTCGATACTCTCGAAAATGCCGAGTCAAGTTACCTGGGAAGGCATGCGGCACGCGTTTGAACACGGCCCAACACAATAGCGGAGTGTAGATTTACATCATAAACATCACGACTGCTGTTGCCGCCGTATCATATACTCAATCAGGAAATGCTTACGCTTTCGAGTTTCGAGTGCAGAGTCAATCAAAGAACTTTTTAAATTCCCTTAAGGATTAAAGATACTACCCACATATATATATATATATATATATATATTCTCTAGTCGATTCGTCGTCTGCAAGTTCCACGTTATCGAATTTCTACCGGCGTGATAGCCATATAAGGGCGCCACTCTGTCATGAGAGTTGAGAAATTCCATTTTGACATATCCATTATAATGGTTATTCGTAATGTGGCTAGTTGCCGACTGTGTTTTCTTCTGGCTCAGCTCACAACGTGCGTCTACAATGTGACCCTCGGCTGCGAGTGCCCCGTATTTTACTCCATGGCCCAGATGCGAGTGTGCATTTACTATATATATATATACATGTATATTGCATAACAGTTGACAGTTATTGCTCCACCGCGCTATTTTTTCTGGTGGCACTTCTGATCGTAGCACACCATTGAGATAAACGGCTAGCCAGCTTGTTGCTGCTGTTATTATAGTAACGTGTCGGCTGGCAGCGAACGGTGCTTTTGAACGTCTCTTCGCCCCGTCTCGAAGTATATCTCTGCCACTTCTGCCGGCCGGTTGCGGCGTCTCTAGCAGAGCGCGTGCCACAAACGCTATGATCTGCCTTATCACACTTGCATCATAGTCTCCCCATGATGCTGCGGAGATGTCGGCGGCGGCGGCCGCGGCACAGTGGCCGATAATGAATTTGCCAAGTCCGTCGGTAAAATATGACCGAAATAGCACTAATTTATAGGGAGCAAATAGCCCTGCTCCGTGTGGCTGCCCTGATATAAACACCTGTCGCCTGATTATATGAACGTATGATCGTGTATACCGGTATCGAGCCGCTCCCGCGTCCACCGCTATGAAATAACACTATTAAGAAGGCATCTCCGGCGGAGCAATTCGCGTGCGCTCTGCGACGTGATCAGCCAATGAGGCAGCGTCTATTTGTCTAACTATCCGTCTGTCAGAAAGCGAGAGAGGGGGAGCCGCCCAGCAATGCAATTAACGAAATCAGCCAACCAACGAACTAGCTACTGTCTCCCGAATTTCTCCCTAATCCACTGCTCTAATATACATATCATATGTATATGTAAATTATACTGCATTTCACACAGGCACACAGACGCGCACAGGTAGCAGCTCCATTAATGTTAATTGCTCGATCGAAGGCGTCCGAAGCACTTGCCCACACCTTTACCGCTTGTTTCGTTGCTTATTGACGAAGAACAGCCAAAACACCCACCCACCGATTCAGCCACCCATTGGCTTGCCGCCGGCATTTCGTTGGGTGCGTCTCAGCGAGGCCAGCAGCGCGAATTCAGCGACAAGCTATCCGTTACCACGGTACAACTGCTACACGGCAGGAATCACCAGACGTCGATCGGTCTGTCTGTCTGGCCGTAGATCTATCTATCTATCTATATATATCAGTCTGAACTGCTACTGTCGCTCTGGGTGGGACCCGATCCCATGCTGAGTTCGGGAGCAGCGCACGACACGCGGTAACACCATAACATCGACGGTCAGAATCACATAGACGACAGTTGGTTCGTCGCAGGGCAGCAGCAGGTCTCGCTCGACGGCAATGATGCCGACGATTGCGACAGATCTCCGGCGGAGGTCCACCGGCCCCCGTTCGTTCATTCCGTCGTTACTTGGCTTCGTCCTTGCCTTGGGGTGTCCGCCTGAGTCGGAGCTGCTTTGTCTGCTGGGCCATTTTTGTTGGCGCTTTCAATGTCGTCTGCCTATTTCTTCGGCTGGTTGCCGTCGGAGGAGCACACACTGTTGTTGTTGTTGCTGCTGCTGCTGCTGCTGTTGTCGTTTGATCGTTATGGGCTTCGCTTATGGCACTAGGTCTCGGTCGCTTCGCCCCGATCTGCTCTGCACAGCTCCTTTACTCTGCCTTCTCTCTTCGTCTGTCATGCGATGGCGAACCACAAGTCATCGTTCCTATACTTAGTATCCATTTGTTTAGCTGCCGGGCGCTGCCGGGCGCCAGAGGAGCAGCAGCATCATTGGCAGCAGTGTCCCGCTGTCATAGAGGCGGGACATTGATTATCGTCTTCGTAGCGGCGACGGCGGCGGCGGCGGCGGCGGAGGAGGAGGAGGCCTATGAAAGTGTGCGGCAGAAAATAGCGCTGCTTCTCCTCCTCGTCATCGTTTGATGCTTGGCTAGCTCTCGTGACCCCGCGCACCCCGTTACCCCCCACCCCCCGTTACCCCCCGTGCTTGCGCAATCATACAACAACGAGTGACGCACGAACTCCAACGTTATAGATCGGGCACGGTACAATCTTCGGTCTACAAGCTCGACCCCTGAACGTCGACAGCGAACTGTGTACCCACTGCCGATGCCCGTGACGCTATTGCTGTCGCTGCTACGCTCACGCCGTTGTGTATTGTTTTAAATAACAGCAATGTTGTGCCAGTATGGTGGGTCATTCTTTTCCCATACTACAGATATACAGATATATATATATATATATATATATATATATATATATATATATATATATATATATATATATTGCCTTGTCATGTCTAACTCATATTAAGATGCGTTTTGTCGAGCTGTCGCGTTCTTTTTTTTTGACATCGCGTGGAGCTGTCACAGAGGGGTCTTGGCGACGGCGACGATCACCCGATGCAGAGTCCCGATGTCGATTGAGTCATTTCTCCCCGTCCAGGTTTGTCTCCCGCGCCACTTACCGGCACCACCACTAAAGATTGGGGATCATTCATCTGCTTTCAGCTAGCTGCTTATGGCTTCGACAGAATCAATTTGTCTCATCATCATCATCAACAAATACATACATACATAGATACATAGTCGAGCACACACACAGACACTTAGCTAGGTGTAAGTGCTGCTGTTACGCGCCATCGATCTCGAACGGCGAACGTTGAGCGGGATGGCCGATTCTCGTTGCTGATATTACTGGCCGTTGACCCGAGAATCACTTGTTCGCCATGACTGTGTCGACCCTCGTTGCTGGCTGGATGCAGGGCTAGTTAATGTAATGCTAGTTACTACGGCGGGTAACTAGCCTTGTGAGCGGATGAACAAAGAACGCGAATTGTTTGAGGTTGGATTGTGGCGCGGGGGCACGTGGCACAAGTATCGCGGAGACAGCACTGAGAAGTGGCTTCCATTCGCGCGAGAAAAATGCCGATGGAACAAAGCAGATCGGTTGACCTAGCCGGCACCCCCGTGTGTGTGGTAGTCTGAAGATCTCGTTTGAGTGGCAAATTAGAAAAAAGGCAAATTTTCCCCAAAAAAAATTATTATTCCAACGCCTGCCCGCCCGTATGATGTGATATTGTATGAATATGTAATCCAGTGAGATTTCACATCCTGTAGATTGTCGTCATTTGCTCAGCCAAAAGCCCCTGATACCGAAATACTTCGATGCATATAGACAACATACATCTGTCGGCGATTTGCCAGCGAAAACGGGAAATATTTCCCGCTAACCAAGTAATCATCGTGCAATATTTCTAATTAGTATTCATCAGGCACAGTATTCATCGGGAACTGCCCGTAAACAAAATAATTTTTTGTTGCCAAAAATTGCGAGTGTGAAAATTCGCCCGAAGTCGGCGATGATCGAGGTGCAAAGCGCACATACACACACGTGTCAATATGCGCCTCATCGGACGATAACGACTATTGTCTTCCGTGTTCCGGCGAACGAGTCAGTTTGTAGACACGCCGAGCGTCGTGCACTATTGAACTTCACATCAACTCGCCACCGAACAACTATCAACAGCCTTTGAACATTTACAGAGAACATACATCTATGGCAGATATAACTATTTCAATTAGCTCCTGGTGCCATCCCGCTGCTGCCGGGGTCACCGGTGTTCGCTGTTCGATCGTTCACGACATTCGAAACGAGTCAGTCTTTTTTCTTCAGCATCTTAAGGGCTGAATGCGCGATCCAGCGAGTTATTATATATGACTATGCAAAATCGACCATTATTTGTTACCGTGTCCGTAGTTGTTTCGTCATTTTTCATTCGTTTTCCCATCGGAAAAAATCCGAGGAAAACCAAATATATCAACCTCTCGTCTCTAGTTCCCGCCATCGGGTGCTAACCCGGCAATAAGCATTTGCCGACTCAGACAGAGAGAGAGAGCGGCAGAGGGAGTGGGTTCTGGGGATGCACACCGCGTTCGTCGTTCTCAACGCTGTCCCGCTACGCGGCCAGCCGACCTAGTGTCGGCCTGGTCGAAAGGGGCCTTCCGTTCGCCTGCCACTACGACAAGTGCCATCGGCGGCATCGCGTAAAGCACAGCTGTCCACAGGCAGCTAGCATAACTAGCACAGGTGGGTCACTCAGCCTTGGCCAGGACTGGAGCCATCAGCGTCGATCGGACGCTGTGGCTGGATCGGCCCGTGACAGCCAAGGGTACGAGGTACGGAGATATAGTGGCGTAGAGAGAGAGAGAGAGAGAGAGAGAGAGTGAGAGAGCGAGTAAGACACCGATGCACCCACTTGTACACAGACAAACAAACACACACACACACAAGCACAGCAACGGCGGAGGTATAGTAAAAGTGAAGCGCCTCGGGTCGCCAGCGCATCGGCTCGACTCGGCTCGGCTCGCCGTGTAGTTTAAGCGCAGGAGAGTGGCGTCATGTCGCTGGTTGGGAATGAGCAAACGACGGCAGCGCTGATCTGCGCCTTCCGCGGCCGGTCGGTGGATTTCCAAGTCACGCGACACTGTCCGTGTCTCGTCCGGTCCCCACAGACGAACGGTCGGTTCACGGTACAAGCAGTTACTGCTGCTGCTGCTGGTGCGATCAATTGGTCTGTGACGTGTGTATGAAATTGAGGAGCTGAATTGAGCGTTTCAAAATGTTACTAACGTGGGATGGTTTTACTGGCTAAGCAAGTAACGGTGGTAATAATAATAATCGTTATAGTTATGGCAGAATATTGTGTGTGCCTTTGGCACTGTGCGGTGCGATTGAGCTGTGCTTCACGAGGAAATTCGAAGCTACTTTAATTAAGAGAGAGAGAGAGAGCTTGATAATAAATACTGTAAAACATCTCGTTCCGGGTGTGTCCGCTTGCGACAAGCTCTAATACCCGTGTGATGTAACTGTTGCCCGTCGACACAGCAGTTAGCTATGGTTGTTAGCGTTCCTCTCGTTGTTGTTACTAGTCAAATTCGATGGCGGATGACCATAGAATAAGAAGTGTCTCCTAGTCGATTGACCTGTTGTATACCTCTTGTACCAAATAATACATGAGCGAAATTTATCCAACGTGTAGATTTTGGACAGCTTTTTTCCTGGATTAAAACCGCATTCTGTTGACGTGCCCATGAATAGTGCCGAGCGCCAATATATTAGTAATGAGTTGCTTACGTGCAATCGTCGATGGCGGGATTTTTAATAGCAGCGATCATTATTCTATACTATAATATTACTAGACTCACCCCACTTGAAGAGTAGCTCCCACAACCGACCAATGTCACCATGTAGCCCCACTCCGTATGACATATGTGTCATTACATCTGATACGGAAGCAGGACCGACGCTCTCTAAGTCGCTCGTCTATATCTTGCTTGCATACGTCCGCGCTAGGCCGACCGATGGTTGGGCCACAAACAAGATATCAGTGTGCCGTGGTGTAGACGACGAAACGAACGAGGGAACTAGCCATATAAATAGTAATTAGCGTCAGTTGATACGCTGATGACAGGCAGCCTGTCTGATTCCCCACTGTCTATTGGCAGTCCACAAGCGCTCTGGCGTCTTGCTTCCGGTTGGTCCCTTGCCAGCCGCACGGGACTCGGCCAATGAACAAGTACAATAGCGACTGACGAGAAAGAGGAAGCTCCCAACTGAGTCATTTGTTTCACCTGACATATGCAGCAGCAGCAGTAGCATGTATAGAGCAGTCATGGCGATCGTCGCAACAGGGAGACACTGCGGGGAAGTTGTATCAGAAACGCTACCCAAAGTGTTGTAGTTAGTAGCATGCGACAACTGCGAAGATTCGTTTACGCTTCTTATATATATATATATATATATATTGCCGCACGTGCTTTCTAATCTAAGAGCTAATTACCTTTCACATGCATAATTATAAGCCGAGGCCTATAAGTTTCAGCGTCAAGTCAGCTTCAGGTGTGTTATACGAGCCAGAGGAAATAGCTCTTAATTTGATTCCCGTACAAACTGTCATGCGTCTACGATGCCATAGTGAATCAGCAGTAGTTCATATGAGCTGCACTAGAGCGACCAGTCGATCGCCACCCTGATCGCTATAACGAAACAGGCAACATATTACATATACAGCCATAATGCAGCAAACCAAGAAGCGGACACGCTTGTCCTGCCCATGTGACTATTGTTATTATTAATACTAAGCGGGGTGTTAAGTATTGTCATTATGATCACTCCGAAGGTGGTGCCAGCTAGGATGTTTAGAAATCAAGGTGTGTTCAGCCAGTAGCGGGCACCAATCGACGATCTGCCCATATAGGCGTCTACGTTGAAAGCTCTCGTGGTAAGTAGGCGATTTCTATTGAAGAAACTCAAACAAACAACAGGAAACACGTTTTCCCATCAACTGTTGAGAGGCGTCATATGTTTTTGACACGGCGTTGCTCTCTATGTGTGTGTGTTTGTTTGTAGACGTTCGACACTTACATGTGTTAAAGTGGCACACACCGATGTTGTCGTTTTCTCGTGAAAGCTCTACCATGAAACCCAAACGACGACAAAGATCTTCGTTGTCGTGAATGCCGTCAGATTAGAGCGATTCGATATCGTATCTGTACAAGTATGAAATATTTGTATACTCCCGTACGTTTTGGGTGGATGTGATTTACTGCATCATTATATACATATATATATATATATGCATGCAATTTTAGATTGAGTCCAGCGGCCTTGCTTGAATCCACCGAATGGATGACATCAGCGCTAAGATGACATCAACGTCCATACTAGTCGACGACTTGTCAGAGCCGACGTGTTACTAAACAAACCGGGCAGTCTCTCAACCAAGACGTGTCGTTCACGGTGCTGCTTCTGGCATTGTCTCATAAGGCGGACCCGTTTTGAGTGCACACGTACAACGGTTGGGATCGAACCCGTATGAGCGCATACCCATATTTCGTTCGGTTGCATACGCAGGCGCATACGAATGCACCACCAGGCTCGACGATACGTTACCCGTTTACTCTGTGGCGAAATTTATCTGAGAGGTCACTCCAATAAATCTTGACGCCGGCTCTTGTTTACTCTCGCATTCTCTACTGGATAGAAACTATTCGAATCAAATGATCTCGTAGAGATACCGCACTCGGGTTACTTACTCGGCGTGAGATACTGCTTTGCAGAGATCCGCACCGGAATCAACTCCGATTTTATCGGTACGTGGAAATATGAGATCTGTCGTTGGATGCCAGCTCGGGGCGAGCAGATCGCTCTGATATTCTGGGTTTACCGACTGTCGCGTTGCTCAGTCAATGGACCGTCGTCGGCGAGCTGTTGTCAGAGGGTTTCATCTCCCGTGGTTCAAAACAACAACGCCAGGCCGTTTCTCGATAACGACGTGAGCCGCACGTGAGCCGTTGCGTGAGGGATTTGAGCCACCGTTGTAGGTGGATATTAATTCTTTACAAGAAAAACCAAGGGCTCCTCTTGTGCTCGATATTAAGGCGCTAGTCCAACATAGGATGTTGTGAATCTTCCTCAATCATCATTTCGAGTGCATACCGTTATCAAGTTTACTAATTAGTTTATTCAATTCCTGTATACGAAGTTGACTTCGAATGTGAGTATGTCCCTTAAGAAGATTATATATATATAATTACTAGGCAAGTACCATGGGCAAGTCTTTTACTCAAGTGAAATGTGGTAGATTTTACTGGTGTCCTCCCGTGATTTCAACGACAACAATGCCTTGCAAATATTACCCAGTAGGAGTTGGCCGAAATTCTGCCACCCGTACTGGCGTAGATCATCCCATTCTATTATATCCATATTCGAAGTCATTTACATTTACACACACATATATATATATACATATATATATAAATGACTTAAACATCGATTCGCTTTTTAAAGATTCTTGACATTGCCCGCCCTCCGGCGCAGTCGACGTCGGCCATCAAAGGTTCTGTAGGTAATCAGCCTACGCTCTATGGCGCGTGATAACATCGTACTGCCTGTAATATAGCAACAATCATGATATAATCCTGCCCGATGGCATTGAAGCCGTATCATAAACGTGTTGAGGCGTTCTCGTCTCGAAAACTGCTGAACACTCAATCATTCTATGCGGCTTAGTCGCAGGAGGACGTTCAACTGCAAAACAGCCCAAATATGAGAAGACGAAGACGGCGACTAATTGAAACATTAGGAGTATAATTGACTCTGGACGCTAGAATAACGACGGCATTCTTGACGTATCCCATTTCATCATGCTAATTACATGCTTTCTGCGGCTTTATAGACAATAATAATGGCAACAACAACAACAACGACAGCAACAATAGTTAGGATCCATCCCAATGATACCGAGATGCTTCTCGCCGGTGACGTTATGGTGACGTATCTGTAGTGATACAATTTGATGTACCACGATTCCGCGAAGCACAACTGAGTTAAATATTATATTTGTCGACCCATACACCTGTGGGCATATTGCAGCTGGCTATATGTTGCATCGATGTTTGCCACGTGGCGGCAATCACGCACAATAACAGGAGATAGGGGGCGAAAATGTGCTGCCTCCCTATTCTTACTTAGAAATACATATGTGTTCGACAGGAGCAATCGCTGAGCAAAAAATCCCTGAATCATTATTATTATTATATTATTATTCCTTGATCCCACCCAGTGACTTCAAGCAGAACTGGGCAACTGTGCGGCGTCACCAGTTGACCGTTGCCTCACAGCTGTCGACGAAAAGCACATTTGAAGCAAAGCTCCACCATACGTGACGCACCCACCTCTTAAATGACTTCCACTTTAGTCGTAGACTTGATGCTCTGTTCCGCGCTCGCTCGTTCACTCAAACGTCTCCCGCCTAGCCAGCTCTTGCCCAATACCTGTATCAAGGTATTGTGCTACTGCTGCTATTATTGCCACCGAATCTTTCGATGCTTACGCCGTTCGTGAGCGGACAGCCCGTTAGGCTATCGTCCCTGAAACTTGCCTCAATGAGGGGCCTCACCTCTTGCGTTTCCCATACGACCTGCTGCTGCTTCTGCCGCCGCCGCCGCCACCGCCGCCGTGGCCAGTGCGCCAAGATGAAGCTTGCGCCGACTCTCCGTATCAGGTTCGTTGTCCACACCAGCCTTTCTTCTGGTGGAGGGACGCGGCGTGATGTCATCCATTCATTTGTTCAGTCATCAACCGACGAACTATCGGAGTCTTCGCTACCATGTTACATAGGGGAAGACCTATTGCCATTTGAACAAACGGAGAACGCGCTGGCGGCCACAACCCGCCGCGACCTGATCGCTCCGACTCGCAGCGTTCGCCGCGAATCGAGCACAACGGGCGATGATCATTGCACCGGTCCCTGGTCCAAGTCAGACGTTCGACACCGAACACGATCAACAGTGATCGGCCGTTTGCATTCTCGGCTGCATCTCTCCATTTGCCCGTGCCACACGATTGTACATCTAGCCAACGACATCGTGCTGCATAGCCTATTATGTGTTGCCCGTTCCGACGTTCGAGACATAGCATGCGCCGCCCGCAACTGCTGCTGCCGCAGAGCATCAAGAAAAGACAAGGTTCGTCAACCTTTTGCCTTCTGCAGTGGTCGGCGGACTTCCGTTCGGGCGGTGGCTAAATTCGAGCACGATGCGGCTCGCCCCGCGTTCAGCTTTAGTGGATCGACAGGAAAACGGGGAAGCCGCTCGGGGCTGTCGACGACAACAGCGATTAAACATACATAGGTGGCTGGCTCGGTCTTCGCGCGCACGCCTCCCTCCCTGAGCTGGGCGACAGCGTTGAACGCGTCGACGCGAACGGCGCCAATGTTACCATGCATAGCTTAGTGAGTGACGCACCGCCCTAGCGCTCATCACCTTTATCAATTTTTAGCTATCGTCCTCGGCGTTGGCTTGTGCTATTCAGCCGTTCGCTTGTGTCGATAATAAATAGAAAAATAATATTTACAAAAGAAAAAGCGACACGAACGCTCAACGTTCCAGAAAATGAAATCGACGAGAAGGCGTGCGACGGCCGCGTCAGCGTGGGGCCGTACAGAGCGAGAGAAAGAGAGAGAGAGTTCGTCATTAATTTTGCTCAGCTCTTGCTTTAGCAACAGCGACAGGTCACCGCAGAATATCAGAACGTCGCGTCAACATAAGCGAACGCTATTGACGATTTGGTACGTTCAGAAACACTGTTACGCGTCGATCTCGTCGATGTATCTGACATCATACACTCGTATACAAATCGACAGAAAGGGAAGGTAGCACATATGTGCGAACTTGATTTAAACCGCTCACCGTAGTGCGGCCAGACACACAACATTTTGTGCGGAATCACCTGCATTCGGTGGTTCCCGCATTTACCGGACGTTCAAGATGGGGCAAGCCATCAAACGTTGGTATCGCATCATACGTCAACACGCCATGCAGACGTGTGGTGTGCGAGGCCGCCAACAGGCCTGATGTGACTAAGCGTGATTTTTCGTGACTTCGAAAAATAACTAGACAAAATGCGCGCATTATTTCAAACGTTTAATATACGCGAGTTAGTGAGTCCTCCTCTCTCTCTCTCTTGGTCTTCGTTTTCATCTGATTGAGGGTTTCCGATTAGCACACGATCGTTCGACGTGTGCACCCTTCTGTATAGCGTTCTCCGCAGCGACAGCGTGCACTTGTTGGTTACTGTTCACAACGCTGGGACCCGCCACCGCCGCCGCCGCCGTTCTAATGTACGTGTGTGCGACGTTTTTTGCGTCGTTGCATTCGCATAGCGACTGATAACTAGGCTACAATCGGCCGGAAATTTCCCAACCTTGTGGGTGGCTTTCCGGCAGGACATTTGCATTGTGGCAACATTGTAAATCTGGTATCTGTCTACAGCATATGACATTACAAAGCGAGCTGGGCAGCATTGATATATAGTGTCATCGCTGTTTGTACTGTCAACGGGACTGTCGTAAGACGGTGACATCGCAGCAGACCGTTTCGTTCGGCTCAATCGGCGTCGGAAATCCGCGTTCAAAGCGAAACTGGGCCAACGAGACCGGTATTCATGCACAATTTAGTGTCATACCCAAACAAGCAAACACGTTCAGTCAAGATGCTCATCATAAGATTTGCATCATTCGTTCATAGTGACGGTGAACTGACGCCGCTCAGCTGATCCATTTCGCGTCTCGATTCTAGCAACGTTGCTCACAGATCGTTAGCGAATTTCACCACAAAACCCTGTCGGCTGTGGGGGTTCTTAATAATCGTTCCGTCGGTCTCTGATTTCATTTCACCGTCGTTGCTGGTCTTTCCGAATCGATGTCTACCCCCGCTCGACTGATGACCATGATCCCTCTGAGGGGTTCGCTGACGCCACAGTACTCTCGGCCGCGCGTCGACGTACGCCAAATGTGTTCAAAGACAGCAGAAAATGTAACCGGCTTCACTCGGACAGTCACCGTGAACACCACCCCTCCCCCCCCGGGGGGTCCCCTGACGTTTTCCGTGACGGGGTTTCCTGTTCTCACTTGTGGCGACCGTCTCGACCTCGGTTTCAGTCACAGCCAAGCGAAACGAGTCTGTCTGCAGCCCCGCCTATAGCGTCGCCATCGTCCGCGTCACCGGACGAGAGACACGCCGACACATCCGGCGTTTCAGCACCGGATTCGGACGGGAACGCTCATTTAGAGCTAAAGCGAATGTACTCGTTCGAGTGTCGTTTGCAGCCATCATTCGTGCACGTTATTCAGTTCGCAGTTAGATACATAGATATACAGCTGCCATAGCTCGCTACCGTTCATATAGCGTGCCGGCACGGTCATTCAAGCAGCCGAACAACGTCATTTGCACGGCGTATGCTGTGCCCATGTCGAGTGTCCCCCCTCTCTCTCTCTCTCTCGCTTGACGACGCGCGCCTGTTACCACAGGATAAACGACCGGGAGACAACAAGTGAACGTCTCTTAGTGATGCGTCGAAAGGGAACGGACAGCTTAGCGCTTCTGCGCTACACCCATATGTACGACCCCCTGCAGCTTCGCTCTCCAGCAGCCGGTTGTAGCGGAACATTCGCGCGACGCGAACGGCGTATCGTGTTCCTCGTGGCGTATCTCTCTCTCTCTCTCTCTTTCTCCCTCTGTGCGACTCGTCGCCACTGGCTTTCTGGTTCGTCGATCTGTGCTTGTGGTGAAAGCTGCCGTCGGTCTAGCGTGTTCACCAGAAAATGGGTGACAGCGATGTCCTTACTCTGGACTCAGTTGAGGCCAATAGCCAATAGAAGCCCTCCCCATCGCGCGCCTTGTACAAGCGGCATGAACGACCTTAAGCAGGCTCTCGTGCACACCTCTCATATGACAACTGTGTGTACATCAATAGTCCACTTGCAGGATCCCGCGACTCGATGCGTTTTCCTGTGGAATACAGTTGGGCTAACCAGTTAGACGGATCGACCAACCAGTCAGCCATCCGGGACCTGCTGTTCCTGCCGTTAAGTTTCACCGCAAACAGCTTCTCTTGCTCTGGAAACCCAACGGGTCAGATTAACTTCATGTATTGGTGCATTAACGCGGCACGCTATGTCAGAATTCATACGTCGCGGATGGTGACAAGCTAATACCTCAAGGACAGTGGCCAATCTATGATTAGCAGTAGACAGCGGCCCCTGTGTTTCGTCTCCTACCTGGCGGCGTCTGTTTCTTATTCAGTGTTAGAGCTAAAAAGCTGAAACATGTGGGCTTGATTCGCCACTGTGCGTTTTTGACATACAGTGAATGGGTGACCACCAAGATCACCTGATCCCATCCCTCAGGTCGCATGCAAAGTCATTTTCATTTGGGTCACGCTCGGCAGGAAGCAATAGCACCATCGGCTAGATCAACAATGCCTGTGGAATCCTGCATGGTTGCTATGTACATCCACGGATATGTACATAGATATCCTCCACATTCTTGACAGCTGATATTGCAGTCTACAGTTTCTGTACCACTTCCATTACACACTAACTAGCTGTGGTAGCTGTATTTTGGACTGCCAGCTTTTTACGTGGACGTCATCGTAGATCTGCATAGATCTTGTCTTGGCTTCTCTGAGGAAATCGGGCGAGCATATCGCGTCAATGGCTACCTAGCTGCTCAGCGTCACCTCAGAATGAGGTCAGCACGACTGAAGCGTATATGATTCGTCGGTGCAGGCGGTCCTGACTATTAGCGCGCGGTTATTAGAAACCTCGCACCACCAGTGGCCCGTAAACGACCAAACAGCTAACGGACACGAGAACAATTCCTCTTAGATTGTCAAATAGACAAGCCTGCGTATGCTCGATTGACAAGGCTGGCTTTCAATCTGTCGACATCAGTTTGTTCAATACTATTATCATATTCACGAGGGAGCGCAGACGATCTCACCATTTACATGGAAACGATCCGCTTACGAGAACTCTGGTTCGCCTATGAGCTATCATTGCAATTGCCTCAAGTCGACATGCGCATGCCTACACAACCAGGGGGTGAGTTGGGCCTGTCTAAGAAGACGCTCAAAACGCGCTCATTCGTGTCGTGTGGATGTGCATGCTGACTTGTTTATTAATTGAACAATAGATACCAGGATACTGAGAGAGTCTATACGTTCTCTCATTATACTATTCAATGCATATTTAGTATTATCATATTTTGGTAAAAACATACAATAAGTTTGGTAAATGTTCCAGACGGAAGTTGGAGGGTTTCCCCTTGATGCGACAATGTCCATGTCCTTCCGGCTGCTGTTTATTTTTCCTTTATTTACGAGCAAATAGAAGCGCGCGTTGAGTAGCTAACACTGTTTCTCCATTCGTCTTATCCTGGTGACGGCGTCTCAACAGCCTATCATCAGAGGGTGCTCATGTTCTCTCGTTGAGAAGATAACATATGGCTCTAGGTTCTCGCTGTTATCTCGAACATAGTACTGACTACTACTGATACCTGGTCGTTCTCCGCTCGGAAAATGATATTTCCTCGCTCGCACGCCGCGTTTCCCCCATCTTGTTGTCTTGACAAGATCCCGTTGTTCAACTGTGCCCGGACGACGAAAGCCATTCGAGTCACCGTAGAAATGTTACCATCTTCTCATTGATTGATGATTATTATTCGCAACGGTCGCCTACGAACAGATGCGTTAAACTTACGTTTTTCTCTTGATGTTTACGTGGCTCCCCGTCCAAACGTGAAGTAGCAACGTGTTATTTATTAGCTGGTGGCTCGCCCAAGTGGACTGATTCGATAGTCACACACGGACTCCAGCTGTCGTGAACCTAGAAAGTTGTAAGAGAGTAATAGGTATCCGACATTGAATGCAAAGGCGAATGAGATCACAAGAGAAAGGCTCATGCCGAGAAATCCGGTCGTCGATCGTTCCTACAAAGCCAATAACAACAACGGTAGACGACATTATAAGAGAACTTAAGCATTGTATGCAGTTCCTTTAATAAATTAATAAAGCCTTACCTTACATTATACGACAAGTTTAAGGGTCTGTGATATTCACACTGGTGTTCATTTGTCAGTCCATTTAGCATGGATACTATAAGAGCGAGTTATTATACTTACGTCGCTGGTGAACCCGATCGTGTTTCATGAAATGCACTCGGCGGAATAGTTTAAATCGTTCGCTGTGCCCGTTTCGGCCGATGAATCTATTTGTAGAAAAACAGTCCGATAAAATTAAACAAACATGCCCTGATCTTTTGTTGACACGGTGCATGTATCCAAGCTGGCAAGGAGACGATCTATTTTTCGAACTGCAAACATATGTGCAGCATGGATTTCGGAGTTGATTTGCCTTAACTTGCATGTGGGCCTATATATTAATTTCAAAATAGTAAACAGGCCCAGGATGACGCACTGGTGTCACTGGCCGTTCACTTAGCATTAGGCTTCTTGATAGCTGAACGAGCTTATAGTGGAGGCATTGTCGACCAGCAGAATCCTACGAACACGTGTACCCAACCGATAGTGAAACGCCGATGTCACATACTTTTCCTACGCACAAGGTTGAATTTTGGAACTTCGCTCGATATTACGGCAACGAGATGCGACAGCTTCATAACTCTCGCACGAGATACTACATATGGTGCATGCGAGCCACTTAGGTCTCTCATGATAAATGCTCAAACAAAACGTCTTCAATCATAGACAACCATATATATATATGAGCCATGGAGCAAAGTACAGTGTTAGAAGAACACGAATATACACGGCGGAGTTCTCGTCCCCGGCGTGTCCATAAGCGTCGCGTGGACGGGCTTTCTGAACGGGCGGTGCACAATCAAAGCCCTAGGCGTAACGTCCACGCGCGCGGACAATGCTCAATCTGCTATGCGTCTCAGCAGAAGCTCCCCGGAGGCGCAGATCTCGGCAGAAGACGCACAAACGCATTTCGCGGAACAATCGACAAGGCGCGAGAACATCTGCCTCTTGCTAGTTGTGCCAGATTTTGAGTTCGTTCTTCTACATATAGTATGTACCACCCCCTGACTCTATTCGTTTTTGGCCATTTCACCACGCGACAGCGTCGGACTTTGGTGTCGAAGTATCCTGTTAATGGTGGTGGACGTCGGAGGGCTACCCTTTGAGCTATGGAGCTTTGTTGTGGAGCACATAGCCGGCGTACGGTGCGTCGTACTGTATAATGCTAGCAGCATCCTAGCTAACAGTCGACTCAACGTACATATACGTGATATGCGTGTCTTTGCGTGTGTATGTGTGTGTGTGTCTAATTATGTAATTGCTTTAATGGTGGTGCGCGTTCGCGACAAGAACCGCGCGAAAAACAAAATACGCCCGTTAACTTCTCGTCCTCTGACTCAACCGCATCTGACCATACAATATATGGGCATCGTCGTATGACAAAGGAATCGCCACACGCGAAGCGACATCACGAGCAATTGTTTCTTCTCTATCTCTCTCTCTCTGTCTCTTCCAATCACCTTATCTATATCGCTGACAAGATGTTTCTCGTTGACTGACTGACTGACCCAGTTAACGTTGTGACAACGGCTATGCCGACAACCACGACAACAACAGCAACAGCGCCAGGAGGAGCAAACCACATCTACAACCCGGGTCGATCCATTCGAATCCATTCGACGATTGCGGGGGCTGAATCCCAGGCGGGTTTTTCTGACGTCGGGGCGCTCACGTCCCGGCCCGCAATCAGTGGCCGCAACTTCGACTGGGCCAAAGCTGGCGGCGCTACGTTCTCGCCTCTCGATGAATATCTGACTGAATGAATAGAACAACAAAATGAATGACTCAACGAATCGCGTTGCTGGCGAGTAATGATAGCGCACCGATCGCATTTCGTTCCGAAAGATCTGTGGGGGCAGGTGGTTAGCCGTCCGCCAAAGCAAGCTCCGTCAGGGAAACAGCGCCGTCAACGACGCTTGAGCGACGCCGCCGCCGCCATTCTGTCAACAGGACCGCGATCGTATGGGTGTAACTCTAGCGCTGTTTCCGAGGAATTAATCAGCAAGCCGTGGAAGTCGGCGGATGTCAGTTGGCCCGGCAAGAGGCGGTTGACGGATCGGGAGACATCGTTCATCACAGACGTCCCTATCCTCCGGCGCCGCGAGGATCTGTCAAGTGCCGTACATCGTTGATATAGCGGCTGTGTGTGTGTGTGTGTGTGCTGTGGAGTGCCAAAGATTGGAGGGACCGATTTTGTCCACACTTCCGACAGGGGAAGGTCTTCCTCTCTCTCTCTCCCTCTCTCTCGATCTCTCGATCTCTTTCCGTGGATCTAAACACGGGCAGTATCTCTTCAAAGGCGGTAACATACGGAGCAAGGAGGACCACGACGGCAGAAGCGACACAGCAACGGCCAAGTCGACAACGAAATTATACAGCGAAAAGCCAACCCGAGCGTCATTAACAATGAAGGGTGAGGCTGGATGGTACGGTGCTCGTGCTGAGCAGGGGGGAGTAGCCTTCACTGAAGTCGAAACCGTAAAGACGAGTCATGATCGGACCCTGACCCGTTTTACGTCGTTTCGGTCGCCGGAAGTGATTGCCAAAATTGCCAAAAACGAGGTCGGCTTCCTACGGGCCAAAGTGAGTTAGCAACAAATCGGGGCTGGGCGATGGGGTTTGGGCAACAACAATTTGGGGAACCACGAATCAGCGGGGTGTTCCGATGTCATTTGACAAAATAGCTAACGCATTTTTGTCCAATTTAGATTTGGATTTGATTACGCAAACTGTATCTAGTGGAGGATTCGACGGGTGGCCCTTTTTGATAATTGAATGAATCCGGTCCATTGTTGATGTAGTCTTGGATAGCCAAGGACTTAAACTCGAATTATCATAGTTACGGTGGCATGAGCATTCATGTTCGAGGCCAGCCGATGTATTTCGCTATAAGTTTAAACCATATCGAAACAAGGACCTTGTTGAAATAGTGTCAATATCGGACTGGCTCTAATTCTAATTAGTTACATGCATTCCACAGAATGAAATGAGCGATGTAACAATAATTATACAAAGGTACTTGCCACGATTTAACGTAAATACTCCCGTTTGGCCTTCATGCCCAGCTCTAACCGTAACCAATACGAATGTTCCATACAAAAGTGCCAATTCTATGTCTATACAGTTGTAGTTTAGCAAAATGAATAGGCTCGTACGGCGAAACCACGTTGTATCACTAACGAGTTGATGGGAGTCAATACATGACAACGCAGCATAAGGACGACGGGCGAGGTCTTGGTTTTCCTACGCTCGAATAGACCCTCGGGTGGCGATGGCTACACTCAGCCCATGGAAGTGTCTTCTTTTTATTAGTATCAAGCTTGTCCAAGAGGTCGGCGACCTTGACGACTGCTGAACCCCACAATAGGGGGTCCTTTCATTCAGGCCTATGCGGAAATAGCTGTTAATCACGAGACAAAGGGCTGGCTGAAACAATGCCCCATGATGAGTCTATTATCTGTGTTTTTCTTTGTGTTCCGTCATTCAAATGTATACCATCTTCATCAACTCCACTGGAGCAGTTCCGTACGAGATGATTCAACAGTGCGCCGCACCAGACCAATTCCACGATTTCCAAACTTGCTGTAGTTAGTTCGAAATACCCTACATTATGCAACTGACCATGATTACTGGCTGAAACGTCATGCATCATATATTATATAGGTAAGTACGATTGTATGCAATAATTATTTTACATTCTACGCTAATATAACTATTTCCTTATTTTATGGTCGTTGTCGCTGGTGCTGCTGGCTTCGTCAACCTGCAGAAAATGCAAGCCCTACAACGCGCTCTGGATGATTTCGGCAGTCGACTTCTCACGGCCGAAACCGCCAAAGAGAACTGGCCGAGCGGAGTTCATGATCTCTCAATGGATCAACTCGCTCAGCAGATCGACGATCTCAAGGTAAGCGGAAGAGATCGGGCGAGGCAGATCACTGTGACAAGGGCACGAAGTATTTGAGCTGTAACTTGTTTATAGCTTGGTGATAGTGGGTACACTTCACAAGGTGGGGACTTTCCGTTTTGCTCATTTCGACAGCTGAGTTACTGAGTGCAACTCAATCGACACTAGGCAATACGCTATACGCTAAACGGGCGCATTATCCTATTATCCTATTATGAGTTTACTAGATGAAGTTTGTCGTCAGCGAACTCTTGAGATATGTCGAATGTCCTCCGAATCAAAAACAAGTATGTTCAAGAGGAATAGATATAACGAAAGAATATATATATATATATATATGTGTGTGTTATTAGAGAAGAAATATATACTATGCTAGGTACAGTAAGATACATACCTAATAAGTAATAATATATAGGTTAAGAGATTTGTGCGAAGTGAGTCCATAGTTGTATACGATCTAAAGTCACGCCTAGACGTAAATTTAGGCAGACAGTTAGGAAAAAATTAGCCCTTGTATTCATCTACGGAGCATCTGTTTGAACTGCAAACCGGCTTGCATCTTGTCCAGCTGTAAGTCTACCTTTGACTCTTCCCGACTTCCCCACTGCACTGGCATTGCTCGCTCAATATGCTGCATATCTTCAAACCCCCTTAACAAAACGCCTTTGTCACGGATCTCACAGTATACGTTTTTCTTTTGATCTGCTCCTCGCGCGATGTTTGCCCTTGACTGCCGTGGCGTCACCGACGTCGGCGTGACCACCACAGGATTTCCGCGATCGTATTGCGCCGATGCAGGGAGCCGTCGACGGTATGAATGAGGCCGCGGCAGCAATAACCGCCTGCGGGGTGGTTCTCTCGCAACATAACCTCTCGAGGTGGGTACGATGAAACAGTAGACAAACGGCAGTAGCTAAGCCGTTCTCAGCCCTGTGCCTACAAAGTTCTCTTCCTTGCGGAAGAAGCCAATGGGGTTCTTCATCGAAAATGTCCACCCACGATCTGGTCTAGTCATGTGTGCCGTATTGGTCTCCTACACTGAGTTTCTACCCATTCGCCCGCTGATGGTCTTTTGCCGGTCATTTGCCCTGTTCCATTTCAGACTTGAGGACCTGAACGGCCGCTGGAGGATACTGCAGCTTGCGCTGGAAGAGAGGAGAAAACTATTGGAGCACGCCCTTCTTGATCAGGGCGCCAGCCAACAGACCTTCCTCAATGGTACACACAGCATATACACGTATCGTGCTCGTCAGCTGATCACCCGATCAGTCGGGCGTCCAGCTGGCGACAAAATCCACTAACGATCAATCGCAATTTGTCGATTCATCACAAAATGTTCCTCATCAGATCGTCACCATAGCATCATCATCAGTATACTGGGCAGAGCAGGAACCGCACACGATCTCCCCCCCCCATTTTTTTTCATCTAAAAAACATCGCTACTGTTTCCTTGCTCTGTTCAACTCATCAGCGAGTTTTCCTTGGTACACCTACGTACAACTGTGCCGGACTGATCCCTCCGATATCGGCTGCGCAGATACTCGCTACCATTTTTTGACAAACTCATCTTCAGCCCGCTTCCGCCCCCCCCGTTACCCAATCAGACGCCGAATCTCTCTTTATCACGGCTGTGGCTACTCGACGATTTCGCCATTTTGCTTCTCAACTTTTCTGCGTTATTCTCTTTCGACTATTTCAACATCGTCAAATGTTTGCGAATTCGTCTCGAATCCGCGCGGCGAATTGCGAACGTTTGTCGATATCCAGCCAACCCCCGTGGGTTGACGAGGAAGTCGTGCGGCCACGTGGTCTGTGCTCGCCATCAATTCCGCGCCCTCTGGCGACACTCCACCCGTGAAATTGTGGCTTCCCGCCAGCGATACCTTCAGGGTAGTGCTCGATCCAGTCAATGCGAACGCAACAAATGTAAGAGAGCCACAACCATCGTGGAATTGGTGTTCGTCCGCCTGCCTCCCAGCGTGAGAACGAGCAGGTTTGCCAATGCTGCACTGCTGACGCCGGTTGGCAGCTGCAGCAGTGCCCTGCTGATACATGTTGTCGCCGTGAGTGTTAGCAATTGTCGAGCTGTGCCTGTGAAACTGTGCTCGTCTGAACGAATGTTAGCCAGGACGGTGGTTGTTTCATTACACCAATAATTGTACAATAGATGCAATAGTACCAGCTATTGCCGCTGCTGCTGCGGTGGCGGCGACGGTTGATCAATGAATATCGCTTAGAGGAAAAATCGCTGTCAGCATGCCGTCCTCGTCACGAACGAAGGCGGATAGCGATTCAAGCTGGGGAGACCCTAATGGCCGGGCAATCACTGCCACTTGTGAGAGTCGTACGTGTCCCGTGTTCGTGGTCTTCGAAAACATATTGAACGTTGTCGAAAACAGCAAGATGACACATATACGAGATGATTTGCACAGAGCACTAAATACTGTAGCGTATTGCCACTCGCAAGTAACACAATGTTTTCTGTGTTGAGTTTTTTTAGTATCATCTCTTTCTCTCTCTCTCTCTCTCCTCTCATTATTCACACGGGGAATCGATTAATTCACATCGAGGCCTCGCGATGCTCCCAAATTGTATTGTATCGTCACCCCATCCATTGCTGTTTTTTTTTTCTACGTAGCTTCGACAGACGCATGACTCGTTGAGCGGTTCACTTCGACTACAGAGTTCCGACCCACTTGAGGATTATTAGCTGAAATGCGATGACCGTAGACTAATTATCGCAATCAATCGCACGTAGTGAAATTGATAGCTCAGTAAGCTGCAATTCGTCGTTCTTCTGATCATTTGTCTGGCTATGCTCGCTCTTCATACGATTAGAGATCGTCGTCAGAATGCGCTGTCCCCATAGAATGGGTGACAAATCAATAAATGCTACCTTGTGTACATTTCGCAATACAATGATACTCAAGCCACTGTGTTCGTTCACCAGTGTATTCAATGTATGGACGAAGCTGCCGGACTCGACGGCAATTATTGAAGTAGTCCAATTCGTGTTGTTCAAATTATGCCACTGAAAATTGATTGGTCTTCTTTTAATATTTCAGCATCGGTTGATCCACCTTGGGAGCGAGCGGTTTCGGGCAACAAGGTGCCTTATTACATAAAGTGAGTCTTCCATCAGATTTTCGATATGCTGGACGGCGGGGTACCTCGCTGCAATCGAAGTGCTTTGTTTTGCTGTGCTATGCTTTACGTAGGCTTTGTTTATCTATATTTATCTTCACGTATCTCGGTTAGGTATATAATAGCTAGAAAGCTTGAAGCAGCGATCTCTGGTTCAAGCCACCCGGGCCAAGAGCCACCCCACTGTTGACAGTCTAATAGTGTGTATACTTTTATATATATACTGAATACTCTTACCGTCAAGTTATGATCAATCATTGACTGAATGACTATGACAGTCTTAAGAGGCCCAGTTGGGTTGGCGTTTGACGCTTTGCGAGACAACCGTTAGGTCAATAGGGGGCCAACGATGATACACTGTGATTCCAACCAGACAGAGATGATGCGAAACTCTTCTAAAACAAGCCGTAATATCATAATGGATATGATTTATATTTTTACTCTATGTGGAATGTCCTTTACGTTAACAAGTAATTAATTAATTGCCCTACCATGAATTGACGTTCAGCGAGGCAATACCGGTTACGGACGCGATGTTTAGATGGGATCCTATCGATGAACGGATTCCTGACTGTGTTAATCAATTCGTGCACGAAATATTCTTATCAATTAATTGCCTTTCTATTTAGTCACTTACATACGCCACTCTTGTTGAAGCTCAATATCTCGAAGCGAAATGACTAACCAAGCATGCCCTTGACGTGAGCCGAGACAACGACATTAACGGGAGACACCACTTTGTACCCCTTGAAATATTGTTCCTGCTTCGTAGCCATCGCGCCGGCACGACCCACTGGGACCATCCGAAAATGCTCGACCTAATGGACGCGTTGACGCAGTATAACACTGTTCGATTCGCTGCCTACCGAACTGCCATGAAGATTCGACATCTCCAACGATCCCTATGCCGTACGTACTTTGCTGATACTGTTGTTTCTGTCGACACAACGGGGAAGGAGGAGTATGCTGTGAAAACGCTTTCTTGGGACACATATGACACACGACTTTCCAAAATACAACCGATACTTAGGACTGAACCCTATCTATCTCGTCGTGTTCAGGAGGTGATCTGATTTGTAAGGTAGTTAATAGGCTGAAAACTGAAACCACGCGTTCCTTTGTCAAGCACAGCCGAAGACGAAAAGCGTTTTATGCTGCGTGCGGTGGATTTGACTGCACACAATAACGGTGGATTTGACGTATTAACGTTACTCTAACAGCGCCCTGTCTCTGAAACATAACCTCTCCCCCTTTATCCAGCAGAGAGAGGGAGCGACCGAGTGACTAGATTAGATTTATTCAATCTTCCTAATGCTGCATTTTCTCAATTTCCCACGTTGCTTTCGCACGCTACCCCGTTGCAGTGGACTACGTGTCGATGAACGTAGCAATTTCGGCCTTCGAGCAGCACGGTCTGCGTGCACAAAACGACAAGGTGATCGGAGTCAACGAGATGGTACAGTGTCTAGCAGCCGTGTTTGAGGGCGTCACCCGAGAGCACGGCTCCGATGCGCTGCTTCGCTTGCCGCTGTGTGTCGACATGTGTCTCAATTTCCTACTCAATCTATACGATACGTAAGTATCCATTGAAAAACACTGAAAATCTATAATAATATAGGAGAAATCTTTGGAGGCATCAAATATGAGCATACAAAAGGAAAGGCTATATATTATTTTGATTATAAGGGCCAATATATATATATATATAGATATATATTGACTGTGCATCAGCTGTGTATCTCAAAACAAAATATGTTTGAAGTCCCGGCGAATCTGAGGTAATAATAATCAGAAATAACATTAAAAATAACGTATTAGTAATATTTTCATTATTCGAAATCAATAATATGGAGGCATTAGTTTCCGATATATTGCTCCAGCAAACTCGAAAGCATGACTTCATACTATCGCAGTGACCGCTCTTCTCACAATTAGATCAGACATTATTAATATGATTGATTCCATTTCCTCTCGCTTGTTTTCGTCATTACAGAGCCACTCGTACCGGGCACATTCGTGTGCTATCATTCAAAGTGGGCATAATACTGCTATGCAGGGCCAATCTAGAAGACAAATTCAAATGTAAGTGTATATACATGCGGACCAACCGTGTGTCCTTTTTAACATGTTAACCGCAACGTTGTGACACTCCAGCTCCCGGGGGCCGCAAGCTCGACACTCGCGACATGGTGACGTATATAATACCCAACTTAAGCGTTGTAAAAAAAAACTGCAGTTCCTCTAATAATAAACAATAAAACTTTTACCCTTGCCCCAGTTGGGTGGGTATGTCGCAAGGGGCGGGATTCGCCTCATACATAGATTCACCTCTTGCAAGATACAGCTAACTGAGGTGGCGTTGCGTAGTGGCCCATAGTTGACTGATTACACTCGATTGGTTAGCACAGGTCTCATTCTCACCTCCTGGATGACCAGGACGAACGACGCTCAATACCATCAAAAGATATATAATATATAGCTTTAATATCTCGTAAATTGTATGAATATTATAAACTCTGATCATATATACATATACATATTTACACGCAAGTACAAAGTGGCGATACTTGCGAGTTCTTACCTACCACCTATGGTAACATATTGATGTTATATTTATATACATGTTGTTATATTGCTACCCAACGAAGTGGAGTAAATGAGATGAAATCACTCTTACCTCCTCTTCTCTCTCTCTCTATCTCGCTCGCTTTGCGTAGATCTGTTCCGTTTGATCGCGGACGTAAATGGCTATGCAGATGAGAGGAAGTTGGGGCTGTTGCTGCACGACTGCGTGCAGACCCCGCGACTACTTGGGGAGGTGGCGGCCTTCGGCGGCTCGAACATCGAGCCATCCGTGCGTTCATGTTTCGAGCGCGCTGGCCCTGGCCGCCGCGAGATCAACGTGCAGATGTTTCTGCAGTGGTTCATGCAGGAACCCCAGTCGCTCGTGTGGCTGCCCGTTTTGCATCGGCTGGGAGCCGCCGAATCAGCGAAGCACCAGGCCAAGTGCAACATCTGTAAGCAGTACCCCATCGTCGGCTTTCGGTACCGCTGCCTAAAGTGCTTCAACACCGACTTGTGTCAGAATTGCTTCTTCTCTGGTCGGAGAGAGAAGGGCCATAAGCTCGCTCATCCCATGCAGGAATACTGTATGGCGGTACGTACCATTAAGAGCTTAGACATTATGAAATTGGAGCTCCTTTAATAAACCAATAAAGCTTTCATCCCATTAGCTTACCCTACCGACGCAGGCGTCGTGACGACGCTAAAGGCCATGTATAGGTGTTTACATTTTATGTAAATTCTCTCTCTCTCCCTCCCTCCCTCGCTCTTTTATTCCCACATTATACAATAGAATAAGTTCAAGCCCATGCTGCGGGCGACTTACCGAGCTCAGACGGATCCCTGTTTGAGCCCTGCTACGCGTCGTCGGCTATAGACTGTGTCAAACATAGGGCATTTATTTACTCATTATCAGGCCGTCGCAGATATAGCAATTGCGGCCTTCGGCCTCTTGTTCTACACGTGGATTGGGTTCGATCTGCGCCTGACACACAAGTATCACGTCATGGTATCTAAAGGTTCAGATCGGAGGCCTGTCACGGGAAAGGAGAATAGCCTAGAGTCAGCTCAAAGAACGTTTGACAAGCATACCATTTGTTTATGTTATTGTTGTTGCTGTTGTTGCTGTTAATATCGGTGTCCCTCCGTGGTTCTGCAGACAACATCCGGGGAGGATGTTCGGGACTTTACAAAGATCATGAAGAACAAGTTCAAATCGAAACGCTACTTCAAGAAGCACCCACGATTGGGCTACCTGCCGGTTCAGACAGTGCTTGAGGGAGATGACCTGGAGAGTCCGGTGCCGAGATCGCCACCTACACTCCACCACCCATCATCAGATCTACACTCGCGGATGGAGCACTACGCCAACAAACTCGCGCAAGTTCAACTCAGACCCCGATCCAATTCGACGCCGGAATCGTACGTTGTCATTTGTTCATCGAATAGCTTCCACAGTGAAGAAGAATGAAATGGCTGTAGACGCTCAGCGTAGATTTACTATTAGCAGAATAGGGGCTCAAAATATATACGAGGTGGTACAACTCAGAATGATATTAATGTAGATAATTCAATAGTGTTACTGACTTTGTAGTTGATAAACGTGAACCCCTCAAACTGAACTCGTAATTGCTGGTGATAAATTACATCAAAAAAAAATATATATATATATATATATCACTATTTACCCTGTATACGTCTTGAGTGATGTCAACCATATAAATCGAGTTTGTATTATATACATATCGATACCAAAAGCAAACGTTTGATACACTCGAACACCACAAACCGCAGGAGTATGGATTACTCTCTTGTGCAAATTATATAGCTAACCGACCAGTCTGGGACAATCTGCATCGCACGCTAACATTTATTGAATTCAATTCTGTTCGAATTGTGCCTTTGGCCGCCGCTCTGTACCGATCCGCTCTGTCTGTCTGTCTTTCGACCTTCGCAGTGGCTCTGAGGACGAACACCAGCTGATCAAGCAGTATTGTGCAGCGATGAACGGAGATGCTCATGGTCTCACGACGAACGGATCGCTTAGCGCCGGGCTGGGGGTATCACCTATTCCTCCCCTTAGTGCAATGGCTGTTGGCGTGGGCGCCGGCGGAAGCCTCGCCGGACCGGGATCGTTACCGGGCTCAATGCCTGGAGCGTTACCCCCCGGAGCGTTATCTGGGTCCTTACCGCCCGGATCAATGCAAGGCGTTGGACCGCCGCCCGGAGTCCTCTTGCCGCCATCAAGCCCGTCTACCATGCCCTCCATGTTCCTACAGCCTCGAAGCCCGGCGCAAGCGCCTACTCAGATCTTAGCCGACCAGAAGGACGAGCTACAAATGATGATCCACGAGCTCGAGCATGAAAATCGCCAACTACACGCTGAATATGAACGCCTACAGGATTTACGGTAGGTGCCCCTTCCGACAGACTGTAGCGATTGTAGTAGCTCTAGTAGGGAGTAGTAATTAGCTAAATCCTTGAAGCAATGCCACTACGATAGTGACGTATAAATGCTGCTGCACTGAGCTACTCAATACATAGCGATGCCGAGGCCTGCTCCGGAAAGAAGCCGCCCGCCGCGGGTCAGCTATTATAAACAAATCATTACCTAGTGACAGCCTGGCCGTAATATTGACGATTGCAATCAATGATTTATATCTGCTTCGGATTATTTTCTGGTTAATTTTGCAATGGCAATTTATTCCTCGTCGTCACCACCGTTATCGTCCAATGTCCCTTGTCATTTCTCTAATTTGTACGATCCACTACAATCCTCTGTGGCAATGTGTAATGCAGGTATTTCAACCACACGTTCATGTATTCCCTTAGGACGATTTGTGTTGTCAATCGTTCGGAATACACATGCGTTCACATAGAGCACGCCAATGTCGTCGAGCAGAACACGAGCTCGGGGGCTGACTTGTTCAGCTTGTGTTTATAGCTTGTCTCCACAGATCGCGCTATATTATCGATTATGATAAAGCAGAGGGGAACGAAGTAACTTGGGCAACGTTTTATCATCGCACGACCCATATCGTACAGATAGATGCAGCATGAATGCAAGATGGATATATGCAGCTGAGGACATTCTGTCCTTGGTGCCTGTCCCTTGAGCCTGTCAGGCACGCACCGACCGTTAACCGTAAATACTGCATGAGCCAGCGAATGTATCTTATGTTAATGCATGTATCCAGCCCCACAGCTTTGCCCACCGGGTTGGGCATCGGCTGCGATGCCAATAAACCGGGCGCAGATCTTACGGATCGGCGGATTGATCTTGCAATCGATCGATATCGGCATGCTCTTGTATACGATCAACACGGATCGGACCATTGAATTGCCTGTGGATGTATCTGTGTGCACCATCCGTATAGTTGTTGGTGCTACCGACCGGTCATTGAATAAATAAATGAGTCAATGAATTAATGCGCTCGTATGACCTCTCTCTATCTCCCTCTCTCTCCTCTCTCTCTCCCTCTCGTAATTCCTAACCCCTAAACCTCTCCCTTTGTCCCTGTCCCTGACTACCCTACTCTCTCACTCCTACATGACTCTGACTCTGACGTTCGGTGTATGTCTGACTAACCTCTTCTCGGAGCGCAGAGCGAGCGAAGGCTTTTCGCCAACAACACCATCAATCCTCGGCGTCGACGGCGAGGTCGACGGCCTGTCGACCCAAGATGAGGAGATGCTAGCTGAGGCCAAGATGCTCAGGGAACATAAAGGACGCCTGGAGGCACGAATGCGAATGCTCGAGGAGCAAAATCGCGCGCTGGATGCGCAGTTGCGGCGACTACGGACACTGCTTGCCCAGCATGAGGGCTCGCCCGTCATCACCCCCGCTCTTGGCAGACCGGATCATGCGGACTATGTGGTCGCTGGCCACCCGATGCTCAACGGCTCGACGCCGCGGCCCGGCTCCGCGCTGAGTGGACATTTAGGTGAGTCACTTGTGTCAACAACAACAACAACGTCGCTTGTGTCGAGATCACCAGTGTTACCGCCTGCGTCTGTGCCGACGACAGCACCAGTGGCGTCAGCAACAACAGTAGCCTCATCGGCTGTGGCTACAACGGCCGGCGCCGTACGGTCTGATCAGCCGGCGGATCAGGTACCGGACCAGCTAGTGCCGCTCATCGCGGTTGGAGCTGGCTTGAAAGCAGTCGGACATTCTGCGTCACCTGCGGCAAATGCCGCTGGGTCGTTGCCACCGTCGGAGCAGTGGCTCGAGCAAGTGTCCGATGTTACCATGCAAGACACGTCTGATGATGGCCGACGACAGACGACAAATCGTGACGCCGGCACAGATGAGCCTGACGGTGCTGGCGACAAGCCCAGCAGCAAGACTCGTGATTCGAGCTTGCCCACCGAGCCACCGCTACCATCGACTGCCGCCAGCACGGACAGCAGTAGCCAGTTAGAGACGAGCAGTTCAGTTGGCGCCGGCTCGGTTCGAGCGCGCCGGGAAGGGCTCCGACTCGCGTTGGTCCCACCGCCTCCGCGATTCCCGCCGTCGACAACGAAGTCGATGTACCCCATGACTCCGCCATTGTCGGTGTTTCCCGAGCCAGCGTTCTACCATCTCTACAAATAGATCGCCGTTCCTCGCGTGTGCGGTCCTGATCATCGTTCTCTCTCGCTCTTCTGACAAGTAAACACGATTGCATTTCATTGCCGCGGGCGCTTACTAACGGCCATGAGGGCCAAGCAGCCGGGCGCTGCTTCTAATGCGGCTCCGCTTTTTTGGGAGTCCCTTGCGCTTCGGGAACACTGCGGTGAATAATGCTGACAAAAGCCAGAAGGAAGGCCACCGCAGGGTCGTCTTCTTGGCCTGCGTTCGCTAGCACGCCGCCATTGGTGCTTATTGTTTACCACACAGATGCGAACGGCTTGAACAGGGATATTGTCCCGATGAGTAATAACATGATTCAGTCACATTCGGTACGCATAGTCCGTCAAGTGAATTCGCTTACGGTGAAGTGCTTCGATCACTGCTGCTCGAAAGGTGCTCCTCGACCCCAGCTGATCCCGCCCGCCAAGGCACTTTATGCATAGCAACCATAAGTGCCCGCCGACGTCATCGGGAACTGACTGTTCTCGAAGCCGAGCGAGTAGGCTCACCCCGTAGCTAATTGCTAATTGATGTTGACAGCGTCAATGACTACCATTCATAGAACTCGTGGACGAGATGATCAGCAAGCTAACCCTCCAACTAACCATACTAACCATAACCATACTAATCCTCTAACATTACCATTACTAACTAGCATTTCGCTTAGCCTCTTCTAACAGTGTCTGTACTTCTATCCTCGGTGTCTTTTCCTCTTTTTTACTCGCACGCTGCTTTGGAACATCTCTCGTGTGGACTTGTCTCGCTATCGGCGATCTCGATCGGTGACGGTTAACTGACCTCCTTCATATTCTGCCTCTGTATACGAACCACAACATCATTCTAACCACATGCTTTGAATTTGACGCGGATGGCTATCATCCCGTATCACATTGGTGGCGGTTCTTATGTCTTCGGGGGCCGTCGACCCCCGACGCTGGGATCGACAATCACCCCCCAATGCATACTCATTCGAACTCCATTCACAACTCCTTCACCGCCACCATATCACCAACGAAAACAACAACCACAACAACATTGGCCATCATCAACATCAATTACGTCATGAACGACCGCAAACGAAACCGGCTGTCTATCTTCCCCAACCTCCGAAATTCGCCCTTGTTCGTAAATCAACTTTTGAAATTTCCCACGGCATCGTCCCTATCAAACCAATTCTTTGATTTTCGTCCTCGACTCCTTTACACGTCAACCTCTCTCCACAACTGCCTCATTCACGTACACGCGGGTGCATCAACGATATACGAACGAACTCGGTGCGCGTGCACATAACAGTGGGTGCTTGTGGATCCGCGCTTCAGATGGGCAATTTGCTCCATATGGCCAGTCACATCGGCCGCGTAATGGAGAGCTTCCACCCGGAACTGTTCGAGGATGACGATGATCTGTCTGATGGCGATATCGTTGACGCAGCATTCCGAAACCATCACCCTGGCAGCAGGAATGGACTGGATTATGACTAATAGAAAGGCGTACTAGGTAACGGCGAGGGCGAACAACGGATGAGAACGGAATAGCAGTCATCGTATAACGAAATTGTCGCATAGAAACATCGATGGAGAAACACCAATGAAACGAGACCAAGCAGAGAAATCAGAAGGAAAGCCTAACAGAGACAATTAGCAAGCGGAGGAAGACAAAGACAACAGCCACCATCCAGAGCAGAAATTCTCTCCCTATGATAGAGTTAGAGCGCGCGGCTATCCCAGCTAACAGCGAGGCACAAAGCCTAACACTATGAGATATATTCACAACGTGCAGAAATTACGTCTAAGTATCTGTTTAGTAGTAGTTGTTGTTGTTATTATTATCATAATAATTGTATGAGACTCATGAATGCTCAGGTTCCGTTCAGAAAGGTCTCGTAAACAACACGTGTTCTAGTCGACTTTCGTTGATTCAATATCTATCCATCCATGACCCCCTCCCCTATTCCCCGTATGTTTTTTGTGCCGATGCTGTTGTCCTGTTTGCAACAAACAGTCGAACCGGCAGGCGCAGCGAGGCGATCGCCTTCAAGGATTAAAGGCCAATAATGTTACTACTACATATAGTGCAAATGATGGGGCGAAGCTATAAAATACTCCATTTTCAGCTACCCCACACTCCAGAGTGTCCCCAGTCTCCCTCGCCTCACGTAATCCCCGAGGTCTATCGAAGGGCCGGGATGTTTGCTTCCACTAATAAACCCCTAAGATCACAGGAATTGAATACAAATACGACGAAGAAACAGTCACACACACACACATACACTCACACAAACAAACGTCGATGCGGAATCAGGCCGCATCAGGTGGAAATCAGGCCGAATTCGACGACGACGACGATTCGGCCTTGACGAAGGGGGAAGGACGGTGGTAATAGATGAAAGCAAGGAGAATAATGGGGGGTTTGGGACAAAATCATAGGCGAAAGATGATGCGCGATACACTTAGCCAAGCAACCAACCAACCAATTAAACAACAGATAGGAATAGACAAGGAAAAAAAACAGACCTAAAGTGTATCTGGTTGAAAAATCTATGCGTGAAAGAATCGTGTCACACCATTACTACCATACCCCATTGGTCTCAAACGTCTGCTGTCAGTGGTCTTCGGGTGCAAACCAATGCGACTCCGAAGGAAAACACTGAATGCGTGAATGAATGGTCTTATGCACGATGACTGCGTGTCTACGAATGGTCCACCATCGTTGAGAGAACAACGAGCCTCCGGGCGGAGAAGAAGCCAAGTCAACAACAGAATAGTCAGGCGCTTAGCGCAACGACAATAATCATCATTGTACCAATAGCAATGACGGCAAGTGAAGGTCAGCTGAGATTCGAAGGTGGTCCCCGACCGACGGAACGATGGGTCAAGCGCCGGCGAGAATTATGATGAAAAAAACAGTCTCGCATGAAAGCGGTGCAGACATCCGTGATGGTATATATATATATATATATACGAAGTGCAAGCTTGCTGTTAAGACCGAAATAATTCTGGCCGAGGATGAAGTATGCAGGGGATGCATGAGAGGCCGTATTGGATTTGCTGGCAACAGCAAAATCGCCGAGACAGACAGTTTCGGGCGCAGCGTCAGTAACGGAGCAGCTACTTGAACCCGACACGGGCACCAAGAGTGACGTACAGCGTCCTTGGTTCTTCTACCCGAGTGCTCATAGAATGTCAAGCGAACGAAAGGACAACACATGAATGAAACATATATATATATATATATACATATACAGTATATTCCCCTATAACTCTGAGTATAGTAACACTGGTGCGGGTGGGCAAACTTCGACAAACAGTTTAAGTCAGCTAAAGCCATCTTAAGCTTGCCCATAGGCGAATATATCGAGGGGTTTTGAGCGAGCAGATCCGTTCCTCGGATCCGGCACTATTGTGTGACGTTCTGGTTCGGCCATGTCCCTCAAATTGTCATCAAAATGCTTCGGTACCGGACACCAGAAAGAGAGAGATAGAGAGAGAGACCGGGGGAGAGACCCCCCCGCCCCGTGGGGGTGCGCGCTAATGTGCACGCGGATGAAAAGCAATAGAGAAACAAACAGGTGACAACAGTAGACACTTTTGTCTGCGGTTAGCACCATCGTCGTCGGCGCCTCGTCAGCAATCCAAACCGCCATATGTCGTAAACTTCATGCGACCCGTTGATAGCTGTCGTCAACGGCGTCATGATACGAACGAAATGGCCAGACCTACATGGCTATTCCAATGGATGGCCGTTTACGGCCATAGTCATGTCATGCTGTGTCATGTTTTGAAGGAGCTCCTCCTCAGCGAACCCTCCTCCCCCGATGCCGAATGTATCATCTCGCCAATTGGCGGCTGTTGTCATCGTCGTTAGCAATATATTAGCATTGAGACTATCGAGACCACCGAGATACTGGATCATCTGCCATCCGCCAAAACTGTGGAAATGGAGATTGTAATTGTAGCAGTAGTGTGAGAAAAAATTAGTGGCCGCTCAGTGTAGGCCGCCAAGAACCTCTCCCCCTGTCCCACCCGCGCTGAACGAGGATGGAGAATGCCAACGCAACGCGATGTTCGACTCTCGCTTCTACTGACCTGTGTTATCTGATAGACCATATCAATACTACACATCTCGCATAATACTAATAATAATTACATAGTGCTATTATTCGTATTATTACGAACATAAAAGGACGGTGAATTAGCGATAGAGCAGCATGACTCTGGTGGGGCATGGACCGTTCGACGATTTCGGGCCAGAATGAACATCACCTATAATATACATAAATACACTGACACATCTACGACAACCTCTCCACTGAAGGGTGAACATGAAGGCTGAGGAAAACAGAGCCCCCGGGCGGGCGGGCGGGCGATCGGGGGACTAAACAGAGAAAATGCTGACAAACTGACAAGAAACACACAAATAAGCGATGATGAATGGATAAATTAATGGCTAATATAGCGGCGTTACAGTCTCAACAGTCGACTAATGTACAAGTGAGTAATGGAGGAAGGGACACAACGTCGATTGAATTGTTGTGTCACCCGTCATAGACAGAACAATATATATATATATATATATAAGATGCTGATGATTATGATAATAATATAAAAATGATGAAATAATCTAGCTAAATAATAATAATAACACTAATAATATTAATAATAACAATACGAATAAGTATATATATATATATCAATTGTCCGTAGCTCTGTTAGTCCGCATGATTACATACAACATAGATGAAACAATTACAATAGACAACAGTAATAATAGAATAGCAACAATAATAACAGTAGTGCCAGTATCGACACAACACAAACGTGTACTGAAGATAACGAACGCTATGGTATTAACATATACATATATATATATATATATATATATATATATGTAATGGATAGAGGCGAAGTTATGGTAACAATAGTCTTCGTTCATTAGCTCGTTAGTTAAGTAGTTAGTTGACTAGTTTGATTGGCCAGCTAGACACGCGCTTATTTGTATCGAGAGAAAATATAGCTGAGATATGGCTGGTTAGCGCGGATGTGGCGGACAAACACATTGAACGAAGGCCAGCTGGGAGGATGGTATCAGAGAGAGAGAGAGAGGGAGAGAGAAAGCGAGGTAAAGAAAAGTTACTAAGTATTGAATTGTCGACATAGAACCATGTGGAGTATGGCAATGATGATTAACAAATGAATGATGAAGTTCCCTCACCCTAAAAAGGGCATATTGATGAGAGACATTCGTGATGGTACATGATTGCATTGACAAGCTTACCTTTATTGTGGGCTTGATCAACGATGACGAATACAAGACGAGGTTGCCGCTCCATGATACAGACAGATTGCCACCGTGATGCTGTGCGCTACCTGCAGTACGTAACGTAAACATTGAGGGGTATTTTTGAGGAAACTTTGGCGGGCAACCGTGGGCAACTTCGGCTCGTGTCCGCCACACAGAAAGACAACATTCACGCTGTTGTATCATGCAATCACCAGCAAGCAGCGCCATTGATTAGGTTCCTATGGTCGGCTCGTCTTCCGGCGGTGTTGCTGGCTTTCGTGTGGCCTATTCGTGACCAAGATTGATTGATCCGCGTCTAGGGGGTATTTGTGCATTTTTGTGCCGTATGTGCTGATGTGGTTCGCTAACCGGACCGAGGTTTGGCTGCGTCATCCATTGCAGAGCAAACGCCTGCCCCTGAGACCGGCCAGCGATGGGAGCCGCTGTCAATGTCTGACCACTGTCAAAGGCCGATGAGTGAAGCTGGCGGCGAGGCGTTCCTCCCGCTGCCTAACGCTGTCTCAACGACCCCGGAGCAAAGATCCGCCGTCGACGTCGACGATCATCAGGCCAATGACGATGAACAGCCCGAACACGAGCAGGTTTCTGAGTTGCCCTTGAACTGCGAGATTTTGAGGCTTGTGCTTTTCGATGAAAGTGACCTGCTTAATTATGAGCTAGCTAAATACGACGGATGATTAGCGAGTCAAACATGAACAGCAGCAGTAATAAGAAGAGACGGGAGACGGGATGGTTGATAAAATTTCGTTTTGGGAAAAATTATTTTTACAATGAACATTCATGAGGTTCACACACCGTGCGACGAGCGTTCAGTGACAACAAAAAAAATGCATTGATAAACATCCCTTAAGATATGCCCTATTTTTGTCAGATCATAGTCGGGGTAGTCGACGGCAGAAATTGCTCACACAGCAGCTCAAACCGAAGAATGGACACGTTCAATCTATTCGCAAGTTGCCGAATGTGAACGATGTTGGTAATCAGCCGGTCAGATACTCACAGCGAATAACCTGAAAAGCGGACAACTTCGTCACACAAGACGCCGCTTTTTCGAGTTTCCTCTAATTATACGAGCGCTCACACAGCACAGGTTCGCACAATTATATTAACGAGCTGAGAAACGTCACGCCTACGGAAGGCCACACGGACCGCACCCGACCATTGCCCGATGCATAGGTCAAATGAGATGTGCAGCATGCATGCGTGGCTGTTGCGTGTCCGACTGCGTGTAGCGAGGTGGCAGCGGACGACAGGACTAGTCACGAGGTGTGGCAGTCGCTTCATGAACGCGGCCTGAACGATCCGATGAAGTCGGAGGAGCGGGAACTGCGAAGAGAGAGAGAGAGAGAAAAACTTGGGCAAAGCTGAGGTCGAGAGTTGACCAGGACGGGAGAACAGCGTGGAAGGGATGAATCAAAGCTACAAACAGCCAATGAGTTAATATATATATATATATATATATATATATATATATATATAATGAGGACGATGGTAATACTATTAATATCAAAATAATAACAGTAGCATTAACAAGGCAGATAATATCAATAGTTGTAGAGGCAATAGTAGTAGAATTAGTACGAGCAAAGACGCTACACACCCAGACAAAGATGCTCTCTCTTTCTCTCTCTCTCTCTCTCTCTCATATCGATTAGTAACAGTGGTCGCTGGGTACCGAGTTGATTTCGCTGTCGTCTGTGTAGATTTTTGGGTTCGTCTGGAGGGCGGACTTATGGGCCACGACGAGGTCTGCGAGATCAAGCGACACATCTCGGGGCTCACGGCCCGAGTACTGTCTTACGACGTTGTACATAGCAACAGTTAGCACTGAGACGACTATATATATATATATATATCGATGATGGTACATCAACTGGGCATACAGACGTGCAGGGGTGTTGAGTTGCCGGGTTGAACCAGGCTTAGCATGATCAACAATGCGGTAGCAGTGCGTGAGAGAGCACAAACACGACTGAGACTGCGTGAGACAGATCGAGGGGGTCAAGTTTGGCAGAAGGACCGGGAGGCTGTGGGGGGGTGCTACATGTGTAAGGGGAACGCTGAGAGGCGTTGTCACAAAGCGAGATCCAGAGCGAAAGCCATGGAGACCATGTACCCTATGGCGTTTTCCTGAGCCAAGGTAAAGCGACGCTAAGAGTGCGGGGTTGAATAGATGAATTCGGTGGTATCAACGACGATCAGGTGATTGGGTGGTGATAAGGAGGCTCTGACCCGACGATGGAGCGTACAGATATATCGCAGTGTATCTAGGCATATCAGTACACCGAAGGACAGAGCAAAGCTATGGTCCGTCTTTAGCGCGCTCGGCTTACGGCTGCGGGGTAGCTCTGGGGGCTTGGTCAAACCCCATGGCAACTAAGTTCCCCTCGCACTCAATATGAATATGGGTGATTCCACCCTAGCGACCTGGGGCTTGCTTGCACTCTTGACAGCCGATAACGGTAATTAGTCTACAACTGCTATTACTACTACGACTAATATTAACGATGAGACTAACGATGATGAAAGATAATTACATTCCGGTGTATCGCAGTATGATGGAACAGTGGAAGTCGGAAGTATCAAGCAGAAGATGGAAACAGGCAGAAGTAACGAAGCTGTCAGAAAAGACACAAAGACGAAGGGAGGAGAGAGAGAGAGAGAGAGAGGGAGATATTAAACCGAATATGACTAGTTATATTATTTGAGTGTTATGTGCCTTTTTGTATAATGTCTGAGTACATTGTGACCGTAGATCTGTTTGAGTTTTTGTACAACCATGAAACATGGAACGGATAGGCATGAGGTCTGAAGGAAACGAACGAATCGACGAGGGCAAGGTCGAGTTGGAAGGCAGACACATTATCCCTTACCTAGTGCAGTAAAATGCATATATATATATATATATATAATGACGATATAGCGATAAGGGGCGGCTATACATTGAAGATGCTCCGGTTATAATGTTAACGTAATATACACAACACCATATATATATATATATATATATGAGGCGGAAGATCGCAGCGTCATTGAGCAGGGACTGTGTATGTGGGCATGACACATCAATGCGTGAATGCAGAGAGGGAGGACCGACAAGCTCACCACTTCAACCAACAGGCAAGAGCCAGCCAACGGCTACCCATGATCTATCCCAAACCGCCATACAAACGCCCAACGTAACCCGATAACGGAGACGGAGATTCAGATATAGGATATATAGATATCCTGCGTTGATCACGCACTGGTGCACAGATACAAACACACTTCTATCTTATCTCGCTGTTGAAATACGCGAAAGGTAATTTTCGCCGGTGATTTTATCCTGATGATAGCACTCCTGCTACTGCTGCTCATGGTGATTATAATAATAATAATAACGACCTCCTGAGGTGACTGGTATACAAGGCACTTGCCTGCTCGAAAGGATGACCGCGTACTCAGAGAGATCTAACAATATTCGAAAAAAAACGTACTTGTAATAATAACAATAGTAATAATAATAATAAGAATAATAATGAGTAATAACTACAATTATTACAATGATAATTCGAGTAGCAAGACCTGCCAATAACAACACTAGTAGTAGTAGTAATAATAATATAATAATACTAACTAAAACAACAGTAACAGCTAAGACTGCTTTTATATAGAGGAGTGCAACGAGTATAGCTAACCCTAGTGAACTATAATAGTAACAGAAATATAGACATGAATGCGGCTTAGAGGTTGGCGTGGTGACGTTTCTTTGTTAATATAGAGAACGGTACACATCGGTACGAGGGACGTGAGTCGCAATAATTTAAGGCAATTCAGTGTTAGGCGAACCTTGCCAGTGATTGCCGCCATGGCCACGCTCGACAACGAGAGCGACTTGTACGCAGGGGTGGAAATCTGATCCGCGGATTCTTCCCGTTGACGTTGTTCGCCTCAGTGGCTGACACGACAGAGATTCGACTTTTTGCCAAGAGCTCGCTACAGGGATCTTCGCGGGGGGCTTATTAAGCTGATTAAGATCTGCGTTGATCTATGCGCGCGGATAGTAAGTAGAAAGCGAAGCGAATCGAATCAATATGAACTGATGGAAATGAACAGACCAGACACACCCACACACACGATCTGATCAGATAGACTGAGAATATAGAGTCTTCTTAATGGCGGTCTCCGTGAGTGTGGCATCACATCCATTGTCGGTTGCCGCAAGGGGGAATTTATGCCGTCACTACGCGTATGCGATAGATATATAAAGAGAGAGACAGAGAGAGAGAGATAAATAGAGAAGCCGATAACAAGATATGACGATGAGGTCTTCCGCTTTGCGATCCGCGTTTTGCGAATCGCATTTCGACATCGGCAAAGTCAGACTTTGTCGATCTTGATATGTGCAAAGTATACAGACCTTGAACGGAGGTGGGGCGGGGTATGCACCCATTGAGGAAGGTGATCCCAGGAAGTGCGGATTGGCTCTGTTGTACGTTCGAGGTTCGATGCGCGCTCATCGCTATGAAACAATACAATTGTACGCAGGTCAACATCGAGGATGTTAGTACAATTACAAGCGGTAATCACCACAATAATTAACAAATGCGACTAAAAGAACAATAACATGGTGGTACCATGCGGTGATAGCATACTTGTACCCTTTCGATACTGCGACGACGATGACGACAACAACAATAACAAGATTTACTTGGTCCCAATAAACAATAAAGCCAGAGCAGAGATACACCGACTCAGATTTGGCTGATACGAGGAACACATTGGGCGACGTGTGCACACGCACATACACGCACACACACCACTTCTGGGATTATATTGCACATACGTTATGACGGTGATGATATGAAAAATAATAATAAATAGAGTGATAATAATAACAACAACAACAGTATTACTCAAAAGCGAAAAAAAATATTGCTGCTGAATAGCAGACAGACAGCGGATGACGGACGGCGCTAATTCAGCAAAAATACAATTGAGTGAAATACGTTGTACGTAATCGATTTGAGATCGCAAGTACAGCTTGTACGAACCAATACAAAAGCAGACTTCCAGCGACACAGCTTAATGCAGCGTTATCACGGGGCCACATCAAACCATACGGTGTGCAAGAAAAGCGACGGCAACACGGACCGGACGCGCCTCGCTAAAGAACGACACTACGTATATATATATATATATATATATATATATATACATATATATATATATATATTTAGGCGGTATTATTACGGCCGAAAACTGGCTACATACACGAGCACACTTGCAAGAGAAGCAACAAAGTTAGGGTCAGGTAGCATATAGTCATCAGCGAAATCGAGATACGAAAAACTCTACATAAAATGAATCTCTGAGCGACCGAGAGAGAAAGAGAGAGAGAGAATTGGGGGGGCGAAATCGACCGATTTTCTGAGGAAGCTGCTGAGGTCTGGTTGGGTTGAAGAGATCGACGGGACAATGCTGACAACTCTGCTGATGCTAATTATTGAAATATAATAGAAGTCGTATGGAATAAAAACCACAAGGATGACATCACAAGCACCCACACACACACACTATATACACGTAGACTTAATCACGACACTACTGGCAATATTGAAGACTTATGCGGATTATAATAAGAACAATAATTATGATAATATTGGTTGCATGGTGGGAGGCAGATCAGTGCAGGAGGGGAAGATCATGGGAAACGAAAGAGCGAGCAGCGGCCGCAAGGAATTACGTCGAGGCATGATAAATATGAACGATTACGATGATAATACTACTACTACTACTACTAACAATAATAATAATAATGATAGATATAATAACAATAATAACAATACCAACACTAGTAATAGCAGTTCTAATAATAATAATAATGAGGTGTTGCAGTAGCATTCAACACGATGCATTGCAACAAGGTCGGGGAGAAGGCAATATTCGATGACGGCACTACTATACTATAGATATAAATATAGATAAAAATATCCCCCCCAGGCGGGCGGGGGAGGACAGGATGGAAGCACAGTGCGAGGCGATGGGTGAAATCGTTGAGCTCGGCTTCAACTCACCTTTGGCGAGTCGGGTCGAGTCGAAGCAGCATTATCGTCGTTGTGTATAAATGGATATCAAATAATACTGAACAGCAGCAGATGAGCGTCGAAACCCAATGCGAGAAAGGAAGTCAACACATAGAGAGCGAGAACTAACAACAAAACAGCAACAAACAACTAACAATAAAAACCAATATGTGTACATGATTAAAGTGTATGTCTCTCTTGTTGTCTCTATTGCGATAACAGCGAAAATCGTTAGAGTAAATTGATACTAATAATAATAATAATAATAGTAATAATAATTATTATTATTATAATAAGAGGAAGATGAAGAAGAAAAATACGCTGTTAGTGATCACGGTAACATGGGCGGTGGTAATATCGGCGATTACTAACAATGTCATTGTAGAATAGAAATATGATACAGAACGTTCGGAAAGTCCTGCTCTAAACGCTGTATGGCGTTCCACAAGGCAACAAACAAGTTGTTTCGTCTCGTGCCGTAGAGCTGTGTGACTTCCCGAACACGCTGTAGATAATGACACACGCTACGCTTTAACAAGACGTATGTACATATGTGTGCATAGGCGTTTGCATCGATTTTTGGCTTTGCACGTTACGTCATTTGGGATGAGAGTCTAGCATGTCGATAGACACAACTGAGCAGTATTTACTAAGCCCTTAACGTATAAGCTTCGCGTGCAGCGTCACAGTAACTAATAGTGAGATACATGTATTTCTGCTGAATGGTTGTCTATGTAGAGTCGCGATCTGTGTAGCTTTCTCGGTGGTTATACAATAACAGGTAGCCAACGTCTCATGGAATAGTATTTGGGGAAATCAATTCAACAGTGAAGTCTTTCATTCATATCAGAACGAATAGTCTTCTTCAAAATAAGATTATATATATATATATATATATATATATATATATATATATATATATATGTATATATATAATCTTATTTAAAAGACGACTATATATTAATAGGACGTGTTCCATGTTTAAACCGCAGTGTACCTCAGACCAAGGCGATTTAATCTCCATTAGATGAAAGAATGGTATATCATATATACACATATATATTATGATTGTTTCTGTTTTTGGTTGGCTTTGCATTTTTCACAAATGATGATCCTGCATAAACAGCATAGTCCACAGATCACTTTCCCCAGAAATCAGCCCTTCATATAATTCTTACGGATATCAACGCCAAGTTAATTCTGTTCTAGATGTATATATATATATGTATATCTACACAATCACGCGGATAGCACGTGTCCAATCCACAAACGGACAATAATCATCATTAACTTCGCCTCGGTCTGAATTTCGCATGGCGGCCAATATATGGGCACGCTCGTACATCATCTTCATATAATAAATAATATTCGCATATGAAATGTAATACTTCAGAATGTACCGTATAAGCGACCTCACAGTTGCTTGCTGACACGCTCACTACCAGCTCCTATATAGCATTATGATTATTATACAAGCTTTGACACGTATCAACCGATCCATGTCTGGCCTTATTTCCCGACCCTAGAATCATCCTGTACGTTCTTGCTCTTCAATCCGCTGCGGTTTTCTTCTGCTCAAAGGGGCCCAAGTAACAGTGCACTTTCGAGCAGCTGCTAACGTCTGACATCTTTGTTATAGAGGGTAGACTCAGCGCGCTGTCCACCCATCCTGGCGACGGTCCTGAGTCATCATCCGTTTGTTCTGCTGCTACATAGAGCACCATCACCGCCGCCGGCTCCATTGCGACCACAGACGTCACATGTGCGATTCCCCGCAACTAGCAGCAGCAGCAGCAGCAGCAATAACAACACCACCAACAACAACAATAGCAACAATGAGAAGAACAACAAGCACACTGAATCGTCAGCTGCTCCCGGCGAAACGATCCGTTCTCGCCTCTAACAACAATGAAAGTCAACGCCGCCGACCAGTCAAGCCCCAACAGCAAGGCCGACAATGTTTCAGCGTCAACGTCAACAGAAATAGCAGCAGCAGCAGCAGCGGTTGGCGTCTGGCCCCGAATCAATGGGATTGAGACGAGCATAGGTAGCCCTTCCCGGGTCCAACCACCGTCCTGGACAAATGAAATTCAATTTCGATACAGATGACCCTCAACGTTCCTTCAACAAAGAATCCATCTAACTCTCGCGAAAGCAAGCCACGAAAAAATGGCTGAGCAACTTGACCAAGTCAAATTCTCGATGCAGTAGTACAAAATATCGTTGTAGCAACGCCGTGGTCTAGTGCAGCCTGTCGAATGTGGGGTACACCTAATAATATAAGCGGTTCGTTAATGAGGGAACAATAATAATAATAACAATAATAATAATGCCTCTCGATATATTCTTCAAATTTTTCATTCCCACCGTTTTGCGACCATAACGTGGCCGAGATTGAGGATTCTCCTTCGAACGACTAGCATCGTTCGAGGATCATTACCAGATCAATTAGCAGCTAAGGCTGAGCGATATACCGTGCGGTAGCAAGTCTCAGCAAACTGAAGTAAATTCGAGGCACCATTTACGAGCATCATCGGCATCATCGGATTGGCTTGAATTGAATGCCAATTCTGTTTCAATTATTAGTACCATGACACAGTGTGTTTGTGTATGTAACACTACTTAACGCTGATATCAGTAACGGTCGCTGTGTCACCGTATACCTCGCGTATTCGGCCCGCGCTTTCGTTCGTCAGATTCTTCTATACTTTTATGCTGGAGCGCCTGGAGCGCTCATGCCAGGCGTTGGCCAGTATTGTCGCCCATCGGCCGGCGGGTACTCCGTGTCACTCCGTCGCATTGCTCGGAGAGCTGCGCAGTCTCCCGCTCCCAGTAATGGTTGGACCCGAACCTAAAATGAGAGACGCTCTCTCTCTATCTCTCCCCCCTTTTCGCTCTCTGGGACACTCTTTCATTGAGAAGATTTTAGTGATCGCTGCGCTTTAAGAGGGCTTCGACGACGCGTACTCGGGCTCGGTAAGCAGCTATAGGACACGAGATCTTGATGGTCCTATCGAAGAAGAATCAGGTGTCGTACTCAGTGCAGGACGACAAGTTGGCGAGGCAGGTTCGGGTCTCTACCGGGAGCATCTAGCAGCAACCAAAGTTTACGTATCAACTGAACATTATACAACGTGTGTTGTTTTGGGCGAGTTGTTGAAGTGTGTGATGATGACCAGCCAATTGCTTGCCTCCTGTGACCCTGGACTAGTTGGTCGTTAAACGTCCTGAACATGTACAGCTCTCCCTCGTATATATATATATATATATATATATATATTAATACTTGAATAGTAGGTTACTCAAATTGTTTTTGCCGATGTGCTGCTGGGCGCGGCGAGCAACCACAACTAACTTAAGGGCAACTAGGTGTCTGCTTTCGGCCCCAACAGAGGGCAGACAGAGAGCGATCACGTCGATGGTGCTTGTCGTCGTCTGATTCAGCTTACTGCTACCATTCCGGAGTTCCTGACGCAATATGATCGAATGATTCTCCTCGCCAAACGGCGCAGTTGGACAGGGCAGTTTCGGCCGGTAGTGCCGCCGCCAACGCGTCGAATGCCTCGAAATTAAGACGAGGAGAGAAGATAGATCAAGGACGCGTACTTACGTTTTCAAATAGGTATAAATACATATTATTAATAATGATAATAATGACTATATTGTAACTAGCAGTTAATAAACAAATGCTTAAGCTATTGTCGACAACGAAACGCAAATGTAGTAAAGCGGAGATGGCCAACATTTGCATGAAACACGTAAACATAAAGGACTAATCATTGCTATCATCATCCGCATCATCATCATCGCCGTACGCTGACGTAAATGCGCACAGGCCAACTTAAGATGTCTTTGTAAGCAAATATATTCATCGTTTATGGCAGCTGCGGCACCAGCAACGACAACAATGATAAATACGATAGCAAACGACAACGACGTCAATAAGCTACAGTATAAAACAACAACAGCAGCAATAAACTGTATTATACCACCTCATGTCACAACGTGCGCGAGAAGACCAAAATAATAAATTATGTTACGATCGTATTTCTCCTTTATCGTAAATTGGCGAAGATGTGTTGATTCCTCGCTGGACGAATGTCGGCGGCGGAGCCCATAATGGCCTAGGCAGTATCGTCGGTAGTGTTATACCCAATGTAAATCGACCGGTTAAATATCGCAGCCTCAGACTCTGCCTTAGGTAGCAGGCCTAAAACGATCTTTACTTTCGACAATTGACGTTCTGAAGCTTTTTTTTTTGCTTTTTCGGATAAGGACCGAGAGACGTCTGAGGGGAGAAGAGCTGGGAGCTAGTCTCTAACAAAATTGACGTTATTTGACGAAAACAGTATAGATAGATAATGTGGCTCGGCAAACGGGAACTGTAACTCAGACGATTTATTGTGGCAGCAATCAAGTAGTTTATATCTGGATCGATGAGAGAGAGAATATCTCAGTCTCATGCTCGGGATTTTTTGTTCTACCAATGAGTCTGACATCCTACGGACTATACCACCACAGATAATAATAATAATAAAGACATGTCTACTTCCACAGAATGTATAGATAAATAGGTAAATTTGATGCACATTTCCCAATATCCATGCTACCTAAGCGATCGAAGCGAATCATGAAATAGACATATCGTTGAAATTCACCAAGTTTATTCAAAACTTCTCGCAAACGAGAGAGCGAAATAGCATTGCACTGTTCCGTGAAGAAAATACGGCTCACTCGCTGGGCGGGTAGAATAGCTGGTTGCCGCAACGGATGTAACGGCCCTTGCAGTTCACGGGGCGAAGGTTCTTATCCAGGCAGAAACGCACCTCGGAAAGAACTGGCTGGGGCGCGGTCTTAAAATGGTCACAGACGACATAAGCGACATAGTTGAAGTAATCACTATAAACTGTCTACATAAGCTTGCCTAGCAGGCAAGCAGATATCTATCCTGACGTGTATCAACCATTTGCTACAGTGATATTATTATAGCTATTACTATGGTTGTTACGTTGTTACATCTTAGCTGCATATATATATATATATATATATATATATAGGAACCTATCTGGGCGTTCTCCAACAGACCTAACCTATGTAACTAAATAGTGTTTTCAGTGGCTGTAGTGCTACCTGGACAGTGCTGCAGACGACGTCAAACTTGAACGGATAATCGTCCGAAATCGCCTTCACAATCTCCGACGGCTGCAACGATTATGAAATGTGAACATTATTACAAACAGCACCGCACTATGGGCAACATTGCAAGCGAATTTGTTCACCGAGTTGTTTTGTTTTCCACCACACAGATATATATCAGTAAACGTGGTTCAGTTCGTTTGACAGTGATCTGTCCAAGTCGCACGGGAAGTGAACAGATATTAGAAGCAATTCAGCGTGGGTCAGAGGCTTCTCTCGATTTGGGCGGCTGTACGACTCATCATCGTCAATCGCCGTTACCATCGTGAAGACTAAGTCTCTGTCTGCAAAAAGCCGAAAGACACAGGCTCGAGTCTCGCGACATGGTGACATCTCCCTTGGAATAAAAACGTGCTATTTTATTGTTCATTGTGCTATCGGCCATCATCAGGGGACAGGTCCGTAAGCACGGTGAAAGCTAGCGAGATCACGTTGTCGGACATACGTGATAAATTTTCTGCTTCGATGGGGTGACGTTGCTGTTCGCGAGGTACCTGCAATTGACCATCGAAGCAGCAGGAAATGTCTGCAGTGAGTTTTCTTTTCTTGTGCTTTTTTTTGCCTCGGATTTAATTAGTCTATTTCTCTCTCCTCTCTCCGTCTCGATCACTCTTTCCCATGTTTTGGGAAGGGCGATTCTTGAGTATCGAGTATCCACTCTCACTTAGTTACGTCCTATGGAATTAGCTGTATATCCCCTCCCCCCCCCTGTATATATATGGCCCCTAGTCTAAAGTTTCACACCATGATAACAGTCTTCGCGAACCCGCACAAGAGGCGATCTGCGTTATAAATCTGGCCCCACGACCAATCACACAGACCGCATGTTTTTACTACAACTGAACACGAACTTATCCAAAAACAACAAAGTATATATATTAGATGTAGACACCGCAGGCTAGCTCTCCAGATGATCGTTCCCCGGGGAAAAGTTGCTACAGTTATACCTAAAGTGGGTATCGAAGACTCACTTGTTGATGTCGTGTCTATGGAAAATGTTGAGGACACCCTTGAAGAAGTTGACGAGTCCCTTCAGCTGGGGGACGTCGCTGGCGCACGTTCCATGCTTTTGCCATTCGTGACGCCAGAACGTGAAGAAGCGATCTTGCGTTGACGTGAACGACGGCCAGTACTGATTCAGCTGGTTTTTTATACTCTGCAACAAAACAATGGTAATGGCCAGCGGTGCCGGTTTGGCGAGCCACATAGATCAGGAGTGAGTGGCGAATAATCGGATCTTCCAGAACAGACCTTTTGCAGCGAAACTTAATTTAATTCCTGCAGGAGGAGTGTTACGATACCCGAAATGAACAAAGTTCCCATAAATAATAACACTCGTAATGACTGATTTCAAGGCATCAACGATCAAGTAATTAGCCCTAATAATGTTCTTGTTGAAGCATAATATCATAATAACGAGCTCGCTCATGTACGACATTAGCATATCTACTATGCGCATGATGATAATTGATTTGCTCTCATTATCTTCGTAACGAAACTCTCCACGTACATTATCTAACCTTTACCGTAATCCATAGCAAGCGTTGAACATCGATAAATATTATGGATATTAAATGAATTTTACAAATTTCTGCCAAAATGGCATTTCGTGAGCTGGCGACGCTCACCTCAAGTTGACGGCCGTCGAACTTCTCCGTGCTGCAGTACTCAGGGCTCTGATAATCATTCGTTGGCCATAGACCGTGTATTGTCCAGTGGTTACGGTTACTTCCGCGAATACACTAAACCACGGGAGTTAATTTTCGCGCAACATTAGTCACAACATTGTCACACTGCTGGAAAGACAATGCAATGCAATACTATGTTGTCTTGGTTTGTATGCCCTATATAATCCTCGTCTTTCTGGACAGCTGTTGCCGTCATGCGAATACAATATTCAGTTGAGACGCCTTAAGGATAGTCATGATATTATTTCATACCCCATGATTAGGATCATTATTATGCGTACGTCAACCTATCATAGCTTTCTGGCTCCCATGACAGCAATAGTCGTCTGCAAACTCGAGCGAGATGATAGCGATTTGCTATGCATATCTTACTTCTCTCCGCCCCCTATTGAATATCATGGACAGCATTCTATTTGTGCACTATATGAGTGCTGCTGTGATACGAAAATCAGTCAACAATTAGTCATTAGTTAGTGGTACATGCGATATATGCTATGCGTACAGTTTGCTAATTGAGCAGAAATAGAACTTCCAAAACAGCTTTCCTCATTCGAACTGCGTATGCTTATTTTTAATTCTAGTCACGCGAAGCCATCGAACCCTGTCATTAATCCTTGTCTATTATAATAAATGGCACAAGCGAATGTCGTGTTATCAGATCAGCAGGGAAGGCGTCTGCCAAACAGATTTCGTCAACTGTACGGCTTATTCTTGTTTTTGTCTCGGTATATTTATTTGCATTCAACAGTCGCTCGTATGCCCAGCTTACTTTATAGCGTCTCGTAGCCAACAAGTGCTACCAGTATATGTTGGCATGAGCTGTTAGATACATAAAACTGTTTTTCGAGCTGACCCTCAGCTGTTCCCCTATCTGACAGGCCTCAGCTCTTAACCTTTAGGTATTATAGCTGTTAGATACATAGCACAGATGAATATATGGATATATAGATTTCACGATAAACGATGCCAAACGTTCGGTAAGTGTGGGAGGCAGACTTCGGCGCTCCGGTCGTCGGCGGCACCGACTGTGTGACGCTATGAAAACGTCGCCGCCGCCGCCGCCGCTGCCGCCCTGACAGATTGAGCGTTCAAGTGTTACATTGCCGAGATTAGTAGGCATTATGCGATTGGACAGACAGTGTGGAGATCGAGCAGTTCAAGTCACGTAAGTCCCCTGAAGCGTTCGAAATCGAATACATGCAGTTGTATACTTACAGAGTTCTGCGAAGAAGGACCAGCCACCTTGTTTAGGTTTAATTCAGTGCAGCAGATAATTGACATAGAGATAAAACACATGATTGCCGAAGTTTAGTAACACTCGAGGGTTTCATTCTACACGAGTCTATGAAGACATTGAGAGAGAGATAGAGAGAGATTTGACTTTTATACATATAATAGATACGAGAGGCCGAAGAAGATCAAGAGATAACGAGAGAGAGAGAGGGTAATAGTCATAATCGTCTTCGTGCCAGTGTCTTTGAATGGATGTCTGGCGAACAAAAATTAGTGCTTTATATATCTTAAATATCTAGGCTAGGATACTAACAGTTGAGGACGACTAAAGGTTGGAATGGTTCGTATTAGGTGGGACCAAGGGGGATCAGTCTAACAATTCAAGATAGTGAAAATCCATTGCAGATCAGAGTACGCAACATAGAGAAGCGGAATTTTCTTAAAATTGGTGCCCACAAAAACCAAATAATTTTTGTCGATTGTTAGTTGACATGGCCATACAGTGGCAACTAGCTTGTTGAAGTGGCACACATATACACACAACTAGTTTACGCGAAATAGAATCACTGCAACGAAAGTCGTAAAGTTAGCTAAGTTCATTAATCGCCTATCGCAGGCTCTGTCGATTTGTTCTCTCATTGGTGATTGTTATAACATTTTTACAACATAACGGTCTTGGCATAACGAGTGCTTGTAGAAATAATTCGATTTCATTTATATAATATATATATATATACATGCGGTTGGGATATTTCATTCGTATCTTAGGTACTATTGATTCTAACTGCGTACAGCTAAATACTCTATTCCATTATTACATTTAGAGGAGTCTGCCGCCTCCTCAACGTTTTACGCAAACGAAGTATTTATTTTTTTGTTGCAATAGTATTTTAGCTATTTGGTTTGGGTCACGGCTGCCAATTTACCACAAGTATAGCTCGCAATGACGGTTTTGATTCACTAAGTTACTGTAGTTACAGTTATCAAAATTAGGTGCTTTTGTCCGATCAGGCCAGTACTCACCGGACGATTGTTGCCATATCCATCAGCGCAAATACCGCCTCCCCATTGGATAGCCAAGATCAAGTGCGAATAGGAGTTATCGGCAGGGCCCGCAAGCGAGCCATTGTCCGGGCCCACTGAGGGACCTCTGCAGGATCATTTGTCGTCATGGAAATGTTAGTACGTCGTCGAATTGCTCGGCAAAAAACGCGTTATCGCTATCGAAAATCTTCAAGGTTCGAAGTATTAAAGTAAGACCTCTACCACGAACGCCCTTGAGGGAGGCTAGCGGATGTTGTATATTGGTTACACAAATGCTAGCTATCAAGCAGCTCCACTCTTAGGTGACTTACTCATCGGGAAATTGTATAAACAGAAAACAGAAACGTTTCTAATGCAATGCGTCATACAGTAAGTCATATATATATTTATATATATATATATATGATAAAAGCAATCAACAACCAAAATGCCATGCATGCAAAATATTGTTCACCTTTCCCGGGAGGGACCTCTAGAAGGATACCTTCCATGTTGTCCCGGAACAACTGGACCCCCGGGATGCCGATTCCTATGAGGACTGAAGTTCCTCTCCTTGGGAGTACCCGGCCCCAGCGGCGGGAACTCATCAGCGGGATAACCCGGATCAGGTCCAGGGGGTCCAGGAGGTCCAGGAGGGCCAGGCGGTCCAAGAAAACCAGGAGGACCAGGCTCAGTAGGGCCTAGAGTAGGGAATTCATCGTGCTGTGCAGGCGGGCCAGAAGGCCTTCCTCGACTTCGAGGTGGCGGTAGCGGTGGTTCATCGTGCGGCTCCGGTCGGCCACCAGGCCTTCCTCGGCGTCTGGGCGGTCGAATGGGAGGTTCAGGAAATCCAGGTGGTAGTGGGGATCCCGTAGTTCCCAAAAACCCCGGAGGAGTAGGTCCTAGAGCGGGAAATTCATCAGGATGTGGTATGGGAGTCGGGGAACCTAGTGCAGGAAAGTCTTCAGGGCTCGGCGGTGGGCCTCCTGTTGATCTTAAAGGACCAGGAGGTCCTGTGGGAAGGTTGTCGAAATCGATCGGGCGGAAGTTGTTGCGTTTGCTAACGACGAGCAAATTACAGGTTGTGCAGGACGGGAAAGAATGCAGGGATGGTGTCAATGATGGGTGATCATTGCAAAGGTGGTTGATGTCGAATACGAACCATTGTGCCACAACCAAAGATTCCTGATAAATCTGTGCTCACTGTGCTTCAACATGCTAGTCTCATTTTCAAACGAAGGAAAAAACCGAAGACGTCACAATCGGTAATGATACAAAAGTAATAGTAAAAAGTAGCGCTTCAAGATAATATATGCCACTCGCACCGCAAACAACAGAGCAAAAGAGCGTATTCACACACGACGTACCCGTCAACGGCGCCAGTGAGGACAACCGCCACCAGCAGTAGTGCAACAGTGAACCTGAGCATTGTCGAGGACGATCTCGTTGCAAGAGAAGCAGATAGTCCCAAGATGGCTTTCTTTATATCACTCGTTGTCGGCTCTATTGGCGAGACAATGGCGCTCTCAAGACGCCTCGGATCAGGAATGACGCAGCCCTGCGTCTGCGTGTATGTGTGAGGGTGTCCGTTGAGCCCTTTGATGCGGTAGTGGCCGGCGACCGCGGCGCGGCTCCTGTCAGAAAAAAAAAACGACGATATAGGAAGATGTCATAGAGCAAAGCGTAAACCATTGATTTTTGCCGGATACCGTTACTTCGGACTTTGGAACACGGATCGATACGGTGGCGAAATCTGTATCTAGAAGCGCAAGACACTAAGAGCTAATAACATTCAGTGCAGGAGAGCTTCTCAGGTAGCTCGGTTCGTGGTGAATTGTAGGGAATCGGATTGATTTCAGAGGGCAGCTACCCGTGAAAATTGTCCATCTCCTCACTCGTTAGTGTAATGATCAAACAATAGCGCTTATTCGGCTGTGTCGTACATCCGCTGCTGACGAGAAATTGGCGAACTTTACCTCTTTTCCAGAATTAAACAATGAACGGAATCTATTTACACATCTACAATTGCTCATAGCAAATATACTATAATTGGCAACATACTGTCGTTACTGAGCGCCGTTGAACGCATGGACTTTTACGAAACAATATTATCGACCAACTAGATACGTAAAAAGCATAAACATTACGAGAGACGAATTCGCCCATACAAATAGCGTCATGCCGTCTCGACTGCTGCCGTCCAATGGTCACATGGGACATCTGACATAGCGATGTCTATCAAATGGTCGCGTTGGATCAGGCGCGAGGCGGACGCGTTCGGCGCTTCGCCCGTGCTGATAGAAGCATTGTAACTGCTGAGCAGCTGTGTACCATGCGGATTTACGGTAGCGAGATATGGCCAACTCGGTAAGTACCGTCAGAATGATGTGAAGTTCTTGAATATCAATGTGTCGTTTTGTTGTGCCTGATACTATTTTACATTCGTTTCTATCTATTAACTATTCCTAATTATACTTGGTGTTTTGTTAACGATATTTTGGTGTGTGTGTTTGTAGTTGCATTACTTCCTTCTATCTTAGAAGGTTCCTGTCAACTCTAAAGTTAGTCCGCAGGCACAATACCTGTCTCTATCTAATAGACTGTCTCCTGGTGACATAGCAGTGGAACGGTAGACATCATTATGCTGCAGAGAATCGTCTGAGTGGAGAAACGCTGGATGGGGGACCCTTCAGCCCTGGACCTCGAATAGTCGATTATTTCCATTAATTTGTGCGTTCATCAGATCTAGAGAGGCCACCCCCTTGATTTCACATCAGTTTACGTGTCTTCTACCAGCGGAGAACACTGATTCGAAATCGAAGATCAGAGCAAACGAACTCCGCATTCACCGAACTCTGCATCTTCCCTCCAAACGAAAGTCCGACAGAGTCATTCTGTTTGTGCGGGCAAAGACAACCGGGAGCCAATGTGTCGTGAAACAAAATCTCAGGGTGGCTGCGAATCGTCCTACGAATCGCTTTACAACTGCGAAGTATCCTGGAAGACACGGCAACAGCAGCGGCGGTGGCGGCTGTCATTGACGTAACGGTGTTGGCGGTCGAACGTCCCATGTCACTGCGTCTCGTGGGAGTTCTCATGTGTAAGGGATAGCTGCTATTTCGAGTATATTTCATCTTTGTCGTCCACGCTTCTCCTCTGGGTCTGCTGAACCATTGAACCGCGCCGCTCGGCCAGTCAACGTAAGACACAATGGCTTACGCCAGCGGTGATTGACATCGACACAATGCATAGCACACGGGCGGTATAAGGGAAACCTTTGTACGCCACTATGATAAGCAGTGCGTTTCGGTGAGTGTATTATATGTATATGTGCTCGTGTCTGGGTGTGGGTGGCATGTCGCTCGGGGATGGCCAATCGAAAGCCCCAATGAAAAGGCTGATCGAGCTCGTTCTCCGAAGACAAGCAGCAGGCCAGTATCCAACGGGATCGAGCTCACGCGTGTGCGACAGCCACTATACGTCCATTCTATATCAGCAGAGGCCAGAGTTGACAAACAGTGATTGATATCATGCTAGTTTTCGATTGATCTTGAACACGATTGTAAGAACATTGGATCGAAAGTCTCATATATATATATATATAACAGAGCTCTGCCATAGCTGAATTGGTCTAAGATGCATGACAGCGCATGCGATAGAACAGACAATAACTGGCGGGGTCTAAAGTTGAAGTCAAAATTTCTGGTGTTGTATTTGTTATATAAACGTGGATAGTAGATCACTAGGTGACCTTCCGTTCAGACTTGCGGCTCTGGCTGAATGATACATTGATATAAATTATATGCATGTCTTGTATACCGCCGCTTGAAATGCGCGCTGGAAATCACAATGGACAACCATTTCTAATCGCACATGGTCTCACACGACGATGCTACACAGAAAAGTCTGCTAGGAAAGTGAAATCTTTCAGGAAACAACACTGCGTTTCGGTAGCGCGACGCCACTCGAACACGTTGTGCAGATGGAACAATTACACTAAACTCCATTACATGAGTTTACACAGACAACTTTCTATGAATTGCTAGAACGCCCCCTCCCCCCGTTCTAAGTGTCAGCCTCAACGCAGAACCCTATGAGAGCAAGACGCTACGAAGTAGTCCCACTAGCGATGATCCTTTGCAGAGGTCAAAACCGGCAACGGAGATGTCTTCCTATGCATTGCATGGACACTGACCGATATCTGGTACAGCTCAACAATGAGGCAACTCGATGGGCTGATTTCCGTCAAAGAGTCGTCGTCGGTGGCAGCGAAAATCGCGTACATTCAATCCAATAGCAGTTGGTAAATGAACGAAACTTGAGAACCGTTGAAGGGTTATGCGACACTGCTGCTGACGGTCGACCTAAGATAGAGACAGAATCAACTGGCCGAGCACCGAATTGGCTCCGCGCGGGAATCAACCCGATTTAAAGTAGAACACCGCTCTCTGTTTCCTCTGTAGAGGTTGATGCACGGTTCGAGGTACTGTAGGGTGAAATTTACGGGTGCGTGTTCAATTGCATTTTGCACTATAATTTCCACATTGCAGACGGTAGAGATCAACATATTTTGTGAGAGAAGTTTAAGGCTAGAATCGTGAATATACAGCCGACTCCCCAGCTAGACTATTTGGCACAGTGGTATGAGGCTCTAACTCAGTAAAAGCTTTGACAGTCGGCGAGATTTGGGCCAGTAGTGATCTTCAAGGATTCTTGAACTGAAGTAATTCTTACTAATCTTGAAAAGGTATTAGATTGAAGAGAATATGGAGATAAAACAGCCAGCATGTATGTACATATATATATATATATGTATATATATACCGGTGCATGAACGCAAGCGCCGAACGTATCACCTCGACATTATTAAAAGAGCTAACAGTGCATATGTTCACAAATAACGTAGCAGCGCCGGTATCGTTTCCACCGTCGACCTGGCCCATCTTGTACATTCGCCAGATTCACACATGTGGGCACTGCTGAGTACTACTGGCAGGTTACACTCACCTGATTGGTTTATTACTCGTATAGCGTTCGGCAATATTCTGCACTACTGTGGCAGCGGTGCTTACACTTCAGCACCATCGAACCGCTGAAACGCTGCGCGCATTGCTGGATCTACACCTCACCTCAATCCACATCATTGCTACCACCGCCACTGATGCTGCCAATGGAAATCGACGAATGGAAGGGCAAACACACCTGTGAGAAATTAAACGATCAATGCACGGCTCCACAGCACACCGCGGCGCGGCAGTTGTCATGCGGCACGCGTTCGGCCTACGGGTGAGCCATATGCAGATGGGGTATGTCGCTGTCAATGTGTCTTTGCCACTGTGGTTCTATCGTGGTTGATCGTCTTCACAACAACCGGACGACGGCTGAGGGATGGCGAACGTTGGCAGGAGCCAGCCAACCAGTCAAATCTCGGCATCTGCCCTTGTCATCTTCTCAGTGGCCGGGGAACACACCCGCGTCACCCAATGGACGTACAACCGCGACGATCCTCGCCTCAAGAGGCGAGAGTCATCGTCGGTTGGGGCATGGGTGTACGCGCGCCGTCGCGGAAACAGCGAGGAGCGAGTGATGTCCGCGGATCGTCATTGGTACACCCCGCTGTACTGTACGTCACTGCTAGCCGCTAGAAGCAGCAGTAGCAGCTGTTACTAGTCGTCCACCTTGCGCTGATACTAAACAGCCAACAAGGAGCAGGTACAACGCGAAGCCCGATGAATCCCATCGAGCCATGACTCGTCGACGACTGATCAAAACGGCTGTTGTCTGATCTTTGGCTCCGTCTGTTTTGGCGACTGTTCTAACTCGGACTTTCGCTTGTTCCCATCAAGGCTGGCTGGAGGCGAGTGAGTAACCAGCCGTCATGGGAAAATCCCTTGCGCCAAGAAAAGGAAATTGCCGGCGTAAATGGACAAGTTGTTAGCTGCACCGTTTGTTTCTAGTATCTATGACATGCAAAACGTAAATAATAAAGCATATAACAACCCTAGCTATAGGGCATGTTATATGCTATAGCTTAGATAAAGTAGTGGTCGCCCACTAAGACCCTGGTATATCGATCAGCTCGTGGCGCTTTGTGGATTTTTTTCTTTCTACGGAAGTTGCTCATACCGAGCGTGTTAGCACCTTTGTTGCTTGGAGCATGACGTGTGCATTGTACTAATGATTATCTCAACTTGATGGATAGTTTACCAACATATAGGGTAAAGGCTGATTGACTTATTAAAGGAACTGCGATTTTTGCAATGCTTAAGTTCTCTTATACACATGTCTCAGGAAGAGGTAGAGGACGGATTTAGCAGATAGAGACGTTTTGTCATCCACGTCGGCTCTGCACCTTATAGACCCACTTTCTATGCGAATTAGAATGTCCCTTGTGGTGTTGGCGCGTTTGAAGAAGATTTCCTCCTCTACCAAAAAAAAAAACGCTAGGAATAGTTTTTCATGTTGTGTCCTTTGATTTCGTTGCCTCTCTTGTTTGATAATAAAGGTGTGTGTGTGTGTTGTATCCCAGAATCACGTACGATTGGCAGACACATAATTTCGAATTACATTTCCTCTCCCCGCCTCTCTCAGATCTATTATACCTTCTCAGCCGGGTACATTTCGGGTGAAAGTTGAAACGTTCTGTTCAATCCGGTACCGAACGCCCTGTATCAATTCTCCCATCTGTTTTACACGCGGAGACGTTCTGCCTTGATCTACTTCTCACTTCGTACGCACCGAATCCCTAGCGTACTAACACGTCGCCGTCAGATCGACGAACGAGGGCTTCAATGTAGCAGATTTACCCACAAACGGAGAGAGAGAGACCAGAAAGCGCCCTCTACCGACAACTGAGAGGGGACCCAGCGTCACCTGTGCCGTTTGTACGTATGTTTCTGCGAAGATAACGCTTCCTGGCGACCGGAGCAGATACCTTTGACAGGCGCTCCGCAAAATTAGTGGCCACCCCGTAAACGGCGAGAGCTTACCCAATCGGTGTGGCCAGTCCATCGGCGGACGTTTTCGCTATCGTTTAATGGCCACTGTTTTGACTGCTGCCTCCAGATTTGGCTGCCCGTCAACGCGAGGACTTGGCAACGTTTCTAAGACGCTGACGTGAATCGCGGCCCACTGGATCCAGTGGTTCTTCTTTGGTCAAAAGCCAAGAGAGCGAGGCCTGAAGGGCCGTGCAGCCTTACGAGAGTGAACGGGGCATTGTCTTGCATTGTGTGTCGACACGCTTAGATAACACTCCCTCTCAAGAGGACGGGTTGCCGTCTCGAGTGGCATAATTTCCTGTTCTGAGCTGCTGAGTGGAATACTGTCAAACAATACGTACCGGCGTGCAGCCAGCAGAATAGTGTATCTAATAAAGGTTGATCGAGTCGGGATAACGTGTCGAACATCTGGTTAGTGTCGCAGACGGGCCAGAGAGATTTCGATATGGAATTACTGTCCGAACTCGGTGAGTACTGTGTAAGAATAGCTGGACAACCTGTATAAACTGGTGTGGTAGTGAACTGCTGTGGCCTTTCGTATTGGTCAATATCTCGAAGGTGCACGTGGAAGCGCACCGTGATAATACTGCTGAAATTTTGTGGATAAACTCGTGGAAAAATACCAACAGGAGTGGCACAAATTTAAACGATATCCAGATTCGTTCGTAGGGGACAGTTTTCGATGGCGATGCAATCTAGGTACAATCTAGCGTGTTTATATCAATTTTGATTCAATACAAGTTGGCAGGGTTATGTCTCAGTCCCGCCCAAAAGTGCGATGAAGCATATCGAGCAATCAAATCTAAAGCCTATCGAATGGTGAATGATTATACCGGTTCTGCTATACTGTAAGTGTACGAACGAACGACTTGACTAGGACGGTAGCGCAACATAAGAATATTGTATTGCTAAATTAATCGTTTGGCAGTTAATTTTATTTGTAATAATAGAAGTTAAAGAGTCGCTCTCGAGATTTCCGTAAATAATCGGTGAAACAACTGACAAACTCGTATAAACTAGGCGAATAAAGTCCCGCCACTTCCTCGGTGTATGGTTCGCTCAGCTGTAAGCTATACTTGAAGTGGTACATGTGCGCACGATAATACTTAAGACTGCTCGTCCTTGACAAACATGACACAGTTCGAACTTTGAATTTGATTAAATAAACTACTACCCTAGCATGATGACCATGTAATTCACAGGCCTATGTACATTATATAGGCGTACACATTATTTACTATTGTATAATTTCGTTCCTTCAACGTAGGTAGCAGCCAAGATAGAGATACCGAAATTCAGTTTCGAAATACAAATTGACTCGTTCTATTCTCTCACCAACACGCTGCGGTACCCTGTTCACTACTTCGCTGGCCAATGTTTTTAATAGATATTCAAAGAGACAACGCAATCTTAATGTTCCGTAAGCTTAAAGGCTTCGACAATGGATGAAGGGTCCAGCGAGAGAGGTTGCAAATGTTGGTAAAGATAAAGGTTTTATTATTATTGATTTATTAAAGGAACTGCAGTTTTGCTATGCAATTAAGTCCTCTCGTGTGTCCTCATTACGCAGCGGGACTCGAACCTGCGGCCTCTGGCTATTTACAGCCCGAGAGAAAATTGTTGCCCGAATTAAATGAATAAATAAAATCCCCTGGCCCGGCCGTTGAGTTCCTCGAGTATTCCATCCAAATCCAAGTAACCGGTTTCGGGACACAAATACAATAACAACAACCGATACTCCAATATCAATAAATCGGCCACTAACCGAACGACCCAACCATTTAGCGGGTCATTATTAGTCGCCGTCGCCGTCGCCGGCCCCACACAGACGCATATCCAGACACAAGCAATCTCTCTCTCTCTCTCGTGCGCTCTTCGCGCAAAATGGCCGCGCGATCCGTTTTCGCGCCATCGCGGTTAATGCAGACGCCGGCGCGCGGCGAAAATCCTGCCAACTCAGAGCAGCAGCAGCGGCGCCGACGACGACCATCGATTGTGGCCGGCCCGTTTTGGTGGCGCCGGTGGCGCCGCAAAATCATAGTCATCTGTTGTGTTTTGTTCTCGGCCCCCGGTGGTACTGCTGCGGCACGGGCACATTGCTAGCCACAGCGTTTCTGTGTGTGCTGAATGCTGAGTGATCGCTGAGAGACAAGTCGCGATGTTCGGTATGATGAGATACGAGACATAGATTCAATATATATATATATATATATATATATATATAATATCAATATACGCGATATAATAGATTGGGCGATTTCTGCCATCAACGTAGCGATGATAGCAATGCATTCGGTGCATTTTTGATTGCCAGATACGGTTTTGCTGTTCGCGACGTCGCGTCGCTGCGCGTCAGCCACGCATCGAGTGTCCTGTGTGATTAGCCGTTTTACGTCGACTACAACAAACTAGACAGGACAATCAGATGTCGCTGTGTGCTTGAGTTCGTGTGGATAATTCTGCCGAATTGCATTGGCTGTTGTTATTAGAGTGGGTACATGGGAATTATCCCTCATTGCGGTGCGCGAAAGAGACGTAGCGAGTATTCAATTGGTTAAGTTCCAACGAACTCACGAACATGCCGCTGGCCTGCTGACACACGACACCGGGGCCGGCCCGGTTAACCGGCGAGGTGACGAAACAGCATCCAAGTTAATCGCGTGGAAACTATTTACCTTCTCCCCGGCAGCAGCGCAGCATGACCAACCTGTTCTGCTAAAGGACTCGTTATCTCGCGCCCTCGATTTGACCTGACACGCTGCTACCCCCCACCCCCACCAAGCCCCGATTCACTTGGGTCCTTCTATTCTATTTTATTGTCGGTGTTATTTTGTCCATAGGTCCATTGTTTGACCACTGAGTTTATGTAATGTGATTTTCTTGCAATATTCACTAGGAGTCATTTAAGTACACTTGTTTGAGTTTGTTAAGCAGTGTCAATTGTCAAATGTGTGTGTGTGTACCGCGAACGCATGACAGTCGCGCACCACAGGTTGGCCTCGTGCGGGGACCTGCTTCAGGTTGCGTTGCACGTTGGTGTCGGGTGTGGTTATCAACCGGTGGGCGGTTAATTGAGGTAGTACGGTGTGTCCGAAAATAATCCTGTACGTGTCGAGTTGGCGAAATTCTCTGTAAATTTCAAGCATGATGAGACGAAATAGAACGGCCGTACACAGGAGAGAGGGATCGTCCACGTTACAATTTCGATACAGCTGCGCTAAGTGTTTAAGCAAAGCTGATCTATACATAAGCTGGCAAGGGTCGTTGCCTGCTAATGTTTTATTTATGAGTATTATTTGTACCTCAGTTGTACCTCACGAACGTCTATTATTCATTAAGAAGTTTAATAAAATTATATCACCAATATTTAAGACCCCCACTGAAATGGACGCTCCATTGCCCCAGTTTCTCGGCGAAGACAAATTCGAGATTGCTTCAGGATCTTTGTATATCTATTCTTGCCTTATTTATTTTTGAATGAGTATATCTTCAAGATTTCTAAGAGAGCTCTAAGCTGCCGTGAGCAGGTGTGAAACGGTTCAGTATTTGATATCAACCTTCTGTGAAATTGTGTCTTGTTCGTTTTCAAACCTTTTTTTTTTTAATAATCTAGACTACATTGTCAACAATGTTAATACTTGAGTACAAAGAGAGAAAATCGCATCAGGTATTATGTGTATGAATCAATATGAGCAGTTAGTAAGCGGAAATTCCATCAATGTCAACGTTTGCTAACCGCAAACACAAATCAGTGCAGATCTATATTGTGAAGTTGACAGGTGACTACCAATTCTCCGCCGAGAGATATCCTCTCTCTCTCTCTCTCCTTCAGCCCACTGTCGTCTTCGCGAGTACGTCGATCAAATTTCATTGCGCCTCCAAACGAATCCCACTCGATCTCGTGTTAGTACATATGTATAGAGAGTTAGCCGTCAGCGGCTAAGTCTATGACTGGCAGAAGTCGGAGTCAGGCCGCAGGTTCCGCGACAACCTGGTGATGACATATCGGCAACTTAAGCGTCGTAAAAACTGCCCTTTCGCTAATCAACCAATATGTGACCGTCGCCTTTAATTGCTTGCGTTGACTCTTGCTCATTCCAGTTAAATGTCCCTACGCTCGGGCGGCGATCGCCACGACGGCTGTTCTTGTCGGCGGCGCAATCTACTGGTGCTGGAAGAAGGGATGCTGCTCGAAGCGATGCTCGAACTGCAAGTGCCAGGTGCGTTTTTGGTTAACGGCTGCAATTTGCAATGCAAGGAATTACACAGTGGCTCTGGAGAGGCCAATGTACGGGATGGACCTAGCGTCGATAGCTTAGTGATACACGGTCCGCTGATTTCGGACGCGATACTGACAATGGTGGTTCAGCTCCCATCTGGGAGCCATATTTTATTGTATATTCAGCGTTGTCACCGGTCTCTCCCGGTTGCGGCGGTGCAACCCGGAAAGTAACACACACTTGCTTTAGGCACTCTCAATTTAATCAGCTTGCTGGACGTGCTTTTATTAGTGCAAGCAGCCGGGTTGTTTTGCAGAGATAATTCAGCAAAATACGTAATTACTATTATACAAAAACAGCTACACAGATATGTTTAGGGGACGTGCCCTTAAAGCGGATGTCAACACGGGGCAGCTGTTTATTTTCTAGTTCACGTCATCATCATGTGGCGACAGTCGTTGCCATCGCTATCCGTATATACATCGCTTGACTAATCGTGCGACCACGCACGCACATTGCATTGGGATAGGGTACATCCACATTTCGAGCGTGCGCCGAATGACGAGCGAGGCACGCGCTCGTAATTTCGTCCCATTGGGTGACGGATCCATGTTGGATCCGTCATTTTTTAGCCGCTGATCTATCGTACGCATCTCGCTGCGTAAGGGTCGTCAAAGGAAACAAATACGTTTGGGTCTTCCTGGGTGTACGTCCGTGTTGAAACGGTTGAATCTCGTAAAAAATAGGTGTTGTTTCGAATTTTTGTTACGTGCATCACACAGGTGAATCCGTCGATTGACAAGGGAAATGCCAAAGTGGTCCACACGCAGGACATTGAAGATATCGGTGATAAGAAAGTCTTTTGCCGATGCTGGAGGAGCGCAAAGTTCCCGTTCTGCGATGGCTCGCACACCAAACATAATCAGGAGACAGGTCAGTGAACGTACTTGGAAGGGCCACACTTTGGTTGAAGCCGAACCATCAGGAGCTTAGGTTGCGTTGGGTTCGATCGGGAAGGCAGGATCTCGGCTAACGTGATTCGATATCGAGTGCTGAAGGCCGTCACAGCAAAGACTTGACGACGACAACAAGTTCACTTGTTAACTTCTATGCTGGTTGTTGTATTGCATACATAGTAGGCAGTGGTAGTATATCGAGGGGAAGATTATTTTTATTTTCCATTATGATAGTAAAGGCATCGATGGTTTTTCGACGATTTGTCTTGTTAGAACATATGTCGGTTAAAATTACTGGGTAAGCTCAAGGCTATCACAATCCAATCGAGTGTTCGTATAGATCGTCTTCCGAGATCAAGCTAGACTCCCCAATTGACTCCTGGACCTTCCCCGCGCTTGATACCAAACAAGGTTCAGAATTTAAAAATATATATTGCTTTTGTCGAGTCATTTGAAACCTGTTTCCGCCCTTCGTGGGCAACTCACCACGAGTCAACGAGTATCGACAATACAAATTCGTTCCCAAAGCCTGAACGTCGGCCGATGCCTGAACTACCTAGTGTTTTTCACACTCTGTTATCTCTGTGCTCTCCTTCGTCGGTTGCAGGTGACAACGTCGGACCGCTGATCGTTGAGAAGAAAAAATAAGCAAATCTCATCCTCGAGTTTCGTTCAATGTTTTTAATTAGCGCCCTCAATAATCACCGAGCTAATTACCAGCCGACCACTGCTGGCTGAGAGTGTGACTTCGTGGCCTTTTATATATATACTATTACCTCATTGAAATCCGGAATTTCGTGTCAAAGCTACTCTGTTGGATTTGCTGAAAAAAAATTCTCCCATCTATGGGGATGGGCATGGCTGGGATATACGGGTATTATCGGGGCAGCTACCGCAGCGATTGGTGGATTGAAAAACAATTACACCGTGTAGTGGGCGCATACATTGAAATGATGTTATACGCAATAGCATCTTCACAAATAGGCATAATGGTGAAGGTTGTTGAGCGACACCATTGAAAGCAGAAACGATGGGTGTGAAGTAGGTTTCTTGTGGGCGTAGTGCGGGCGCACGAAATGGCGCGTCTTATGAGGATGGAAAAAGAAATAGCCAAGTGAGAAACACGTAGAAATCAAATTGCGATAAATTTCTGTCAATTTCCCAGTGCACTGTTTACCAATGTTTCTTGATGGATCGAATAAACGTATAGAGAGATTGTACGAGAATTTTAAACACGTTTTCTCTGAGGGGTGCCGGCATTTTGTTTCATCTATATGACAGACGCGTAGGGGCGGAGCAGAGCATAACGGTAATCTATAAGGAAGAGCCAACGCAAAATTACATACATTTATTTAAAGTAATCGTAATATATACACAATGGCAACGGATGGTTATAAGAAATACAAACAAATCAGTAAACTAACACGACCGGTCCGAGTTGCGAGTGGTCGCTCGTTCGAGTAATAGCTAGCACATTCTGGGATGTGCGAGTTTCGTGGGGCTTTTCCAAAATCCCATTCTTCTCTGTTTTCACTCTTCCATCGCTCCTTAAGTGCTGAAATAGGTTATGATTTCCAGGTGGCAGTCGCAAATGCGCACGTTTCTCGCTCAAGATTTGTACAGGAATCGTAGCGTCAACGTCTGTGAAGTTGTGACGACATCTTTCGTACAACACGGCCTCTGAGCCGTTTGTACCTGTAGTTACCTATCGCGAAATGTATGTGTTCTCTTGGTCACTACGAACGCCAACAATACTTGGGGGTGAGGTGGATTATGAATTTTGACATACGTACAGGAGATGCGCGAACACAAGGCCGCCTCGCCTGTTCCGCCTCTCGAGCCACGATCCCACGAATGCGTACAACAGTGCGTCGTGATGTCGGGAAAACATCCAAAGAGTTCGTTTGCTCTGCCTTGTTTCTGAGGCACTATGTATGTGTGTGTCTACCCTACCGGGTTTCTAAGTCGCGTCAACAGATGGCATATTGCTGACTCTGAAAGGGGAGCACGGCACGATGTCGAGGTCTAGAAACATGTTGGCAGTTAACCTACGGACCTGCTTCTCTGGGTCGGTGCCTCTGATCAGCTGCTCTAGCCGGCAGTTGTTGATCGCGAGGACGACGTCGCCTGTGTAAACGTTCAACGTGTCCTTGTCGTCCTTGTCACCAACTGCGACCACCCTCTGCAGCGACACCTCGTGGCTGTCGATAAAACACACAAGCTCAGCAGCCCCCGACATGTAGACCTTCCGTAGGGACAGCGTGAACCCGTGCAGCATCTGTGGGGGCCGGCAACATGAACATTTGCGTATTTTCGGCGTACCCCGCAGGCTGAGATGCATCGGCTTGAAGCGAAACAGCAGCTGTGTTATGTTAAACGTCGCCTCGCCCGCCTCCCGGAACGGATTACCCTGCGCCACGGAGACGATCAGCGGGGCGCCCTTCTTCGCCAGCAGCTGGTCAACTCGATGTTCCGGCAAATTCGTCAGTGGCGTCTTGTCGATCTCTAGTACGAGATCGCCGTGATAGAGTTTCGCTTCGCCGAGCATCTTGGCGCCAGTGGCGATCTCGTTCACCATATACCGATGCATGCCATCTTCGCTTAATAGCCGGCGCAAGGTGACCGCTCGACGTTGCGCTCTGCATGGATTGACTCTGGTGAGATCCTGGACGATCACTTGCACCGAGCCCTTTTTCAGCTTCTTGTCAACGTTCGTCGTTCCGCCAGTGGTCTCGTCGCCTGACTTTCGTAAATCGCTCACGTGTCGCCAGCGAAGGGGATCCTCGCTCCCCTCGGGACCCGGATCGCCGGTGACTAACTTCTTGATGAGTTTTGAGGTGAACGTCAATAAGGGCACATGATCCCGATGGATGTCGACTAAATTTTTTAGGCTGGGCACGTCATCCCTGCTTAAATGGCCTCCACCACCCGCTGGAAAGAAGAAGAAGAGGTACACATCTTGCTAGTGCTCCCGATGCCGGATAAACCCCGCTACTGCAACGGTTTGACAATCTTCACTAGAACTTCACACGCGTTCTACAGGTCATATTGGCCTTCGATTGCCAACAACATATTTTGCCGAGTCTTTGCGTGACCTTGCGTTGCGAGTACGCTGAAGCAAACTCGTTACATTTGAGTGAGATTGTGTTAAACTAACTTATCCTACCGTCAATAAGGGGAGGCAAAATGAAATACTTAAGAAAATGCTCAAGATACAATCCTACCATACGAACCCTCCACAGCTCGTCTACCCATAGACGTTTCAATAGCCCGTAAGATCTACTCCTGGAAATCACGAACCTGGCCCCAACGAAGCTCGTTCCCGTTCGTATTCCGTTGAGCCACGTTCGGCAAATACAGCATCTAACTCGTCGCTGCAGGCCACCTGCTCGGGTAATTTCTGCCAATTGACGTCCGCGAATAGCGGATGCTCAAAGATATCCGAGTACTCGCGTGACCCCAGTCTGCTGCGGGGATCTTTTACCAACAGCCTCGACAAATAGCTTTTGAGTGCGGTTAACTGTGGGTCGAACCAATCACCAAATCTTTCCCAGTCGATCTCCTGATTGATGATCTGATCGGCAATTTGTTGATTCCGAAACGGCAATCGTCCAAGGGCCAATCTAAAGTGCACGACCCCGACAGACCACCAGTCCGAGGCGCGGCCAAAGGTTTTGCCGAGGTGAACCTCTGGCGCCATGTACGCCTCAGTGCCAGCCTTGTCTCCGCCAATAAACTCCATGGCGGTACGGCTGAAATACGACATCTGAAATTGATTGCCCATATGGCAAATACAGACACGGCTGACGTCGAAGTCGATCAGCTTGAGACGGCCATCACGCATCACGATCATGTTCGCCGGCTTGATATCCCTGTGAACGAAGCCGCTCAAATGCATATGCTCTGTGGCCATCATGCATTGCTGTATGAGAATCTGTGCCAAATTGAAGTTCAACGCCGAGTTCCTTCCAATCAGCTCGGTTAGATCCACGCCGTCGATGGCCTCCATCACTGTGACAGACATGCTAAGCGAGGGTGATACGCTGCACGGCGCTGAGTCGACAACCGGCCCGCTGTGATCCCTCACCGAGGCAATAAACGCGCAATAGATTCGGCAAAGAAATGGATGATTCGTTATCACGGCGCCGACCATCTTGTCAATGAGCAGCGTCTCATCGCGCGGATCCGCGCGAACCTTCTGCTGAGGTACCACTTTCACAGCAACGTCGAGGTCACCTTTGAACACAGCTTTGTAGACGGCGCCGAACGCCCCCCTTCCCAACAGCTTCGATTGGGCGAAATCGTCCATTGACGGCACGAAGTCGGAAAATGGTCTTGGATCCATGTACATTTTATGCTCCTGAACCGCCATCTTCAGAGCCGACACAATCGACTGCCAATTGAGGCTTGGCAGATTGGAGCGTTCTGCCAGCTGTCGGTCGAGATCCTCCAGAACGGAGATGAATTTCTGCATTTGCTCCGAAACCGGCTCCGACACATCTGGATAGGTTCGCCCGAGCGTGTGTATAAGTGTGATAATGTTGATCATACTCTCGCGTAACACGCCGGCTTTCAGTGTCCGCTTCTGTATACGTGTGCAGATATACCGGTACGTAAGCGAGCACTGGGTAAGAGCGAAGTGTAGCGTCGGACTTCGCTCTAGCGACCGATCACGGTACTGCCCATTGCTGAGGTAGACGTGCAGGTACGTAATAGGCGCTTCGAGCAGGGCGGGCCGCTTGTCTGCCAACTCTTCGATGGGCAAGCGCGCTTTGTTCTTGCGTGCTTCCGGCGTGATGACCACATTTCGCTCATCGTTGCTGATGCTGGTGCCACCCCGTAGATTGCAGCGCTCCAAGTGAACCTTTCGGCCAAGGTCGATCTTTAACTGTTTGACAAATCGCAATACGCTCCGTCGTTTATGCTTCGAACCCTCTACTGGGTTTGTTACCTTCGACGGACAGTCACTCATAGGGAGTGCTTCGTCGGTTACCGGGCATCAATCGTCGCATTGTCAGCAGCAAATAGCAGCGGAATACCGATAGTGGTACAGAGAAGTGTGTATGATAGGAGACGCGCTGGGGGCCCTTTCAGAAGCAAACAAAGGCAGCAGCAGATAGCAGTTCTCGAACCCTGGCGAGCCTCGCCTCGCGACCAAACGATAGACAACGCGGTATGCTAGGAGAACGTATGTGTAATATTAAGACCACTCTCGCTGGCAGATCGAACGCCTTTCGACAGGTGGCTGTTGGGCGTAGACTTGGGGTAAGCTTTTATCCGAGAGAAATGGGAACGAATCACAGTCGAGGGAAGCTTCCAACAAAGAGTTTTGAGTTGCACAAGGCTTAGGGTATACCCCTAAGTGAAGGTACGAGTGTTGATTACACTGAATGCACCACTCTTCCTCACCAAGGTTATTGAGTAAATGTAAACTATGGGGTCAGCTCCCAATTAGGGCTTTGATATTGACACTGGCGACATCAAGCGAGACTACTCCTCAGGAGTTCTCGGTGAGTTCGCAACCTCTATACACGAACGAAGCACAGCACTACTCCTTGGAGTACCGAAAGTAGAACCGCATGTGAGTGTACGCCAGCTGCACCTCGATGTAGCTTGACTTTCTCAAGACAGATCCTGGTCCATCTCCCTGATTTCCGGTAGGACCATTGCAGTCATCCCGTCACTCTGTTGTAGTTTTGCTATGTGCTCACCCCTTCACAGAGTCACACCAACATGATCCGCTTTCGAAATCGACACTTCAACTTGACTAACTCCAAAGGTTCAAATCCTCAATATAAGCCTGTGCAGATTTCAGTCAATTGTCCACGATTAATCTACGAGCCAAGTCACCAAGTTTTTCATACTGCAGAATATGTTTTGCAGTCTTTACAATTAAAATGTCCCCATTTACCATACGAATTCGCTGAAAAACAAAACTCGTATAGGATATTGGACACATTTCAAAATGAATTCTTTCGCAATAGCCTATTTTAATCGTAGTCATTCCAGCCACTTGCAGACGTGCATTGATTTTTGCCTGAAATCGCTGTCGGTCCCGTAGGCGCTGGCAGAGTATTCGGTAGGATGCCCGAGAGCACAGGAGAATATAAAGTCAAGGGGGGGGGTTTGACTATTGTTTTGGTCAACTCCTATAAATATCGAAGTTCGAAACAAAAGGGATTTTCACGTCCCGAGCCTCAGAACGATCCTTGAAGACAAACATTTGCCGCAAAATGAGTGGAGCCCACATCCACCATGTATAGTTTACGTATGAACGACTATGCCAAAAATTATTATACTAAAAATCATTATACAGAAATGCACTTTCGTGAAAAAGCCAACTTTCACAAAACAAAACCAATCTCGTGAGCCCGTAGAGCTCTACGGGATGAGGGGATGTAGCCCGCTGACGATTCCTGGGTATCAGTTCGTTTAAGATGCTACACCGATTCCTTACCAATAACTATATATAGCTATTGCAGCCGCATTCAGCGTCGAACACCAATTGGACGCCACCATTATTTTTTATTTACATGGTCAATTCTTTTTTGGGCGAAATGGTCAGTATTGAATTAATACATTTTTTTTTTGAGCTGACTTTCAGCTGCTCCCCTATCTGACAGGCCTCAGCTCTTAACCTTTAGGTATTACTATGAGGACCTGTCGGGGTCACCTTTGCTTATTCTCTGCCTTACTCGTACCTGACAAGAATCCTCAGATAGAAAGATCGATAAAGAACACCACCAATTAATACATTTAACTAAACACCACCAAAATGCATATGTATTAATTCAAGACGGACCCTTTTGCACAAATAATAATTGAGTATACATATATATAAATAAAAAAAATATATATATACACCACCAATATGCATATATATTAATTCAACACTATATATATAGTGTTGAATTAATACATATGCATATTGGTGGTGTTTAGTTATATATATATAGTAACTAAACACTACCTATTTTTATTGGGACACGAGTCAACTTCGCAGTGATTATTATCACCATTAGTTCCATCGCGTGTCACGAGTGCGTGATATAATATCGGGCCGATCGGGGCCGAGAAGAGAAACACGCTTCTTAATACGGAACATGAAGATCAACATCACAGCCACTATTATTAACAAAGCTTTATTTAACAACAACGATAAGGACAATGAAAATAATAAAATCATAATTTGGCCACCTGACCTCGCTCACAGTCGCCTGTAAGTGACAGGATTAGATAATTCATTGTATAATATATATATATATATATATAAGGATATTTACAAAATGCCGCAACTACCCTCATTTTCACATAAATAAGTGTTAGGCACACTGTTTACACGCGAAATATTTGAAGGCTTTGATTGTGTCAAAGCAGAGTCGGGCCACCTGACACACCAACTAGTGTTTTCATCAATGTTCCGTTGTGTGAAGGGCGCCGTCGCTCCATCTTGGCTCAGAGCGTCGGAATGACCAGAGGCAGATTTCCCACCCTGATTGGTGAGCAGGGCAAGATATCAAGCTCAACTGACATGTTGGCAGCGAGGGCACGAACCTGTTTCTCTGGCTCGGCTCCTCGGACCAGCTGCTCTAACCTCATGTTATTGATACCAAGCACGATGTCTCCCGCGTAAATATTTGGCGCGTCTTTGTCATCTTTAGTACTTCTCTGCTGGCATTTCTCTTGGATTAATGCCACTTTTTGCAGCGACACCTCATGGCTGTCCACAAAGCAGATAAGCTCTGCCGCCCCTGACGAGCACACCCGCCGCACCGAGAGTGTGAACCCATGCACAATCTGCGACGATCTACAGCACGCGCACTTGGGCGTCTTCAGCGTTCCCCGCGCCGCGAGCCTAATCGTCTTAAAGCGGAATAGCAGCTGTGACATATTGAACGTCGCCTCGCCAGCGTCCCGGAACGGGTTTCCCGGCGCCACTGATAGAACCAGCGGGGAGCCCTTCCTGGACAGCAGTTGCACAACTCGATGGTTGGGCAAATTTGTCAACGAGGTCTTGTCGATTTCCAGCACGAGGTCGCCATAATACAGCCTTGCCTCGCTGAGGACCTTCGTTCCGTCAGCAATATCGCTCACGAGAAACCGAAAGAGGCCATCTTCACTTAGCAGCCGTCGGAGCGTGATGGCTCGACGCTGACCTGCGCATAGCTTCCGGGGTCCGCGAACATCCTGTATGATTACCTGAACAGGGTCTTTTTTCTGCTTGTTTTCAGCCATAGTCGTTCCGCCAGTCGTATCGTCTCCCGATTTCCTGAGTTCGCTTACGTGTCGCCAGCGAGGAGCATCGTCGCTCGCATCCGGACCCGGATCGCCAGTGACCATCTTCTTGATCAGCTTTGAGGTAAATGTCAGCAACGGCATATGCTCTTTCAAGTTGTCGCATAGATTTCTCAAGTTGGGCAGATCGTCCTTGTTGAGCGAGCCTCCGCCACCTGGAAAACAGCGCACGACGTAGATAGCGTGTGGTTTTGATCTAGTAATAACTCGCAGCATGCAGTTCAAATTTTCTATATTTTAATGACGGAGAATGCTCGTGCGGAGCACGCTTGGCTTCACTTCTAAAGTCTTTGCCGTGGTAGTGTGGGACTCAATAGGCGCCGTCGGATGCAACTCACACATGCGCTTGAGCTTGCCTTAAAATGCACGACTGGCCCCCCTTCAAAGATTTCGACCAACGAGTCTCATCCTAATTCCTAATCGCCGAAAGCTACCCCTTGGTTGAAACGCTTAGGCTAATTCAACCGAGTACCAGCTATCGTAATATATTGTTATCAAATAGAGACTTCTACAGCGGACTTCGAGGGCTGAACGTAGCTACGAACCTGGCAACAGTGACGCCACCGCCTTGTCATCATAGTTCGATCCGCGTTCAGCAAATGTCGCTTCTAGTTCGTCGCAGTACATGTCCTGCTCGGGCAACTTCAACCAGTTCACCTCGCCGAATAGGGGGTGGTCGAAGATGTCCGCATAGTCATGCGAGCCTAACCGGTGGCGGGGCTCCTTCACCATTAACTTCGACAAATAGTTCTTTAGTGCCGTTTGCTGAATATCGCCAGGACGGCCGACCTTATCCCATTCGATCTCCTGATTGACAATCTGCCATGCTAACTGTTGATGCCGAAAGGGCAGCCGTCCGAAGGCCAGTCTGAAGTGTACGACCCCGATTGACCACCAGTCCGAGGCCCGGCCGAAGCCCTTGTTCTGGTGAACTTCTGGAGCCATGTACGCCTCGGTGCCTGCCTTGTCGCCGCCAGCAAATTCCAACGCGGTCCGATTGAAGTACGACATTTGAAACGTGCTACTGAAGTGGCCGATGCATATGCGGCTGACATCGAAGTCGATCAGCTTGAGGCGGCCATCGCGCATCACGATCATGTTCGCCGGCTTGATGTCCCTATGAACGAAACCGCTCAAATGCAGATGCTCTATGGCCAGCATACACTGCTGCATGAGAATTTGCGTCAGGTTGAACGTCAACGTCGGGGTCCTTCCAATCAGCTCGGTTAAATCCAAGCCATCAATCGCTTCCATCACTGTGACCGAGACGCCGGGTGATTTCTCGACGGTGGTCGACGGCGACGATCGCGGCGAGTCGATAATATTGCTGGGCGTGTCCCTGTTCGACGCGAGAAAAACGCAAAATATTCGGCAAATGTATGGATGATTCGAGACCACCGCAGCCACCATCTTGTCCATATACGGCGAGTCATCTTTAGGGGCGTTGCGAAATTTATGCTGCGGCACGACCTTCACAGCGACGTCGAGTTCGCCCTTGAACGTTGCCTTGTACACCGCGCCGAACGCTCCCCTCCCGAGCAGCTTGGTCTGAACGAAGTCGTCAATCGATGGCACAAACTCGGTAAAGTGGCGGGGATCCAAATACGTCAAGTGGTCCTGTACCGTTGTGTTGATTATTGTAGAAATCGTTTGCCAGTTAAGGGCCTGAACGTTCGATAGTTCGGCCAGCTGCCGATCGAGGTCCTCGAGGATGGCGATAAATTTCTGCATCTGATCAGCAACCGATTGCGCGATCTCGGGGTAGAGACGACCGAGTGTCTGTAGAAGCATAATAAGATTAGCCATACTGTCACGTAACATGAGCGCTTTGAGAGTTCTCTTCTGCAGGCGTGTGCAAATGTACCGGTAGGTGAGCGAGCACTGACGGAGGGCGAAGTACAAGCTCGGGCTTCGCTGTAGATTCTTCTCACGGTTCTGCCCATCGCTGAGGTATACATGCAGGTAGGCTATCGGAGCTTCCAATAATGCGGGTCGCTTCTCTGCGAGCTCCTCAATGGGTAATTTGCTTCTGTTCTTGATTATTTCTGGGGTGCCAGTCACGGGGAAATCGTCCGTGGAGGCGGTCCCACCCCTCAAGTCAGTTACTGACTCCGGCTTTAGCAAGGTCAGCCTTTTAACTATTCGATACACTTTCGATCGATATGACGAACCCTTCTTTCGGGCTGTTTTGCTTGAGGAACACCCATTCATAGGGAGTGCTTCGTCTGTTACAAGACATCGATAATTATAATAGAGGACCGATAATCGCTGTTTTGCGGAGTCAACAAATTTTGTCGTACCCGTTAACGGGTGGGTACCATAAGCTTTTCCGGACATTTACCAGTGAGTCTATAAGCAGTCCCAATGGGAAGGTAGATTGAGCGGGTTGCCCGATCCGGCTCTATTTCGTAGGAGGCGCGGAACGATGATGGACTTTACCTAAGATGATTCTTCGGCACTGTCCAAGCATGGCTTGCCCAGCTGTGCGAGTGCTCACAGAGACGAGCCAAAGGAGTTAATCTTGATAGGAATAAGCTTGCAATCAATCAATCAAAGATCAACAAAGTTTTTTTCTTGTTAGCTTACAACTAAAACGACGCAGACCTCAGTTCAATGAATAAACTTGGATATTCGAAATTGTCAATGAGTGATATCATACGAGTAGGAGTATTTGGAACCCTTTCAGGAAAGGGGCGGTGAATAACAATATCTCTCATTACAACCCGTACATGTAATAACGAATGTGAGGGAGATAAGTACATCGAGATACCCATTTTAATTTTAACAAAACCACGTACAAGTGAGTTTCTGTCAAACCGCACTCTCCTTTATAGCGCTGGCAATGCTGTGCTAATGACAGTGCAATTAGCACATTTTGCCCGCGAGATCCCGAAAGGCGGGAACGCTAGTGTTGCAGTGACTACCAGTACCAACGAATCAGTTATTGTACTGTGTTCTAAAAGAGTTCCCTCGGACTGAAACCCCACTTTTTCATGGAACGACATGAATATCAATGGTCCAAATCGTAAACAGTATCAGATATATTTATAATCTATAACTTTTCCCTGCGGGAGTAGGCTTAGATATTTCTGACAGCTAGGAAATGGCACCGTCACACCTGAGTAGGCTTTTTGAGGCGAGGCTTATCTAGTCGCGTGAATTACTGTCGTCTGTTGAAAAGGCCTGAAGTTCCGCTTGTGCAAAATTCGCCTGATTTAATAGACTGCCAAATAATGTAACAGATGGAAAATTTCAACACACACATATATACTTATCTTTTACACCATAATATATTGTTTAATAGGGCGCCCCAACAATTAGTTTGCATTTGTAAAGCCCTCTAGCGTCTTTCGAGATTTGAACACTTTCGAGAAGAGGCTGAGTTTTTGTCTCGTTCGATTGGCACGCCAATCAAATCCGTAGTAGGCAACGAGATGCATATATATGTAATATATATCATAGTTAAATTTGGTTTAGATGTGTGATATGCTAATAGTGTATTTGTTAATAGAAATTACGATATTAGAAGCAGTTCCGTGTGTTTGTCTTGCTTCCTTGTTAAGCTAGACTTTCTTGTGGAGTCTAGCTGTCAAGACAGAAGTCTCCCACTACAGGATTTGAACCTACGACCTCCGCCATCGAAGGCAGAGTCCTAGCCACCCTGGCTCTGACCTTGCCGTCCCTTGAATGGACGATGATATATCGCATGTTCACAGCTAACTTTCAAAAGGAGAACATCTGTGCTATTATTTAGGGCGGGTGTGTACTTTAGATGCTCTCGAGGCCTAACTCGAATGCAAGCAGAGCCAAATTAGTCTTCGCAGAACGTTCCTTACAGCGTATAGAGTTTCCAAGCACAAACGAGCTAGAAGTATTCATGCATGCATCGTTCGTCTACGCATTTCACGTAGGTCGACCTACATTTGCGATCATATAAACGTGATCTAACGCAGCTGTGCATCTATTATTAATTGCGTTCATCTGCTCAGTCAGCTATACATATCAATTTAAGGAAGCACATGTAAAAACCTAATATATTAATTTGTATTCTTATAAGAAAAACACTTCGCACTTAGCAAGTTAACGTTACATCTACCAAAACAAAGTACACACAAACTTTTATTTAACAATATTCACAATAGTGACTAACAGTAACCAAATGTCAATTTGTCTCTCATTACGCGATACGTCGAAACATCTTCGAAAACAAAACGTATTTATGTATAAACGGGCAGTGTAAAGCGCAGGCCCTCTCAAATTAAGATATGTTCGTAAAATTACTCTCCTTAATCCCATCGCGTACCATCGAGGCACAGCCAATATCGATCCCCCCCCCATATGACCTAACAGCGCCAGCCAATATCGCTAACGTCCTTCGTTATATATCGTGGATATTGAAGATCCAACACAACAGTGACTGTGGGCAAAGGCTGTGCGCGTGCGAATCAACAGCGGAGAACATCTGTAAACGCTTCTGAAGTTGGTCCGCGGGCACTGGCTCGCGTCGAGTATGAAATGCGTCGATACTGTTTCCGGGAAATGTTCGGCCAATTGCCGCAATTAGGTTCCGCATCAGATTTGGGAGTCACTTGGCGGCAGACTCTTCTCTCGTATCGGGGAGCAAGGCACGAAATCCAGATCTACGGATATATTAGCCGCGATATTGCGGACCTGCATCTCCGGATCGTTGCCGCGCACGAGCTGCTCTAATCGCATATTGTTGATAGCAAGCACAATATCGCCAGTGTAGACGTTCGGCGTGTCCTTATCCTGTCGAGTACCGCGTCGATGCTCCTTGTCGCTGGTGGCACGCACACGCTGGAGCGACACCTCGTGGCTATCAACGAAACAGACGAGTTCGGCGGATCCGGCCAGGTACACTTTGCGGACGGTGAGCGAAAACCCATGAACAATCTGTGGGGGCCGCCAACACTGAGCTTTGCGCGTCTTCAACGTGCCGAGTAGATTGAGCCGCATCTGCTTGTGGCGAAACAGCAGCTGTGTCATATTGAATTTCGCCTCGCCAGCGTCGCGGAATGGGTTGTCCGGCGAGACGGACAGGACGAGGGGTGAGCCCTTCTTGGCCAGCAGCTGCACCACGCGATGGTCGGGCAAGTTCGTCAGCGACGTCTTATCGATTTCCAGCACGAGATCGCCATAGTACAGTTTCGCCTCGCTGATAATCTTCGCTTCGGAAGCGATCTCGCTAACGAGAAATCGAAACATACCGTCCTCGCACAACAGCCTCCGCATTGTCACTGGCCGCGGGGGCCGCGCGCAGGGCCTGCGCGTGCCGTGGAACTCCTGGATGATAACTTGAACTGGCTCTTTTCGCTGCCGGTTATCGGCCAGCGTTGTCCCGCCAGTTGTATCGTCCCCTGTCTTCTTCAGTTCACTGATGTGTCTCCATCGAGGTGGGTCATCAGGTCCGTCCGGACCCGCGTCACCAGTGACCATTTTTCTGATCAGCTTCGAGCTGAACGTCATCAACGGTATGTGATCACGTTGGTTGTCGGTTAATTGCTTTAGAGTGGGTATATCATCTCTGGTTGCACTTCCAAATCCAACTGGAAATCAACAACGAAACGTAAAGGGTAACTGTGGCTCGATTGTGGTAGGTCGGGAAGGGGAATCTGTCACTAGGGAACAGAAAGGAAGAACTATGGCAAAAAAACAGCTGGGGAAAACGGACTAATAATGATAATAATTAAACCACTAATAAGCTGTAATAATACTAATAAGGATGAAACAACGGTACGTTCATTCCGAAATTGCCCGCATATAACAATACTAGTTAGTTAACAAGGATAGCACATTTATTTTGTGACGTTGCACGCGTAACTCGTAATAGCAGGTATAGCTGGTAGTGTATTGCAAATATAAAATTAAATATTGAATTAGCTCTGCACGCCAGGCCGAAAATCCCGTCCCCAGGGTAAGATAAGCAAATGACCAAGAACAGGTGTTGATAGCGGCATTTTTCCTCTAGTTTTGTAGGCGGATTCGAAACTCAGTTGACGGCTGGCAGCTCAAACAGTAAAGGCACATTCGTGTGACATCGTTAAGCTAGTTTGGAGAAGAACCCCAACGCTTGCGTTTTCGCTAAAACGGCAAATACTACACGAGGGTTCTGGGTGGGACATGGTACAATAACCTTTCAGCAGCAGGTGCACTTTGAGATCCAGAGATGTTACCGCTACTCATGCCACGTGGATATATTTTTCAAGGGGTAGAGTGATAAATTTTTCAAGCGTCTGAGGGCCTAAAATCTATCATGGACACTGGCCTTCTATTGTACCTGAATAGGCCTGCCACAAACCTGCCAGAACTGACGGTAGGTCCCTGTCGATGGCGGTTGAAGGTTTCTCGGCGAACGCCACGTCCAACTCATCACATGGTACTGGCTGCTCGGGCAGTTTCTGCCAGTTGGTTTCGGCGAACAGGGGATGATCAAATATGTCCCCGTATTCCCGCGACCCCAGCCTGTTGCGAGGCTCCTTTATTAGCAATTTCGATAGATAGTTCTTTAGCGTGGACGTTCTTGTGTCGCCTAAATTAACGCCCACGTGTTCCCAATCGATCTCCTGATTGATAATCTGCGACACCAGATGTTTACTTCGGAACGGCAGTCGTCCGAAGGCCAATCTGAAGTGGACGATGCCAATCGACCACCAGTCCGAGGCCCGGCCGAAGGGTTTGCTCTGGTGAACTTCTGGAGCCATGTACGCCTCGGTGCCTGCCTTGTCCCCGCCAGTGAACTCGACAGCGGTCCGATTGAAGTACGACGTTTGAAACGTGCTACTGAAGTGGCCGAGGCACACGCGGCTGACATCGAAGTCGATCAGCTTGAGACGGCCATCGCGCATCATCATCATGTTCGCTGGCTTTATATCCCTGTGAGCGAACCCATTCAAATGGAGATGCTCAAGAGCCATCATACACTGCTGCATAATAATCTGGGTCAGGTTAAAGCTCAACGCTACGCTTCGCCCAATCAGCTCGGTTAAATCCACGCCGTCAATCGATTCCATCACTGTGACGGAGACCCCAAACGCTCCTTGGGAAATGCTGCAGGGAACCGATTGCGCGGGCTCGATGCCATTTGCGATCGACTCCTTGGTCGTCGCAATGAAAGAACAGAATATCCGACAAATATATGGATGGTTAGTGACCACCGCTCCGACCATCTTGTCCATGAATGGCGTATCGTCCTTCGTGTCGCTGCGGAACTTCTGTTGTGGAACGATCTTGACGGCAACGTCAAGCTCATTTTTGTACACCGCTTTGTAGACCGCACCGAACGCTCCTTTGCCGAGCACCTTCGTCTGCACAAAGTCGTCCATTGACGGAACAAAGTCGGTGAACGGGCGGGGATCAAGGAACACCTTGTGCTCCTGCACGGCCACCTTCAGAGCTGCCACAATCGTCTGCCAGTTAAGTACCTGCATATTGGATAGTTCAGCAAGTTGACGGTCGAGATCTTCCAGGATGGCGATAAACTTCTGCATTTGATCGGTGATTGGCTCAGCAATCTCAGGGTAGATCCGGCCGAGTTTCTGCATAAGCGAGATAAGATTAACCATCGTGTCACGAAGCATTGTCGATTTTAGGGTTCGCTTCTGCAGCCGTTTACAGATATACCGATACGTGAGCGAGCACTGCGTGAGCGCGAAATAGAACATTGGGCTTCGTTGCAGTATTCGCTCGCGATCCTCCTCTTCGCTGAGGTACACCTGGAGATAGGCTATCGGAGCTTCCAATAGTGCGGGTCGCTTGTCTGCCAATTCTTCGATGGGTAGCCGAACTTTGCTCTTCCTGACGTCGGGGGTACTTACCCCCCGATCGTCGACAAAGCCAGCGCCACCTCGAAGGTCGCTGCTCACATCTTTCCGTCTGCCAATGCCCCTCGCGAGATGTCGAACGAGCTGAAATACCTTAGGTCGTTTAAACCTGCTACCCTTCGTTGGGCGTGTTTTCGTCGCGAGACAGGCACTCATAGGGAGTGCTTCGTCTCTCACCGGGCATCGATAATCGGTAGGCGGTCGACTGCAGCAGCTACGGCCTCTTGGAACTGCTTCTAGCTTCTGCTCTTGCAATCGCAATCATCGCATCGACCCCTATGTGATAAATATTGTTGCAATCATATAGAGTTGGCTAGCATATTGAAACGCAGCTTGTAAAAAAAATAAGACATAACGCCCTTATACGACCACAGTACCTATGCGACAAGCTCCATGAGGGGATTGTCTGGTGCATACCGACCATTTAGGCTTTTGTGCGTCCATTATTATCGTCTGCCACTGGAGGCACAAGGATACATTTCCGCAGTTTTCTACTTGGTGAACATCTGCTATTGCAGTTTCACAGAACCTTTCCCATGGCAGCTGTTAGCCTCTGTGCCCCTATTTCATCGCTTCCGTTAGGAGCTTCTGCTCTTGAAGAAGTAATTTATGTCGTTGGCAATCTCTCAACTCTTAAAGATTTACATTCGTGTTCCACTGCTTTTCTTGCGTGTATATTTTCTTAAGGGAAGTTCCTCTACCCTCCCCCCCCCCCCGCCGGTGATATTTGGTTGGCATATCATCTTAGAATACCAGGCAAAATTAAACCAGGACGGCCGTATTCCAATCGCTTCCTCATTATCCCGTTAACTGCCATATCGACGGGAAGATTCGTTGTTTCCAAGCTCAAACCTCGATACATATATGGGGGTAATCGTGTCGCCGAGCATGGCCATCCATGTCTTAATCCTTTTCATCGTTTGCGACTCAGTCGGCCTCCGAATCATCGTCAACCGTTGACCTTTTAACAGGTATTGTCTGTCAGTATGTGTGTGTGAGCGCTTGCATATATGAAACGTTCGCTTTGTATTTGCTTATCGCAGGTTCTTGGTGAGGTTTATATTGCTCATGTATGCCTCCCCACAAGAAGTAGGACTCACGCTCGTCCGCAGCAGCAAGGTAAATGTTTATTGGTTTATTGAAGGAGCTGCAATTTTACAATGCTTAAGCTCTCTTTTTTGTCACACGGCAGGACTCGAACCTGCGGCCTCTGGCTTTCGATAGCCGGAGACTTAGCCGTCCAAGCCACTGCGTTGACAGTGCCTATTGAAGTCGGCGGCCGCTAATCGCATCATCGGTGTGGCGTGTGATGATGAATGGTCGACGACAACAACAACTATGAGGGTTTTCTGTATTTTGTCACGCAGCATAGCGTCTGCTCTGGCTGTCCGTCAGTCCACCCGTCGCTTTGCCAAACCGCAACAGCCATTAGAGATCTGGGCTGTGAACTCTGAGTCGTAAAGTCTCATCGCGTTGCTCGGACACCTCTCATAGATTTCCCTGATGAGCATGCCGACTCGAGCATCCACCAAATCTGCTCCTGCTGACATATTCCCCTGTCGCCACGCGTTATGTTAGTACACGAACGGGCTGATTCATGCAATTGGTTGTTACCGACGAGAATTCCCGGCACTCACGCCACTCAGGGAAACATTAGCGCAAATCAGCGAATGAGGCAGATCATCGTCGGGTTGTCGTGCTAAACGAAGCACAGGATATATCTGTCGAAATAACGCGATTACCAGATCGTTGTCAAGTTTCCGCATTGCTCTAAACGACTATGCCCCCCTTGATGACCCTTGGCTAGACTGATGGAATAGACGACCACCTTCGCAGGTTCACGTGCAACTGCCATTTGCATTGAAATCGACCCCAAGGGCACAGTACGCGAATATGATCGTGTGCAACAATGTTAGACGCTCACAGATCCCGTACGAGATTTAATATTTGGCGGTGTCCCGTTAGATGGAAACATATCGACTGTTTCACACGATAGCGATTCTACGATGTCCTTTTAGGACCTATGCTAGCTAAGCAACAGGCACCGATTGGCGCGGTGTCTAGCCTCAACCCAGCCAGCAAACTGATACGCGATCAGCTGTCACGTTTGTCGCTCGAAGACGACGAGAATGGCGAGAAACCGCCAATTAATCCTACTTGAATTGAATCGAGCGTAAGCCCGAACGCCTGCTTATTAGGTAGCAGTAACGGCTAATTGAAAACACCGTCGTATGTCCTCTGACACTGCAGCTGGTCATCCTCGTCGTAACCAACCCGGTGGTTTGTTTCATCGAATGTCGAGCTCAGGAAGCGAGATACTAGCCTGCGGACATCTGTCAATGTGTCATCCCTCTTTAACTTAATTTCCGATTCGACACGCACGCATCGAAACGTGCGTTCAGTTCAAGTCGCTCATAGGCAGCTGCTCGAAGATCACAACACGACGCGGTGATTGACACTGGTGAATTACATCTCAACCGAGTGTTTTACTGAGCGTCCTGGATAGCCAGCTGTCCTGTCAGGACACGCCTAGCCTAGTCTCGCAGCACCTAAAGCCTTAAGAGCTTTTGCCTTCCTCTCAGGTGTAAAGTTCGCGCTGATTGCACCTGGAACCGAGAATCTACCGGAACGCACCAGTTGGGAGGAAATATTTTGCGCCCCGCGGTTGGGCTGCTTCTCGCTAGTCCAGATAACTGCTTCCTAATTGTCTGTCTCAATCATTACGCTTCAGCTGCATCCAACGACGGCTGTGCGGTCGACAACAAGCGATCACTGGTGACTTATCCATAAGAAACCGCCTTCGATTGGCATTACGCACGTTATACAGAGGTGGAGCTAGCTACCAGAACACCTATCCAGCACCAGGTGTGATTTCATGTGATGTGCGGTGTGCAGTGACGCGCAGTCTCTCCGTTCTCTGGCACGCTCGATGCGCGATCGGTCGCTCATGGGTTTTGTCGATTATGAAGCTGGATTCTTTCCCGTCGAAGAATGAATCGATCTCATAGCATCTAGGCATCTATCCCGACTACCGACGACACCACCACTGGCAGGTGCATATGGATAGTGTGATCTCGGTAACATGATTCGTCGCTGCGACATCACGATATGTGTACGAGATGGATGTCATGCGAGACTTAGATCTGGTGATATGGCCGATGATATCGACACGTTCGCTAATGCTGCCGCCGTTCGAAACTCGATTGAAATGCTCTCTTTTATAGATTGGTCACACACGTCGATAATAGCGTCGAGTAGGGAAGATCGCACGTCTTCCCTACACGTCGAGTAGGGAAGATCGCATATTTTATTGAGTGAACGAGCTATCCGTGATAGCTGCACTACACGACCCAATCTATTCTCATTGTCCATTCTTACAGCTATAATATAATAGATACAAGGAAGAAGTTGACTGTGCATGCTGGTGACGTACACCAACAGTTCGCTTCGCTCAAGTGGCCAAGGGTTACCTTGCTCACTGAATAGGGCGCAAGTGGTTAATTCCGCCTTGTAGTTAATTAATTATATAGAGAGCTTCGTTGATTGTAAATGTAATTTGCACACATATCTCACCAGGAAATGTTTTAGCTGCGGGTCGGCCAAGGGTATTCGTGGTATGGTTCAGTAAACGCTAATTGATTTTGTTTTCATTTCGTCCTTTTGTCGATCCTACTTGAATTCACGTAAAATACGTATGTGCCTTCGCTTCACGGGGTACGAACCTGTGCCCTTTCTATGGCCCTTTAATAATGATTTATTAGAATAATAATAATGATAATATCAATTAGAATCATTCAGAGGGCAACAGCCAACGACGAGACGAACAAGCAACGACCTGTTATAATAAACTACTGGTAGAACTGCTAAAGCGATTATACAATACGGGTAGACACACACATAATCGTAGTTTATTACATTGAAAGCTAATCCGCCTCCAGGGTCTCTCCGTGGCGTGAACACTACGCGACTTCTTCACAGACCTCATTCAAATCGCAGCGTGGACCTAACCGAGCCGTCCCAATTCATCGAGTACGTGACAGACATACTCGTTGGCAGTATTCACGCCGTCCTGTATGTCGTCAATGATCAGCTAACGGGGATCACCATTGCTAAGCCGTTCCGGTCGATGTGACGTACCCGCCGAATCGTCTGCTGCGCACCCGTGACACGAGCGGCAGATAGAGCTCCATGATCGATCATATGGCTGGATGGTTGGCAAGCTGGCCACTCACGCATGGAGACGACCTCTCCGTCACAGATCATAACGGATAAACGTAGAGTCAGTGAATACAACAGCCAACCGTGTGTATCAATCAGCTCCGTGTCGACCTTCATACAACAGCGTCGGGGGTCGCCATGGCGCCGAAAATTGTCAAGATCATCAGGGGAACGATAGCAAGTAAGTCAACTCGGTGGTCTCGACCATTGGATTGAATGGCTGTGTTCCTAATCTCTCATGTTAACAATGAATGGGTGTCTGCGTTTCGAGCTTTGATGGATAAACGCCAATGTTATATTGGTGTACTAGGGGAACGGCAACTTCGACGATGCATAAGGTACTTTATGTGTCACCTCACGGGACGAGAACGTGCGCGGTCAGTGGTTCGTTCGTCCTGCATATACATATCAATATACACGTCTTGGAAATGCGAGTGTATTTCATATAGGCCACCAATTCATGACGTGATAGTTGCCGTCTTCATAAAATTCGTATACGTGTGTATGTTTGTGCTAGACGCTAAAAAGTGACTAATACTTATTCAGCTGATCGAAATATCTCAAATCCATTTGAATGGATCCCACTTATTAGCGTTTAAGTCGGTTCGACTATTATAGCAATGAATCAAGAAAATCGTAATAATACCAATGTGTCTAGAATTAAATTTGGAAATATTATATACCGAATCATCAATAACTTATATACACCTATTGGTTAATTATGCACGTTAGATACCTCTATTATTCTACATAAGTTAATATACATCATCAAGTCCGATGATTGGTTCAGGAGCAGTGATTTCAGAGGCCAGGCCTGCTATCCATGACCATAGTTCCTATCAATTTGTGCGGTATATACATGTATATATATATATATCGTGCATTTATATGTGATGCTTTTAGTGTCAGTGTGAGCTGGGGTGCGAAAAACACCCCCCTTTTATTTTATTTTTATCTCTTTTATTTATTTTTTATTTTATCGAGAACTAAAGCGTATTGTATTTCAGTTCCGAAAATAAACATGATTTTGAAACTTGAAACTATATATATATATATATATACTATCGGTGAAGCATTTTTTTTAAGCAAGATTACTATCGCATGTGAGCTAGCCAACTATTGACAAACGCTTGATGCTTGTTTCAGGATGGTGCGGAAAACGGCCACAGTACGAGTGGTAGGTGAAGAGTTTTATCTTATTTATTCGATATTCGGGTGAATAATTTGTTCATTACATACGGTGCAGTTGATAGCAATACACGCACATACACACAGAGATACTTACAGATGCTCCACATGCCGTGCTTGGTGAACAGCGACGTCAAGGTGCGCCGCGTTTTTTGTGATTTCAATTTCGTACAGCCATCTTATCTTTATTTGACTTCGTACACATGGCCACACAAGGGGGATGTCCCCGCTTGGTATCTGCCTCGCGAATTTTCGCGTGATTCAGGTTTTATATATATATATATATATATATATGACCCCCTCTCTGCTAATTCTGAAGCAGTCTACCACAGGCTGACCCGTAACACACAGAATCAGCATGCCCCTATATAATTATATTAATAAATCTCAATATATATATAATATTATTTTTGTATTCTCCGACTTTTCAGCATCAAATCCCTTTTTCTGAATGATCGAATCCTTTCGGTCAGAGTGAAACGATCAAAAAGAGGCGCCATTCTATATTTGAGACGTAAGCAGGTCCAAGGTGCGCTGGATGTAAATAATACCTATACGACAAAGGTGAGCATTAAATAAACTGGTATCGCATCGCTCCGCCATTGGTCTTGTTATTATGATTATTATTATTATTATTGTCGCCGTCTAACTTGGTTCGTGGTTTTCGGTGATTAGATCATTCTGAGACCTTCGAAGAAATGTCGTTCTGTGCTGCTCAGTAGTCTCCAGTAACAGACTGCTGAATATCAGATTACTCCAGTACGGTCCTGGATCATTGACAACTTACCGTCATTATACTACAGTTACTTGCCGTTGATAGTGCACTGTTGGGTGGTTAGGGAAGTCAATGGATCGGGGGGCCAGTGTGAGTCTTGCTAATAGGTTGTCCATAACCTCGGATAATGTGCGCAGATTTGCGGCCCTGCGAGTCTATCTATTATATGTAGTAATTCTCAATAGCGAGGAACGCAATACTTACTGAAATGCTCATCAGAAAGCTGAAATCAGTCTTAGGGTGCTCCACGTCACGGGGTAAGGTCATCTGAGCGAATCGGTTACCTCAATTTGATGATCGTTCCAGTCGAACAGAACAGAACGAATATTGAAACGCGCATGATTGTAGAGGAATAGAGGGTAGGGTGAAGGGGTGGCAAGACAGGTCCGCATATATATATATATATACCTATCTGTGTGTGTGTGTAACTTCCTTTGGGCGTGCCTATTTACAGGTGAACGTCGCTCAGCTCGAAGAGATACAACTAACCGAAGCGTGTCCCCATTTGGCGAAGATATTGGAACCATTAGAGAAGCTCAATGTACTCCATGTTGTTGGTCAGAATATTACCGAAGAGCTTGCCAGGAATATTGACAGTATATCCGTTCAATCGCTTGTATTTACGTCATGTCAATTCGATGTGGGAAGCCTTAATATCGTTTTCAGGGTAAGCTTGGCCTTGACAGAGTCACTGGAAGATATAATGACAGATGCAAGATTCACAATGTATCTGTGAGAGAGTGAGAGGTGGTGGTTGTCGTAGTTGTCCACAGTTACCCTGCGCTTGCATTATGACAGAACGAAGAACTTAGGATTTTACAAAATTGGTTGTTTACAAAATATTACATCACGATCGTCGACTTGTCCAGATTGTTGATGTAAGGCACAACAAAATAGATGGCATTTATCGCAGATAAGGCGAAACAGCCTAATCCAAACACTACCAACTCTTATTGGCTAACTCGCATTTACATTATTGTTACTGCGTAGAATATTCGGCATACAGAAGTCAACGGCTAAAAGCGCCGCTTCCGTCGCCTTCATTTTCTTTCCTGTTAGCTAATGCTACGATCTGTTTAACTGCTTTATTTCACAGAAACTATGTGGTCACCAATCGACAGATCACTCATCACAACATCGCCTCTCATCTCAGCCGAGTGAATTGGTCCAAAGCTGCGAAGTCACTGGGCTCGAGGTTCAATCATATCCCGGCTCGAGAACTAGCATTGACTTCTCTGTACGTGATAGCGACAGGGGCGTCACAATGCTCAACTTCAACATCTGCACGGTCTCGGCAATTCTCCGCTGCGCCAAGACAATTGAGTACGTCCTTTAAGATGATTAACTAGACTAACTGTATTTGGCTCGAATGTCTCACATAGATATTATATACGAAATTTAGCTCAAATACTAATTTGTAGGTACACTTTTCTTTGGACGATCTCGGGAAAAAATATTCTGCCGGAATCCTACAGCTAATTAAGTTTCGTCGTTAGGGAATGCGTAGTATTGATGTTATTTCCACGTTGCTTTCTTATATAATCTCACATATGATGACACCTTTTCAATAGAATGATCTGTCCCCGCCTCGCTTAATCAAGCAATTGCGGACATGCGCTGGCGAGCTCGTACACTGGTACGGGCGAACTGGCTGACCATGGAGTGTCGTCCAATCCCTCCACGTTGTACAGCTCTGGAAACGTCGCCTCATCATCAAAGTCCGCATTAGTTTGCTACGAAATAGTTCACAAATTGAATTTGCTGTTTAGTTTTTGTTTTGTTTTGTCATTTTGCTAATTATACGTGTCGTCTATGTAAATTATTGTTTTCCAGCCCGGACCCTCTTGCTGGACTCGATCAGCTCATGGTCGAAATTGGCCAATTGGCTCTCCCGGATGCCCCTCAGTCAGAATCGCTATCAGAGGACGCTGGCACGAATGTCACCGACACGATGGACGACTCCGTAATGAGTCGTAGCCCCACTTTGATCGTTAACAATAAAGAAAATATTCGACAGGTCGCCGAATTTAGAGCACGGCTGGGTCGAGCCAATTCGGTCGATTCCGGATTGGACTTCTCAGTTTGTTCATCTCAATCCCCATATTCGTCACGTGATTAGCCTGCAGTGGACCTGCACGCCAGCCAAGCATGACAATTCCTGGCAGGACATTTTCTTCGTCGGCCGTCGTAGCCCGGAGGAGGCGTGCGCCCGCCCGTTCCTTTGCTTGTTGTTGCCTAATAAAGCTATCGCTTATCCTTGAGCATCTGCACCCCTACCAGTGGCTAGTACTGTTCCGGTGGACGTTTATTCTAACTGCCATTGCCATTTCGTGCTTCGCTTTCGAACCGATGTGTCTCCTAACATATGGGCCAATGGGACGTAGTACGAGGGTCCCGTCCGGAGGCCACCGGACGAAGCCTCGCACAGGGTCGATTGGTGAGCAAGGTCGATGCGACGATGCGGGGCGAACCACTTACTAGATTATAGACAGAAGAATTGTATTGCGTCTGCGGCGGGCCATAACAAGAAGACAGGACAGGACCAAGCATCAATCGGAGCCAGTGGGAGCCAGTTATCCGAAAACGTCCCCTCTAACGGTAAAATCTGCCATCTGTATCTCCGACCTGATGATGGGGCCCTGCGAACGTTCTGAGTAGAGGGAGTTCCTCTGAATGGTGGCGTTCGTCTGTGCATGTACGAGAGAATATGCCTCGAAGCTTAAATACAGCAAAAACGACAGCACTCACTCGGTCAGCGTCGCTCGTTGCGAGCTTGCGTCAGTATGAACTGATGATTATTCGACAGGGGAACGGGCAAGGCTCTCCATTGCATTCATCCACGTGTTCCTTATATACTTGTTTTTGTTTTCAACGATTATCTTGAATGCCATGAGTACTTAAATGTGAGGTATACTTATAACCATAAATTGTCCCACGATCGCCGTCCCGCACCATGTGACCACTCTATTTGACTGCTGGAAGATTTCTAGTGACACATTGATTCACAACAGATAGTCCGCATATCCGATATGCACACGTGTGTATTCGATATCAACGGGTTCAACTGTCATTGACACATGTATGTCTAGTGCATAATACCACCTTCCTATATTGTATTGTATATGAACGTATAGTTTTATTTACCCTCGCAAGTCGCGAGTTTCGCGATACGCCGATACCTTTCAGGGATACCCAGACGAACTCACGGACAGATCTCATTTGAATGATCTTATGTTTCGATAAAAATAAAAACACGGTATAACAAGAGAAAGCCTGCTAAATGAACTGGGTTTTACGATTAGCGAGTAACAAAATTCGTACAATATACACAATATATATATATATATATATATATAGTACAGGAACCACAACAGCAAATACGGTCAAGAACAAGCACGTTTATTTAATCGTAATTATTATCCCGTTGTTTGTCTTAGCTTGGTGAAGATTATCATCACCGAGCTTCGACAAACAACGGAACTGAACGAGGAGACGTAGTTGAGTTTATACACGCTTGGCGTGTTTTCTCATTAACAGAGCAGGTCATCGTTTATATATATATATATATATATATATAACATCAACAGAGGGCAGAGCAAAAAGCATATGAGTGAAAGTGTCTTGCGTGATTCCTAGGGGGAATGTTTTATACGATTATGGCGATCGAAGGCGTGTGTAAACTGACAGATGAATAGAGTATAGCCGATGGATGTACTGACGCAGGGAGGCATAAGGGAGTGACGTAAAACGTGCCGGCGTTGTACTAATTTTATTTATAATTAATGCTCTTTGTTATTTATTTTTATTGATTGAATGTAACTCAATACGGCTTCCAGGAGAGCGGTTCATGTTGCCTTGGCATTCTATACAATAAGATACAGGTACGATTCAGGAACGTTGCCCTGAAAAAAACAATTGCTTTGCTCCCATGATAGGGACGTTTCATACAAAACACGGTGCTGCTAATTTTGCTAATGAATATATTACAAGTAAGGTATATATATCGCGGATCAAGCAAGTTGTGGTGACGGCAAGATCTATCTGCCTGTAGAAAACAAATGGAGTTGACGGTATCGGTCTATTAACTCAGGCTACTGCAATACCATCAAGCCGCATATGAGTGTTTGAAAGGATTTGGCTTTGCGCTGTGCTGCCGCAGTTGGCCTTGCTCGTTTATATTGAGAGAGAAAGAGAGAGAGTCAGTTACGCGCTTGAAGGCTGAGATTGAATAGCTGATTAATTCGTGCACCGGCTGGACCATGCTCCTGTCATATCGCACATTGGTTGCGCCCTTAGCAAATTATATACTGCCGCAATAGGCAGTGTTCGGGAAGAGTTGACGGTTTCCTACGGTCTGCTGGAAACGAGTTGCCTCTGCGGCCTTAGCTGCCGTTGTTGGTACGCGTAAGACAATCATACCCTCAGCACTTAGGAGTGGAGAGTCGCACACGTATAGACACCCATCTTTACACACACCTACAAGAAGAAGATCGTTCTGTTACTGTTGGTGGGGAGTGGGTAAGGGACAAAATCGACTCATCACGGCCAACATGCCCGCTAAATAGCTACTGTCTCAGCAGACGTGAATAGGCAGTAGACGTAGATGCCACTCGTTCGCTTTTGTAACTAGCAACCAACACCCGTAATGGAAGGAAAAGTTATCATAGTGACGGGTGAGTTCAACTTGTGCAGCAAGTTACTTCCTGGATTAGTTCTAGGACATGTCACCCATCTCTAAGGCTATACAGCGGGAGCTGTTTATCGATTGTTGGCAAAAGAATATCTTTTATCGTCCGCCTATTGGCAGATCCAGATTTCTCAAGTAGGAAATATTATCCACCGACTGAGACTACGTCATTTTCGCAAGGATTTCTCACCACGCTGTGATTTCATCATTGCAGACGAAGCTACCGTTTCAGATTGACTCCGTACAACTGTCGACGATATCGTATCACGCATTTAACTCTGAACGCCCTCCTACTCTGGTTGAACTGAAACATTGATTTCTGTATAATGAAGACAGTTATTTTCTCTCTCTCCTTTCTCCTCGTTCGGTTATTCGAAAAAGGCTATCCAAGTATACATATGTCCACTGTGTTTCGCGATGTGTCCTGTGCCACTGGCGGACCTGTCCCACAGGGTAATAGCTACCGAGAAAATTACCGGCGGACGATGAGTTGGGGATCCCTGAACCGCAAGGGGAAGTCCATACCTTTCGTCTGAATAACTTTCGTGTATTGCTTAATTCCCATTGGGTTCAGGATCGTCTGCTGGTATCGGTGCGGCGACGGCCATTCTTCTATCGTCACAAGGTGCAAAACTAACAATTCATGGCCGGCGGCCCGATCGACTGGCACAAATTTCTAAGGACTGCGTGTCTGCATCGCCCCAAGGCCATGAGCCCTGCATCGTTGTCGGCAACATCGAGGATGCTGACGTGAGGAAGCAGCTCGTTCAAGCGACTCTTGACAAATTCGGTCGAATTGACGGACTCGTCAATAACGCTGGCTGGGCCAGACCAGTCGGTTGGGAGAAGACCGACCTCAAGGACATGCAAGACATGTTGGACATGCACGTTCTAGGGCCGTACGACCTTTGCAAGCAGGTGATGCCACAGTTGATTGAGAACAAGGGCAGCATTGTCATGGTATCATCGCTGGCCGGCGAGCGCGGTGTAAGTATCGATATTCTGTATCATTATCCGGCATCTACCTAACTATACAGAGCACCAGCACCAGGTTTAATGGCGTTGTCTCGAAGGCAACAAATGGCTCCTAGCATAAATCACTCACTGGTGGTGAAACCTCTCTATTACATGGGAATACAGGATACGGCCAAATCTCGGGGTTCGTTCCTGTCTTTGTTGCGACTGGGGTGACCGTAAAGAAGGTGAACCCTGTTTGAAACACCCCGTTGAAGAACATGTACAATTTGAACTGCCGGTTGCTATTCAATATTTCGAGTGGGCTAAATGGCAAATTAGCAAAGAAATTATCGTGCAAACCTTTATGCGAATTTGGTGTAGTATTCGTATGTTTGGCCAGCACAGTCAATGCGAACATGCTGCAAAACTGCCAGCACATTTCACTGTTAATGGCTACGGTCATTTCGTTTCGGGAAATATCAACAACGTGCCCGTGGCTCATTGCGTGCTAATAGAAAAACAAACGACGTCCACCAGATCACATGTCCTTCGGGATGACCTTTTATGTGGTGGCCAATTTGCTAATTCTATTGATATGAACATTTTGATTTTGCAATACACATTGATTGACTCTAGATACCGAACCTCACTGCATACACCACTGCCAAGCATGGGATGATTGGCATGATGAGGGCACTCGCAGTCGAAACCGCGAAACAAGGGGTGAGAGTCAACGCCGTCAAGTAAGTTCCCTAATTTCCCTCTGTAGACCCAGTAGCGCTATATGATAACCAGCGACCAGTGTGACTCGACGGTTCGAAACGGCTTATAACAGTGAATGTCTAGCCGTATATGTCAATAATTTACTAATTTAATTTAATAGTTACTAACAATCATTTTAACGGCCCGCGTATTGTGTTTCGTTCGCAGTCCAGGTGTGATTGCCACAGAGATCTTCCGATATGAGGAGATGCGCGGGCGCAAAGAGACGGTGAGCAGTTTCAGTATGACCACGAAATACAACACAACAACAGCAACAAAATCTAGGAGCGTTTGATAATTATATACCATGCTGAGCAAAGTGATGATGATGATCGACAAAACACGTAATTGTGTTTTGTAGACTTAAAATTAGATTAGGCATTTCACAAAAAATGAAACTATTATATATTCATAAAAAGTAGATTACACAAAATTAAAAGGTATCTTACAGGCAAAACAATTTGAAAAATGGTTTCTACTATCGTCGTCGTTAAGTCCTCTAGGAAATATACCTAAGTAAACAAAATTCGTCTCGGCATGGTCGATACGCACTACACGATATACCCGGCGATATTCCTCGGGTCGTTTTGTTTAAGCGTTGTGTATTTCGCCCATACCTGACGACCCGCAACTGTCTTCCTCCTTCCATGGCAGAGAGGCCTCGGTACCATTGGCAGCGTGGCTTTAAGGACCTGTTAGGAGAGCTGGTTAACGAGAGGCAGAGAGCACTTATACTTTGGCCAGGAGCATGGACTATCCATCGGCCTTCTATGTTCTTCCTGTGGCCTTATCCGGACGGCTGGCGGTGCAGTATACGCATCTCTTTGGGTGCGTCTGCCATAGAAACCACGGACAGCCCCGCGATTTGTGATGGGCGGTTCAATCTGCATAAATCGTGCTTTGCTGCGATAGAGGTGGCATTGCCTTGCGGTCGTGCAGGTCTTCTGTAAGACGTCCAGGTACGCTCAGGATGACCTCCATGACACGTCCTTGAAACAACCGCAATATAGCGATCGTACCTCGGGCCAACTACCAACTGCAGTTCCTTTAATAAACAAATAAAGCTTTACCTTTACCTTTACCATAGAAGGAAGGAATACAGCAGAGGGTTGTCAGCTATAAGAACAAAATCCTATTATGCCTACCTCTACAGGAGGTATTACCCGAACGACTTCATCCCAATGGACGCATGGGTGAGCCCCAGGAGGTTGCAGCTTGTGTGGCATTTCTGCTCTCGCCGGCAGCCTCGATGGTTACGGGTATCTCGATGCCGGTCGACGGCGGAGCCGCGTCAGGAGCTCTGTGGCACCTTTAAATCGATACTACAGAAGAATTTGAAGAAAAATTTACAAGAAGGGACCGTCTAGTGGATTCTCACGGTCAAATTAAGACATCGCTGGAGCCGCATTTCTATTGATCTTCGTGTGCCGGAACGCCAATTAATGGAGCGGACCCTTAATTGTTCTCCATGAATAAAGCTAAACACGACGATAACAAGAAAAAAAGAGCGTTATAAATCGCTATTAGCTGTGACGTTGCTAGCGTTCACGACGTAATTTGCAAATCAATTCAATCATCCCTTTCCAGTCCATGACGATCTTAACAATGAATAGACCACCACTTATTACTGCTCCTGTTAACCAATCTGTTCCTTTATTTTAATTACTGGTTTAAGGTAAATTTCGGGTAGGGCACATTTACAGGTACATTTATTAACGTACATTTACAAATTACATTTGTTAAGGTACATTTCAAGTAATTCAAGTTTACATATGGAGGTGCGTTATGCACTGCACTACTTCGGGGCTAATCTTCAATGCGATAATTGTCGTTCATGCTTTTCGCACCAGAATGATTTCTCTTGATCTTAACGTCTGTTTTTATGTATAATATGCATCAGTCTGACTTTTCGTTGGTGTATATCTTGCTAAAAATAGATATCTGGTTAGAGACTGGCTTTTCAAGGATCAATAGCCTCATACGTTGGTTGTGAACTACGATCGTAATCGATACAATCTAAATACTTGGAGGCTCTTAGCACACGCCTTAAGTAATTCGATTGTATCGATCGATCTCCCGCCCGGCACGGAAGCGCGGGGTGCGCGTCAACCACCGCTCACAATGAGCACAACGCAATGGCGGAGAGGCTGGCAGGACTGAGCTTCGTAGTTTCGCTGCAATGCCTATATGCATTGTCTATATGTGTTATCCGTAGAGTCGACTTTCCCATTCAGGAGACACAACGAAATATCGGCTGAAAATTAGCCCGGCAAATTTAAATTTAGACACATGTTGCTGAGGACAAATGCCGAGCTAAATGTAGATATGCTCACTACGGAGGAAGACGAGAAACGTTCACGAGTGTAATAAACTGATCGTGTAAAATAACCAAAAGTAAATGTATCGTTTCTGCGTCGACTTGGGCTTTCGTTGGCGGCTAGCTCCCAGACCTTCTCCCGTTGAACACGTCTCGACACTCATGCATCGTTCATTTCTACGAGCAATATCGATAGGAAACTGTTTTTCGAGCTGACCCTCAGCTGTTCCCCTATCTGACAGGCCTCAGCTCTTAACCTTTTAGGCAGGTAGACTCCTAATGTCGATAGGAAGAATGCACTGACTCCGTGTCAGTGCATACTCAAGATATCACCTGAATCCCTCGGATGCTCGCAGATGATATCGGACCCCGTTTCTGGCTGAAACGGCGACGGCGAGGCACGCAGGGATACCCCTTGGATAAACAGAACACCGACGGTGACACGTTCAGTTTGTGGTCAATCCAGAAATGTGGAGGTCCGGACTTTCTTCCCGACATATATCCAGGTACGGGGCCGTACGAATTAGTATCAATAAATGTATGATGGGGCGAATTTCCGCGCCAAAATCAAGTCAAGTGGGTGCTATATATTGTTTCGCAGAGACACACAAGCTACAACAACAAAGAAGTTCACAGTATACATAAGCAGCAACGCTTGCAGAGAGCAGGCAGTCTAGCAAAGGCCGTTAGTGTGAGAAGACGGTGCACGCTTGTGTTGAAGATTGCAGTAGTGATCAAGTAGGGCCTCCAAGCAACACGTGTTAGCAGGTCTTTGCAGGTATAACACAAGTCACACTTGAACTATCTATAACATCGATTACAGTTAATTCATCTCGTCAGCCCGTAAGTGCTGAAGAAGCGTGAGAAGACAATAAGAGTTCTGCAAGCGACATTTAGTCCATCATAAACAGCATGCATTTTGTCTTTTGGTGGAAGGGGTATTTATTTGTTGACACGTGACTAATTGAAGTTTCAAATGCTGATACATTCATAAGCACATCTGTATAAGCACATCGGCATTCATAAGGACCGAAACACATATTTACGATGTGTGTTTCGCATTGGCACCCATGAGTTAATTTTGTCCTCGATGTTAAGATTAATAAGACAACGTAAGCATTGGAAAAACTGCAGAGTGGTTTTATTGGTTTATAAAAGGAACTGATTTTTATATATGCTAAAAAAAGCTTTCACTGATTACAACATCGGCATTTGTACCGATTTTGAATTTTGCCATCATATATGGCTAACTATTTGCGATAACTGAATCGCAACAGCTCAACAGTTCACAGGTAATCCCGAGCTCACTTCCCTGCTGCTTCACGACATGTCATAAATTCGGTCATGAGTTTGTCATTGTAGACGAACTGTGCCATAAACTGTGGTGTCATGCCGTCCTAGTAATTTTGCCAGCCTTGTGCCCGTGGTTTACGAGGCTACCAGATTGTTACCGACAGACAATATTACTGCTATTGATACCATCTGTGTCAGATTGCCTGCTTCAAATTGTTCCTCCTATTCCGATTACGCCGATATCTAGGCGAGCTCTCACAAATACACCTTTCCCAACAATCGATAAATCCCCCAATAAACTATTTCAAACAATTAGTAGAACATCAGGTAGGCTCCGGTGGACGGTATTTGCATAATGGTGGATTGTATGGCCTTAATTTAACGCACCGCTGTACATGCAGTTAATCTCCGATAATGAAGTCTGATCGTTACGAGACTCTGCACAATATGAGTCGAGACTCGCCACTGCAGGACATCCGAGGCACAACGCAGAACAAAACGAGGCAACGAGGCAATCCTAATGCTTAGCAAGTTCTAGTGTTTAACTACCCTGAAGCATTATGCGGTTCCGCAGTGCAAATCAAGTCAGCCGTGTATGATCAACTTATTTTTCCCATTGTGTTTGCTACCCTGTATACCCTGTGTACCACCCTGTATAATGACTATGAATTTCAATGTTATTGGTATATCTATGTGGCACGATCTGTAGATGCCTACAATTGTCTTTGCGTTATCTGTTCCACCTCCGACAACTAGTCCAGCTAAATGCTCAAATCGACAACAAACATTTCATCAGGATTTATGGTGGACATCCTACCTGTAAGGTAGGCGTTCGGGCTCGGTGGCCTGGTAGTTCATTCGTTCTCGCCCGCTGTGCAATCAGAGGTGAATTACCATAAGCATAAGATTTGAAATGTTGAACTAACTTGGCTGAAATGTGAAGGACAGCCAAGCCGTCACACTGACATCAGACAGCTCTTTCATGAGCTGAATTTGTTGTATGAAGACGTTCGCTTGTGTGCTACTGGATCTTGGAGCTCTCGGGTTTCAACTGCGTACCCTGGTAAATCTCAATACTAGGATCAATTTTCACGAATATGCGGCCGACGAAGCTGTAGTCTCCTGTTTTCAAAGTAATTCTTCTGAACACTCTTTCCTGAAGTACATTGCCGATAAACAAAATGGTAAAACGTGTCGAGAGTACATTGCCTATAGGAGACTTCAGCAAAATGTACTCTCGACGCGTATGTATGTCGTTCTGAAATTTATGAGCTGAACTTTTACACCCCCCGGTGTTCAAATTGCCGCTTATCTTTGTTTCAGCTCGCACGTGTCTAAAGTGACTCGTGTGGGTGAGTTTAGGGTGTCTGAGGTGACGAACGGCCTATCGAACAATAGTAATAATACTTATCCTGAAATACGCGCAGGTTGACTCTCTCGATGGTGACATATCTTTACTACGAACCACAGTTCCGTTTTCTTAACATTGTTGAACTATATACCGAGGCTTCAACGTGTCAGAGGTAAGTGAACTATCGAACTTAGTTGTTCTGTCCTTCAAGTATATCTTGTGTGGAACTAACGAATCTCAAGTAAACCATATAATATATATATATATATATACGCAGAATCCCTCTAGCCGTTCTAACGTTTTTTTCTGACGCCTGAGGGCAGACAGGAGGGGGACGACTTGGAGCTGTAGTCGGAGGAGCGGCGTCAGGACCACTGCAACAGCTGCCACTCCCTAAACGCGCCGAGGTTCTTAACTACCGATCCCCCCCCCGTGTCGTCCTCGAGCCTGACCGCCCGCCGGTGTGTTTCAACTGCTGCCGGATGGGCCACAAACACAGTGGCTACGGCGTTCGCTCTGGAGGGGACCTACACTAAATGAGCCCCATTCATTACCTCCGCCGATGGTGAAGATCTGTCAAAATTTCCATACCCTTTGCACACTCCGTGCTACATGGGATAAAATACCAGTGCATTTTATGGGCAAGATAAAACACCGCGCTATCGAGCGAACTTTGCTTTCAGCGAGCCTGGAATGGGATTTGCTTCGAATCTGTCATTACGAACCGAGCCGTTTTAGGAGTTTCAATCCGTGGTCTCGGGTTCGAATCCCACAGGGCACATGCGAATCGATGCGGTCTGATAATTGATTGATTTGTCAATAAAGATGTATCTCGATGTGGCTACCTATGCTTAACGCTCATGAAATGCATATTTGAGAGCTGCGAAGGTGATGTTGTGTGAGATTGTCGCCTTGGCTTCTCAGATGCTCGTAATATTACCTACGTGAGGGGAGATCTTCGTTTATCCCCAAGGATAAGGTTATCGTATGGCATTTGACAAATCGCGGGAGAAAAATTCCGATTCTTTGGGAGCTGATTGGACATTAAGATTAGCTTTGAACCTGCGACCTCGCACATATCCCACTACTGGTCTACTTATCCAAGCTGTGTCCCTAGGTACTGCGGCGCTGCCGTTCGAGCGATTTAGTGGACATCACTTCCACGGAGGTATCCCCTCTGCGAGGGTATTTCCAAAGCATTTCCGCTGAGACGTTTTAAAGAGTGAATGGATTCCTTATTGTAATTTGTAAGACCCAATATACAAGGACCCATTATATAAAATTCGAATGCGATTGTAGAGAACACAAACGCAGCAAAGAGGACATACGCAGCAAAGAGGACATTTGGATGCGGTTGCCATGAAAACCGCCGAACAGCACCACTATGTGGTTTACTGGCCGGGATATGCCTTCACATAGGTCTATTGGAGAAGAAGCCAAGTCCTGTATGACCAAGCTCCCTGATAAGGCCAAAGAAATTGAGAAATTCTGTGAGTAATTCGTACTCGCTGGCGCTAGAATTGCATTCGCATGAGACCTCTCCCCTGACAGGTCATCAAAGCAATGCTACAAAGCCATACTGACGCCCGCCATAGAAGGAAGAGGTTGAGGGTCAGCTGTAGAGAAAATATGGATTATTATATTACGTGGATAGTCACACAAGGCGTCACATGCCTGTCGTGTCCCAAGCCACAGGAACAATCTGTCTGATGAGATTGTCATGGTACCGCTCCGAATGAGTCGCTCGTATGTCGCATCTCGATCTTGCGCAACTGCCAGAACGCGACAGTTAATTATGGGCCAGTTCGCCTGTGATATACGGCGTTACGGTTGATCATTTGCGGGAGCATCATTTACAGTCCTGCGGCGTGACATAGTTAAGCAAGCGGCGTGACAAATCAAGCATTGAAAAAATTGCAGTTCTTTAATAAACCAATAAACCTGGCTCAGGCGGCTAAGTCTCTGGCTATACAATGCTGGAGGCCGGAGGTTCGAGTCCCGCGACCTGGTCACATGACGAGAGCTTGATCTTTGTAAAATACTGCTGTTCCGTTAATAAACCGAACTTTGTATTCTGTTTTATGTACAGAGGCGTACCGAAGTTGTCAGTATATACAAAGGAAACTAGCAGGTTAACCATCGGAGGTTGTGCGACATTGGCACGCAAGCAGAGAAGTAATCCCCGTGGGCCCACCTCGAATTATTGAAATTTTTGCCGATCACAAATAGTTTTGTTCGAGTAAAATTAGCATCGTAGTGGTACCCCCGCCCCCCATGAGGAAGATCGGATGCTTACCCCCCCCCCCCCCCATGAGGAAGGTCTGATTCTTTCCCTCAAAAGCGTGCACGAAATCCACCCTCGTTGTGCTCGGTTGTGGGGTCGGCGATGTCATTGTCTGGTCGCCAAAAATCGAACACGCCCGGAAAGCGCTTGCATTAAGCTCCCTGGGGCGCGCCGGCTAAGCGACTTGTGGCCCACTTTCCCCTGCCCAAAGCCGATTTGCGCAAAGGCCGAGTTCAGGCACTCAGCCGCTTCACTTCATGTTCTTCGCCAAAAGAACGGCCACCGTACTTCAGCTTGAGCTCTAAAGGAATGACCACCGCACTCTTTGCATGAGCTCTAAAAGAATGGCCACCGCACTCTTTGCTTGAGCTCTAAAGGAATGGCCACCGCACTCTTTGCTTGAGCTCTAAAGGAATGGCCACCGCACTCTTTGCTTGAGCTCTAAAGGAATGGCCACCGCACTCGCCTGAGCAAATCACAAGTATCGTCACGGGCGGTGTGGTCTCCTGTTGCTGTGGCCCTCACGAATATCCTCGGAAACGTCCACATGATCGCCGATAGGAGCTTTTTGGCCGCAGCGCGTATGCAACACTTGATGCGGTTTCTCGGACGAGCAAAGCGGCTAGGGCCATCCACGCCTGCCACGACATGGTTCAGGTACGCCCTCACCACGCTTCTCAGCCTCGCGCTCCTTCTGAGATATCTCAGCCCTAGCTGCCAATCCGCCCTCGGGGGGGGGGGGACCTACGGGGTCTACCGCTTGACAGATGTCATCACTAAGAATATCGCGGCCTAAAAAAAATCGGGAAATCCGGCCGCTTTCTCGAATATGCCTGGTACATCATGAATCGGTAGTTACCCGCGTGGGGACTTGGCACAGTGCACGAACCAAACTGAGCTTCTCGCTAGGCGACCAACGTGTTAGAGGAGAGCTAAAGAACTAGGAGAGTTAACGATAGGGGAACATTAGCTGTTATCGCTGTCACAGGTGAGTCAGCCTGTTCGAATTCATCACTGATTTTCGGCTCTTGCATCTCCATCACTGCCATTATTGTTACTATCCTTGTTATATTATCCATTGTTATTATCCTTGTTATATAGCCGTTTACAGATGATCGTGTAATGGTTTCGTTTGGACAAGTTTGATGCTTCGTGAGGTAAGTTTTACTTGCCTAACTGTATTTCCGTCTATACGAATTTAACCTATAATAAATGTAACTACCCATTTTTTGGATTGCATAAATGTAACTAATGGATTTTTTGGCCGTCCCTTTGGAAGGGAACGGCCTTGAGTGGAGTGTCGTGAGGCGCGGAATTAGTTCGATGAACCAGCGGAGTACGCGGGAACGACTTGGACGACGCCGAATGAAGGTGAAGCGATCAGACCTTCGATTTTCGAAGCGTGCTGTTGTCACAGATATCTACATTTAAGGTTTGTTTGGTGGATCGATGACACTGAGATGCAGGAGCAATTTTCAGTGCAGAACGTCGAAAATGGGCGCCTTTTTATTCCTTTTGAGGTTTTCAGTCCACCTTAGGTTATGCCCCCTGCACAGTATTTATAGTTGATGTTGTAATTAATAAACCTGTATTCGAACCTCATTCGTTACCCACGTACCTATATCCTATCGTTTTAGTAGGCATAAGTGCAAATATAGAGAAGTTCAGGGCAAATAAGAGGACAGAGATAACCTAATCAGCTGTTTTAGTGAAATGATGAAGGCGAATGACAATTTTCGTCATGTGGATAGAAACCGTATGTTATCGAATATTTTATCTTATCCACTTTTCTTAGGGATGTTCCTACTAATGGCAACAATGACGTGTTCATTTGTTCTTACCGTTGGTGGTATCAGTGTAACTCAGTTGTGAGTGGTCTGTCGTGTTTGCATGTCTTGCGTGTCTTCCATTTCGTTTAAGTTGTACGATGTCAACGTTTCGAAATATACCGGGTAAATCCATATAGTCCATATACCGTGGGTGTGTTTGTGGATGAGAGACAGATTGAGACAGTCTTGTTTTAATCTCTCGGACCTTTAGCTGAGCTTCTTCCAAGGGAGAAAGGCCCCGGTACCGCTGTATAATTGTTCAAGACATGAACCTGGAATAAATGTCAGTCACGCTGGGCTTACAGATGACAGATAGTCTAAATAGTGCTCGGTTTATAATCCCAGTACGAGAGTCGTCGACTGCGAGAGAATGTATATATATATCGTGGTAAAGGCATGATTCGGGCATGCCATTGTCGAACGCTCATTGTCCATTCATCGCTGGTCGGCGTCATTCCGCTCACCGCGTCTCTGTGACAGCAAAACAGCCGGCGGATACGCAACGTCATTGTTGTGATGAGACAGACGAAACGCTAGGTTCACCCAAACCTTCGCCCAGACATACACGCACACACATACCTGTAAGCACGCATCTACGTAGAGGCGAGATTGCTTACTGTCGTGGCTGTGTTGACATCCATGAGTTGCAAGTTTCTCGTTTGCTTTGGGGAAGGGTTTAGGGGGGCGGTCACTGCGACGTAAGCAATTATCCGCGTGGAGAGACGGAATGGAATGAATCGCTAGTGTTGACTAACTGTTGCTGCTACTGCGCGGCGAACTCGATGCATCTAACCGGTGACGGTCTCGCCAAAATGGCGATCGTGTCCCGGTAGATTTGGCGTAGAGACCATAAAGACGGCAACCGACTTGTCATGACATAGTAACTAATAATAATAATAATAAAAATAATAATAACAAAAATAATAACATATGGTTAATATGCGCTCCTGTGTTCTCACCCACTCCTGTGGCGGGCGTTTGTTCATATTTGACCTCGAGGCGAAATTCGTGTATGATTTGCGATTGACAGAAAAATCGTGATTGTAATACAGGTACGGAGTATTCGTTCTGGTCGTACGTCATCCGATAGATGTTGTACTTACACATGACGACGATAACAATGATGGGGCTGTTGCAACCAGCTGAGGAATTTGTTACGGACCACTTTGCTATTCACACAGTATAAAGTGTGCTGCTGTTTAGAGCGACAACAAGTTCGTATGTGACTAGAGCTCTGATGTTAAGGATCCACCCCGAGTTCACGAAGACTGAGAAATCGTTGCCGTGGCCCTCAGTCAGCCATCTCACTTAGGTCGTGGAGCGCGTCTCGTTCCGATGTGACCAATGCGCCTGCACAATGTACCTCTCTTCAATCCTACCTACCTATTGGAAGCTATATATTCGTAATTTCTCAACCCCCCCCCCCCTCATGCTCCCTGACGATCACCCGATCTATTTCTTTCCTTGGTGGCTGGTCCCAGCCTATTACACACTTCTCGGCTCCTATTCGTATGGTGTTACCTCGAGAAATGTCGGGAGGGAAATTTTTTCCTATTTCCTTTAGGGAAATTATTTTCCTATTTTTGTAACCTATTTCCCAAAATCCTATCCCCAAGTATTATACTACCGACGCTACCGTTTAGACCATTCGAGGCACATTTGGAAGGATTTGCCGATACCCTCTGTTGCCAAAGTTGGCCTGATTTGTTCAAATCGAGACAGAGAGTCCGTTACACTCTGGCCGCAAGGGGAAGAAAATGTTGAGTGGAGCTGACCGACTCGTTCATCGGCTGGATGAGACTTATCACATAGTGGCCGCCCCTTTTCGCAGATAGCAGTGCTATTGTGCTCGATGGAGACCTTAACAGAATACTTGGTAGTATTCCGGAAGAATCGACGGTTTCGTGCAGCCAGAAAGGGAGTGACGTTTATCGACTTTAGCCGCCGTTGTTGTTACGTGTACAAGTAATCTCGTCACCAGTGATTGGGAGCCGGAAATTCGAGAGTCGGCCGTTTAAGTACGCTCTCCTGTTTTTAGGCAAGGGACAAAATCCGACTCGTCACGGTGAGATCGCTACTGTCTCAGCAGACGTGAATAGGCAGTAGACGTAGATGCCACTCGTTCGTTTTTGGGTAACTAGCAACCAACACCCGTAATGGAAGGAAAAGTTATCATAGTGACGGGTGAGTTCAACTTGTGCAGCAAGTTACCTCCTGGATTAGTTCTAGGACATGTCACCCATCTTTAAGGCTATACAGCGGGAGTTGTTTATGGACTGTTGGCAAAAGAATATTTGTTCGAGTTTTTCGTCGGTCCTCCAGCTCAGGGTCTTGGTTGCCTCTTAAGAAGGGAAAGTTGAGTTCGAGGTAGAGTGAAGGCGGGCAGCGGGACGAGAAGTTCGACTACCCTTCGCTCTCATTATATGTATTAGTGCCTTCTGACATTAAACCGGGTCTTATATTTAGGCCTCCCGTGAGCACTCGTAGCCTATCCTTGTACGTTCACCCTATTCTCTCTTTATAATGCTTAAGGGTCGCAGCTAAATTGCCGGGTGGACTTTGCGTTTCAACTTGCCATTGGCGGACCTGTCCCAAACGGTAATAGGTACTGAGAAACTGACTCGTGGACGATGAGTTAGGGACCCCTCAACCGCAAGGGGAAGTCTATACCTTTCGTCTGAATAACTTTCGTGTATTGCTTAATTCCCATTGGGTTCAGGGTCGTCTGCTGGTATCGGTGCGGCGACTGCCCTTCTTCTATCGTCACAAGGTGCAAAAGTGACAATTCACGGCCGGCGGCCCGATCGACTGGCACAGATTTCTAAGGACTGCGTGTCTGCATCGCCCCAAGGCCATGAGCCCTGCATCGTTGTCGGCAACATCGAGGATGCTGACGTGAGGAAGCAGCTCGTTCAAGCGACTCTTGACAAATTCGGTCGAATTGACGGACTCGTCAATAACGCTGGCTGGGCCAAACTAGTCGGATGGGAGAAGGCCGACCTCAAGGACATGCAGGACATGCTAGACGTGCACGTTCTTGCTCCATACGACCTGAGCAGGCAGGTGATGCCGCAGTTGATTGAGAACAAGGGCAGCATTGTCATGGTATCATCAGTAGGCGGAATGCGTGGTGTAAGTACCGACCGTTAGAAGTTGCAGACCAGCCTTTGTGGGCCAGGTTAGCTGTATTCGTCATTTAGAAATCTACAGCCAGAGAGCACCGCTTGCTGTGACTGCAGAGAAAGGAAACACTTTTTGAAACGCCCCCTCGAAAAACCTGTACAATTTGAACTGCTGGTTGCGATTCGATGTCTCGAGAGAGGGGCGGGGGTGGAATGACACTACGAGACGGTTAGGTAAATTAGCAACAAAATGATCGTGTAAACCTTTATACGAATTTGGTGTCGGATTCGTATGTACCGCCAGCGCAGCTCAATCGAACTTGCTGTAAACTACCAATACATTACACTGTCAGTGGCTACGGTTATTCCGTTTCGGAAAATAGCGATAACGTGCCCGTGGCTCATTGCGTGCTAGAAAAAAAAAACGTCGCAAAGAGCAGATCATATGCCCTTCGAGATGACCTTTTCGGTTGTAGCGAATTTATCAATTATTTAGATTGACATGAACATTTTGATTCTGCAATACGAATGCATTGATTGACTCTAGATACCGGGATTCGTTCCATATATCACTGCCAAACATGCAATGATTGGCATGATGAGGGCACTCGCAGTCGAAACCGCGAAACAAGGGGTGAGGATCAATTCAATCAAGTAAGTTCCCATTTCCCTCTGCAGACTGCGTGGTGGCTTATGATAGCCAGCGACCAGCGATTCGAAGCAACCTGCAGCGGCAATAGTGAATGCCGGCTGTTCTATGTCAATAATTGACCATCCTAACCGTTCGTTACGGCTTGTTCCTACCGCTACGCGTCCATAAGTGGACGTCGAAGATATCGACGATTGTTGTTTTGTTCTCCTCTGCGTCGCGTATAGCAAGTCAGCAAGTAAATCGCTTGTCTATTTTGCTGTGCAGCCTGTCTTCAAAGAAATCGCAGCGTATAAATGTACATACGATGGTTTTGCTGGAAATAAGACGGATGTTGTGCCCATTGCGTGCATTGTGTAGCTCTGTGACTAACATTATGAACCCTATACTACATCCTAAGCCCTGGCGTAACTGCAACCGAGATGGGCCGTAACAACGACCCGAACGACCCCAGAATGAAGGTGGGCAACTTTATCAACCCTTGCTTAGTTAAATTCACACACGGTGTGGATATATATATATATAATATATATATATAATATATTATAGATGCATATACATCTCATAGATCGGTAAGCCATTGGAAGGGTGGAGATTGTCGTCAAACATACATTGTGTTTGAGGACATCTAGCCCGCTTGGAAATTACTATTCGCAAACGTTTCTGTTCGACTTTAGGACTTCAAGCCGGAAAACATGCAAAAAATGCATCCCAACGGACGTGTAGGACAATCGAAGGAAGTGGCAGCCTGTATTGCGTTCCTTCTCTCAGCCGATTCGTCGATGGTCACTGGAATTGAGATGCCTGTAGATGGCGGACTTACGTCGGCGCTCATGTGGAACATCTAGCTGCAACAATAGACATTCATAATAATAAGGGAGAAAGCATTAGACATTTCAAAGTGAGAAAATAACGACGATTTTGATCATAACAGACCGACGATCAACGCGGTCCCCTGTCGGCGTTCGGTTTGAAGATTCGACACCGAAAAGGTGCGCGGTCCGTCGGTTGCGGAACGCTGAACTGATGCCAACCACGTCTCTCTCTCTCTCTCTCTGTTTCTCCCTCCCTCGAGGCGCTGTATATACGAGGCATGTACGAGGCACTCAACAAGTTATGTAATTAGCAGGTTCGAGCCCCGCTGCGTGATGACATATAAGAGAGCTTAAGCATTGTAAAATTGCAGCTCCTTTAATAAACCAATAAAACCTTTACCTTTACACTCTATCCCGTTTCGCTATTGTCTAAAGTGTGCACGAAACGGAGACTGAACTCATCGAAGCCATATGTTGTATTACTTTTTATCTCATTTTTGCACGCTGTCTTAGTTCGCATACTGAAACGGTTGCATTTCTTGTTGAATCGGCGCTCAACGGGATTTGCGTACGCTTTAAACATTCTATAGAATGATATATATATATGGCAAAAGCATCGTCTGTCGAATAAACCCCGTTGAGGTAATGACGTCTTTCCTATAAAAGCGTTTAGTTTATTCGTTAGCATGATGTCTTTAACAGATTTATTGTTGTTAGATGAGCTGTGTAGCAATTTGTCAGTTGTATGCTAATGACAACGGGCAATACCAACCATTAACGATACATAAACTAAGCATTTCATGGAAGCTGCTCCGTCGTCATAAGACTATAAAATCCGATTATATGTGGCGTTCTGAAAATTTACTTTCCGCAAAGGTTCAAAGAAACATTGGGGCAGGAGTAGAGGATATCTGATTTGTATGGAGGGCTCATGAAGGCTGAAGGTCGATTAATTGTTGACAAGAGGCTAAATCGTTCTTCCTTGTCAGCGTATCTTCGTCAGATTTTAAATATTGGTTACTTGTCAAGGATGATGGTGTGGGGGTAGTATCGAGGTCTTGAAATCCAAGGGTGTCCGGTTCGAATCTAGCAGGATACGTAATAAAGTAGAATGAAGGTAGTTCGGAACGACGGTTCAGGTAATAACACCCCCAGGATAACAAAAAGATACAGCTTGCCTTGAGAATCGTATTTGGCGTTATCGCTTGAAGGACTGAGTTTGATTGAGAGGCTATGTCTCTTATGGACAATCTCTCTGCTGTTGATTTCGAAATGCCGTTTTTGAGTAGTTCCGAGATTGGTACTCTAGCACTTGGCAAACTCGCCAGTGAACTCACGGCGTGAGTGGCTTCTACACACACACACACACACGCACATACATACGCATTGTCATTCTGCAGAATGACATATTATTGTAGTTGTATCTAGAATATTATAACAAGGATATATATATATATATATATATCCTTGTTAGAATATTCTAGATAAACCTACAATAATATGTCATTCTGCAGAATCTACGTCAAAACAAAGAAAAGTCAGAATGTTTTTACTGTGGTGCCATTATGCAGAGAGTTGCCCTGAACCAACAGAGCCGCAAGAGGAGGAAACCGCAACCAAAAGCTACTTATAAGCAGGTCCACTTGAACTTCTATGCGGCTTCGACAGAATGACAACATTTGAAATGAAACGCAGATTACCATTTTACCAGACGTTTGCAGTTAGGGGTCAAGCGCAACATTCGCTTTCTGGCCAGCGATCTGCCCTTCATATCAGGCTCGCCTCGCATCTCACATGGGGGCGACTGACTCCGCCGCTATCGTTCGCTGATGGGTCCTCTGAGCAACGCTACTACACAGAAGAACGAAGGTCTGTGACAGAATGGAAGGAGCCGAGGGTGGTCAGCTCTGGAGGGGTCGGTTGTGCAAAAATTCGTAGGCAACTTAGCGTGTGTAACGGGCAAAATATCGGTCCGGGGGGGGGTGATGGCTAAACTTAATGCTTCAATAGCATATATTTGCGTTGGAGTTTCGCTGTACGATTTTTGCACTGCCGGGACGTCGCACTGCAGTTCACGCTTGACTCGTCGGCGTGGTCCGATTTCACCATCGCACATATATACACAGCGACTGGAGGTAAATGTCTAACCCAGACCATATAGGCTAGACGTGAATAAACACCAAAATTGTGATTTTCACATTCTTAATACTTCTATTCTCGTGGGATTCTGGAGTCTTCAATATCATTTTGAACAGATCCCAGTCACCGTAGGTCTGATGAATAGGATCAGGTTAAGCCTAAAGGTCGTGTGACGCAGCATACTAATAACTAGCTTACAGGCTTGTTATTAGATTGCTGTCCCTCAACAATGAAGAGGTCGGCGGACTTCTGAACTGACTCTTCAATCAATGACTGAACAATGGTCATCTCTCAGTGTGTCTGTGTATATGTGTACGGGTCGTTCAATGCCAATTGACTGTGGCTCGTGCTCCACCGCTGATGTATGCGCGATATGATTCAACGTTCACAGATTAAATCGTACAATAGATACTTGGCCTCCTGCTGCGGCGTCATATTATCATCATACTTCCAGCAGCGATGGTGCTGCCAATTATCGGTAATTAACTAATTATCGCTGCTGGAAGTCCGATGATCCAGTGGCACCGCAGCAGGAAGCCACTTATCTATTTTACCATTTAGTGTGTGAACGTTGAATCACATCACACATACATCCACAGTAACCCACAGACCAGAATATATATGTATATATATATATATATATATGCATGCCCTTATGGACGTGAATATGTACAGGTTGTCGTTCGATGAAACCTACTAAATGATACAAAAAGGTGCAAGAAAAGTAGCCCTCTTTTTGTCCGACTGGGATGACGCAGCGGGACAGTATTAACTCTGTGTCTTATATCGACATCGTACGTAATTGCTCGACAATATTCAGCGAACGCAGTAAAGTCAGGAGTCGTCCTGTCGCCCGAGTCCTAACGCTTAGGGTTGGCCGGCTGAACGCTTCAGCGGGAAGGACAAACGCTTGACTAGCGAAGGATGTCTGATGCAGCACAGACTCGTAAAGATTATTTCGTTTTTGTGAATCGTATAGGGGCATTGTGCTAATGAATGCTGCAAAGCGGTCACGATGCGAGGCTGCTTTTTTATTGATCAGGTATCTGTTGATCCGAGATCCTCGTTCTTTGATTCTATGCGACTACGGCGTCAAGTGGTGCTTCATCTCGGTTCCGTGACGAGACGTATTCAAAGTTGTCGTTATCAGTTCCGACTGCGACATTAAAACTATGCCGTGATATGGGTTATTTGCGCTGAACTTGAAACGACGGGGCCTCCATTATAGATTAATTATAAGCACATCCCCTTCAACACGATTATAATTGTGTGCATCTCTTGCAGAAGCATCCAAACACGAGATCGCGTTCAAGTAGTTCCAGCAGTGCAATAATGCGAAGAAACAACGCCTTGCATATAACGCTCGTTTATAATATCTCAGAATATCTAGGAGGCGTGAGTCATGCCTTCTCCGCGACCCTTTTATTCAAGAAAGATGTTCTCCTTTTCTATTAAGTATACGTTCACCATAATGAAGCTAGTGTGTTTTCAAGTTGTTCGTGCCACAATTGGTCCAAATCGATTGGAGACTTTGTCTCAGTCGATCGACCCTGTCGATCTGTCGTTATTCTGTCCCCTCACCCAAACCATAACGCAGTTGTGCACTTCTCTCGGAACGTTCGAGAATGAATGTTTTGTTTCACATATCGTGGACGGGATGTATCTTTACAACGCGACATTATTTGTTGTCGAAAGGCAGAAAATCATTTTGCTGGCCACAACGTAAATATCGTCAATCGGTATTCAGTATTCTCTGATTCGAAATCAGTTAGTGATGCAATGGTCGAATATCTCTGATGTGCACTTGAAGCCAGAAAGAGGGAAACAGCCCGCCTCGAAGGCAGCAACGTGTGCCGACAGCGTCCACCTTCCTCACAGAGGCGCAATGATCACTGGAACCATGTAGACCCCTTGGGGCCGCGGCTGCCTCGTCCGGCTGCTGGCCCCGAACACCGTGTAGTCCTATGGCATCGTGTAGACACCTTGACGGCATCGATTCGAGAGATTTAGCTTCGAGTCGACTTAAATCTCAACATTGGCTCTATTTAACCTCTGAAGCAACATCGGCTCTCCACCTCATCATTTAAACGACGAGGTTATGTAAATACGTGCGATCTGGCCCACTCCTTCGCTTCGAGAAACGGCGCGATGCGATTTTCCCAATTTACGTAAGCACTTTACAAGCCCTCGAGACGTTGGCGTGCCACATCTATTAACAGCCTGTGGCATCGATCTTGTGGTTTAAGCGCTGCCGGTAGAAAAGTAAATTGGTGGACAAGGTCACGAGGCGGCCGTGTGTTGTGCCGAACCGGCGCTGCGTGGTGAGTTACGAAACATCAGCGTAACGCCGGTCGTCTGTTGCCGGCAGCCCGTCAGGGCGATGCGCGAAGCGCAGATATCAGGCGAATCAGCCGAGTCAAGGGGGATCCAGCGAACAAAACGCGAATCGCGCGACGACAGCGCTGAAGTCCATTGACAGACACTGGTCGGCGGCAGCAGTTATTTCCTCTCTCTCTCTCAGGCGAATCCTCACATCGAACAAGCGGAAACGGACCTAATGAGGATTCTGCCCGCCCGGCCGACTGATTCGCGCAACGGCCCGCTCACATCATCTCGCTCACGAAGTAGCCACATTTCACTTATACTACGGCCACTGGTGGAGCGGTTTTGTGCGAAGATGGAAGGAAAAGTCATCATTGTCACGGGTAAGTTTAGCCATCGTTCAGGCAATGTGTCATATAAGTGGCTCGACACACGATTGCCATATCGGCTTAACGAAAGCTGCAAGCAAATACACCGAGGAACATTGGTCTCTATTTTGCCGAGGCTGCTCATTGGATGTCCACTCTGCTATTCAACGACATTATGAGAACCGTGTAACATATGTACAGAAGCGAACGAGGGAAGCCAAAACGACTTGTGGATTCGTACAAAAATAGCATTCTTATATATGTTTATATACGCGTAGCATATCGATGTTATATAACGTGTGACGAGGTTCACCTAATGTTGTCTATTCCTTACATAATATTATTATTATATTCCAGGTTCGTCAGCAGGAATTGGCGCTGCTACCGCCGTCCTGCTTGCGTCGCAGGGCGCACGTATCACGGTACACGGCCGTCGGCCTGATCGAGTGGCCGCGATCGCCGAGCAATGCAAGGCCAACTCGCCATCCCGTTACGAGGCGTGCACCGTTATCGGTGACATCGAGGACTCGGAAGTGCGCAAGGGCATCATTCAGGCCACACTTGACAAGTTTGGCCGAATCGACGCACTTGTCAATAATGCCGGATACGTCGGCATGGGCAGCTGGAACGAAGCCGACCTCGGGGTGATGCAGACGATGCTCGATGTGCACGTCCTGGGGCCGTACGATCTGTGCCGACAAGCGCTGCCGCACCTAAAGCAAGCAAAGGGTAGCATTGTCATGGTGTCGTCCGCGGCCGGACTTCGCGCGGTTGGTGTCGATTCTGCTGTCGCTAATGTGTTATGATTGTGCTGCTCAATGTATTACGACATTACACGTCGTACGAGTGCAGATGTGAGAACACACGTGACTCTATTTTCTACGTGAATCTATCTGGTAGATTAGTATCTGTCGAGTGTATGTATCTATTCGATTTGTATGATCGTTTCAATTCAGGGACCCGGCTACGTTGCGTACGTTACTGCAAAGCATGGGATGGACGGGCTAATGAAAGCTCTGGCAGTGGAGACGGCCAGAGATGGAGTACGGGTTAACTGTATCAAGTGAGTGAGTCGTTTGCTCTTTACGAACAATGGGGCACTCATCCATTTTAAGAGACGCGCTCTATGAGGTGAAATGATCTGGCTGCAGATTACTGGGTACAATTATTATCCAAATTATACGAATATCAAACGACAATAGCTACGCTACAATTATTATTATTAATTATGGAGAATGTACGGGATGTTCAAAAAGTGACAGGACTTTGCGACAATCTTACAGACAAAAATGTCAAGTGATATTTCAAGTTTGAAATCAATGAAACCATTCCACTCTTCATGTTCAAGTTAATGTTGCTTACTTTGCTAAGTTCTTACATATTCGTCAATAATTTCAGTCCCGGTCTGATTCTGACGGAAATCTTCCGTTATGACGACGTAAAGGAGCTTCGGAATAGCGAGGTTTGTAGAGTCCCTATTCCCTGATTGATTAATCGCGGTGAAAATCGCAGTTCCTTTAAGAAACCGACAAAAATCTTTACCCCTATCCCCAACTGCACCACTAATTGGTGTATATATTAAAACAAACAATGAATGATGTCGATCATCGTATGTCATTCCCTGCCAATTATCAGTATCAATATCAACAATGCCGAAGACTGTGTAGAGTCGTCGACGGACGAAAACGTATTGTTGTAACTGACTGAATATAGTCGGTACGTTGACATCGTTCAAAATCATTTTGAATGGTGGGAAGCCATCTAAATAGTTCGTCCCGTCACAACCAGGCCATATATCATAAATTCAAATTATCGGTTTGATTCAGGTTATTGTTGCTTTTATTATTATTATCGTTATTGTAGTTTCCTCGCAATAAGGAATTAATGTAAAATGCTGAATTGACATAATTTTTATATTGTTATATTTTAATAACTCATCACTAAAATCCCATACGCACGCGTTCCCCTCTGCAGGGCCTTAATCCTGAGAAGTTTCACCCGAACGGGCGCGCCGGTGAACCCCTTGAGGTGGCCCACTGCATAGCCTTCCTGCTGTCGCCAGAAGCGTCGATGGTTACCGGCATCGAGATGCCCGTTGACGGCGGACTTCAATCCGCAGTCATGTGGCGATCTTAATCACATGATGGATAGATACATAGGCTGGCCAATGGAATATGGACTATTGTTGCTGCTACAAATGCACACAGCTGTGCTGTTTGGTTCATTTAAAAGTTAACTCAAATAAACATTCATTGACGCATGAGATGGGCCCGATACCACTGGTCTTGAGTTGATTTTAACATGTTGGTAAAAAGTATGTATTTTAACATGTCGTATATCTGCGACATTTATCGCTGCATGACACCTGTCTAGAGTCATGTGCGAATCGATTAATTCCAACGTGCGAACACGAGGCAATATTTCGAAGTATCGCAGGTGCAAAAACTAAGTCGAGGCGGCCTCCGATAGGTCCTTAAACGCGCGAATTAAAGGTGATTCTGGGGCGTGGCACATGGGCGAGAGTGAGCTCAAAAAACAGCAGTTGTACGGCGTTCCCTAGGCGATTTGCCTGTTGTGTGCCCTCACCTGGTCAACCTGCCGTGGGTATACTCTGTCCCAGAAAAATAGCGGAAAGGATACATTGCCGCCCTTTGTTCAACATATCCACAGCTTACTTGGATTACCACTGGCAATGACATGTGGAAGCAAACAGATGGAGCTAGCGGGTTTAGATTTGCGACAACCTATGATATGTTCACTTCTCCTCTGCTGGGTGAACATAGCTTACGCAAACATCCACTATGAGCCTAATTCATATCAGTGAAGCCAGCCATCATTTCTAAAACAGTTTCGCCCACCAGGAACGCTAGCCACAGTCATTATATGTGAGAGGGCGAACATGCTAATGAGAAGCTGTTCCTCTGCGTCACTCGTTAGTTCTCGAACGAAAGATATTGTTAGATATTATCAGCAACCATACAATTTTATCGCGCTTCCCTTATCGTAGACCATCTCAGCCAATAAACCACTTCCACATCGAACAAGCGAAGGTATCGTCGCGAACATCTCCCTCTATCATTCGATTTTGTAGCCAAATTATGCACTTATTTACTTATTTCGCAGAAAAAAAAGCTGCCCCCGAGGTGGAACAACATCGCACGGCATGTAAACAACTGTCTTGCCCATTCCATAGCTGATATTATCTACTCACTCCTTCGTTCTACCTCTCTCTCTCTCTCACTGTCTCTCTCGCGCGCTCCATGAATATATCCATGTATAGAGCCCTCGCTACATCTCACCCGCCGGCAGTCGCCGCAGCCGGCGATTGTAGCTCACCAGTGAGCTACTCTTGGCTCATATTGAGCAGAGCAGCAGCAGCACCCCCCATACGTAAACAGATTCGTCACACAGCGCCACAGTAAGCAATGTCTAATAGCAATAGAGTACTAACATGGGAAGCATGCGCTCGTCTCTCACACCACCACCACTGGCGTTGACCATTCTATACTGATTGCGATGCTAACGATGGTAGCTGGTGACACGGTATCTGTTGACGACGACTGTGTAGCTGTTGCCGGCCGGTGGCGACGGCTGAACGAAGTTGCAACGCTTTTCCCGATCAGGCTCGGGCAGCTAAGAAACTAAGTGACTACAGGGTGAGGATCGCATGCAGCAGTAGCAGCAGCAGCAGCAGCAGAAGTTCTACTGATCGCCGTAGTGGTAGCTGCAATTGTGCGCAATCGCATTTTGTGTCTGTAATGCTTTACATATCGCAGGAGAGGAAGGACTAGCCGCTGTTCACAAGGTCATTCGAAGACTCCGCGGTCGGCAAACATCAGCTGGCGGCGGCGGCGGCGGCGGCGGCGGCGGCAGCAGCAGCAGCTGGGACAGCAACGATTCAGCTACGGACGATTTGATCGTCATTGTCGTCGTCGTCGTCGTGAGGGATTCGGAGGGAGAGGGCTGGAGGGCGAATGGAAAATAGTGACGGATGGCAGAAACACGATGATGGCATTGTGCCTGTGGTGCTTAAGTTTGGCTAGAGACGCAAACGTCAGTCTATCTGCGGCGTGAGTCAGCGGATGGCTGGCGTTGAATCGAGCGAGCGTTGACTATGAGATGATGAGGGATCAGGCTGGTAGCAAATAACGTCTGTCGATTAGTCGAGAAAGTGAAATCTGCGACTGGTCACCCGGCGAGAGAGGGCCAGAGGGAGAGAGAGAGAACAAAATTACCTTACGAAGGTTTTTCGATACGACAAGCTAGACGAGTCGGTTGGCGAGCAGTTTAAACCAGAAGAATCGCCGGCAGAGTATCATCAGCTTTTGCGCGAGCTCCTGAGGCAACGGTGTGCGAACATGGAGGGCAAGGTTTTCATTGTCACAGGTGAGTGCAATGGTTAGCGAATGATGTTGATGACGTTTCGAATGGGATTCAATGGCACGCACACGGACGCCGTGATCATTCCCGTGAATGAGCGCCAGTGACTTGTACAATGGTATTCATTAATTCGTTGATAAGATACAGGTCGAGGGAGGCCCCAAAATTCGACCTACTAAGGGTAGGACGTAGGTGTATACGGAATAAAAGAAAATGTTCACAATTTAGTACAAGTTGCAAGGCTTATCAGCAGCTGAACCAGGTACATGGGGCCTGAATATTTTTGTGTTTGGCAAGCTTGGCCATAGCGAATGTTTATTAAACACTTGAAACTTTCCGAGAGGGGATCGATCCGACTCGCACTTTCTTACACTTTCTTTCTCTTTGAGAACGCGCTGTGTTTTGACCGTCATATCATTGGCATTTGCAAAATAAACAATGTACATATCATGACTATATGATATGAGGAAGGGTGCCTAGTCATTCGCTCCGACATCTTCGTATATCAACCGATTCCCGTTGAATCACCAAGTTCTAGCCGCAACGTCCTCCTCTGCGACGCCCGGCGTCAAAACGCAACAAATCATTGCAATTGATGTGGAATGACTCTGTCACTGTTTAGTCAGTGCTGATAAGTGGTCTATTATTATTATTATTATTATTGCTGTACTATCCTGCCAGATCACTGTAAAATCTGGTAGGAAGCGATCCTTATTAAGCCTGGCAATGCGTTTCTTTCTCCTTCACAGGACGATAGGCTCCATTTGTTGGTAGCCAAGTAATAGTCTGCACATTGGTAGGATTAAACGTAATATAATTATCTACATTAGCAAAATCGTTCGCTTTGTATAGTTGAATATATTGGCAGGTTCTTTGTGTGTGGCGTAGCCGGCAACAATTTTTTACAAATCGAGCCTGCTTGATTGACTTCTATTTCTATTTGACATTGCATACGTTTTGAGCTTTACAAAACCTATAAAACGAGCCACCACATAATATCTATAAAGCATAGAATTCTATTTAATTTTCCTAATTTTCTGCAAATTCCATTTATTAGTATAGACCGCAATCCACGCAGAACAAGCAAAAATACAGACTTGTGCCGCAGAATTATACTAATTCGATTAAGCGTGAAATAAATGAAATTATATATATATATATACATATATATGTATAATTGTGTGGCACATCTTTAGCGGGTCGAGGTCGCACAAATATCGTCACAGCAATAGCTACGCATGCTAACGCTCATACTAAATGTATCTGACAACAGCTGTGCGCATCCTGATAGCAAAGAGACCTCTGACCAGAACAGCACACTCGATACGTGTCATCATGGCAATAGCCACAATGACTCGTGTTTTCGCCGCCTGTTTTTACTGGGTCTTCTTCGTCCATTGTTGCTTTGCTCCGGCGGGATCTGGTGCTCCGCCGTCGCACCGCGCAGTTGCGTAATGGCCAATAGTGGGACAGTCACGTCAGCCGAATGCAAGAGTGGATCGCGAGATCTGGTTAACGCTGGGTGGAGACAGAACTCGGCCGACAGGGTAATTCTGACTGACGTTGTGGCCAATGTTATTGCTGTAATGAGGATATAGTATCCTGGGAACAATGGACAGCTCCAGCTCCATTATGATGAATCGCCATCCGTCCAGCTTAATATCGTATAGGTACTGTTCTATTTAGAAGTTCAATATTCATTAATTATTGCTTACTTTTCACAGAATACTTATACGATAATTATTGAAGCCACGAGCGGGCCGGGGGGGAGGTGGCACGCCGAGGCTGTCATGGTCATCCCCGAGAGAGGAAGGACATCTCAGTCTAACATGATAATAATTTGGTAAAGAGGAAAAAATCGCTTTATATTTGCCGTAGTAGCGAGACCCGATAGAGTTGGGTCACGTCGTGCTGAAATTTGGCTTCGAGCGACATCGATTTTCTGTGTGTGTGTGTGTGTGTATGTATCTAATCTAACGATGCGAGTTAGCCGGCTCCAATGTGTCTGCCCGTATAGTGACGACTGGCCGAAAAATATCAGCCATCTGATCAGTTCATTCGGGCTTGATCCGCCGCGGTCACCGAGTGTTCTTGGAGAAGCCGTTCCGCTCAGGCTCTCTGCTCTATGTACATATCTCACTGCTGTGTATGGCAAATTCCCAGCCCCCTTCCCCCGACCCCCTGATCCCGCGGATTTGAGCGACAGAAGACAAAACATTGACGAGATCTCTTATTATTGACATCAGGCAGAAGATTCACCGCAGGATAAGATGTTGAGATATCGCGACACAGCAAAATCGCATTCGCGTCGCTGGGAACCATACTAATGGACAAACTGTCCTCCGCTTTCTGTGATGATGATCACCGCATAGGCTATTGCCACATGCTAGCATGAAAGGAAGGCCACACGAGACGCCGAGGCACACGGGTGGAGGGTCAACTTCGTTGGCTTGAATTTGTGTCAACGTGCCGAACAAATTCGATCAAGATTAGACCCATAGAAGATGGATCCGTTGTTATATCCGTCGTGTCCATCTCTGGTCGATCACTTACGCGACAAAATTTCGGTTTTAATTCTCTTTTTTTTGTGTTCTAAGTATATCAGAACCTTGTTTCATTTTTGGCAAATATGAAATGCAGGTGCTCTCTAGTTCTGAAATGAATGTACACACAACGTGCTTTAAGAGTGCCTATGACAACAAGTATACAAAGAGCTTTTCATGTACACGGCGTCAAAGAGGTGCACAAGCGAACCGTACACGAATCACGTCTGGATAAAAGTTTTGTACGATGGGGCTCAGTACGACGTGTTGATCACGTGCCTGTAAATCAGCGTGTGTATTATTCTATGTTTCAAACGTCGGACAGGATCTTCGGCCGGTATTGGCGCCGCGACCGCGATTAATCTCGCGTCGAAAGGGGCTCGGGTGACGGTACATGGCCGGCGGCCGGATCGAGTGGCGCAGGTTGCCGATGAGTGCAAGACCGCCTCGCCTTCCGGCCATGAAGCGTGCTGCGTCATAGGAGACATTGAAGATCCCGACGTTCGTACCCAGCTGATTCAGGCGACGTTGGACAAATTCGGTCGCATCGATGGCCTCGTCAACAACGCAGGCTGGGCCAGCATCGGTGGCTGGGCGAAAGAAGATTTGAAGGCGATGCAAGGCATGTTGGACGTGCATGTGCTTGGCCCATACGACCTGTGCCGGCAGGCTCTACCTCATCTGACGGAGACCAAGGGCAGCATTGTTATGGTCTCGTCCGTTGCGGGCCTTCGAGGGGTAACATGATGTTTTCAGAAAAATATATTTCACAAGTCTAGCCCCCGTAAGAAGTGAATGTCAACAAACACATTTGTTAGCATTATCTTTTATTATTTATTATTATTATTATTATTTACACACCCTTTAGCAGGGGGCTTTATTCAGGCAATATATAATATAGATCTAAAGTAACTAGGAATTGTGAAGTGCCCTGGTAGTTCGCCATGGAAACATTTTGTTTACATTAATCCCAAAGTGAATTGTTGATCAGCACCGTCCGAATTGAGGTCGAATTTGATGTCAAACCTTAGAAATATCGAAAACGATCTGACACGAACGTGCAAGATTAAGATTTATACAGAAGAATGAAGAATCTTCCGATGCGTAGATACATTTCCAGTGAGCACGGAACCAGGACTACGTCTAATTGGCGAGAGAGCGCATCTCAACGCTGCGTTTTTCTCTGATACACTGCTGATTTCAGATACCAGGCGCCGTCGCGTACATTACTGCTAAGCACGCAATGGACGGAATGATGAAGGCCCTTGCCGTTGAAACCGCTAAATTGGGCGTTCGAGTCAATTCGATCAAGTGAGTATTTACTAGTTTGTGAATGGCTTACGCCTAGCTGACAATACATCTCCTGCTCCTGGGTGATTCCGTATGTCGCTGTCGAATTGTCAAGCTCTGATTTTCGATTGTAGTTTACCAACAAAAAAAAACAAAAACAGCAGTTTTTATTCGCTGTAGACGATCGACGCCGTATGACGTGTCGGTCCTCCACTGTCAAATTGACTGACGCAAAAAACTATCCGCATTACAGTCCTGGCATGATCGCGACAGAGATTTTCCGCTACCCTGAAATTAAGGAAGCGCACGCCAACCAGGCAAGTAGCATCTGAACACCTCTTTTCTATTAAGGTTTTAGGTTTCTATGAAGGTCTTTTTAAGGTCTTCGATGATCGAAGCTGATGCAGCTGCTTGTAACCGCAGTTTTTGAGTTTATATATATATATATATATATATATATACGGTGGGGACACACTTGACAAAGCCGTGATCGGGACGACATTATACATACCACGTACACAACCTCTTTCATTTTTAGTGACAGAGTAGTTGCGGGTAAATACTCGCCCTGTATACTTGGCATTGTTCAATAGTTTCATTGATCTATGGCTCTATATAGTTGTGCTGATCATCATTTGGGTGTTTTTCGTATATCTATATATTTATATAGGCATACGGTCCTGAGAAGCTCCACCCGAACGGCCGAATTGGTGAATCGCGCGAGGTCGCGAGCTGTATCACGTTCCTGCTCTCACCGGATGCCTCTATGGTCACTGGCATCGAGATGCCCGTTGACGGAGGACTGACATCGTCCCTCATGTGGCAGCAACAGTGAACTGTCCACCCCGAGTAGCACACAGTTCTACAATATGGACCGCTCGACTTGCGCTAATTTCGAAAGCTCGGCGTGGCACTCGACCGGCGCAGGCGTACATGTCACACACAAAACATATCACACTGAAACGAAATAGCAGTTGACCTCTGGAGATTATCGTTGCGGGAATGACGACTACTCCAAATTAAACCTTTTGAAATGACTATTCCAACGTGTATGGCATTGTAATAAGATGGCCGTGTAACTAAAAAGAGTGAGGTTAAACCTTGTATTGATTTATTAAAGGAACTGCAATTTCTAAAAGTTCTCGGTCACGTCGCGGACCTCGAGCGGGGTCGATGTTTGTTGGCAAAAATTCTCACCAATCAATCAGTTCAACCTGTCAATCTGTCAAAAAAAACCATGTAGTTCATATAATCGATAATAAATTAATTGTCGTTCACGTTGCCGAAGGATCGTCCCTCCGAGTAGATAGAAAGAACGGTCGGCTGGTAGGGGCTAGCAAATGTTGAAGATCTGTAGAGGCAATTAGAGAAATACAATTTTGGATTTCCACGAAGCCATCCACGGAACAGCGAAAACACGACTGTAACATTGACATAATGTAAAACCGATTAACATCTTATTTAGCATGCTTGCTCTCGAACTGATACTGACAGTTCAATCAGCAAAATAGGCAAATAATGATAAGATTCAGCAAAACAATATTAATATAGATCTGACTCGGTCAGATATTATTATATATTATCATATTATTATATATAATCATGTAGTTGCAGTTCTTTAAGAAGTCCACTGCCCTTTTCATTTGCAAATTCAGCGAACTCGTTCAGCAATCGACGACGCCTAACGGCACGTTTGGTATACATTGGAGTTATTTCAAATTATTGTGTGCCTTCATAGATATTTAAATATTAGTGACGCATTTAGGGATGATGAATGCTCCGCACTGGTTAATATATATATATATATATATCTATGTACATTATATATATATAATATATATATATATATATATATATACGTGCCTTGCACACTTTTGCTTAAGAAGACTCCGTATAAAATTCCCATTTTGTTAACCCTATGAAATAAAACATAGGAATTTTTTGCACCAAGTGACAAGGGTCAAGCAAAGGGGTCGGAGCAATGCAGGTTAAATGGTGTTTCGTTCCGGCCGACCATCAGCCCCTTCCATCAGATACAACCGCTTTCGGCACAAGGCTTCGTAAGACGGACCCCTTAAACGTAAAGGTAGTCTTAGTTAGTCTTCGTTTCGGGGTCCGTCTTACGAAGCAATGCTAAGAGCAGTTCCGTGGACGTTAAATGTTAGCTGAGAGTCAGTTAGTCTACGTTTGTCTCCTTCGATTGGAAGGCGCGCACGACTGCACAACGTCACCGGGATCAGGAATAGCAGCGAAAACTACATTTTCCGGGTTGACACTGAGCCAAACATTGAACGTCCACGATACTCCTTTTAGCATAAGGTAAGGTAAGGCTTTATATTGATTTATTAAAGGAACTGCATAGAATGCTTAAGTTCTCTTATATGTCATGCAACGGGATTCGAACCTGCGGCCTCTGGCTTTTTACAGCCCGAGACTCAGCCGTCCAAGCCACCGCGCTGATAAGGCTTCGTAAGACGGACCCCTTTAAATTCAAATGTGCAACGGTGGAGATAGCAGCGAGATCCAGCCTGCGATACGCGACCGCGTCTCATGACCGCTCGATTTGTTGATGCTGTATCTAGCAACCGATGTGTGGCTGTGTGTCGCGGTCCTATATGCCAGTTTGCTAAGATGGCGAAAACAAAATTTGCCTAATATTCCGATAATAACGACATTCGTCTAGTTTCCGCGCGATCTACTCGCGAGTGATACATCTTGTCTCCTGTCGATTTGTGTGGGTCTAAGACGGCCCCCTACAATTTGTCCCGTGTTGATTCATCGCTGCCCTGAATAATAATAGGCTTTATAGGCAAAACGCACGTGACATAAGATCCTTGATTCACTCACTGCCTTCCGGCGGCCTGCCACACTCATTGATACGACATACCGCGTAGTTTCTGCTTCGGCGTAAGCCTAGCATTGCACGAAACGCTGCAGTCGAAGGGCGCAAGAATAGGACGATTGGCGATTAGTGTCCGGCGTCGATTTCCTTCTTGTATCATATCCACTTAGGAGTAGGCATTGTAGTCTCTCGGTACGGTCTACATTCGTATACGTTGCCACCTTAGCTAGCTCGAATCGCAAGAGCATATATCTACACGAGTGACAGAGGCTAAGCGTGAATATCACCCCCTTTTCATCGGGAAAAAAAGTAAGCTTCTCAATCCGGCGCCGCAACGCGATCATTTCCGCGTCACCTTCAACGAGATGTCTAGCCCCGTTAGTTCTATCTATTTACGCCGGCACCCGTTACGGTATTCATCGTGTGGGGACCAGTCACAGTCGGGGACATTCTCCAAGGATCTGGTGAACGAGTTTGGTTCAACGGCCGCGTCATCGTCATCGCGCGTCCAATCGATGAGCGCTACAAACACCTCGCTGTATTGCACCAACCCGGCGCATCATGACGGTGGCCCCCTGACGACGAGATCGGTCGGCATTCAATGCGGTGACCACGAAAGCCGCTTTTCGTCCGGAGGCTCGAGGTCTACACGTAACAGCTTGTTATCGGCTGGACGGAGTGGCAGTGTTGGACCGTCGTTTTCCACCTCCGCCGCCGCCGCCGCCGCCACTGGCGTCATCGCTGCTGCGGAAACCAAGACCCCGGTGGCTGTAACGGGTGATGAAATGTGCACAACCACCGCTAGCGATGGAGCATATGCTAGTCATCGAACAATGCCATGTAGAGTGCGGGAGAGCTCGGCCGCTATTGCCGTCAGCGAAACTGCTAACCAACCTGTTCTTCGTGGGTCGGGTGTGGTCGTAACGGGTGTGGTCGACAACGATTCTATTCAGCCAGAACTGAAGGAGTTCATGACTCGGCTTAATGCTCTCGATAAGACCCGCGCAGAGCTTCGCGAGCACACTGACACGCTCATGATGATGAAGAGGCCGATTCTGCGTTTTCTGCCCCATATCAACGGGCGTGACAAAGATAATCTCATGCTTGCTATTCAAGGTACGTTGTGCGTCTATTCAGAACGCTTAAGCCCAGGCACTGCACTATCCTCTCATTTACGACACATTTCCTAGCTCCCCGCCACCTTCTGTCACTTTCCTTTTCCAAGAATCTCCCTAGTGCCCTATACTTTTACTATAGATAAACTCTAGTTATAATCATACGACTAATAATAATAATATTTCTAGTTATGTAATTATAATTTTTGTCACTATCCAATTACTATCATTAATAATGACATTCCAAATATCGTCTCAAGGAGAAAAACTCGGAAGGACAACAACAGCATGTTATTATCTTTCTTTTCTTTCCTTTTCTTCGCCTGCAGATCTAGTCTCGTCGTGGTGCCACTCTGGTTAATGTCTCATGTTCACGCGAAACCACTACTACGTGTCGCAGAACACGCGGCTCTTTCGTTACAGAAATGTCTCTATTCACTATATTTTTCTCCCATACAAAAAATGATGGGGTCGGCATTTTCTGCAGATAGCTCCTGTTTCCTCTACCAGACTGTATGGAAAGAGCTTCACTGATCCACCCCCCCCCCCCCCCCGGCCGTTCCTTTAGCTCACGGACATCCTCACTGATATACCCGAATGTTGGGTGTACATATTGCACATTGGGCACAATTGTTAGTCCTTTATTATCAATAATAATAATAAAAGTATCAAATCTTAATCGAATGAGTCAATCGAGAAAGTGGCGGCGGGGTGAGGGTGGATGATAATATCCAGTCATTTTTGCGCTTCGCTCTGTCGACGAACCAGCAACAACACTCCCGCTCAGATTGCATCGTGATTTGAGATGTCCACTCATGGCAGAGTCGATTCCTCTGATCATCATGTGTGCTCTGTACGAACTTTGCTTTGGGGCTTGACGTCTCAATTAGTTAGCTCATCCTAGCTAACGAGTAGAATATCTTTTTTTTACCGTAGTTAATCATCGCGGCGTTGAAGACGTTCGCGCGGTAAAACGAGCAGGGGTTGATGTTTGTCCATTTGACATTGAGATGTGCCTGCCGTAGCATTCAATTTAACAAGCCCAATTCGTTGAAATTGTGGAGCAGTAACTTCCCCAGTCAGCGGAGAAGCTCTAATATAATACGGTGTTGCCGTCCACCAGGTACAAACGAGGCGTTTTCACTCCACGATTCAGCAGTGCCCGTATGCTATCTGGCAAAAAATCGCCACATGGTAGCTAGCGACGAGGCATTCGAGGTCACTCAAACGATCGGAAATTGGATTATCGTATCTCACATATTATTCTTCATCACGGTGTACCTGCTTTTCTGGTGAGTGCCATTGCAGATGCCTACATCGCATTGCATTTCCAAGCACTACTTCAGTTTAGGTCCAAACAACAACAACGCCAGCAATAATAATAACAGGAACAACTAAAACAGCACCAACAACAGTAGACAAACGCCTTTCAATGCAAACAATTTTTTTCTCCCTACTGCAGCGTGTACTGATTGCCTCGCAACGTGAGCGAAAAATTGTTATTCGTCTAACTCCACATCTTAGTCCAGCATTTGAATGGCGTGTTGATGATGAGCCGCTTGATACCGAACCATAATTCAACTGTTGCTTGGGGCCAACCCGCTTTGTGAACAGGGACGATCCTAGACGGCACTAGGATCGTACAGAGATTGTCATTGTACAGCGTCATGATCCGAGTCATCGGGAGAGATTCGTTTCTTCGGCGACCGCACATCATACGCGGTTCAGATCATCAAGTTCGAATAGAATACAGGTACCGGATGAATCTATTGACAAGGGGGTTGGCGCGCAGAACTCGTGGCAGCACATTGGCGAAATCTGATGACGATAAACAATAGGGGCTAAAATGAGAACACGACGATAGTTTGGTAGCAACTCATCAGAAGTTGTGAGCGCGCGCTAATTGTAGTTGCACATCACAGTGCTCTTGTATCTAGACCGCTATCGTGAAAGTCGCTCATTTTTACCAAAGTGCTATTTGGGTCGCGGGTTTAGATAGACATATATATAATATATATATATATATATATATATTCGCTTTATTCACTTTAGATACCACGTCAGATAAAAGAACAGCTAAGAGTCAGCTCGAAAAAAAAAAAAAAAAAAGATACCACTCCGGTGACGATGTAAATGTATTATTTCAGTGTTGCAAATATATGCTTTACTTTGTTTGTTACTTGTTTACTAATTTTAACATTTAACTGGCCCTAAGACACCCACTTTTACATATTCGATAATTGTCTACTATTTGTATTTGTATCGCGCCAAGCTCGGAACAATACTCTCCTACGGTTGGAGATGGCCTCTCTAGGAATAGCTATTTCACGCTGAGTGAGCGATCATCTCTGCTTACGTGCGGCGGCTTCCCCTGGACACTGATCTCAACGATTTGGCCTCGACGTCGTGTTCGCACTGCTAAAGGAGCTGCTCTTACTAATGTGCTTGGGTCAGTCATTCAGCGATTCGAATGTGAAAGCGAACGTTTCGAATTGTCCGAGAGATGGACCCGTGTGCGATTAACCAATTAAAGATACTTGCCAATATAATAAAGTCTGTTTTCGAAGTAGACTAGCCTTCAGTGAACTGTCCGAGCTACCCAGAGAGGTAACTGAATCGGTTAGCGATTAATATACTCTCTCTCTCTGGATAGCGATCAAGGTGTCAGATATGGCGATAATCACGAACACGTATCATATTTTCAAATGTCTGATATCCCAGAGGATATCTGAAACGTTATTGTCATCGTGTCTAGGGTATATGCACTTCAACAAACGGAACTTCTGGGAGGTAGAACAAAATCCAGTACGCGATGTATCTTTTACCAAAACATAGACAAAACAAAGAAACAATTAACAGATGCACTGAGCAATTAGCCAATTCATTATCATGATGAGGTAGCGCATGATAAATAGCTGCTCTTATGGTCATTCCTACATTATTCCTACCATCATTTGGTATCACCCTTCTGGAAACTGCTTTGGGCTTAGAAGAAACTGCTTTGCAATTTACACGTAAATAGCTAACGGTTCGCAGAGGATTACTTGACAAGCTCTCAATGCCGGAAACACGTACTCCTCTACGAAATGTGTGTGTGTATACCCGCGTCACTAGATCACACGGTACAAATGTCGTGTACAACAGAGTGGCTGTACTGATACGCCGTAAGGTCTAGGGGCATGACGCCGGGTTCGTGGGCTGTTAGTTTCAGACCGATTTCAATTGGAACCATATCCAAAAGGGGCCAATCGTTTTTTGTAGTTTTGACAAATAACATCAACAGTGAACTCCCTAAACCAGCGCCTTGTGAGCATCTTGTGTCAAAACTGGGGTATGCACATTCATCGATTTGCCCATATAGTTATGTTTGAAGAACAACGTCATAATGTGCTCAAGTTGAATAACAGAGTATACTGAATCAACTACAGATTAATAAATACTTATATTTATTTCCATTATCCAGTACTATTAATTGTAGTCGACGTAACATTTACGCAAATATTCATATAACAGCTGATCCACTCGACTGTGACTTCGCAGATGGCTACAGCTCATTGGCCAATATACATGAAGACCTAAAGATTGTGAAAGATACCAAGGGGGAACTTTTCCGTGACGCCAACTCAACCGTGAATAGCAACAATCATTTTGACAATTTCTACTGTGCCGTTGTATTTATTCCATGATGTTGTTATTGTTTCGGTATGGACACAGCGCCACCGATGTCGAATCTGTCCTATCGTACTGCGACCGACAAACAGACGCTTAAGTAAAGGTCAACCTTAGGCGTGGTCGGTGCCTACAAATCGCACTTAGATCGTGATTCAAAATAATGATCCTTCGACGCTCGTTCCTCGGTTAGTCCTTACAGTCGCAGGTTTTACATCGGTAGCTTCCTTGCTCGTTAAAGCAAACCTCATGGGGTGCGCACGAGTGCGTTTTGAGGTCGCATTCGTCGATATCTGTAATCGATACATTACGGCAAAAACGAGCTTGTCAGAGAACGACGAGGTAGGCAAGTGCATATCCATCTACTTTCTGGAGAACAAAAATAGGTAATTTTAAGGAAAACATCCACGTTCGCGATTAAAATGATTTTGCTTGCTTGCGGTAGCGATTGCTGAAGCGTATCAAAGTCTTCATGACATTAACGACACCAGAATTAGTCTGTGGAAATCTATAGGAAAGCGCAATAGTAACGCTGTAGTAAAATGGTCAGCTATTGTTGACTAGCATTGTACACGTTAGGAGGAGTTAAGACGGGCAATGTTCGATACCTATACATACGGAGCACCTCGCTGCAACTCATTTAATCCTTGCCGTCCGACGAAATCGGCGACAAATTTGCGGTGTTTATACGAAATATAATTTAATACATCGGCATTCATCTACGATACAAACAGCAGGGCGCCAGATTGTAGAGCAGATGTGTTCGCCATTTAGTTACGTACCCTGACAGAATCCATGTTCGTCCAGCGTATATCCGACGGGGCAGCTCATCGCGGAGTCGACACAGCGATAATGGCAGTCCTGATCATCGAAGGCGCACATCTCTACCAGAGCCACACAGGTGACGTTGCTGCCGCAGTCATTGTTCCCGCACTCTGCGAATACAGTAAGGGGTACATAGAGACGCCGATACGAATCGTATCAATTATCTACTCCTCTCTGCGACTGCTCCGGCTGCTGGTGCTGTTCCTGCCGTTGTTGTCCTGTCACTTTCCAAGTCGTCATTTACTTGTTTTGCAAACTCAGTTCGTCACAACGCGTACCAAACGCACATTGCTCATGTGACAAGTGGATTTGAAGTGGTAGTATTTTAGGTGGTCAGATTCCCCTCGTATGGCCAATGAAAATTGATGTACGTTTAATAACCAACCCTATGGCTTTCTATGACAACCTTTCTATGACGTGGAAGTCGTGAATAGGCAGATTAAGAATTACATGGTTTTGTGAAATCATTCCGCCTTCTTCCTCGGAAAATTCACATCTCGGACACCTCGTGAACCTGCGTCCTCAAACATACCCCACTCTATGTACCGGTCTGTTCACTACCACCCTAGTGCCTCCATGCGGATAATAAATAAAGATAATTGCCGGCTGATGGGCGAACGGCTGTCTGGGGGCCACCCAACCGCAAACGAACAAATATATCGCCGTTGGGGCTTGTCAAGGTTTAACGCTACCTTCGCTGTCGCGTTAGCGCACTTCATCATTGCGCTAATGTATCTCATCAACCGATGCAGGTATCTCCCTATAAGCAAGGACTTACTTCTTCGTGCCTTCTTGGACGGGACCTGCTTGCAGCAGGACGTGAACGCCTCCTTAATTTGCATCGGGACCTCGGCTGGAAGATCATCACAGTTGCCGCCTTCGTCATGCCGTAAACGGCCAGCTGTGCACCAGTTACAGCAAGCCTAAGGTTGTCGAACAGCAAATAAATGCCAACAACAGGTCAGACCTTTCTTTAGCAGGTAAATCGTTAACAAACCCATGCCAAGAGCATAAGGCTGGCGTCCGATTTTGTTAGATAGCTTGTTAGATAGTTGTTGCTTTTACTGGCAATGCCAGCATAGGAGATTGCGGACGATTTCGAAACACGCAGGCGCCCCTTTGACGAGGAGCCGACAAAAACGAACGGGCCAGATTGTTGACGTGGTGCACATGTCACTAATTAACAGCGAATGTGAACGTATTCAGCATAAGTACCAGTTTGCGTTTATATGTTTCTCGTCAAGGAGGAATTGAATCAACTGATAACCATACAACAGCATCCGTGTTATATATATATATATATATATATATATATAATTCTTGTTATTATTATTGTGGCTTACCTTCGCTGTCAAGTCTGTCTGCCTAGAGCACACAGAGTATGCCAATGCCGCATTGATGCCCTGGTCGCAGTGAACCTCAAGCTGAGCCATGAAACATATCAAATACAGCAGAGTCATATATTCGTTTTCATATTTTCACTCCAACCCTTAGTTTGCATCCCTCTTCAACTCTCGAACAATCCTGTCAAGACGTTCCAGAATATTGGGCGAGAGACGCCTCTTCCAGCTACTGACGGCAAATGACGCTCAATCGGTTGAACGTAAGCGTACACAGGTCGGTGTTATCGAAAGTCAAACCGCCGGTGAACCGCGGTGGTCAATAATTGCTATCTTGTACAACATGGAATGTGCCGTATCAACTGTGACTAGAGAGTGTGGTCGCGAAGGCTAATGAATGCTTGAATGAAGTCCGGCCAATCGATTTTACTCAGCTCCTTGCCTTGGTGGATGTCGCACAAATGATGACCTTCACGTGTTGCATGGTAGCACGCCAGCGTAGATGACCTTAACCTAATCGCTTAATTGCTAGACCTTAATTGTCAGAGTGCTTAGACTTAATGACATTCTACTGGCCACATAAACGAATGAATAGTTTCCAGGTATAGATCGCTTGGTATACGATATATATACAGAAATATCACAATCGGCTTAGGTCACCAAAACATCCGGCCAACTAGGTATCTGGGATATCCTTTGGCTGATACTCATTCGATGAATACTGGCCTTAGCCTACTCGTAATAGTAAACTGATCGATATTTAGGCATTTTAGAGCTTTGCCAAAGGTTGCTTTTACCCGATCGCTGCGTAAAAAAAGCATAAAGCTACATTGACTAATGATTCAACGCTAAGCGGACAGGTTCCACGTACATCTATTTATTATATTCGACCTAGCAGGGGGGGTTGTCTAGGCGAACGTGTAGCGTGTATTCTCCTTGGTGTGTCCGGGAAGACGAGTGTGTTCCTCATCTAAGATTCTATGCAACTGCGCGTAAATCGTTACAAGTGTTACACTTGTAACGAAGGCCGGTTAGTAATAGAGACCGAGTTTTAGTAATATATATATATATATATATATATATATATAATAGATACATTCGATGGATACAAGATAGGCATGTATTAACAATAAAGCGCAATTGAGTCCCCCCCTCCTCTCTCTCTCATCCTCAGTTCCGTTGTCGATCTATGACAGTGACGGAGCTAAAACGAAATTCGTATGTCCACACACACGCCACTCTAGCTGTCAGCGGCTAACCTGCGGCGCAGATAACGGTGGTGTCTCAAGCGTCGCATTTTCTCAGCCTGCTTACGCGCCACGCGTTGAGTGGATTGAAGTGTTTGCTAACAAGCATAGCCTGTGGCGTCTACCAGCTGGCGATATTCTCTCACCGGAGCTCACGAGGGGATCGCCCGGGCCGGCAGTAGGCCAGTAGTAGCAGTCGTAGACCTAGTCCTAGCTATATATGTACTAGAAGGCCTAGCGCCAGATCGCCACCATCATTGCTAGACCGCCGCCAGTGCCATTGCAAGCGGCGGATAGCGACGGAGAAACGAGGAAGGATTTGCGAAAAACACGGTTTTTTTCTCTTTTTTTGTTTTTTTTTTAACTTTCGTTCCTCGTGCGTGTCGGTTTCGATGCACCTTCCATTTCTGGCCATTTTCAGACCTGTCACCGACATCCGGGGTGACTCATACGGTGGCATTTTGACTGGCCGCTCTGGCCAAGGCGGAGCGCGATGGCGTCACAGGTCATGACGCGACCAGTTGTTATTGTTGCTCTGTCAACTGCTGCTAAAACGACGTCATGATAATAGTGGATGCATAGATGGATTGGGGCGGTGGCATTTTCGTAGTCAAGAAATAGGCAGACATGCTGCAGCAGGTTGCGTATCGGTTTGACGAAGAAAAAAGAGGATGGAGGAAAGCTCGGCTTGAGTTGGACTAGAAAGTTAGTTCTTGGTTCGAAAGAGAACGGCTTGACTCAGTTGATCCCGCAATTTATTCCCCCTCGAACCCCACCCTGAGCCTGAGTTGAAGCGATTAGCTCCTATTTGAAACATATATGTATATATATATATATATTGATCTTGGTGCCTGATACTGTAAACACATGCCATGTGTATCGACTTCGACTTGTCGTGTTCTATATTGACCTCACGAGCGAAATCACCCTACAGTACACGGGTGACTATTGAAATACGAGCGTGTTCCAAGGGTACGACTTTGTTTAACAGAGGCACAAATATATATATATATATATATATATTCGATATGAGCGCAGGGCAACAGCTTCGAAACAAATGAGAAAAAGAGACCCGCACGAAAATTTGGATTGCGCTGTTTTCACAATCAGTAGCATGCATACTCTAACACTATTTGATAGCTAGAGATTTACGCGCCATCCAGTTTCGCAGAGAATGGTGCAATCGCATCATTCTTCAAAGAGTTGCCTCCGCCAACCTCAGAACCTCGCCCACGTGTCGAGCTTACCTCAAGGGTCTGCTCGCAACAGTACGACGCTGATATGGTGCAACTGATGTTGGAGACGCCCTCATGGTTGGAGGCAGCGATGTGTTGACGATGAGCTGTGCTCAATTTGGCTTCGTCACACGACAGCCGCGAGCGAGCGAACTCCTGGCCAAGAAAGCAACACTTTTGCAGGTAGGGTAGCAGATTGTCGGCGGCTGAAGACCACAAGAATCAGAGAAAAACGCATGCGTGCTGTGTCAGCTAACGTTCTGGCTGTCGTCATTAATCGGTACTAAAAAAAAAGTGGGTCCGCTGATTCTCTATCTGGGACTTACACTTCATTTGACGCGATTCGTTATATTCGGTATATTAAACGCCTATATGACGGGTTGAGTAGTTTAGTTGCATAGAGGAATTATACAGATGATTCTATATAACGCAACACCAAGTGGAACGTAAAGACCAATTAGGTTGGCAGTACAGAGTTTGCACCGCGTCTGTTTGTATGTCAGTAACTAGAAATAACGACTTATGGACATACTCGTCATTTTCTAATTAATTGCTTGATTATTGTCCTTACCCTAAGCGTATTGAACTGTTAAACATTTTTTTTTACATAGATTCGTCTATAATCAAGGAACACTGTTCATTCATAATATCGTCACAATCGTCACAAATGCCAACCGACAACACTGCTACTCTCATTGGCCTACCCAGCCTAGCTTCGAATCCCGCAACGTGGTGACATATTGAGAACTTAAGCGTTTTGCGGAAAACCGCAGTTCTGTTAGTAAGCACGATGTATTCTATTGTAACATGAAGGGCGATAGGTGGTCGATCTTTTCTCACTTACGAGGGTCCACGTCTTCGGCCAGGCCGACTGCAACGCTCAGAACACAAACGACCGACGACACGACAAGTATCCTCATGTTTTTTCCTTCAGAGCGCTTTCCACGGCTCCGACCGATCGGGACCTGATGGATCAAGTGCTCGTAGTGTGCAGACGTCGTTCTTCTAACAGCGTACGCGACTGTGTCAACAACGCGGTTCGCTCTGAGACGTTGTCCGGCCGTTTTGAAACACCGTCGCCCCGGCCGCGTGACGCGCTCACTGCGCGATGATCTCAACTCGACGTGAGAGAGAGAGAGAGGAAGGGTAGAAGAAAACGCTCAAAGACGCTTTCTGCCCCCCCCGGGGATAGATGCTCCCAAGGTCGTCGTCGTCGTGCGAGCGTACAAGCTGCAGGTTCTCTGACATAGACGTAGTAGTCAGCCGGCTTAGTCGCTGATGCTGCTACTGCTGCTGCTGTGGCGGCAGGAACAGCCGCAGCAGCCTCAAGCGTCGAGACCATTTTGTATCGTCCTACACCGAGTAAGTAGCGTTGTGGTGGAAGAAGCAAATTAAGAATAGACCAATTTGCGTCGTTCAACAAACAAACAAGCAAAAAATAAAAAGACGGGCAACTGTATCGTGTAATTTCTTCACGAGAGGCGGATCGGACTCAACAATGAGTGACGTGGAGGTCACGCACGATTGGCCCTGCGGCTGCTGCCGTCGCCGCCGTCATCACCACCATCGTTTCCGCTGCTGCTGCTGCTCCTGAATGTGGAGCAATGCGGCGTTAATCCAGAACGCCGGAACGGGCCAGTCGAAAACAGCAATGACCATCTACGCAGATCATCTACGTCTGTCTATGGGATATATGTAGGGTAAAAGTGCCACCGGTTAGCTTAGACGTCCGCGCCTTGGTAGACGACCACCCATGATGGATGCTCTCGGCGATCCTTCCCGGACAACTCAACCGCTAGTTGGTTCATTGAGTGGCCACTTTAAGTAGCAATTTGTCTCACGAGATAGCTAGAGGATAGATTAAAGGAGGAGCTTGGAGACGAAACTCGAATCGATATCGGCAATAGTGGCGAACGTTTCATGAAGTCCGAGTCCTGCGATGCTGATGTCAGTGAATGGGAATTGTACAACACTGAAATACGATTACCCTGTATAGGCTCTCCCAGTTAAGGATTCGACGCGGTGACGCGCTCAACGAACGAATAGCGAAATGTTTAAGCAGGCAAGGGGAGAGATTAGGGCCTATCGTTCTTGTTGGAGACATCCAGGTGAGTATGTTGTACAGGTAAGATGTCCACATCAGTATAGAACGAGATGGCGGTTAACCAGAGCCAACCAAACAGGAAGTGAGTTCCAGGAATGGCTCTTGATCGTTACCGGCTTGGTTAACGTCTACGTGGATGTATTATGCGTAGGTAGTCTTCGGGTCGGCTTTGAGGACTTGTTTTCGAATGTGGACGTGTTACGTTGAATCGACCCGATAAAGTCTTTGGGTATATATATATATATATATATATATATCAAATTCAAGGTTGTCTCGTATTCCAACGAAGCCTTTTGTCGTTTTATGAAAACTAATTTACTCGGGGAATGCTATATTTAACCTAGTTTTCAGTTCCGCTTGCTTGGCTGACCAAAGACCAGTGGGGATGGGCCTCATTTATATCGGCTGCTGTTGTTCAAATTGGACGACTCGATTCGGGTAAATCAAATTCGACCTCGCGCCGCCAAAAAAACAATCCTATCAAACTTTATTACCTACGTGACATATACGAGAACTTAAGCGTAAGTCAAAACTGCACTGTTCGTTTAATCAAGCAATCCATATTTATCTTTGCTATGCTTTGACAATGATCTACAATTATAGACCATGACCGAGTTCGGCGGTGTGAGCCGGGAGTAACGAAATACATTTGTTATTCTCTGTTCCAAGTTACAAATGTCACCACTGCATTCATTCACAATTAAGTGTATTCAAATGTACAGAGATTAGCGGCCTTCCACATCGATAGAAGATGGCCTGCAGTTAGCATCTCTGGATGCTCCAATTCATCTTGAGAAATTGGCGCACTCAGCACATCCTTGATGAGGTTGTATTCCCCAAACGCGTTTCAGATATTCGTTCCGATTAATGAATTGGTTTTAAAACAAACGTCAAGCTATCCCATACAATATCTATCCAGGAATTTACGATTTTGTTATTGTTTCTATTGAGCTTTGTATATGGCTTCGATTTCAATATGAAAAGTAGCGACATAGGCGGCTAAGGCGCCCATCTAAGTATGGCTGTTACATGTCACGTGAATCACAACTGATGGACGTCGATTTGACGTTGGAACTGATTTAACTGTACTATGAACCCATACGTAATGATGAGCGTTTCATAAATGCTCATAGTGAATGGTGCGCGGGCAGGTGCAGCAAACATTTTAAGGAATTTTACTTTATTTTATTTTTAGGGTTGGGCGACAAGCAATTTTCACATGACCTCTCTCTCTGAAATATCACTTCACGTTTAGAGACTTAGACGTCAGCGCAGTGACGTGGACGGCTAAGTCTCTGGCTATCGGAAGCCAGAGGCCGCAGGTTCGAGCCCCGCTGCGTGACGACATATAAGAGAGCCTAAGCATTGTAAAATTGCAGCTCCATCGATAAACCCTTAAACCTTTACCTTTACGTTCTACAAAATGCCTGCTATATATTTTCACCAGGTACGACCACCTGTTTCACCGATTTGATTAGATTCTGTTACCAAACATGTAAATGAGATTTCACATTGTTGGTTTGCTGGTTTTTGCTCATTAGAAGTGTTGGCAGACGTGTCTAATTACTATTATGTCTATGGTCGCCAGAGACATTGGATTGTACACACATCTGTGTACGCTTGCTTTCTCAAACCGCCGCCAGGAGGCTTACGCAGCATTAACTATGAGATCTACTCCAAACTATACATACGGTCTCTCCTTATATCATATGCTCGCTCTACCATACGGGCTGCCATACGAGGACGGCTTAATTGGATAACATTATTATTATTATTATTAATTTGGCACTGTTTAGCCGGTAGGCGAAATCAGCCTACGGTTGATGAAGACGCGAGACCGGTCAGCCCATCAGGGCCTGCGTGCGGGAGGGAAGCAAACCGGTTTTAATTATCCCCCGCTAACGATTTCTCCTGACTAAAGGCAACGAGACTTCTATGGTCGGCCCGGACACGCGAGCCCAAGTCTCGCAAGAGACGAGTTCATTCACTGGGCCGCCTGTTGCATGACTTACTTAGTCCTTCGCCTAGCTGCACTTCCCGATCGCGTTCATTACAGCGGGTGCCCGCTTTGCGCTGATCGGGACACTCGATCGTCCGCAAATATGACGGCCGACAAAGTGAAATAGACCGATTTCTACTAAGGAAACATCCCAGATACGATAGGTCTTGTATGCCTCTACGTGGAGCTGTTAACAGTGACTGTTTTTTTAGAGCTGACCCTCAGCTGTTCCCCTATCGGACAGGCCTGTTAACAGTGACGCCATCTGTCATCAGAGACCGCGGTGGAAAATGGGTATCATCGCTTGGCCTCGTCAGAGTGGTGCCAGCTCCAAAAGCGTTTATGTTTGCCTTCCAGCTGTATTAGATATCCTGTGTAGAAGTAAGATTGTCTGATGGCCGCTTTTCGTTGCGTGCTCATAACAGAGATGCGTTAGAATTCATCGTGATGACCAGCTTCATGTTCTCTCATCGCTAACCTGCGTTGCGTATCATCTGTCCATCGTTTGACGGTTTGTTAGAGAACGCATACATACGGCATTTAGCACCGAACACCATTTGGTGAGAGGTCCTCGAAGCAGTGGTGCTACACAGCAATGACACCGAGGCCCTTCTGCCATGGAAACTAAGCTAAGGGTAAGCTAAGAGAGAAAAGTGCTTGAGGGTCAGCAGGCGTATTGTTGAAAACAGCTACAGAGGACATTTTTCTAACCTATTCTAAGGACAACAAGAACGTTTGCATTTAAAGGGGTTATCCGTCGTCTGAAGCAATGCCTAAAAGCAGTACAGTGGACGTTGTTACATGTTGGCTCTGAGTGAGCCTGGAAGATTTACTAGACTGTTGCTGTCGCCAGTACAAGTGTTCTAGACGACGGACAAACCTACTCCTTTCGAAGTCGAGAGCTGCTATTCTCTCCAGCTATCTGGCACTACATATACTCATATATAGATGAGCACCAGTATACAGGTTGAACATTGTTCCAGTACAACCACCACTACAACGGCTAGTATGAAGTCGGTTGTCGCTCTGGCCCTACGAGACTCTCGTTCCTTTATCCTCGTCAATCTCACGATCCCCTATCGCAACCCCTGGCGACCAACACCAATCTATTCACTTTCCAGTGGCATTTTGATCGTGGACGACGGCTGCCCTTCGAACCACACGACGATGGTTGGCCCTCGACGATGAACAACGCATTTTTCGACGTTTCATGGCAATTGAACCATCCTCTTGACATTAGTGACAATGAATGCATTTGTTGAGACTGTCTGTAATACGCTGAACTAAAACGACGAGTAAAATATGCTCGAACTTGTTCTTGGGTGAACCCCAACTGAAGGTGAACGGGATTAGTGGCCTGGCGCGTGATCCCGTAAATATAATAGCACACACTTGTTAATTAACCATACGAATGGATTAGAACTGTACCTATCAGAGCGTGATAAAGAGGCATCTCGTTCGTCGGGGCCCTCACAAACTCTTCCATCGTGAATCCCCAGAAGCCACTCCAAAGTGATTTTACCCCTTTAACTCTATGCAATTGTTTATTGTTTTGAATTTAAGGACATTACGACCTGCATGAACAATGATATAGGTCCCCTTCTCAACTAGATTGAAAACGATGTTGAATAGCCGCATTAAATCATTCTCTCTCTACCTATCTCTATGTGTCACTGGCTCTCTGTCAAATAACGAATCAGTGGGGCCACCGGGACTGTTCTCCTCATCAAGCAATTCCCGACAACTCGCTAGCCTGTTCGAACGCAGGTGAGACAAAAGTTCTAGTATGACGCGCTCTGTCGAACTTTACGATGGCCACTGTGCGCCTGGACACCTATTGAGGATACCTGACACAGCGACAATATGTCCCAAGCTCGGGCCAGCAGACTGCACAGACCCGTGTCCGTGATACCAAGCCGACCCATACCAGCACACTCTGGTCCCCTTGCTACAATATAATTCCCTTGCATAGGCCTCCTCGCGCAGGTTGCACGCAGCCCCATGACTACGTCGGTTCATCGCCTGACGACAGTTGATTGCCAACCTCCTTCAACGTCTCGACTGCGTCCCGTTATCCAACAACATGGACCTGTCCGCCGGCAAAACAGAAGCCAACAGCAGTGACAATACCAACGGTAACAGCAACGACAGCGGCAACAGCGCCACCAGCAGGAAAACTCCGACAACCGCCAACTAACGAGTTCAACACCACCATCCTCTCAACGTGCTCTATCCAGAGCGACGCTGTATGGCCCTCCTGCCGCCGTGATTTCGAGTGGTCTTCAAGCTGGCTGTTCACTGCAAAGCCCGACGATGGCCTTCTGCTAGCTGCTGCTACAAGCCGGCTGGCGGCTGTAGCCGGCTTCGCGAAGCGAGCCCCTGCCTCCGCGCGACTACCTACTACAGTTGGACAATCCAATGTTATTGCTGCGGATTAGAGAAGGACGCACAGTCCGCCAGACGTTGTGGGTATTTGAACATAGTCGGCGAGCGAGAGGGGGCGAGAGACAGAGAGAGAGAGAGAGAAGTCCATGCAGAGCTGTCGAGGGGCAGGAGCGCCAGCGTTCGCTATGAACGGGCTGGAATGTCCTGTGTTCCCTTGCCCCCGTTGTTCTCCACTCGGCAATCCCCGAGGCCGGGGATTCGGGGGAATGTCGTCACGGTTGTCGGCCGCGCGGGGGTAGTTGCAAAGAGGATTTTATAGAAAAGGCTGCGAAGGGAGCAGCGAACAGCTGCCGAGAACCAAGCGTCCCTCGGGTGCGCGTCTGGACTGCACGCTGCAGGCCGCGGGCCTTGTGTCAGCCGGAGGCCGAGCCCGGGCGCCTGTTGCCGCTCCAGGCTCTGCGAACCGCCTCGCTGGTCCGGCTTTCTCTCCAGGGTAAGCGGACACCATTGCAGTCGTCGCCGCCGCCGCCGCCGCCGCCGCCCGACGCGGCCACTGCATCGGAACTCAGGACACCATCGGCGTCCTCTGTGGCGAGCTGTCACCCCGTAGCCGGCAGGCGGACGAGACGGTCGGGCTGTTCTCCCGTGGGCTATATGACGATGGGCCCGAGCAAAGACTCTCTAGACTCTCTACCAGCAGGGGCAGCGGTAGTAGTTGTTATAGTTGTAGTGGCACTATTGTGGTTGTTAGCGAACTGCGCACGAGAAGCGATGCTGGAAGGGGAGAGGGCGGACAGGAGCGCCGTTGCCGAAACAACTCCTGTAGTATATTGCATTATATAAAGAAGAATTGCTTATTGAGTTCAAATCATCGTCGGGCGAACAGCCAATGCTATAGTTGTGCCATTTCGTTCGCTCGATTGCTGTGAGTCCGTCAGTGGGCTGTTTTATGAAACGCTGCGTAATTCCGAGTAATTCCCATTTTGTCGTTTGTCACAACTTTGCTATAATTTGCGCACCGGCGATTTCGTTGTGTTAATAAATTAGGTTCAGCTAGCTATTGTACGATATATCTAGCGGAGGGATAATGGCTCTCCCCCGTGCGAGAGATACGCCCAACGACGCCTTTGGGACTGTCCCGCGATCTCGTCCTGTTTGAAGAAGTAAACTCGTGATACCGTCTAACGGACTCTATCGATTAGCTGCTTTGTCAAGGCAATCGCATGTCCTGTTAAGCGTGCACAAGTTATTGTCACTAGGAAACAGAACAGTGTTATACATGACTTCATGTTCTTCATCGACTCGGCTTGGCCAACACCACCCCTTGGGCGTCTTCCACTTTGGTGGATTTTCTGCTGCTCGGGCAGATTGAGACTTTTCACTTCACTTGGACCACAGTTGCATTATTTCGCTCGCAAAAAGTTCGTACTTTTGAATTATCATACATAAGTAAATAAATATATTCATTCGATAATATACGACCCACGGACAAAAGCAAAGCCAACGCTCACAATAGTCATGCGGCACAAGTTTTGCGCTGGAAAACTTAAATTTCAACCCAAACCAGTACGAATAGATTATGTGGGTGTGTTTTGTGAACGTTTTATGAACATATCTACTGTTATCGAGGTCTTGATTGTCGATCACGTCCACCATTATCTTCTTTTTTTTTTTGAGAGGATTAAATTTCCTTCAAACGCACGGGCACCACCAGAGACATTCCCATCTCCATGAGACATCCACCATTATACTTTTATCCATCTATCGAACATCCAGCTGGGTGTGGACACGATGTTTACCAGAGGGCAATTTCGACATTAAAAAAACCCTATCAAAAGATGAATCCGCAGAAACAGGAAGTCCACAAGAGCTAAAATAAAACGCGCGTTGGACGAGCATATGGAAAATGAGATCAGTGTTTCAGATTCGCCTAATTTTATCTGATTTCAGGTTTGCATTGTCTACCAACAGGTTCATATGCTTGCCTACATGTTTGCTCTTGAATGAAATTGCCTTCGACACCCCAGTTGAAGTACAACGAACGCATACGTATTTTTAGATGTTTCTCCGGAATTAATCGTCTCGAAAACAACGCAGACGTGTTTTGTTGCATTGCAATGATTCAAGTTTAGGATACCGACCCTGCCATCCATGCTGACATCACTTAATTCCATGGACAGGGATTTCAGCTGACGGAGATGACTTTTTCAAGACAGTAGCTAGAGACGGGAATATACGCGGTGTCGGCTAGGTGGGTCGCTGCAGCCCAGCCGAGCTGTATATTGCATACTGCTTATACCTCCGTGGAAGGAGAGCCAACAATGTCGACGGCATGCGATTCAATTTAATATGTCTCCGGAGCTACGGCGGACCCCGTTGACAGTCCGGCTGCCGTGCGCGCTACGCGCAGCAGCAAAGTTGCGCCTACTTCGAAATTCAGCCCGGGCATTCACGCGTTAATTTCAAGCTAAAATCCAGCTGCCGGTCCGGATCCAGCCATCCCCGCAGACTTCCCACACCCCGTTAGTAACTTAGCCGTAGATCTCGGCGGCACCCTATGGTATTCATTCATCGGGGGAACCGGCTTGCCGGGGTTCGACCCTGCCCCTTTACCCCACTTCGGGTATCCACCTCCGGACCGCCCCCTGCAACCGCCGCCTCATTGGACCGTCATTTTTGCTCTCGCTATCTTTCGCTTTTCGATGTCGAAGCTCTGGCCGGTAGCTAGGATCTCCTTTGGCGGTGTAACCTGTATTACAGTCCTCTTATGCTATCTTGCACTGAGCGTTTGTGTGTGTGTGTGTGTATGTGTGTCCGCGTTTCTTTGGAGCATGCGCTGGTGATCCTCTTTTTTCCTCGGGAGGGAAAGCCGCTAAAAGGTAGGGGATTGCTTTCGTTACAGAATGAACGCCAAAATGAATTTCGTTGTAACTTGGACGACGAGAAAGATAATGGGGTGGGCAAGAAGAGCGAAGGCCCGACAGGGAACAGGTCTAAGGCACAGGTCCAAGAGGCCAAGCAGACGGCCGAGACCAGACCCCCCGTGGCTCCCCCGGCCCCCGTCGGCGAGGGGTGATGGACAAGATACTGTTGTCATCGCGCCTACAGTGGCGGTCGTAGAAAAAACTTGTGCAAACCTAACTTCATGTACGGTGAGAAACTTGGGAGAGGAAGCTCGATAGAGAGAGTGAGTGAGAGAGAGAGAGAGAGGGATCTGCTCTTCATATATGCTGAACGAACTGTACTGGCGGCATAGCCCGCACATGTTCGCACCGCGTAGCAGTCGGTTTCGCGGCGCGTTTCAATGTAGTCGTTGGCTACAGTTTGCCGGCTTGGCTCGGGCCCAGCCTGGCAGAGACGACCAACGAGTATCACGCTCGCAGACTTAAAGTCTACCGCAAGATTGTCGGATCGCTGAGTCGCATGGCGTCGGGAGAGCTGGCAGCGAGTGAACACTTCTTCGGGACTCGGCCGTAGTAACAGCAGGAGAGGCAGCAAAAAAAGTTTCTCGCCGTTTAATTGCTCATCCATCACATCTCAGCGATGTAGCAGGCTTCAGGCAGAGATGAAGGTTGAGCCGCGGGATGAGAGAGCCGGGGAGTGTTCGCTTGAGCGCAGTGGATGGTTCGCGACGGCGCCATCAGTGGGAGGGACTGCTCCGGCTAACTGTGGCGGAAAGGCTTCCTTCCATCTTCGAAGCCTGCGCGGAGACCGACGCCTTCGCGTGGCCTGAAATGGCCTCGATGTCCTATCGTCATAGATTAAATATCTTCTGAAGCACTGCCTTCTCTTGCACTCGTCTCTCCTACTTCGGCCTCAGTCGGAGTCAGGCTCCACCACGGTCCTGCTAACAGAAGCGTTCTGACGAGTCAGTTGTGCCAGTTTCGGGGAGCACGAGCGCCTTTTTCTCCGTATAGTTGCCCACCTACCTCCGTACATGTAAATATGTATGTACATCTGTGAGTGTGTTCTACCTAATCGCATGAGTCATACACTGCCCCTCCGAGCCCTAGTTCCCGTCTCTCTGACTCCTCCTACTCCCCCTCCTCCTACTCCACTCGACTGAACTTTCTTCGCGCAAGAATTCTAGCAGAAATCTACCCTCTTCTGCAGGTCCGTCAGATCGACGCCAGTCACCCACTTGTTGCATATGCCATGACCATAAGCCTTTCCGACGACGGCGGCGGCGGCGACCGTTCGGGGTCCGTTACACGTCCGAGTGGAGGGAGACAGAGCTCCTGTATATTGTACCTCCTTGTAGTCGAATGACATCTCATCTCCGACATCTACTGGTCGACCCTCTGGTGGCTGTCCTTCTGAGCAACTCTCATCTATCGACCTATGCTATTCGGGTGAAGACAGAGGACGTATCCGCTACACGACACGGGCGCCTCATCCATCGATACAATCGAGAGAAAGAGAGAGGTTGTGCAAGTAGAAGCGAACTGCGAGTGCGCTAGGGGTATAACCGAGCCGGTCATCTATCTTGGTGCTCCTTGAAGAGGGGCGCAGCTCGCGGAGCGTAACTCTGCTATCGGATCCGTCTCCGTTTTGTGGATTCGGTAAGATGACGACTACGAGTACATCGATGATGAGATGTTTGGCGGGTCCCATTCAATCAGGCTAATATACATCAGGCGGCATCGATACCGGCAAATTCGAATGCACCTCTCCATACTGCCGATGTGCGTGGGCCTGTGTGTGTGTGTGCGCGCGTGTGTCCATGGGGACTCTGTCGGAGGGAGGGAGGACGCCTTATATATACACGTTGCACTTGCTTGGCATAGATATTATTGGAATGGATTCTCGGTGGGGGTTTGTCGACGTTGTAACTCAAAAGGGCCCACAAGCGAATATTCGTTTCTTAAACGACAGCTGCAGAGAATCAATTTGAAAAATACATTTTTGTGGCGTTCTATTGCACAAAGGCAGCACGACAACGGGACAAGGGGACAGGAAGATCAGAACGGGTGGATTGAACTAAATTGGATGCATACGAGTATATATTATATAATCACTCGGGGTAGAGCAGGTTAGGGTTGATGTATAATCTATACTGGAGGGAGCCTTGTGTCCGCTTCTTTTCACCTACGACCTACGATGCTTGTTCTGCCGAAAGGCTGTACCATTCATTGTTCCATGATTCGCCTTCGCCTTGCGTATCACACTAGTGCATGATACAAAGGCTAGTTGCCGAGTGTACACAAGAGGGGGAATGCTTGGCTCACCCACGAGACGAGACATCAAAATCCGAACAGTCGACTGTTACAAGAACATCTCTCTTAGTTTCTATGTCGCACTTTTAACTCAGTTAAGCTCGGAAGTTCCGACTTCGCGCGTTCAACTCAAACGTCACATGCCGTTGAGACGGCAGACAGCCGCCTTTATCATAGTACAAAATGAGATCATTTTTCACGAGTTGCTCGCGCTTGCAATGCATAAAAATTACTTTACACCCACTGAACATGTTAACCACAGACCCTTGGAGCGTTTACAGCAGGATATCAGAAAAGTGCTCACAAAGTTCTGTAGTTTTCTCTCTCTCTCGCGCGCGCGCGCCCTCTTCTATATTGCGTTATTGTACAACTTGGGTTTCAGATTCGCGTCTCTCATCCGAGTTTTTTATTTTTATACTGTTAAAAGTGAACCCACCACAACAGGGACTTCCGCAAACACACACACATAAACATATATATATATATATATAGGAAGAGGGTCGCCCTTATATCAGTTAACAATTCAACTTGAATAACGTTTCTCGAGTTCCTAGTACCGGCCATATTTCACGCTACTGGATCCTATAGTCCTTTATGCCATGAACCTTACTCAAGTTGACTAGTAGCACTGCGCGGCGAGCAGATTTATAATGTTCATAGGCAACCCCCTGGAATCCCGTCCACGATAGCCAGACCTTGACCTTTCACAAAAGCAGCATGCCCGCGTCTTAAAGCGCGCTGCCGCCGCTGCTGGTGACGCCCCCGCAGAAATGATAAGTGAGCTCCCGGAACTGAGTGAATACCATGGTTACCCAGGAGGCCGGAGAAGCAGCAGGTGGCAAGGCGGACCACCCTGTCTCGCCTCAAAAGTTGGAGCAACGCTCGTTGGCAGGAAACTCTCCATGGCAGGACACAAGCTCGTAAGCAGGCGAGCAGGGGTCGGTCGGTCGGCCGGTCCTGCAAACGCAGAGAATCTGTCAGGATGAAAAAGCTAAATCGCGACTGCAACGGAACGAAAGTAGATTACGGGAATACAGAATTTCTCCTCTGGAAGAACGCATTTAGAGAATCGCATTTAAAGTGTTCGCTCTCTCTCTCTCTTTCTCCAGCTACCTCTCTCCCCCACCGCGAAACTCAATTAGGTGGGCGCTTGCTAGCGAGCATGCGAGCCACTAAACAAAAGTTTCAAACTTTGTGCAAACGAACGGGAACAAGTTTGGAGACAGAGCAACAACTACACACGCTTTTGCAACGGGCTTCGCTATACTCGCGTCTGAATTTCATATGATCTACGCCAGCCGTTCGTGCTATCATGGTATGGTAAGTACTTAACGTCGGTATCGGTAGACGTAACTCGAGTTTCTGTGAAGCTTCTGCGAATATTTGAGTTTGCCAGTCATGGTGAGGGGTGACCAGGGGGTTGAGGTCGAGGGACCGCGGCGGTTAGGGTGCTGTTTGAAAATATAGTCAATGATCGCGATCACCCTCTATCGGAGGAGCTATGCGCGATGCCCTGACAGCAGCTACCAGATGACCCCTTGAGACAGTTGAAAATTGTGCCCCCTGTGAGGTAGTCGAATTCGCGTAGCTGCGCAATTGCCAATTTGTTTATTCATCTTACTGTCTGTCTGGCTGCCTGCTTGATCTCATAGCGTGCTACAACACGGCAAGCGAATTGTAGATCACCAGAATAGACACACCAATACCACAAAAGAATCTTTCTCTCCCCTTCTCTCTGTCTCTCTCTATTTCTCTTCGGTCTCGTAGACCAAATGCAATGTACACTTGAGCGGGACGCGACCGACTGAGGCGGTAATCAAATTAGTGGCCAAGGCCACTGGAGGCTACTGGGTCGGCCCCGTGTCAATTAGACTCTATTTAAATGACAGCTGATGTTGACGCATCCGTCTGTTAGCAACACACTCGTTCGGGGTCAGTAAACTCTTCTCTGAAACGGCGATCCAGTAGAGGTGCGATGTTTTGATAACAGAGCCAACGATGGTGGTAGCACAACCCCCACTGTCAGTCAACTTCAACCAATTTGTATCGTGCCCAGTAGAGAGCAGTGTGCCAGGAAATGACTATAGGTATTCATTGCAGATATTCTTGAGAAGGAAATGATACACTCCCAAATGTATACGACACAAACATTACACTGTCTATCATCGTCGTCTACGAAAATTCTCCATGTCAACGTGGGAAACCTACCTGAAATTGTGCAGTGGAGGACCTGGGCGGAGGACTTGACCTACAAAAAACGCAATTGACTTCAAACAGAGTGCAGAACATTTTTCAAGCGAGTTTCACGCTGGTGGTATTTTGTGGCTCGTTGTGACACAGAATGCTCATGCAGAACTGGCCTCACTCCTGCGATTTGCCATGGGACGGTGGGACTCTGGTCTGACAGGGCAGACCTACTCATGAAACTCGCGTCCCACTTAAGTTTCACCCTCTGTTCTGCATGTGATGCTTCGACGGAGTACCCTGATACCCTGCAAATTCGCTGCCCGCATAGAAACAACAATCACCCGCAGCGACTCCACGAGTCGGGTGTTCATCGTCACCACACAGAGATATCTCATCTTTCTTCAACACCAAAGATGTCGCCATCGTGATCAGTTGATGTGTTGCTGTTCCATTGATATCACGGGTATCTCCTATTTCACAACAGTAAAATCGACCGTAATGACAATGATTTGTCTCGTCTATTGCATAATAGCATTGATTGCATGACTAATTATACGATTATACATAACTACTACACGATTTTTTTTAAGTTTTCGATTTTTTTAAATTAATTTTCTATGCGAAAATTAATTATTATAAATTAAATAATCTCAAGAAAAGACGGACTTCAGCTAGCTCAACTCGAGTTGTTCCATTCAATGGAGGCGTAACTCGGGATACACTACTTCAGCGATTCGACTACCGACCTGCAGCAGTTAGCACCGGCGCATGCACCTCGTAAGCTAAGGTTAAGGTTTATTAAAGGGTGTTCAACAATGCCGTGAAATCTTCGCATGACTACAATTCAGTGTTCTTATAATTAATGTAATAAAAATATATATAATAAATAAATAATTAAGATTCTCATAATTAAGACATCGCCATTTGAAGTGAATCTAGAAGCACTCTCATTGGCCATCTAATCACCCTCTTACCGCCATAACGGATTGTACGTGTTTTTTCCAACTATATGCACACGGTTTTACGTGCTACGCTATACATTTTTTGAGCTGATTCTCAGCCCAGAAGTGTTCTCGTATATGACCCTGTATTATACCACAACTCCCGACCTTTACGACGACGCTCAATCGGTCAGTCGTTTTTTGAGTCACTTTTTTCCTGTACATCCTGTATAAACCAATACGAAGAGACGGGTAACTAAGTATAGACATATAGAGACACATATATACGCATAATAATAATAATAATAATGTGGGTGGAAGTTGAAGAGAGAGCGAGAGAGAACGAAGTTGAGTTAAGAATGCGACATCGCGACGACCAGATCGCGGGGAAGTTGGACAAAAGTAAACTAAGTGTGCCCTCTTCGCCGTATCCCTGAGCCGCGTCGATATACGAAACCATCGTATGTAGCACACAAAGCTTAGGTTGCGTGAAGGTTAGGCTGGCCGAGTCGGTCGCGACCGACCGATGCCAGATCTCCTTCAATGTCAGCGAAAATACTGCGCTGATCACCGCCAGCACCTACGCCCGCCGGAAATCACTGGCCAGCCGCCTGCTCCCAGCGAGTCCCGGCATTGCGACAGTGTGGCACCACGTCGGTCCCATTGCGGAAGCGATGTCACCTGCGATTGATTGCATCCGACGCCCGTGCCGGTCCGCCCGTGCGCCACGCTATGGGAAGTTTGGAGCGAGGCGCCATGAGTGAATCGGCCGAATTCAAACGATCATCGAGGTTATGTTAGCGATGACGTCGAGTAACGGGGAACAAACGCCTGCTGACGAATCGCCAAGTCGGACTCGGCGACCGTTCACGAACGCGTGAGAGGATGCAAACAGTTGTGGTGGACAGATCCTGCTCTTTGGAGATACGTATGCATGAATCGTCTACCTATGTGAGTCCGTGTGTTTATGAGAGGGAGGAAGAGAATTAGTGTTTCGTTCGTGACTTGTTTCTCGGCGTACGATCGTGCTGTTATATGATTGTCGTGCGCTGGGTAGACGTTCCGAACTTACGTAACAATGACCGATGTAACAATACCTCAAGGGTCAAAACGAAGTCACTCAGACGTGAGATGGATTGAAATGATTCTAAGGTAAGTTGGGTAGAGGATAGGCTGGTTTATGAACGTACGCGAGTGCAAGATCACTAATCAGTGATTTTTGTCTTCTCTCAGATCAGCAAGTGCAATTTATGGGTGGGTTAAGCCGGTAGCTAGGAAATCTCCTAACAGCAATACTTCCGCTCCCGTCTCCAGAAGCCGCTCCCGCGGCCCGTGGTTCGGTCGTAGTCATGTAACCCCACGTCGTCACGGAATGACACTGTAACGACATTCACATTGGTCAAACGGTAACTATGCGGCGAATCAATATTCAGACGTCAAATAAGCCAAGAGTGCACTACGTCTACTGAGCTGGCGCTCGAATCCCGAGCCTCGTGATCGAATCTCAACCCGACACGGTGGTAGCGTCCACCACCGACTGCATCGCGCCACAGCGCAAGTCACACACTGAGCTTAAATGCATGTGTTTTCCCTATTGCCTTGCACTCTGTCCCGCTTTGACCCTTTGACCTCCGCACGGGATCTAGCTAACACAAACAGTTGAACATCTGTTCTCCTCTACGATGTCCTGCATCCTGTGATCAAGATCACACGCCGTCGTATTGTGTCTAGCCAACAACGTCACAACGTAGTTCCAACGAAGCAACAATATTGAGTCCCATTTACGACGGACATCTCCACGTCACAGCACGCTTTAGTCTACCAATGTTGCCGTGCTACTCTGAATAGATCTGTTCCTCTCTCATATTGCTTGCCTCCACTTACTCCCTGGTGTCAAGGCATCAACAACAACAACAACAACAACAACAGCCGGTGTTGGGCCAGCCAGACGGACAGACATCATTGACATTGCATCCAGCAGCCTCCATTAGTTCGCATCCGCTTATCGTTCGCTTCATCAGCAACCGCAGAACGTCGCCTACGTAACCGAGGTGACGAGTGCGAAGCTTCGCCTCCTCTATGTACACGTCATCGGGCGTCACCGACGCAGCAGCAGCAGCAGGTATCACACCACGCCGGGAAGGTGATACGTGTAACGTCGGCGAGCAAAGATCTCGGCAGACCGACGCGCCGCAGAAGACCATCACCGTATGCTAGGACCCCCGACACATCCCCACCTGTGTGATGAAGCCACCAGGCCGCCATCGAATAAGCAGAGCACCTCGCAAACTTCCGGACGCAGGCGTCGGCAAACGATGCCGCCAGGCGGCTCGATGGGCATGAATCCTACGAGGTCTAAGACTCTGCCGGCTTCCTTTCGGCCATTTTCATTTGCTACCGTGCTTTGCTACCGACTTTTTCGAAGGTTGGCGTCCCGGCGACACCTGGTGCCGTGTCGGATTCCGTGCCAACACTGTGGCACTCCAAGGTTGCCTCCAACGTTGTGAATGTGATTGGCCAACTGCGGGCAACACCGTATCCATAACCAGCCGTTCCAATGACCGCGTTCTATGCTCGTTCGCTCGGAAGTATTGTGCACAGCCATCAATCAGGAAATGTTCATGGATCTGTGCATTCATTGAGAGGTAGACTCATTCATTTCGTATGATAGTGCTATAGTTACGATGATGTGTCATTGAAACATACCGCGGGTCAGGACCTATGCGCCTATATAAATCTGGCAAGACAGGACGAACGAGAACGCGAGCTTCCGAAAACTGATTACCAAAGGCCAAGTGTGACTCGGTGGTAATTGTCCGATGGTAATTCATTGCCCACCGAATATTCGGCTCCATGTTATCGAAGAGGGAAGTCAACGGGGCTAGATTTTAACCAAAATTACAGCGGTAATGAAAAAGCAAATGTTACTGGTGGCCACTACGAAATTACTCATATAGTAATAACAATAATAATTCTAACAATAATAGAGAATAATTTGACTCAAAGTGACAATAAATCATTGCTGACTAAGCAAACAAAGGTGGCTATGCATAGTGATATACTATACATTGCTGTAACTATACGAAGACGCTAGAAATTTAGGATTCCCGTTGTGCCTGACAAGGAGAATATCCGATATTCGGAAGCTGTTTTTCATCAATACGTCATATCTGGTATTACGACTTCTTGATATATATATATACATATATAATATAATAATAAGTATACAGCATATTTCGAACGTTGATATATATAATTAATAAAAAATAATGTATATATATATATAAACGTTCGAAATATGATCAATATGCCCGAAAAGAATAGCCTACGTTATTGCGCAGACACTACGAAGCACAAAGACCCCACCGCAAAACTTTCTGATTGACTCAACGATGCGACATCTGTTATATCCTCTCCAAATGACAAAATCTACGAATGAGGCTATCGTAATTGTAGTGGCCGTACGTGATGGAGATTTCGACGGACAGGCTTCACATGATAACGCTGATAAGCTGTCCCCAATAATAATAGTACTCTAATTATCCTCTCTGTCTCGGCTTGTTCAATGCATAACTCACGCGGGACGCACTATTTATAAGTTTGGCTATTCAGAGTTTATTTTTGGATCTCAAGCCGATGTCAATGCACCCCCATTACGTGATCGTGGTTCCAAGGGTGATGTGTACATTTCGATTGCCGGGATCTCGAACGTGACTAATATAGGATTTCGGCCCTATTGATGATATTTAGCAACTTACGAGAACCTCCTCCGATGCGCCACGGTATTTAAAGCAATCCAGGTGCAATATCCTCGTGTGAGAATTCTATTTAGCTATTAGGTTAGACCGTATCCTGTGTAAATGGATGCTATGTGTATTTAAAAACGTGCGAACCCGTGTCATCATGCTATCCGAGCTGGTTAAATAGATCTCATTGATTATTTCATGTCAAATACTAAAAGCACTTCGAGCATGATGCATGTTAATACTTAGGCTTTTATTGAAGTTCCACAGGCACTTGTACCACATGTAGATCAAAATAGGCGGTCGAATAAATCTGCACTTGTTCAACGAATGATCCGCATTTTGCTCACACATCACACAGAAGTCGGACATGCATTACATAGAATCAATTTGGAAATCGATTGAATGTACTAAATAGGCTAAATGTACGCTGTCCTGCCAGGTCGTCTTCAATTAACTTGAAAATATATCACTTTGATAATAATTGGGTGGTGGTATGCCCAAGTTATTCGGTGTCCATCAGCGTCCGGCTCTTGCCAAGCAGCCTATCCTCAATTGATTCTTCTTCGTGAAAGACAAACGCAATCGTTCTAGCGCAAATGATTCTTATAATAATTCCCATGAGCCTCGTAGCATTATCAAAGTGTAGCCAATTCTTTCAGTTCTTTTCTCCATCGAGCTGCCCTATTCCCCAGCAAAATAGTGTGTTGTGGCCAGTCATTTCATGAGCTCGGCTTGACTTACCTGTCATATGATACATATATCCGTATTATGTATGTGATGTGGACAGGCAGAATCCAGGTCCCAGCTGAATTTCTCGTATCTATTGCTCCGCCGCATTAGAGTCCTCAGCCTTAGGACGTGGGGGGTCGAACAGGGAGGAAGTCAACCTGCTCTGTAGAGCACCTGGCTTCCCGCTACAGGTGGCTGCGCAGTGTCCACCGCGTTCGCTCAAAGAAATCGATTTCAAGTCCGGGTGCGACTTCGACCAGCGGAGCTTCGTCCACCGCGCTGCCCTTTGTATCATCGGTTCGCTCCGTGCTCATTTTTTCCTCCATTTCCTTCTCTAATTCGCCATCTTATCCACTAACCCCCACACCCCACGCACCCCCCGCAAATACTAGCCTACCTCTTGCACTGTCGCTTGCTAGATACTATGGCTGCCAAATATGACACCAACTCTAAGGTAATTGGCTATTCTGCGTAGCTAGTGGCTGGTAGCTGGCAACGATAGGGGTCGATCAAAGCCAACCAAATCCCGCCTGGTCCCCAGCTACGAGTGTCTCTCAGTGGTCATTACTTTGAATTCGGACAAAGCAAACGTTCGGGGAGTGGATATCGAATGGATATCTCGCAAGACCTCGTCGTGGCGTCTAGTCAGCTCAGCAGTCTTATTAGCCAATATAACACCGACTATTGTCTGTGTTGTATGCATTAATACTATTATTATTATTATTATTCACATGGTGCAATGTTATGCCGAATAGTAGCATAGCCTTGCCAGCTATTGTGGTAGCGTTAGTCACCGGAGCGGGGTTGGCCTAGCTTGCACTTTTTCGTCAAACTGATCTCTCTCTCCCCCCTCTCTCTCTCTCTCGTGCCGCATGAGGGAATGTGGGTATTACATCGACAGGCGCCGCGGTTCGAACTCCGAAAGATTGCAGTTCGGTAGGCCTTGTCGCTACGCCGGGCTAACGTATACAACAAGCTAGACGAGCCAGTGGCGAGCCGCTATAGCTGCCGCCTACAGCGAAGTCCAAGATCGGTCTGCCAACCAACGTCTGATCATCTTCGTTGTCAGGTTTCGTCATTCGGATCCCTTGTCGCCTGAAATCAGAGAGACAAAGCGAGCGAGCTAGAGAGAGAGGGAGATCGAGGAGCTTTATGTATTGCTTATACCAGATGTATATGTATTGCATGGATCTATATGCCCCCCCCCCTTTTTAAGACTAAGTCCTCCCTGTCCACGGTCCATCCACTGATAGTGTAGTGGTTTGAGGCATATACATAGAGTTGCGCAAGTTTCCCATCGCGTCGTTTTTTATGCTACTGTATCGCCGCCACTAGCGACTGCTGCTATGGTGCCTCTGTCGTCACCAGTGATCGTCCAATAGGCCCCGGTGACGCTCGAGCAGGTCGATATATCCTCACGGACGTTCCTGCCCATAGGGAATACGCGGAGAGGGCCGACGATCAGGGTAATGGTTGATACGGCTCTTGTAGCACGGGGACGATGTAGGGCAGGAATACTACTTTGGTGAATTACGAGCCGAAATTAGAAGATGAAGAAGAGACAAAAAAAAAGAAGAGACTTGGTCGAACCCCCGCAACCGACGAGAATCGAAGCTGGCTAAGATTGGCTAGGCCATCCGCGTGATGACCAGACACAATGAGCGAGGCTAGATTATAATTAATGTCGAAAGCTAGCTACACAATAGCGACTATGCCCGCTACACGATATCATCAGGTCAGTAACATACGATGAATTCACTTCGTGCAGGTGATTTTATGTAAAATCATTTGCCCTTAACCGCATTAAAAAAAAAGTGATTTTATGGTGATTTCATGTTGACTCTATGCAAGGTTGTCGACATCGGCCGGAACCACACGGCGCCGGTGTGCCCGTTGAAGTAGGTTGATTTTATAAGCGTTGCTCTTACCAACGCGTAACGATTCAGCTGTTTGCGCTTCGAATAGCGCCTTTTTGGTTGTACGCCAAGATCGGCTATCGACGCTAAGAATTTCACAATGTATTCTGCACCTCTCCTGAAGCTCTGAACTTCAAAATCAGTTGACCGATGATTGCATTCCTAAACGAAGTATGATCTCGACGAGCCGATTTCGGGGTGAACTGCTGGGCAAGGCTTTTGCAAGGATCCTTTACCTCCTTGTTCGCTGAGACAGGATTCGCTGGACTTAGGAACTTAGTAGGTGTTCCTTAGTACCTGTTCTCGAGTTCGCAAGAGGTGGCTTTTCTACATATAATGGTACGGTTTTTGCCATAAACAGCCCCGTCCGTGGCTGTGTATGTGTGAGCCTAGGCCATCGGAGGGGTGAGCTTTTGCAGAGAAATAAAAACTTTGCTTGGTATTCATCTCGAGTTAAGTATCTGACTTTGCTGCTCAGTGAAGCGTCGGGGGAAAAAAAGCTCGAAGCTTGCCAGCTCCTTCGCCGTAAGAGGATTTCCTTACGTAAATGGGAGTCTAAATATAGTCTCGGGCGTTTGAAACGACAACCTTGGCGTCGCCGATCGTTTTGTGCTAGCGCTGCCGGTGGGAAGCTGTGTGTACTCGAAGACGAACCAGGAAGGATAACACATTAAACTTTGGAAATTTTTAATGAACGTCAAAGCTTATGATACCCGCATGTGAACACATGGATACAAAGTATTATATTATCTTTTGGGCTGCGTTTATGAAACATTGTCTCGGTCGCACTCTTACACCGCTTTGTCCTGCGGCCTTTGGACCGGACGATGTATGGCGTGCAATTCCTGAGATTTGTATATATATATATATAAATGCGTCCCCCACTGGCTCGTCTCCCTATATATGGCATTATACTGAACTAAACACTGTTTTTCGAGCTGACCCTCAGCTGTTCCCCCATCTGACAGACCTCAGCTCTTAACCTTTTAGGTATTACTATGAGGACCTGTCGGGGCCACCTTTTCTTATTCTCTTCCTTACTCGTACCTGGCACGAATCTTCAGATAAAGAAAGATGACAGGACTTGAACCCAACACACACGTCCCTCCGGTCTAGCAGTCCAAGACGCTCACCACTAGACCATCCAGGGGACGCGTTATACTGAACTAACTGAGTTCATTGTGTACCCTTTGTTTTGCTTTGTCACTATATTAACGAAAATAAGGATGCGATACGGACATGTGAGTTTCTTTTGTGGATATTACGGGAATACCCGATGCACATTCGGGCTGAGCCGTCCATCTATGGACATCTGTGCAATAATGTCGGTTTCAGGTGCTTTTGGAAAAGGATGGAGTGTATGGTAGATGGTTTGGCCAAATCAATGAGAGTAAAGAGCATGCAATGAATTGTTTAACTGTTTTTTTAAATGGTTAATTTTAACAGCTGGAAAATATTTATTTAAAATTTTTATTTAAATATAATTTATTTTCTGGCTAATTCTAAAAGTACATAATTATTGAACCGACCAGATCTATAAGTCAATTCCTGCGGTTTTTTTTTCAAATCAGTGCGAAATCCTCTACAAGCGAAGAAATTAACGCAAACAACAAGGAGTGGCCAAGATTATTGCTGCAATTAAAAAATTTATAGGGCATAATACATATGTTATACATTTCCGAATCAAGGCGAAGAGTCGCGGGCGTTTGCTGAACTTCTGACTGCAAACGGTTCGCGGCACAGCGTTTGTGTAGCAAGAGTAAAAAGACAAACATGCTCACAACTCAATCCGGTTTGGCCACAAACAACGATGAAAAACAAAGTATCCTGTAGGCTGGTCTGACGGCTTGACATAGTCAAAATGTAAAGTAAAAAGGAGTCATTGGTGTTTCGAGGGAAAATCTCTATAAGATTAATATACATATATATAGCGGAGTATCAAACGAAATGTCCGCCTCGTCTCGCTTGTGTATATAGATATCTAGCAAATGAATGATCTGTGAGTCCTTTGTAGTCAGCAGTTTTCCAAGTATAAGTACCCCTTCCAGATATTCAGGTGCTGACCTAAACGAATTCATTGTTACGGATCCCCTTTAAACTACGATCTATCTTCAAACGTTCGTTGGTTCTCAGCAACGCAAGCTGTCGATGCCATTGAACTAATCTAAGGCCCTCTCACTTAATCCATTTGTTAACCTGAAATGAGTAAAGCATTACTATCCAACGATATACGTGTGTATGGCCTAAGGATGTCTATATTCTTGAAAAACGATAGTAATATTGAGATGAACAAGCATCACTATATAGCCATTAAAGAATAAGAATTATTTTTCTTATTTTTTCAAAAACCTCATTTAAAAATCCCTGGGTGTGCACCGCATTCATTCATAATTGGGATTCGAACCATGGACCCCGCGGCGCCACATCCCCGGCGACACCCCCACGCCACCCCATTATTGATATTATTATTATTATTCTGACTTTCAACAAAATCACGTCATGCACAACACACTTACTACATAAGTAAAAAGCTGGGTGGTGACGCGCCGGCGTGAGCTCGGTGGCGTTTATCCCATCTTTAATATAATAATAACGTTTGTGTCGTCTCGACCTTCATGACGCATCTTAATAGCCATGCTATTAAATTTGTCACATTAACTATTCATATGGCTAGATATTGTAAAGGCTTCTCCCAGAATTTTAACCGCTCTTCTCTCCGCGGAGCCGTTACCGTCATACACGCAATCCCTAACATGTGTCAGACCCCGAGGCACGCCATCGTGTGCCCGAGATCTGCATCTGACCGCCCAGAACATACTGCGAATGACACAGGCCTTATCGACAGCGACGGCCAAACAGCGAATAGCGCCGATCATTGCTGTGAACTCGTCCGGCCTGGATAATCCTCGCCTGACCTCGGAAGGCCATCTGTTTTCGAGGTCGTACACGCGCAGCCAACGCCATATTCTTCGATCTGCGCTGGTACTGTTGTTATCAGCCCGAGGCTAGGTGTGGATTCGTTATCTTTAACCGTCATCTTCAACGCGAGATAAACTAGGATAATCTTGCAGCTACTCGCAACGTTCGCACCCCGTCTGGTCCATCTACATCAGCATACCTGGATGACACCAACACGTGGCTTACAAATAAGTGTGTGCGCTTCTAAATCTACTCCGACCCTGAGGCTGTAGTCGAAGATGCTCCCCACCCGAAGGATGAGGTCGACAAACGGTTGACACCTAGGTTGCCAGCTCAGATGCCTCGATAAAGCCATGTACAGCGTAGCCTATATATATATATATATATAATGCGGAGCGCGTTCTCAGATTTGAGAATTTGAACAGCAAACTAACAAGCCCTTTCGAGAAGCTGTGGTTCACAGGGATTGTTTTTTTCGGTGGTGAGTACGCAGGTAATAAATGCAATGATGATGATGATGGTGTCGATGTTATAATATATATATACTTTTTACGGCTAACGCAAATTGACAACATTTTATTTGCAACTTCATTTGTCTGTGATGTGCATTTTTATTTCTTTACTGCCGCGGCATATATGAGTGAGCGATTGGCGGAGGCGGAAGTGTTTATTGTCTCCCAGTGAGGTACAGAGGGCTTGTGCCAGCTGCTATGGAAAGCGAAATGGCAATCGATTTCGAAATCATTCTCATTACGCGTAATCCTCACCCATCAGCTGACTCATCGAAAATTAGCTGATCCTATTGCTACACTTGTCCCAGCGAAAGATAATACGGCCCCCGTCGACGGAGCCCCTTCGCATGAATCTGTACGATTTGGGTACTCGCACTTCGGTGTCAATTGCCGCCTCGCGCGGGCAGACATCCACAGCCTCGTGGGCATCGTCGCGAAGCGCCGCGCCATTCGCTATCCGTCCGTCCTTTGGACAGGGCGCCCTACTGCTCACATCACGAGGTCGTGCTAGCCTGCACGATGCCTTCGTCCGCTATCGACCTATCTCGAACACCCCTTCCACGATTGGTCGTCGCTCATTTGCCGACAACGGACACTTGCAGACAGACTTGGGGACCTTGTGGGACGCCCCTCGTGATCCCGCCGTTTATTGTGCTATTCTACGAGCGTCTACCTACCTTGTAAAAGTGCTAGTAGGTGAAGTGTGACGCGAGCCTCAGCGACAGCAGAAGAAGCAAGCCTGGGATGCTATTCCTCTTCGGAAACGTCACCATCATCGGCATCATTATCATCTTGCAAAGCTTCGACACGTGGTGGACGGCGCGCCGCCTGTGGGACGCACCACCGCCACCACCCAGGGCAGAGGTGTTCATTCGTTTCGTTCGGCCGGTCCGTCGTCGTCCTGCTGATTCTCTGCTGCTCTTGATTAGCAGGCTGTTACTGCCACCTCTGCCGATCGGTCGTCAGCTGTGTTATCTGCCCCATTCCTGCCGCCTTATCTTGAAGCAAGCAACTCTCTCCTTCTGTCTCCCGCTGCTCCACTCAGCTGCTACCGCCGGTATAAGCGACATGCGTTTCATTCGATGGATCTATTATTATATCGGCGAGTCGCGCTTCGTCTAGCCAGTCGTGTCCTTCCTGATCGCTGATTGGGATACGAGATCAACAGCGGATCGCGCGCCAGACATGCGCCTCATGCTCCTGAGGACTTTCGAGCTGCCAGCAGCGTCGTGGGGGCCGCCACGTTTATGGGAACATGCGAAGAGCGTACAACGAACGAAGAGCGAGAGAGAGAGGGAGGGAGAGAGGGAGATGCTGTAAAGAGATATAGTGATATGCCATAGAAAGGGAGAGATAGAGAGAGAGAGAGAGAGAGAGAGAGAGAGATGATATAGACTGAACAGGAGGGTGGAAGGAATATAGAGTTGAGGAGGCGATTGAGGAGGCGAGAGTGTGTGGGAGAAACGGAGCTACATGATAAGAGCTCAGTAACTCTCTCGCTCCTCTCTGTAACCGGCCTGTCCTGCGTCTCCGGATAACGCGGTGGGACGAGGACATCGTCTGCTGCATCCAATGATTGTATAATATTTAACTTGCGACAGGACCCACAGGTAGATTGTCTCTCAGGTTGGGGGTTCGTTTGTGGATCGTCGTTTCCTCCATCCGACACATATAAAACATGCGACAACGAAGGCTACTAGGACCCCGGCGGTCGACGGTTGCTGGGGCACTTGGTGGGAATAATGGATCAGTAAATGCTATAATGCTTCGATAGGCTCGGCAAGGGTAGGCCACTCATCACTGCCGAAGGGCTGACGAATCCGGGCTATAAACTGACTGCTCGTGTGGTAGCGCAGTGTAGTGTAGTTGCTGCTGTCTAAAGAAATTGTTACACGTCGCTCCGAGCAGGGGTTCCCATAGGTTGAATTGGAAACGCATGCTGTTGTTGCTGTTGCTGCGTTTTATTAGGTTAAAGAGGTTCAGGTTGAGCGTTGAGAGATTGAGGTCATATATAATACAATTGATGGAGGCTGTCCGATACCCGAAAGTATACGTCGTCAGGCATACCACTAGCATAGGGGGTTTTCTCTTTCATCTTTGTTCGCGGATGTCTATGGATTGTAGATAGGACAATGCCGATGTTGATGATTCGACATAGCGCTCATGTTCGTTGATTGGTCCTGGTATAAGTGGTGGGCATGGTCGATGCTACTTTGCAGCCGTACATTATCGCTTTATTTGGTTAGGCCCGTAGTAGATAGGGGGGTCTCTAGGGCTTCTGGAGCGAGTCCAATTAGCCTTCACCTTTAGTAGGCAATACCATGAAAATGATGCGCAGACGCAATACACCTCCTATACGATACCTGAGTGACGCTGGCAACAAACAAGCGAACATCTGCCTCAGCTGTTGTTGAGATCAAACCGACAGGATGATGCCGCCTTTGCGTAACACCCATTTTCCAAGCACACAACAAATAGAGAGAAAAGTCTGCAGCTGTTCATAGATATTTGCTTGAAATCTCAATAGAAAACGTTTCGAGCGTGTTGTTTTTTTTTAGCAAACTTGGCGTGGTTCTTATTCTCATTATAATCTCTTTTTCTATTTCCGAAACACGTTATTACGCTACGTAAATATACTTTATGCACATATGCTAGCTGTGTATGAGCAAGTACAATACGCGTACAATTATGCTGTATGCCAAACGAACCAAACTGACGCACAATGATAATTTAACATTGCCAAGTGTTGTGACGTCACAACGAATCTGTACTTCCCATATATTGCTTTATCTATATGTGCATAAATGAATACGGAATCCATCCAGTATTTGACAATAATAACAACAACAGCAGCAGCACGACATAGCGAGCTGAATCATTAGCAACGATTGCTGTCACCGTCCTAGTTCGACTTTGTCGATCGCGCGACCTTGCGGGACACACACACGAGGATCGAACGGCTAGACAAGCTGTCGTTGAGCCCAGTCGGGACAGGTTGCCGTCGCCATCGCATCCGTGTCATCCGTGTTGCTAATCTTATTTGGCTCTAGCGGTAGCAGCTCGAATTTGGTAGCAGTCTAGCAATCGTTCATCGTTACGCTTTGAATAAACCACTCGAATCTGGTGACCCCGCAATCTATACCCTAGTCACCAGCAGTAAGTACGTTCGCGCTTGCTTTTCCTGTGCGCCGGCTGGCTGAATTGTGGCTGCAGCCGCTGTGGCGACCCGCAGTGTCCGGCACTCGACGGTGCTCTGCTGTCGAAATCCGCTGACCGCTCGGTCGGGTTTGCCACCGTCGGTTTGGCGCAGGTCATCCGATCGAGCTGAAGCAGCTAGCGTTCATCGCGGATTCACACGATGTCGGGATGTAGCGATCCCGCCCGCCAGCCTCGACGGTGATCTCTCTCTCTCTCTCGGTACGGCAGACGCGCTGGGTCAGTCCTCGCTAAACATTGACGCAGGATCTGGGGTCGGTCGGGTCCGGGAGGCCCACCCAGATGAAGCTGTGGGGTGCCTTGGGGATAGGACCCGACGCTGTACGATTGCCTTGACCATGTCATCATCGCCAGCGTTCGGCAAGTGTATGCGAAGTAGGGTGAGAGCATTCTATCCGCCGGGCAACTTGACAGGAGCAATTGATATCTGAGAGTCAACTCCAGTTGACTATGAGCGATTGGTCCGAATTTTCGACAGGGATCGCGTGCTCTATAATATGATATGTTTGACGGATTTACCCGATACCCAAGGTTGGGGGCGGGCCCTGATTGTTGGACTGATGGAAGACATACCTTTCTCGGTGTGTTTAAGGCGGCCAGCACGTATGAAACGAACGAAGAGAGACTTCACTGTGTGTTTGCCATAGCTATCATACATAGGGGTTCGGTTCCAGATAACAAGGCGAAAAAATCTTTCTCGAACTGCTAGATTCAGTGTGATGTAAGCCATTGAATGCTTAGTTACTAGAATATATTCTGCCTTGGTAAGGTCACGAGCTACGCCTCCGAAGGTATGATCGCTCAAAACATCGTTCGTCAGGATAATTGTCCACATCGTCATATCCAAGTCGTCGTGTACAGTGCTTGCATAAAGAGAGTTGGTTGACATTTTTAATCGTCACATCTGTGGATATATTAGATTAGAATTGGTAACGTAGTCCGAATAGACTACCTTCGTCGCGTGCGGACCACCACCACCGCTCAACGAAGCCGAACCGCCCTAGCAATTACCACGTCCCTATGAGTATAGCAAGATCGGCTTATTTGTACAGTTGTGGAGATCTCGCTCTCTCTCTCTCTCTCTCTGCCTGCCTGTCTCTCGCTCGCCAGAACTCGAGTTCGAAGCTGTGAAGAACGATTATAGAGTTTCGCTGTCACCGGCTGGCGGCCGGGCTCAGCGTACCCTGGTTTGGTCAGGTGAGAGCAGGACTACAGACGCGTACAGTGTGTAGTGGTTTAGTTCGTCGTGCTAGTAGTAGTGGTGGTGGTGGCTGTAGAAGCAGCGGTGTCCACCCCTTCCCGAGACAGCCGAAGGGGACGCCGGGCTACGATAACCCCTCGGGTCGTCTTCATTTACAGGACATTGTGCCTCCAAACCCGCCCGATGGAGGGTAGCCACCCCTGTGGCTGGTTACTCGCTTGTTTAGATTGCGATCCGTCTTAGCCGGCTCCGCATGACGCTCCCGGGGTGATCAGTTTCCTCGACGAGGAAACGCTCCGTGATGGAGGGAGTGCTCGCTGTAGATGGTTGAGCTCGGCGGGACGTGTCGGGGGTGTGTTGGACAAACAGTTCCTCGATTCGCCTCCACTGGCTTCCCTGTCGAGTCCAACGGGCGCGCACACACACGGACAAACAACCATATACGCATTGAGGGACACACGCAGGTGTGTCGGTAAACATGCATTGGCCTCAGCAGTAAGTTAGTCTAAGCTCTTCCCGTCTTCTCCATCAACTGTCGACCCCTAGACCTGAGGACCCCGTAAAATCCGGGGGTGGTCCGCCAAACTTCATACACTCAAACCCTCTGCTGTCATGAAATCGCTGAGCTGGCCCTTTCATCCGAGGTCGACCGCTGCCACCCTCGTTTTGGAGGGACGGAGAGCGAGAGAGAGAGAAAGACATCAGATATACCAGTGTTCATGATTGCCGAGAAAAACTTCCATTCGAGTCAATCGTCTCTGTTCGCCTGATGTCGCTTTTTGTTAGTCGATCACTCAGCGGGAAATTGGCTTCGTGCCTTGCCGTGAAACTCCGACGAGAGAGAGAGAGAAATACGAAACTCAGTAATCAGGGGTTTTTGCTCGATTATCTTTACAGTGGATCTATACTATTATACACTGCGTACGATAGGGTCTATTCTAGATTAACTCGCTATCCACTCGGTACGTGCGGAATAGCGATGAATGTAACAAAATACGAGAGGTGAAGCCCCCCGGTGAAGAGTGAACATTTACGGGGGTCAAAGCAAGTCCCAGAACTACGGAGCACCCGAAAGGTCCTGCGAACCTATCGGAGACTAATCGGCGTTTTCTAAGCCAATCTTTTTTACTTTATGCGGCCGTTTTTACTTTATTTATTCTAGAAAGGTTAAAAGTTTTGTTGGTTTATTAAAGGAATTGCAGTTTCACAATCCTTAAGTTCTCTTATATGCCATCACGTCGCGCGAATCGAAACGGTAAGTGCATGTTTAGGTACGAATAGAAGATATATATAATTTAAATCATTGTGGTCTTGTAATATTAACTAACGTCCATGTATGTATCCAGTAAGATAGAAAAATCTTTCACGGAAGGTTCTAAAGAGTCGGATTTTACCCTGACTCGCATAGGCGAGCGTTAGTTTTTGTACATCTTGTAGAAACATGGATGCTTTTGATAAACGGTTCAGGAGACACGAGTCTGGCGAGCCTTTTGATTGATCCAGAGTTGTCAGCTTCTCCAGCTTGACTGCTCTTTGGGAAAGTCCGCACCTTCGTGAGGCATCTGATTCGCTTCCGTGCAGCTCACGCCGAAGGTGCTTACGATATTCGGATTAACCCTTCGAAGAGTCCCTTCAGTTCACGCTGGTCTAGATCTCGCTGGGACCAACTCGAGAAGAAGTCAAGTCCACGTTGCCGGGACTGGCGACCTTAAATATTTTACTTGTATGTAAAATAATAAGTAAGTGAGTGGCATTAACTATAATAGTCGTCTGATACCGCATGGGCGTTCCCTCTTTTTGTTAACTGTCTTCACGTAGTTTATATGCATATCTATCGGTTTTTATGGACGGTAGCCCCACCGCGACGCGTGTCGAGAATGAGCCCGCATAATGACATCTGTTACGAACACTGGCTTTCTCAGCTTTCGAGTCCACCAATTAACACTCATTGACCCATTACTTCCATTCTCAAACTCCAACTAACAAATGGAATAGCGTATGGCCGATCCCTACCGAAGATGAGGTCTCCCGCAGATCAGATCGTCGCGCAAAATGCTAATGGCTAAAAACCGCTCGACCAATGCTGGGTCTGGGACGAACCGTCGCAATCGCGGCCTTCGAAAAATGAAGATTCCCACAGGGTATATGACACCGACAGAAACGATTGAGTGCCAACAGGACACCGGGCGATGTGCCCCCCTCGTAGTAATGCTAGACTCGTGGACCAAATGGCGTCGGCCTGCTTGTTTTGGCTCTTTGTTCTAATCCTCTTCAAGTCGTATGCAGTATGTAAATGCGTTAGATGTGTGTGCGCCATCAATGCGTTAGATGGCCGATTTCCCGGCAGCGCGTTGAGTTCGCTCAGGAACAGTAGCTGTGTTGGCAGACAGTGCTGAGTCACCAACGCGCAGCCTGATACTGCTTGCTCGTCTGCCTTGTCTGGCCCACGGACCTGCCGAACTCCTGCGTGCGTGTAGAAATATGCCGGAGGGCCTGTCGAGTACTGTTATATTTCGATTTATCACTCTGCCTTTAGAATAAATGAAATGCGCTTCTCATGGACCCCTTCATGCTCAAAGCAACCTTCAAAGAACTCTGCTTTGCACATGAAGCAAGCGCTTGTAGTGTTGATGCTATCGATTATGGTCTTGGTCAGGGTGGGCCTTCGCAGGCGGAGCCAGGTGTCTTGGTCACAGTACACACATGTTGAAACACATGTCGATATACGTTGAGTGCAAGCACGACAGAGGAACGACGTATTATATATATCCTTATATATATATATATATGTTCACGTATTCCGTAGGACGTTTCGTTCGCACAAACAATTATGTAAATTTTGGCATTTTTTTTTACACGATCGCTTTCATATGTTTTTGACGAAGGCAAATTACGATGTCGTACCCGCACATATCCTCCTGTAACTGTCGAACGGAGTTCGAAAAGCGCAGCTAAGGCCCACGTTACCTACGGATCTTTTCACCCCCGGCGGCGATCGCTATTGTCGTCGAATCAATGCGATCAGCCATAATCCAGTCAGATGACCGTTTGTAATTCAATGTAATTGGATGCCACACTTGTTGTCTAATGGCCGTTGTCCGACGGGAATGACTGTACGAGAAGCCAGCTAAGCAACGCTCCGCTTGTCTTCGACTTACTGCGCCGTCGGGAGGATACACAGGCGGGCGAGCCGAGGAGTCAGAAGGGTGCCTCAGGCTCGGGAGCGGCGAGAGGGACATGATCCAGCAACTACTCGTAAAAGCTTCTTCAGTGGCAGCGGTAGCAGTGACGGTGTATGTGGCCTCGGGTAGAACACCCCAACATAGTTGGGGCTGCATCAACAGGAGCAAATACACATAAATAATCGGATATATCGTTGCGAGGGTATGGCGGGATATGGGGGGAGGTATGAGATGGAATTGATGCTTCGCCATATTCTTGGGGGGCTATGATAAAAAAGCCGAAACAGAGCCGAAAGGAGATTGAATGATAGAGCGAGAGCGCCGTCTTCTACATTACTTCACATGCAGGCCGTCGATGGTGGCTCTAGCGTGCGGCGAGGCTCGTGTACCGCCGTTGGTAAGTCCGGTCCAACGGTTATTTCGCTATCGGCAGCTCTGGAATTGGAGGCGAGCGACACGAAAATGTGGCCCGTTGTTTCGCCCTTGTGTACGCGGTATTATTGGCGTTGCCACGGCTGCACCTCCCCATCTCCCTATTAGACAGAGGCGTGTGGGTGAGATTGAGAAGCAGCAGGCGGTGAGCAGAGACAGTGCGCGAGTAAACGAGCGTTCTCGGGCCGCCGGCCGGGGCATCCGCCATAAGAAATAGCAGCAGCAGCATCGAGCCTGCTTGGCCTCGATGAGCTGGCCATGAACGAGTCGCGTCACCGGGTATGTCGCCGTTGAGCGTCTTGCTATTCGGCTATAGGTGCTGGCGATACCGTGAGTCAGGCGCTCAGTCAGCAAGTCGGACAACATGAAGCGAAGCTCGTAAGTGGAGCAAGATGCGCCGGCCGGAGCCACAGGAGCTCAGTACTCACACTTCGCTTAATAAAGTTTCCGCATCGCACTAGCGCCGACAAGAGGGAAAGAAAGAGAGAGAGAGGGAGAGAGAGAGAAAACCTAAGCTACAGAGAAAGAGACCTGCGCGGACGAAGAGCGCTCGCTGGCTGCTTCAGCCGGCTGATCTGCTTGCTAGTCCCCGTACGCGTCGCAATGTTGTTCGTCTCTTTCTCTCTCTCAACTCGCCTCCGGTCCACTGTCAAGTTCTCGAAAAATTTATGGCGGGCGTGGGCTAGGGACCACGAGGCAGGGAAGAGATCATTGCAGTGGCGCTGCTCATGATAGTGCTGGGAAATTCGAAGGACCAGTACGGGCCACCCGCGGGGCTGGCTAGCTATGTGGACCTCTGCATGCGTCTGGACTCGTGTGTATAGTTGTGTGTGTGAGAGGGGTGAGGGGGTGTGTATGAGCGTTTATCAGGTTTACAACAACTACACTGCAGCCGATAGCCGGCTGGTAGCGTCGACGACAAAGGCGGCACAACTGGGGCAGCCGTATGGGAAAGGCCATCCATTGGGGTCGGACGTCCGCTGTTTGGTCCGGCGCTGGCGGTGTCGTCGGCGCGGGCGGACACAGCGCTTGATTGAAATCGCCCGCCGGGCTGGGAGCGATGCCGCTTCCTTTGTCACCGTTTCTTCGACGAAACGCTGGGCACCTAGCCCAGCGTTGGGTGGGGTGCACGAGTGCCGTGTGCCCGCTCTGCGCATGTGTGTGATCCTTGATCACCGAAGTTGAACGGAGATATCGAGAAGAAGAGTCTAGCTTTTTGTTGTTGGGGAAGCTGATGTTGTTATTGTTGCTTTGGCGTTCTTTGGTCGAGTATATGTATGTACGCGTGTGTGTGCTAGCGCAGGGTCGATGTAGATGGTAAACGGGTTGTTTGTTGTTTACTGTAATTAAGCATGCTGTCAGCCTGGTTCGTTTTGGCCGTAACCTCATTTGGTTGAGAACAATTTGAAGGGGAGCTGCTCTGTTTTTTGGCCGGTATCTTGTTCTTTGTTGCTTGGTTTGAATGAGTCGGGAGGGCGCAAACGATCGGCCTGATAAGGTCTTAATTTGAAGCTTGGGTTAATAAACGTGAGCGCGAGTCACCGGTAGGAGGTTCCAAACTCGTACTATTTTAATACTCAGTTCAGTCGAATGAAACAGAAGTGACTACCTTAACAAGTATACACACATGAAATAGTATTTGTCATGATGAGTGTATCTCGTTAAGTAATGTTGAATAGTTAAGTATATACTCTCATAGCAATCAAATCGACTGGATCGATCATTTCATATTTGAGTCAGTCTCATTGATTATTTTTGGTGTTCGAGAGCGTACTTCATCTAGAGCAGTTTCGAAAGTAGCAAAATAGAGCGCACATGACCAATTGATGTATAAACCTGACATTATAATACCAACTTCACTTGAATTCATATAACCTACAACGGCACCACTAACGACTTCTAACCAGAGGCAAGCATATTTTCCACAATAAGCTACAATATAACAAACACGGCCTGTGACTGACTCAGACGCTGCTATTTTTGTTGTTTTCTTCGAGAGCTAGTTGTATTTTTCATTTGTTATAGCCGAATCGTTGCGTAGAGCTGTTTCTCAGGGCTGCCCGATTTCCCTTTGCACATACTCACCCTTCGAACGCCCGGACCCCCAGAGCCCCCGAACTGCCGACAACCCCCCTGAGCATCAATGTCTCTTCGTCAGTGATACGCTATTGATGGATAGGTCGATTGTGGCAGCAGGGCGCACTGTCTGCTTGTATATATATATATATATATGTATATGTATATGTGCGGCATCTCTGAGCATCGTCGCGTCGTTTGCTAAGCGGAACTAAGCCCGGAAGTGAGACGAATCAGAGCGTCAAGTCGGCGGGTCGCCGGATAGTACTCGTGCGTTCCGCATCGCACCTCTTCGCGCCACGATTCGAACGATGATGATTCGGCAGATTATGCAGCAACAGCTGCTTTTTCCCTCGACCCACGCGGATGCGGGAGGGTGACAGCATGCGAAGAAGTTTCCATCGAGGAGTCAACTAGTCACACGCGACAGGCTACTATGCCACTCGAAGTGCGTGAAAATCTGGGCCGCGGGGGCTGAGCGACTTTTCGGGGGTGGTGGGGGCAAGGATTTCTCTGTCTATAGATTCGTCGAATGGCAAAAATGAAAAAGAAAGCGAGCCCAGTCGAAGGGGATTAGCAGCCGCTAGGCGTCAAAGACTGCCTTGGGTTCTCTTCGTAGACCAGACTGGCACGCTCAGCGATTTGGCACGAAATTGGCCCAAATTGAAATTTCTCGTCTACTGAAAAATCCATCGATGCCCTGTGGCTCTATAGCTAGCTGGCTGTGTGGGAGAACATTATTCTATATAGTATATAGGTCTTCTCAGTGAGCGTGACGACGACGAGCAAGGGAGGATCTGGCTCTGTCCAGATGTGGACGAGCAAGTACTCACTGCGAGTTGAGTTAATAGCGGGGACACCGGGACACAAACAGATTATCCGATACAGTCGTGCGAAAACAACTCCGACGAGGCCCGAAGTTGTAGACACTCGACTAAGGCTCGCTACTACAACTTCGGCGAGTTTGACAATGTCGTTTTTCGATATATATATAGGTACAATAGGAATGAGCAGATACATGCCCCATCTGCGTGGCGCATCCGGAGATGGAGGAAGAGGTGTGATTGTTCGCGTGCGAGCATCTCTTGATTGAGCAGATGGGCTGCGATGTGTCCCTAACTATCTTAAGGAACGAAACAACCCATCGAAGAACAAGATGAAGGATATATGAAACAGAGCGAGCACAGCTGACCCGCATCTGTGAATTTCCTCTTCTATTCTCGATATCACTTCTCCTCGCTGCACTTCACAGCCTTCGATAGAGTTCGGAGTTGCGCCACTTGCCGACACCTACCCCTTGTGTTATTCCTTGGCTAGTTCGCTATTTCCTCACCTACACTAGGAGTCGCTGTCTGCCCTGACGACAACGGCGACCACAACAACAACAGTAAGGTGCCTCCCCACCGCGCGCATAGGAAGAAGGAACTGCTCCAGCTGACCCTAAACGAGCTAAGATCTCGTGATCTCATCGGAGATACAGGGCAGGACGACGACGGTGACGCTTGCTAGCCGGTGAAGCCGAGGCACGCACCGTCAGGTGACAAGGCAGTTTCGATTAGGCACACGGACGGGGGCTAGATACCTCTAACTAGGACTGTACAGGCCGTTAGGCAAAGTGAACAGTATAGGCCAAAATGAGGAAGACCCGATCCGAAGTCTCTGGAGATGGGGCACGATGAAATGCTGCCATGGAAGCTATAGCAGTGTCGCACGCGCGGTCCGCTGTTTAAGGAGGCGATGCTGGGTGCGTCTGTGCCTCTGTCGGTGTGTCTGTAGGGTGAGTCTCGGTGTAAAGGGAACGCGACATTACGGTCGAGTTAGTGGAGGGACGTACACACGCCAGGTGGTAGCGAGCGCACGCGCAGACCTAACCGGGAAAACAAACACATCTCAATCAGGGTTATAGGTATAGCACAGTAGTTGGGTGCCGGTGGACGCCAGAGCCAGCAGGAAGCGAAATAGTTACAGTTAGCAGCGGGAAATGAGACAAGTAGGAAATGGCAACGGCGGCTGTAGTATCAGGACGAGACAGGATACATTTCCTGCCCACGGACAGACACGGGTCGACGACAGCGCGCGTCAGCGAGCATTCGCACAGAGTGACAGAGTGAGTGAGCGGGCGAGCAAACGCCAAAAGAGACGAAAACACAGAAAGGAGTCCGTGCCCTTAAGGAGTGGTGGCCGGAGTCGGGTCTAGCAGGCGTCGCGTCGCTGAGCCGAACACATGACTGGCCCACCCTGATGGGCTGATGGTGGTGCTACCATGGACGCCTTGTGACACGGACGCGCTGTGTCTAGACAGAGCTAGACAGCGAAGAAGGAAGATACTCTACTGGTCGCCGTCCAACAGAAGGTTTCGGGTGAAAGGTGGGAGACAAGGTAACGTACACGTGCTCCGCCATTGGTGGGAAACCCGCACCTTTCCTGTAACTCTTAACGGCTGCCATCTCGAGTCGTTTGTGAGCTGTGGTGGTGGTGGGTAGGAGTGAATCATGTGATGCTCCGTCGCTCTTTTGCCCCGCGCTGCCTCGAGGCTCGACACTGCGAATGTCCAGCTAAAGCGAGTCCGCCTCAGTAAGGATGCTACAATACCATCCAGGTGGGGATTTTTACCCCAGAGGTGCTCCTTGGCAGAGAGATACAGAGAAAGACAACTTTTCGCCCACCTCGCCTGCCGCTCTCATTGGCCTACTTCCCCAAGAATGCCCACTCCAATACAGGAAAAAGGTGCTGTGAAGACTCGAGCCAGCCAACCGGCATACCGTAATTCTCTCTGCTGGCCAACAACCCGTACACAGCTAAACTAACAGACTGGGATCACTAGCAGACCCCGGGGAAGGGCTCCTGCTTCACACTACCGCCGGTGGTGTATCAAGCTTCTTCTAATTAAGAAAGAGCGAAGGGATCCAATCAGCTTGCGACTTCCGGCCGAGCTAGCTAAGACCAGGCACAGTGTATGGTACCGCCACCCGGACGCGTGTGTCGACCATCGATCATTGTTTCCGGATGCAGCTGCCCATGAACTGCCCTGTACTGTACGCTACAATATACTATAATACATGAGATGCTAGCAGCTGCTTCCGGAAGTGTCGGCCGAGAAAGGACGGAGCGGTCGGCATTGGAAAACGCGGAAATCAGGATGAGAGATCAGGCGTGTGCGTTGGCAGTTAACATTGTGACGATGGAGCTCAGCCTAGCAGTTCCGTGGAGAAGAGATGGCCGCTTCGGCCTATACATACCTATACGTGTACATGACTGCTCGAGCTAGTGTTCAGCGGCACGAGAACGATAGATGTCGCAACAACAGAGTTGTTGGCTAGGACATGCAAGAGAACAAGCTCTGTGGGGCCGCAGATCTCTGGATCGCCTCGGGAGCAGGCAGAACCAGCCGTTACACTGGGGGCGGCTGCACAGCGCCCGTTCAGGGTGCTCGATCAAGCCGAGAACAAGGGCAGCGGGTTTGCGACAAGGTGAGCCAACCGACCCGCCATCGTTGGAGGGCAGCTCTGCTAACGCGTGAGCCTGCCATAGCTTGCAAAGGAGTCAAAAGGACAAGTCCCCCGGGTATCGATCACCACTAGTGGATTTTCGAGAAACGGTCTAAGATGGACGGCTGCAAATTTCGCCAAAACTGTACATGTATGCGAGTCTCTCTGTGTGTATTCCCCACGTGGCCTTTTCGCTAAAGGAGACCCACCGCCTTGTCGACTAATGCCACCAGCATGGCGAGGGTCGCCATCTCACGGAGCTTCAGTTCCTGCCTCTGCAGCTGCTGAACTGCTGAAAGTAATTGTAAGATGGCTAAGTTGGTAGCCAAGTTGTCGGCAAAGGCGTGCCTGAGTTTGCAAGTTTCTGTTCAACGTTATACTTTGCGATTGCAAATTGTCCGCCGTCTTTCCCCGTTGCCCGCTGTCGAAATGCTCGGGTCCTCGTCATCGGCAACCGGCTTGAGTATTCGAACCATCTGACGGCGGCAGCCTTGAAGGGCTACTTTTGTGGTCGGTGCGAGGGAATAGATAGATATGTATGTGTTGCTCGTTTGATCGCCGTAGGGAAATGAGAGCGGCATTCATGTGGAGTCAATTGTCTTGTATATATTTGTTGTAGCTGCTGATATTTCTATATCGGGATATACTGGTGTTTGTTTGTCTCAGCCTTCCTTGCGTGCTTGCTCTATTGTCTACGCCTGAAGAGCGGCTCGCCTGCTAAGGCTTAAAAGTACAAACCGACCAGTGATAAATACAGTAATAATCTCGTATGTAAAAGAATTGCTAAAATTGCTGCAAATTTACATCCCTCAGCCCCAAGTAAAGGAGTGTTTTAATTTAAATGAATTTAATCTTCTCTGTATTTATTTTCTATTATTTATTTTCTGCTGCTACTGCTGTCTGCTGCGTCCCCACTGAGCACTACCTTGGTATGTGGTCCCTAGTAAACAAAACATCCTTTGCGACGGTGTCATTCGGCCATACTCGCTGGTATAGTCGGTACTTCCCGAACAATGGAACAAGGTACAACAACACCTTCTCTTCAATGGAACAAGGTACATCATAAACATGTGTTCCGGCTGCCGGTTCAAAGTTGCCGGCTTTATCTGCATGTACCCTGCATATTGCGCGAGTACCACGTAGTTCCATAAACACAGCCGGCTTCGAGCTCCTCTGTCTTCCCTTGGCCGAACAACGCGTTAGTCATCGACAGCCTTCTAGGAGCCGTCAGGGATTTGATGGTCCGACTGCTCCGCCCCGCTCGTAGCGAACACTCAACTTGAAGCGAAGAGCTTCGAACAGCTCCCGGAGTGTGAGTCCTGGTGACTGAGGTCGATGATGCCAAGGGCGAGTGGTAGAGGCTATGCAAAGCGAATTGCTGAGCATGCACAGAACCAGCCTGGCTAAAACATGACTTCCCGCGGCAACTTGTCTAGGACCGCAGTGGCATTGGGCCTACCTACCGAGACCCATAAGCGCAGTATCATTCGCGTAAGATCACTAAGGACGCCTCAATGAGACGAAGCACAGGCGAGTCCCATACGAACAAGGGGAATGGCGCTCTTTGGCAATGATTCGTCGGACACTGAAGCGGAACATTGGGTCGATGTCTTTGGAGTCAGCCGGAAGAGCTCGAGCTGGCCCCTGCTACTGAAGCCTCGGGCATTTGGTGAGGCATTCATAGATTACTAGGGGGGGCGCAGTAACGGTTTTGCATGCCTTGAGGGAATGCCTTGATGACCACGTCCTGCAATTGAAAGAAAGGGAGCCTGCTTCTGAAGGGCTTAGGTATCCACCACGCGGGTCTTTTATGATACGCACTTTGAGGGTGGGCTGTCAAAGAGAAGACACACACACAACAACATCGAACCTGCATTTTAGCTTAGGGAAGAATATAGGGTTTCATGGTAGTGTCGCAGAATGTCCATATAATGTCGAAAAGCTTTAAATATATATATATTTTTTGTCTTCTTTTTCTTATTGTAAGTGAGTGGGTGCTTTATTAGGAAACCATCTAGTAATGCAACTTTAGCTGTACAATAATCAGAGAAGTAAGTATTGTTATTGTAAATTGTTCTCGACATTGAGGAAAACCTCCCGTGGAAATAGTTTATGAGTGTGTGCGTTATGAATGCACCATCGGTGTAAAATGTAATTGTTTAATTTTTTTTATTTATAAATATATTCTGCAGCCGTGTCCAAAAATTGTACGTGACTGCTTTCTAAGGCGGCGTTGCCTGGGCTGCAAAATCGCATCTTTCTGCGAACGGTTGCCATGGAAGCCACGGAGAGAACCACGATTCGTGATTGCCGGACAGAGCCCCTCTCTTGATAGGTTCTTGAAGCATTGTTACCCGGCTGGTATTGAGGAAGACAACTGACGGTCAACTACGGAACTAGTGATTATAATGCACGAAATAGAATTAACATCTTTCAACGAATAGCGACGTAATGAGATTTAAAATAATCGTAACAAACGCGACAACGGTATAGCCATGTGTACAAGCACCTCTTACTTTTAGGTCATCGCATATGGAACCCCCACAAGAGTCGACTGAGCACAAGGCTACACGTGTACAGTTAAATAGACGGTTTGCGTCAACGTAGGTGATGGTGACGTTGAGGATGATGTTGTGGACATGCCTATGTCTTTTTTTCTCTTGGGAGGGGCGAGGAGAGAGAGAGAGAGACGGGCAGAGCGGGTTGCATGGTAACCCAGGTAAGCTTCCCCAGCTACGAGTTCCTTCTAACGGAGAAAAGAAAGGGCCGTTTGCGATTTGCTGATGGGTCCTCGTTCGCTCTCTCTCGGTCAGGCTGGACTCCCCCTTTGCTCGGTCGCTAGAAAGTAGCATCGGGACTTTGTGGGTAGTGTTCCGAGCGTATCGACGTATGGTAATCAAGGGAATCGACGTCGCGTGTCAGGCGTTAGCAGGCTAGCTGCTGGCCATTTGTGGCAGGCGGAACGCGCAAGTTGAATAACATTATCTTGCACCTCGAGTCGAGACGATTTTATTACTACCTTGCCGTTTTCGTCCTCCGGTCTCCTTGTGGCGCGCCCATCTCATAGCCGATTTGGAGAAATAGGTATAGAGGTGTTGGCCGGACGGTTAGCCCAAGACGCAGACTTCTTCCAGTAACGATACAAGCGTAAGTTCTGACAGAGTTCTTTACCACCAGTGCGATCCCCCGACGCATGGGATGACCAAAATACCCCGCACGGACTCCCACCCCGATTTTTCATTCGGCTATACAAGGCATGCAACCATGCCCCACGAGGGTAACGGCCTGGTAGCGCCATCGCCTCCCATCTATATTGGCAACCCGGCTACCTCATTGCACGGGATTGACGCTCCTACGAACGTGTACGTTATATATTTATTATGTTAATGTTAACTATTAAACCGGAACCCTTCAGCGGGCTACAGGTTTCCCAGTTCCTGCATGCTACCTCCCGGTGTGGACAACTAGCCATAACCGTAGATTGTACGACAGGGCGTCAGACAGGCTCTGGCATTGCCCCAATGCCCTTCGAAACGGTTGGTAGATACTGGAGCAGGCAAGCGCTGGTTGGACTATCTGCGTGCTTGCGGACTTGAATATTTCTGAATGCCTACCAGTGCGGGTTTGTTGGTGGGTCGCTGGATGTGTCTATGTTGGTGTATGCGTTCCTCTCTGCCAGCGAGTGCATATGTGCATGCGTGCGTGACCACCGACACACTCACTGTATACCTAGTAAGTGCCTGCCAAGTGGGACTCGAAAAAGGTCGCGCGGGGGATTTACGATCCGGCGGCGCTCTCCGAAACTCCTCTAACCTCTGCCCTGCCCTGCTCTCACTCGAGCTGCAACCCTGCGCGCCACCCATGAGCAGGCAACTCAAGACGGTGCTGTCGCCGTCGCCGCCGCCGCCAACGAAGAGGATGGGGAGTAAGTGGGTGAGTGTCCGACCTCTGCCGGAGTAGCGAGTTGTGTTTCCGGCGGCCACGCGACGAGGGCTCGTAGAATTTACGACAAGCCACTCAGCTAGAGTCGGGCGATCGGACAGCCCTTCGTTCTTCTGTCCGCTATACTGGCCCCGGCCTCTATAGTTCTCTTCGCCTAGTCGTCAGTCGCGGCCGGCATCGGCACGAACGGCCATGAGAGATCAACCCGAGACAGCCCAACAGGGTTGCGAGCGGTGACCGAGACCTGTCGCCGCAGCGTCTCTTTCGCCGTAACCGCTGCTTCAGAGTGTAGCTCTCCTTCGTCGGTCGGAGTGCTGGCGCTCGCTGCCAGCTCCAGTACTATATTAGATGTATCGAATTGTGTGCAAGTCAAAGATGACTCGTGATAGGAGTGAATAATAGTGCTCAATTGTAATCTTGTAGTACCTATAATAAAATCGAGTTGGTATATGATAAGTCACTTAGCGACTAAAGCCACTCACAGCATGCATTTCAAGTAAACTGTGAGGAACTGTGATTCTCGTGAGTGCTAGATACAGCTCAGGAATGGTTTACGAGCTCTCTCTCAGAAACCGAAAGAGGGGTTCTTTGTGGATAATCGGCTCAGTAAAAATTAAATTGCGCAAGGTGTCATCTGGCCGGTGGCTGTCTTCTGTTGGGCGAACTGTCCCACTTGCTTTCTCAAGACAAGTTTAATAGCGTTGTGCTCTACTACTTTATTATAGAAAGGCTAAACACACGCTTGAGCTAAACATATATCCTGACAATAATAGCTATTATAAACAAGTAATTGATTCCATAATATGACTTCGTTGCAAGTTGTGCTCCTTCACAAGAAGGATTTGGCTTTTACTTATTGTTGTTAATATTCGCAACCGGAAAACAATTACCCCCCCTACCCCACTCGTTCGCCAGGTTCTAATAAAATGCGTACCTCCACAAGATGCGGATCCCAGAGTCGATGTCAATATCGTAGTCTGATGATATGAACGGCTGAATAGCAAAAATACCTAAAGTTCGTTATTCGCGTTCATCTCTGACGTAAGCGCGTAATGTTGAATAAAGTATGTCGTTATTTCACTTAATCGATTCTTCACACGAAATCGCAACAAAAAGAGTCTTCCTCTATTTGATACCACACAAAATATTTATTTAACGCGATTTCGTCGCCAGTCATTTTCACAAGCGCATTGACACAGTTATCGCACCGATCCGCTGGCAGGTTTAAGCCACGCAGCAATCCCTCTTAGCCGTTCCCCTCGTTCAGGAGAGATTCGCCGTGTGGTGAGTGGTGCGCTCTCTCTCTGATTTCACTCGTTCGTCACCCGCAGGGGGATTCGGCAGCCCCTTCGGAAATCTGAACTTCTCCGATCCACTATTTACCTGCCACAACGGGGGGCGGACACAGTGACGCTCAGCCTCGATTCGGTTACGTTTGTCTCAATCTATGTTTTCTCTCCCCTCGCCGATTTGTCCGTATCCAATGCTGTGCCGATGGCCGACTACTATCGGCCCGCACGACAGCTCCGCGTTCGGGGGAACGAGAATCGTCGCTATCTTCAATCTTACTTGATACGCGTATCGAATTTCTCTTCCTCCCGATAGCCTCCCCGATCTCCGATAGGCCACTCTCACATGCTGCCTCGCGGCTTTCTCACATCGGCCTCAATCCTATGAGCGAGAGAGTGTTCGTGTGCATTTCATTCGTTCTTATCTCTTCGATTTCATCTAACTCCATTCGTTGCCGTAGTTTTTTTTTTGTTGTCCCGCTCCCCTGTCCCCCTATAACGGACAGCTAGCTGTCTGACAGTCTGTCGCTGTCTCACTGTTTTTGGGTGTTTCCTTGAAAGGCCTCATGTTGCACGCCTCTGAAAATTGATAGTTTCTTCCGATTAGGCTATCTCACCGGGTGTGGGCGGTTGACGGGGAAGGCTCCACAGCGAGCCTTCGAAAGGAGCTACCCTCTGGAGCAGGAGAGAGAGGAACGTCGGCGTCTCTTTCAATAGCTGGGACAGGAGACGAGGTGTGCCTTTATATACAGCCGCTGTCCTGGTCTGGAAAGCCTGCGCTCAGGGATTAGGCCGAGGCAATAGGCTCGATCGACAGAGACGGACCGCCGTCCGATGCGACATCGTTGCCGATCGACTGACAAGGAAACTGCGGAGGCAATGACGACTTCGGCTAGGGCTTGTGTCTGTCCACCGCCTACTGCAATGCCAACTGCGCTTGTAAGGCCCGCCACGGCGGTAGGGAGCACCTCCTCCCAGTTGGTCATGAACACGGAAATACCGCTGGCGTTAGCAAGGAACCAGCTTTGGGATCACGGAAATATCAGAACTGTTGCTCCGACAAGGCGATCTACTTGAGTTCAGAGGCGGAAGAGCGAGAGATATACGGATGCTCCAGAAGCACAGCGAGCGTGAGGCAGCCAAGTGATAGGAGAATCTAAGCAAGGTGATGACTTATTCTGCTACCTGCATTCGAAGGGTCCTTGTCAAAAATAGCCGAGTTTCTAGAACGTGGGAACGAGAGTCCTCACGGTCAGTCAGCTCTGCCGATTGCATCTATGGTAGCGACCTCGAGCGTGCTGCGGAAGTGTTGGCGTCAGCGCTGCTTCCACTACCATTGGTTGAGTAGCGACAAACTCACATATCGCAGTAGCGCAACGCTACGGCGTTTCCTTTAGAAGCGCGAGGACTCGCTCGTCAAAGGAATCAGATTGTTGCAGATGTTACCAGCACGCTGCCAAGCCACCTATCTGCAACTCTATTTAGCGCGAAGACGTCTACAGTGTAGACGCCGTGTAGAATTTGTATGACGAGATCGTTGGCCGGTGGTTCAGGACACCGTCAGATTGAGTTGCCATTCGGGTATGTGAGTGAAATTTAAGACCGATCTTGCTTGTCAGGCAGAAAGCATTCTGCGCGTAAGCATCGCGATAGGGGGAGCCACTCCGAGAAAAGTCTCAACGAAAAGAAGTCTCTCCCACTGGTGAACAGCGCGGTCGAATTTACCCGAAGTAAGTCAGTCAGTCAGGCAAGGCGAGATGCATCGAAGACGCCCGAAATGTGAGTGTAGAGCGGATGTTGTAGCTGAGGCAGGGAAGTTAAGATAGGACGGTGGTGCATTGCGGAAGCTCATCCAATGCAACAGTGCAGGAGGGCTGTGTGGCCATTTCCGTCGAGGGAGTGCGCTTCGAAGGAGCACTCCAAGAACGAAGCTGTTCCGCAGAGACGGAGACCAGCAACACCTACCCCCTACCCACCCCAACAAGATATGACATTGTTTACCTCTTTTTTTGTTTAGTGGTGAAGCGCAGTACGTGCGTAGATATGATATTCGAATATAATACGTGTTATAGGACAAACAACGCCGAGAGTTAGATAACTGAAGTGAAAACGTTAATACGATTGAATTAATTAAATTAATTGTATTTTTCGGCTACCAGACCCCCACGTCGTTACACAGCAGCGCTTTGTTCTGATTATTCAAGGTGCAGATCGCGTAAATATACGTAGCTTATCTATTTCGTAATTTTCATTTGTAGAGTGTGACAGATCAACAGGGTTTGCGCAGTGTTTTTGGCTTTTCGTGTTGTTACGACCAAGTGATCTCAGTTTGACGAAATAAAATCTCAGTACAATTTTATACAACGATTCTCATCGTGCTTGACTAGAATGCTTGCCATACTGCTCTAATCAGCAGCAGGATTCATCAGGCGTCTAGTGTCGCATTTGGCTTCTAGCACATGCAAGGATGGAGCTCAAAGCTGCTTAACCTGCTGCGTCGTAAGTTGCTTCAGACGAAACCTCCACATTGGAGATTTCCCTGACAAGTGCACGTGGGCCGACTCTCATTCCTTTTGCTTACCTCCAACTGTTGTCGACAGCTATAATTCACAGGTAGTGCTTTGCGCAACGCGAGTTACGCAGCTGATGAGGCTGAGTAGGCCCAACACAGAGCACTCGACAGACTCGCTCCATTTTCTATATCTAGAGAACTACACGAATAACTGTTCAGCAAATAGACAAGCTTGTGGCGAGCAGCAAGTCAGCTTCGTCGATGCTGTGCAATCTAAAGGTGCCCCGTGAGTTGCTGCTGGGTATGATACGCGATAGGTTTGATAGGTTCCTTTGCTATCAATAGGCGATTAGCGCGACGAGTAGGAACTGAAGGCCTATGGGCGGATCTCTACTTTCCATGGCAACTACTATTACTACCACTACTACCAACATCATAAGTCCGCCCATCCATACCCACACACTAGATCTGCCGCTAATACCGAACGCTGTTCGCCTTCGTCTGTTCTAGGCTCTGGCAGCATGAGCTATCCCTGCTGCACTTGACCACCAGCCGTTTCAGCTGTGGCCAATGGTGCCGTTTTGGGAATCGATTACGGTGGGACGCTTGGAATCGACCGTAGCGTTAGGGTCGCCTCCCCTCACTATTGGTGTCTCTTGTTAGCTTTAGTGTGCGGACACCACGAAGGGTCCGCTGCTGATCCCGTGTGGAAATGTGCTTAGCCAGCTAACTAGCAAACGATACGAGAGATCAACTTTGCACTTGACCCCTCTCGCTATGACTTTCTCGCTAAATTCTCTGTTCAGCGAGCCCCTTGTCCGAGAGTACTTCTCTAGCAAGACGAAGTCACGGTGGGAGAGACGATGCCGACGCTGAAGCCGGAAACCTCGCAACAAGCAACCGATCCTCTGAAGGTCTTTAGTAGCGACACTACCAGTTGATGTCGCCGGGGAGCAGTGTTCTAGCAACCTGTGATTGGATTGCGAGAGGCAAGGAACTAAGGGGAATCCGACAGCGATAGTTAGATAAATCAAGCATATGCTAGTTGATGTTAGCGATACCTTTCCATCGTGAACCTTTCTCGCGCGTCCTGCTAGCCAGCCTCGAACAGGCCACGACGATGGCCTGAACACGAACAAGAGGGGAGACCCGGTCCGGAATTCGTCGTTTGTTCGAGTCTGGATATCGCGGCATGTTGTCTCGCACTCGGTGACTTTGCGCAGTAGTCGAGCCTTGTCTCCGGGGACAGATCGGTCAGCCTGTAGAACGAGACAGCGCACCCACGCCGTAGGCGGCCAAGAGGAAGCAAGCAGGGGTACACGAATAGCGAACACTATGCTATGCGCGGCACGCGGAACACCGCCTCCTCTCCCAGTGGCTGTCCTAGCCGGTTTGTCTAGTGTCGGTCAGGACTTCGCTAGGCCAGGAGTTGTTCAGGCTAGCAGCTAGCCGCTGAACAGCAAGTGCCAGATGGATGCCAGCAAATCGCCCATGGCGAGTGATAGCACTCGTCGAAGCAACGGGAGGCCGGGAGGGCCGGGGTGGTGTTCACGAGAGAGAATAGTCCACCATTGAGTCACATCGCTGTTAGGTCGTTCGAGGTATAGTCTCATGGCATTCACAGCGGTGGTGCCGCTGACTACCACGATGACATACGTGTACGAAACCTTGGAGCACAAGGAACGCTTGTTTTTCGGAGTGGATGCCTGCGCCAACAAGCGTGGGCATACTCGTTCATAATGTTCTGGGGAAGAGAAATGTCGTTGAATGATACAATGAGACTCAAACTTATATCAACTATGAGTTCGCTCGTAGCTCGTACAACGCGCGAGCTGCGGGGAGCGCAAAGCTCTTGGCTGGCTGACTGCTATCTCGACGAGATCTCGACCTGCCTCGTCGAATAGCTTGTGCAAGCTCAGGCAAGCCTGTCGCCCCCTGAACAGACGGCTATCAGCGAACGTATCGATGGTGCGAGAGCTATTAATTTAGCAAACCACCACCATTGCTGTCGATGTATGATAGCTGCTGGTGCGGTGTCTATGAAGTTCTGACTGACATTTTTATTCAGAGAGGGCGTCCAGGACCGAGGGACGGAGGGGTAAGAGCAGGCAAGTCGTGGTTGCCGTGCTATTCGCAGCAGTACAACGACGATACACGATGCGCGTGTGGTAGCGAACCCGAGATCGATTTCCTTCTAGGCGTCGAGCTCGACGCCCAGAGGCAACTGGCGAAACTGGCCAATGCCGAAACGCATAGAGAGATATCGTTTGCGGGGCGCTGGGGTTGCTCCATGCAGATCTCAGACCCGCTGGTTTTATGCGACGTTCGAATAGATAGGGATCGAAACAATGTGCACTGCTTGTTGTGTATTTCACTCGTACCTGTAGTAATATCAAATATCGTTATTTATGCTTGTAAATATTTCAAGGTAAGAATCACTTACCGTATGCAGTGTCAGTAGAATAGACTCGCCCCTTAACAGAGCGCAACAGGGCACCTGTTGTTGGTGGACAAAATGCAGGTAACGATGCATGCAATATCGAAAGTACTCTATAAGTCGCCTTTGAGGCAAGGCGGGTATGCAGATGAAAACAACGTCGTATGCAAATCTCGGTTCCGAGTAAACGACTAATGCACAGTAAGAATGCTTAACATTTTTAGGAGGTTTTATATTTTCAGATGTTTGTCAATGTTGATGTAAACTCGCTGACGTCGTATGCATCTATCTCGAATAGAAATGCACCATGAGTAGGATCGGTCCAGCTGTGAAGCGGTAAGGGCGCCATAAAAGGTGATGCGGAAAATGCCGATATTATCAACTGTCGATTTAGCAGACCACGAGCCAGCAAATAAGACGAACAGAAAAAAAACGTCTTATGCACACATCTTACGTAATTGTTCTTCGAGGTGATAAAATATTTTGCTCGTGTTTTTCCCAGCTGCAAACTCCCGTGTTACCTTACTATAAACCTATAATCGCCCCTCCCTCCCCTGTATAAACAGGTACTGGTCTTGGCTTTAAATGCGATTGATCTAGATCTTGGCTTTGGACTCGGTGAGAACTGCAAGGTCAGTAAAACGAACGCATCGAAAATCGACACAGTATGTTCACAATCCAAATGGATGCCTTTCGTCTTCGGTTCACTTTATTTATTTTTTTTTATCGAGAAATAAAGCGTTTGTATATTGCAGTTTCGAAAATAAGCATGATTTTGAAATTGGAAGAAAATCTGAAAGTTCTAAAAATGTCATCTAGCTTTTTTGTTTGTGTACTCTCTCCTATGTTTTATGCTCTATTGTATAGAGCATTTTATAGAATTCGAATATGCTCTTCGTCTATACAACAGCTCGCATAAGCATTTGCACCATCTGGTCTTGACACAGCCTCAACATTGCGGCTCTTCTGTTCATGCTCGCGCTACTTAGCTATCGATGAAAACAAGTACAAGCCGCATTTTGTGCCCGTAGTCTCGCAGAATGACTGAGTGACTAGAATTCTCGTTAGTCAGACGACGATGACTTCGGAGCTCGAGATCTCGGAGGGGCCACAACAGACTTGTGGTCCCCCCCGATGGCGAAGGGCTACCTAACATCTCTGTATAGGTAGCCTAGTCGGAGAAACTAATTCCGTCTAGTTGGTTTTGCCGCCCCGTATCTGTGTTCGAGTATATATGTTTCCCAATTTCTCTCTCTGGATCTCTCTCTCCCCCTCTCCATGACTCGTTTCTCTCTATTACACAATCTATCGAGGCGGGCATATGGACGAGTTTGGATTGTTTTTGTTACGGTTGAACAGCTCAGTCATTGCTTGAATGAATAGTCCATTTCGTTGAGAGAGCAGGACAGAGAATGAGGTTGGGAGCCTGGGGGAGCTGAAGAGCGACAACGCGAGGACGGGAGCGACGCTGCTTCTACGATGCAGTGGACGAGCAGGACTGAGGAACGCTGCCTTCTCTATTTATATGGGACTCCTTGATGCCCGCGGCGAGTTTTTCACCCGCCACCAAGCACTAGCTGCACACCGATAAAGGGAATCGAGCCCGGATTGCTGCCATAGTTGATTTTGGGGGGCGATGTCGCGGCGCGCGCCGCGGTGCCGGTCAGAGAGTTCTGTTGACGCTGTTCGGCTGTGCTGCTTTACATGTTAAGGTGTCTTTATATAGCAGTGCAGGAGTGCAGGTTACGCCCACGTTGGCGGACTGTACAATCGTCCTTTCGAGATGGATAGTAAGTGGGATTTGACAACGCGTACCTAGCTGTATCCGAGTCGCCTGTACACCGTCGTTTTGGCTGATGATGACAATCGGCATCAGCGTTGTGGTTGATACAACAGTTAAAGGTAGCGGTTATAGAAATGAAATGAGGCACGAAATTTCCTCGTCCTTTTGACGCTTGCTCGGCCTGGACGATAAACCCTACTCAATGCTCCGCTAGGGCTTGGAACTTAGCGGCGAAAATAAGAAACGATGATGAAGAAGAGGTGGCAATAATAAAAATATAAAATATCTAAATCCAGTGGATGGACCACCCGACTAGTATTGGTATAATAACTGTAGCTGTTAGCTGAAGAAGGTGGATACACGGAAGGCGTTTGGTCGTGGGTTTATGAAGGTGCAAAGAGCCTTTCGGCTGTGTGCAGCGTCGCCGAACTTTGACGTCGGGGAAGAATGCCCTCGGGCGTCCAACAATGAGCGCAGACCTCCATTTCTTTCCCGACCGCCTCGGCTGCGCAGGTTCTGTTGTGCCCTGACAGAAGCTAGCTAGGGGAAGCGAGGACCGAGAACTGACACCCTGTGCGAGGGGATAGGGCGGTTAGGCGATGGTCTAGTAGATAGAGATGTCGAGAAGTAGCTAGACGCTAGAGGCTGTTGGCCAGCTCGGTTGAAGGAGTCGACGAGGAGTCGCAGTATGAGAGAGAGAGAGAGAGAGAGGACAGGGGAGCGCGGAGCCAGGGGCTACGACGATGGGGAAGACCACGAGTTCGAGCGAGGCAGCTGTTACTCGGTAGTGGAGACCCTTGAGGTGTCTGCAGTCGCATCACCGTGAACAAAAAAGTGCGAAGAAAACCTGCAAAAAACCACTCGTTTTCCGCGCCTCGCCCTGCTGAGGTCATCGTCCCTATGGCTGTGTGATTACTGCTGCTGTTGGTGTGGCCGTGGCCGCCGTTGTTGTTTGGTCACCGCAGCTGACAGCCGGGCAAACCCCACGGTGGTCGCGCGATTGCGCGCTAATATATTGTGACATCGCGTCTTTCTCGCGGATAGACGCGCTTTCCCGCTCAGTCTGTCTCGCCTGCTCCCCCCATCTAATTTCTAGCTAGATTTCAGGCCAGCCCTCACTTCACTTTCATATACGCCACCCCAGACTCGCCTGCTGCAACAGCCGTGCAAGGGGTCAGGACAGTGTCGACGGGGAGCTAGTTTGACCACGAACGCCTCTGGCGCATCTTGGTCTGCGGTAGAAGATGATAATGTTGCTGATGGCACTGCTGAGGAAAATGCTGAAGATGACGATGAAGATGCTGATAACCTGTGCTTTGTCGAGAGTGTGTCCCATGTGGCTGGGAAGCACATCTAGGCGTGCTTGCTATTGGGCATAGACATCGCGGTGGGCATAGACTGTTGTTGAGCTTGGGTCGCCGGGTTCGCAGATGAAGCCGTACGTAGACTTTATGTACAAAAGGAAGTACTGTGTTCAACCTCAAAGTTGAACTTGGAAGTTGATGGATGAAGTATCATCAAACAAGCAAACTGAAGGCAGGAGTACGGGGCACCAATTGCAGATGAGAGAGTCTCGGTTGAATCGGGACACTCAAGAAAATTGTGGACTTCATTGAGCTTATCAAAACGTGCCTATATCATAAGGAGGTGTATATATATATATATATATATATATATATATATATATATATATTACATTGGGTCCAATTTGAACGAAACACAAAGAAAATCCGAACTCGTCCGGACTGAATTTACGCACTGAGACCAGGACGAGATCCGACTATGATACGACAAGGCGCGAATTCTATACATAACTCACTTCGCCGGTTGTTAATTGCTTCCATGAGCCCGAATAAGCGAGGCAAAGCGCCATATCGCGCCGCAAAAACAGCGCAGCTTTTCATTTGCGAAAAAAAGTACCATTGTTTGAACGATGCTCGTCGGACCGCGAACACTTCACAGTGGCGCATACGTCAAGCAGACTTGGACTCTCTGAGCGCTAAAGTGTTATTAATTATTCCATCGAGCAAACGAACGGATGACGCTAGCTCACCGGTCTGCTTTCCGTCACTGAATCCAAGCAGCAGGTGGCTGCCGGCGTACGCATTTGCGTCATGCACAAATGATGTGATGAGCTTCCGGGAAGCAAATGACTGCTAAACGTGAAACTGGGCCGCCTTTCCTGCACCTGATGTATTCGGACCAAGAATATCAGAGAATCACTTTACCCATTTCGAGACAACCGGAGAGTTGAATTTGAGATTCTGAGTCAGAATCGGTGTACATCAGAAAGCGAATCTATTCCCGGTATATTCATAGGTTGAACGAACGAACGAGGAACAATGATAGAGCGTGAATGGTTAAACTCTGTATACTAAAGCTGGCACAGTCCGCGTTGAATCTGCTTGTCTGCGGAAACTGTGTTCTCTTCGGCCACAGGCAGTAGACAATAACTCGTATGGCGGCGTGTTAATTAGGAAATCAATGACATTGACTAAGGCTCATATATTTCATTCTCCTATTATTATTATTAATTATTATTATTATTATTAAGAAAATGAGATGTGACCATTATACATGTTTATATATATATTTTAATTTTTGCTTTAGTTTGAGCAGTGAGATGTGTTCAGGCCCAGCCACGAGCACCACACATCCTCCTTTATATGTAAGTACCACTATTTATATTACTAATACTATACTAAAATGGTGGCTATTTTCTCTCCCTCTCTCTCCATATATATATATGTTATTATATACATGAAATAGTATATATTTCCTTTTGCAACATATCATACTACAATTTTTTATTGTAACTGCCTCTCCGCTTCGTCACATCATAACGAATAAACCACTTGTTGGCATTTTATGATAGAGTTTGTTCGTTGGCCGTCCTGTTTCGTCGCATCCCTGGCCACATTCGGTTAGGTGGTTGCCGTAGTGAGAAAAGCATAGCGCGTCTCTGATCTTTGTCCTATATGCCAACCTGGACAATGACTTTTCCCTATCTTTGTACATCGAACGAGTAATATGTCATCCATCCGATGAGTTTATTAGGAGCCGGTGGTTCAGTTAACGGATCCACGCGTAGATGCATGGAACACAATGAAACCATGTTTACTATTATGCGAATCCGTCTATACTTAAGTAAATATAAATTTATGTACTTCTATTGATATCATATTAAATATATATGTGCTCTAAAGAACACAGCAGGTTCACTAGAAGGATGTTCGGCACATTACGCTACCTCAAACGTATGCCTTCGAAACAGGTTACACACCTCGCCGGAGAAACACTACGTTGCATACGGCTATGCAACTGTAACACAACTGAAGCATCTCATTGTTACACCCGTTCGGATCCACTCGAAGTCAACGATAAATCACAAACTCGCATGCTGTATTCAGTTTCATCTCGCGACGCATGAACCCCGCCGCAAGCACGTGCGCGCTCACTAATTGTAATAGATATATAGGGTCAGTCACTCTATACCTCGGTCAAAGGCAAAATCGTCAGCGGTCGATCCATCCTCCCCCGCGTTCAAGCACTAGCCACCCCGATCAACGAGACGGGCACACTCCGCCAATCTGGAATGGGCCAAGCGTACACTGTAGCTCAGTGCGCTAGCCGGCCGACAGACCAAAGCATCCAACAACGTCTACATACGTCCAGCTTCGCTCGGCGAGATGACGGAAGCGGCCCATCGGCATGGTGTCGTTTATTATATTGGTATATCACTAGCCACGTACTGTTTCGGCTGGTCGAGGAGGGGACCAACTGGCTGTTGTTGTTCGTTGTGGCTCTACCCAAGGGTTCTACTCTCAGCCCGGTCGTTCTCGCGCTCTATCTCTCCCTCTTGCCCGCACCTTTCGCAGACTCCAGACATCGGCCGACGGGCCAGCGGTCGGACCCCGAAGTTCTGTGCCGTCCAACAAACGCCTCGATGCAATTACCTTCGTAGAGAGTGGACGGAGGGCCGGGCGAAGGGAAACGGGACGCAGGGGCCTGCGAGAGAAGGTAGTGCCTTCTGCCGGACCCCCCAGGAAGGCAATGCCGGCCGGCCGGCCGATTCTTGGGATCCCGTCCACCGTCGAGGTCCATCGCCCTGCCGCCAGCCACAGTTGGCCCATTGCTTCCACCGTCCCTGGCAGCTCCTACAAGACTGGTAGTTACTGACTGGTAACGACGCTGCCCAAGCGCCTGGTGCCGCCACAATTGCCACAGGACGACGGTCACGGCAGCCACTAGTGTTTGCCACACGGGCTGCGTTCTCTCTCGCTCTCTCCATCTATCTGTGTGCCTATCTCTCTATCTCTCTCTCCTTCACTCTCCCTCTCTCCGAGAACTCAGCCCTCTATTCACTCGGCCGTCGGAAGCGGTCGCTGGTGGTCGGTCGGTGGCAGACGCGTCAAGCTAAGGCGAGCTGTTACAATTGCATTAATTACTACTCCCCCCTGCCCCCCCACCCACATCCGTGCACGCGCCACACTTTGTGACCGTCGGCGACCGCCAACACGATAGTCGATCGAACGTGGGGGCCGGACCCTTCTGAGGAGGCTGCGGCGTGGAGAAGCAAGCTCAGAGCAACTGGCAACTCTTGGCTTGAACGACTACTGAGGTAATAGCGGGGTGCAAAAGCAAACGTCAGTGGTAAGTAAGCAAGTACGCTGGATACCGGCGGAAAAAGTGGTGCTGGCGAAACAGCACAAATGCATGTGGCATCCGACGGATGATACTCGACGTATGGAACATCGAATGATCGACTGCTTGAGCTATGCTTTTGCTCGCCATAGTCGGGGCCTGATGGGATGAGCCGTCGAGGGATAGGGAAGTGGGTTGGCCGGAGATGGGTTGGCACAGATGCCCACGCCCGAGACAAACACCCCCCAAACGGTAGAAGGCACTCAAACGACCAGCTCACGAAAGTTGCTGGTTGGCTAGCTAGGTGAGTGGGTGGCCTTCTGAGCACGCGAGACAAACAGTATCGTTCGGGAAAGCAGTCGAATCCACCCGTTCGGCACGAACCGACGATATACTTTGGCTGATTGTTGATATTCGGTGCCTCAGTGGCTTCCCGGGCTGACCGGAGGACAAACGTATGGATATGGTATGCATTTATACATATATCGTAGGTGGTTAATGGCAACATTGAGCGTTCAGCAATGGCCCGGCGAATGAATCTTTAACTAGTCGAGTTACCGTATTTGAATAGCTGTATAGCAAGACTGAGAGTGAGGCAGATATTCTGTTGCAGATAGATCACAATGAATGTTGTTTGTGGTGTGGGGCTCGGGACGAGGTTTTCATGAGGAAAAATATAATCCACGAAATCTACGAAAGTTGTCAAGAGCTTGTGTCACAGGTGCACGTTTAGGGATGACAATTAAACAACTAAAATTAGTGTATCCATACACGAGTTGCAAGTCACCGAGTGTACACAATAAAGAAAAATGCAGCAGGTAGATCTTCAATGAGCCTAGGGGTATCGAGGCTTAGTTGCTCACTGCATCAATAAAGCCTCCTTTTCGTTGGGGAACAAGCTGGGGGTAGTTGGCAAGGCAGTCAAGAAGGAACACATTGGCCAACGCGATGGAAGTGCCTGCTTCACCTGATGCAATGCAAATATGAACACAGGGGAAAGCTGGATATAAGCCAGGGGAACAACGTCGCAAGGATGGGAACGAGTGTCTGCACCATGCGTTAGGGGAAACTCGAGCGATGAAAGGCCAGAGACACGACTCTTCTTCGTCCTTTTCTTCGACACGAAGCAAAGTAGGAAGGAAATGCAGCAGCAGCAGCAGTCGACGGAGCCCTAGCCCGGTGGCGGGAGTCGTGTCGCGTGCCTGTGTTTACACTCGGACTGCTGATTCGCAGGGAGAGGCGGGCGTAGAAGAGATCGGGCCCAAGCGAATGCAACGAGGGCTGTAGCGGCCTCGAAAAGTGAGCACAGGTTGCGCGCTCAACCGCTCCACGTGCGACACTGGGGGCAAATGAAGAAGCTGCAAAGTAGTCAGTCAGGGAGCAAGCCGCCTCGTCAGGGATCTGGCTGGAGGCTGTGTTGCATCGGAGATCGGGAGGAACGGGGGTCATCAGAGACGAACGAAGGAGTCCGGCGGAAGAGCCGTGAAGCGATCGTTGGATGGGACGGTACCCCCACGCAATACCAATGGGAACTGAGCTGGCGAGCTAGCTTTGTAGCCATTGTAGCTGTTACTAGCTTTGTTGTTCTGTTTGCGACCATGGCACAGCAACGACAATGTGCAACGTGGGTTGGCGGAATGGGGTCTGGCCAATGAAAAAGCTCAGCGCCTCAACAAGCGATGCCGAACGCGGCGACTTGCGAAATATGTAGGCGATGTGGGAGGGAACCCCGTGGATTGAAATTTCGTTCGCTTCTCTTCCCTCATTGGCAACCGAGTTGCCGTCGTAGGCGAAGCTTAACCGGTGGCAGTATACCAACGCCGGCGCCAGCCCAAAGGAGATATATCATTGGTAAATGGTCAGACATTGGCAAATGGCTACAAAAGTCGCTCAGCAGCCTCCAATGCAGCAGTTTGGTGGCAGCAGTTGTATTGTACTTGCCCGTGGCATACAAGCAACAGTGGAGAAAAAAGGATGAACAACAAAATCGACCATCGGGAGGAGGTGAAGAAATGTGAGACTAAAGCGCAAGACCCCGAGCACCGCCACAGCCTTTCCCAGGCTGAGTTTATTGTAGGACGTAATGGAAGCCAGTTGCCGAGAGCAAAACAGACGAAGCCAGACACCAATCGGCTGTCCCATAGCGAGGCGAAAAACAAGGATCCAAACAAAAGGATGATGACGAAGGGAGAAACCGGAGAACAACGTAGGACGCGGGTCCCGGCAGAAGCTTCGGAGAAGGGGGGGGGTACACTTTGATGACGATTGGGTGCTTGCTTGGCGGTCGGTAGATGGAAGCGTGCGCGACCACGCACCTTGCATGGCACAACGGATGACGGCAGCGGGCGGTTCGGGGTTTTTGGTGTTCTTTTTCGGACCCGTGGCGTCGTCTAGTCGCTCGTGCTTGTCTCCCTGCTACGATGTCTTGGACGAGACCCCGGTGGTAGTGGACCCCTATTGCTCAAGGGCTGCGTAGTGCCTTTCACAGGTCTGGGAGTATCGGAAGCCGATAAACCGCACAGGCCCGCTTGTCTCGCTCGGCATGGCTAGCAGCCAGGCCCGCCACTTGAGTCGGTCTACCGCCGTGGAACGGTACAGTAGAATGAAGGGGCGGCCGGCTAGGCGGTTCGGTAACCAGCTCCGGGGACGAGGGATTTGGGCGATGTCAGCCTGGCTCAGAGTGGTGCAGCGTAACAGTACACGAAGACGAGGCAGCGACGAGACGTCTCCCCGCGATGACGCCCCAGCCTTGCCCAACAGCCCACTCCATCCGGCCCCATAGAGAAGTTTGCGGGGAGCGACGTCCACCACTTTCCCAATTCGCACCCCCGACAGTCGTTCGGTCTGTCCATCCATCCGTCCCTCGCAATAGTCTGCTCTAGGGTTGCAAATGGCGTCGAAGGCCCCGTAGTGTCCGGGAGATTTCTTGGGGGAAGATTCAAGGGTAGACGCGCTAGAGAGAACTGATTTCACGGTGGCAGCGGTGCTCGTTCGTACCTACACAATAGCGCAAGACGCCCCAGCTCTGCTTGTGTTAGGAAACACCACTGGATGCGTGTGAACGCGTCTACTGAGGCAGGGGTGGTTGGAACTATGGCCGACGTCTGCTCCCGAACAACGTTTGCAAGGTTCGAGACGGGCGAGCTCGGCAGAGAGTCCCGTCAGCCGGTCGTGCTGGCGGCGGCGGCGGCGGCGTCGGCGGCGGCAGGCAGCAGAGAGCAGCTAGCAAGCCAGCTAGCGGAAAACAGTGAAAAATGAGTCCGATTCGAAGGTTCCCTCGGTTATCGAGCAGTAGCAGCAGATATGCTGCTCGATCGACGGACGCGTCGTCAGAAACGTGCCGAATAAAGAGGGATATGCTGCCGTGGAGGCCGATAGATATGGGTGAGGAATAGGGGTAGCCGGGCAGACAGATTGCCTGTGCCTGTCTCGCGTGCATTTCGCCGACATCGACAACATCGACGACAACTCCAGTTCCACAGCAGGACATGGTACCACTGATCGTGCTCTGCGCTGAGTGACTGTTCTCATTGACCGGCTCGGATTCAGAGCTGGCGGCTTCCCGAGGGGAGAATTAGTTCGTAGGCTGCGGTGGCGATTTCGGCATTGTTTCATAGGACGGACAACCCCTTTAAATGCAACGGTGTGGGTCGAACTCGTGCACCTACGAGTCTCCTCTGATAGCAAGGTAGACGCACATGAATGCACCACCAGGCCACCGAGCTCGACCGGCCGGTGTCACTGCGTCGACTGTACTGCACATGTGTAACTAACGGACTAACCGACTTTTACTATGATAAGTATATCGTAGGTGTAACCTTAATTTGATAATACATGAATTGATGTAACATCGGTAATATACCATTGTATCAATGCAGTAGCTTGGCTAAGTCAATATCGATGTGCACTATTTGATATGCTAAGTTCCATTGTTGAGAAAAGGTATGCTATTTTGGTAAAATAGATAGCGGCGTGAGTAAGGGATTCTCATTTTTGTTTAAAAATGTCCGGTAATATCGTACGGATCCGCTTGAACAGGTTTCACTCACAGTTGAAGACGAAGTTAAAAATGCCTAGTATTATTACTTTCGTGACTGTCGGTGACCAAACGTCTGTCCAAATGATATTAGAGGTAATGTCCCGCCAAATCAGAGGGCCCTACTCTTTAGAGAAGCATTTAGTATTTTACTGCAAGTAGTAAAAAATAAAAATAGACAAACATATTTCTGTAAATTCACATTTGGTGGTTGATATATATATATATGAACTTTTTTTTAATAAAAAGAGCGGTGTTTAGCATGCTAATGCATGTCAACACAGTGCCCCCCCCCCTTGTGGAACTGTTGACGATGTTCAACAGTTACCCTTCCCGGTATCGCTTAGCGCATTTTTCAGCAAATTTGGTAGGCACCTTAAATTTATATATATATATATATATATATGCCTATCTCTATCAAAAAATGTATCCGAAAATCTAAGTATTTTCTATCTTTTTTAACAAATAACTCAGAAATGCTACCAGTAATAACAACAGATATTATATTTATATGCAACACATTTATACTTACTTTGCTACCTAACAGGGACCCCCCCATCCCTCACTCCACGGGGTAGAGGTGTACACGATCGTTTGTCCACGGGACACTTCCGTTGTTCTTGGGTATACATCAGCGTTTTACGCGGTAACCCCTATAATATAAACACAAAAAAAAAGGTTAGGTTTGGTGCGGCCCTTCTCGTGTGCACCTAACCTCCACAGCTAGCTTCTTTCGAGCTTCTATCTTATAAACTAATTCTTTATCATTCCGGGTGTTTCCTCTCTTCCGCTCTCCGCCCGTTGTCGATCTCTCCAGCCCGTTAACGACTCTCACCAATCTCCCTTGGGGGCGGGGCGGGGCGGTCACGACGCTACATTTATTTCGAACACCCGCTCCGCTACGCCCATCATCCTATTTCTCATTGCAGTAGACTCTCTTCGAGGCAGAACAACATTTTCGAGATACTCACCCCGCCAGCAGTCCTCACTCCTGGAACAGCTCGATTCATTTGCAGCTCTCGTCTCGTCTGCGGCAGAGGAAACAAGGGCGATGAAGCACGAGCGGGCCGGTCTGCGCCAAGGGGATCGCACAGGATCGTGCGCCTCATCCTGCAAAAGCATCACGACCGTATGGCAGACCGATCGCGAACTCGGCGTCGTTGTTGGACGACGCTGTAGCAACAATGAACAACTACCCCATAATGATATCATCATTGCGCCTCAGTGACCTCCACGGACCTCCCTCTTCAGTAACCTCCTGGCTGGCGAAGGAGCGAGCAGGGGTGAGAAAGAGAGAGAGACTCTAAAGGGCATCGTATGATATTCGCTCCCCGCAGCAGGCCGCGAGGGTGCGCGATGTCCGAATGCACTAACCATAGTGAGTTTCGCAAAGCAAACTGCTTTGTACGGGCTGTGAAGCCCCACGGCGAGGTCCTGCTCCGCGCGGTTCGACAGGCTAAGCTAGCTGTATTCGACAATTAGTAGTTCATTTGCTAGTGCGCTCCGCGATGTATCATTATACGTCTATAGCACCACGCCGCTAGTTCAGACTGAGCGGCGCTGGTTTAAATAATAAATCAACAACTTTTGCTTCCGTTCCGCAGTACCACCGCTGGCCAGTTCTTCATGCGGTTACTCATACCCCCGGTACTGGGCTCTGTCATTCAGCCCACAACTGTGTAGCAGCCACACTCGAACACATGCTTGGCGCTGGCCGGGTGTCGTCATGAGGCCCAGCTCCCAGGATTTGTCGGGGCTACTGACTGGTAGCGCAGAGCAGAGGGCAAGGCAAGCAACCACCCTCTAATTTAGTTTCCCCACTCTTCCCTCAGATTGTGGGGGTGCCCTTAACGCATCGCCTTACCATCCAATGATTCAGGGGTAGGGTTTCGTCCCAGCATTTGTAGTTCTTGGAGGCGGATTGGACTACGTACATGCGCTTGCTTGGCAGTGTCGGCGAAGAAAGCCGCTGAAACATCGACGCCGCGGCGAACACAGCCCGGTTATCTGTATACGACCAGACAAGCTGAACGTTGTTCCCATCTGACGAATATGGGCATTTGCTACAAGAGTAGACCGGCGGAAGTGGAAAACCAGCTGCAGTCATTTCTCACCGGGGGCAAATGGCGACGATTCTGGGCGAGCTTAACAAGTGTCTACACCCAAATCAAAATGTTGTGTCCGCGACGACCCAATGTTCTGCTGATGTCGCGCAAGACAACAAAATTCAACTGCTGTCTCACAGCATTCAACTGGCAACGAGCCCGAAAATTGCCTGCAGCTGCTTTCCCGCCTGCGCCGCAACTGTTACCGCCTTTTGCTTTAAATGCAGCTGAAAAATTGCACCCCTTTAACGAGATCGTCAATACTCATTCTTCGCGTCGAATCATGCCCAACGTGTTGGCCCACAGTGTGAGCGCGATTGGCTGCGCCAGCTTCGTTCGCTTCCATGCGAATCCTCGCCTTGGCCTAAGTTCGAAACAAACAACTGAGCTAACAAATTCACAGCGAAGATGCAAATGCCGCAATGCAGGATGACAGCGAGATTTACTACGATATTCGGATACGACTCATTATTGCCAATATACAATTTGTGTCTAGCGCCACAAATGCGTGAAGGGCAATACCCCGAACTGCACCCGTTCTCTCATAATGGCTCTAACTAATGTCGGTCAAAGGTGGGACCAGCCCAAGATCAAGGCCAGGTGGGTGGGCCCTTCAAGACCTCTAGCGACCAGGAAGCTATATATAATAGCAAGCGCGCCTAGAGGCCAGCACGCAGGTGCCTCAAAGCACAAGGCACACCGTCATCACCGCTGCAATTCCGTTAGCAAATGAATACGAGTGGGCAATAAACCATGCGAAGGCGAAGATGTTTCTCATCGCTACCAGCTCCGTCATACCTCCATGGCGCTGATTCACCCCTCGGGAACCTAACAGACCTGCTCTCACAGGGAGAAGTTTTGCGGCGGCAGGCCACGCCGCAAAAGGCAGCTTATATGAGGGAGTAGGCTGGCAGGGGTAATTTCCTGGGGATTTATTGGGGGGGGGGGGTATTCGAATCGTCCGTAGAGTGTATGGGTATGAAGAATGTAGAGTGTACTCGCTACTACGGAGGAGAACCATTTAGCTCAGAGTGGAGACGGAGGCGAAACATCATGGTACCGCTCAGCATCAATCGGGATGCCACAGTAATTCCTGTGATTCGTGTTGATCGCAGCGCTATTTGATTCACGTTTATACTAGATGAAGTTTGGCTCGTGTTCTTGCGTTGTTAATATAACGCATGTGGCGTATTTCCGCGTGTTATTATACATACAATTGCATTGTTTATGTGTTCGTTATGGATAGAGGCATTTCACTGGGGATTTGTGCAAAATGACATAGAACCGTAGACAATTTGCAGAATTTCCGATGTTAGATATTATATTCCTTAGGAAAATAGCAAACATTTCTCAGTGGTTGTTGAACTGATTCTACCCGACTCAAGGGATCAGATGCATTCATGAAGCTTGCATGTGTGTAATAATGTGTCTCTCCGATTTGGGTCACCCTCCGTTCACAGTTGCAGATGGTTCACCAACAGATCGACAATACAGAGAGCTGGGGCGGATGAACATCTTAGAAAAGTCCACTCTCGAATCCCGAAACTCACCGCAACCGAACGCAGACGAACAATTACCGCCCGACGCCCCGCTCAATCACTCCATTCACGGTCTTTACCGGTTGCTCTGCCAAGACGCTACTCGCGCTATGGGCTCGACGCAGGACCGGTGCTCGTTCAGCGTCGACACAAGAGTTCTACGTTTTCTCCGCCTGCTCACCATCCGCGCACAGAAGCGTCGCCTCGGCATCAGGGCTGATCGCCTTGGTGTAGCGTAGCAACTGCCATCGGACGGCGCTTGGCGGCTGCCCCAGGGATACTGTGGAGCCCCCTAATTTCCGACGGTTGTCGCCAAGGGCTATCGCACCGGCGGCGGCGGCGGTAGCAGTGGCGCCGGCACAAACTCGCCGACAGTACACACTTAGAACAGTAACCTCGGAGACGGCTATCCCCCGCAGTATAAGTGAGTGGGACAAGATGGAAATTAATGGATGGACACCGCGGGGCCGCCGCCTCGTGGCTGACGTCTTCCGCTTTCTCTCAAGCTCGCGCCAGCCCCGGCCTGAACCCCGAAGGAGAAGGCCACACACACTCAGACAGATCAGAGGCGCGAGTGTCTCTTGCAGAGGCTCGCGTCGCCCTTCAATCCTCCCTCTCCCCAAGCACCCCCCCCCCTCCGCATTTCCTCGTTTCGCGACGGATACGTCCGACTCGGCGACGAACTATCCGGCTCCACTTTCATTCAAAGTGGAGAAACAGCGCAGGACGAGGATCTCGCAGTACTATTCCTTGCTGCGCCGTCGACTTCTTCGTCGTCGCGGCGGCGTACACGGTGGTCGGCTACCAGCTGACGGCTGCGAACGCTGGGGGCCGTCCAAAATGGGGCCCGCTGGTACACTGAGACACTAGCATAGAACTGCCGTTGGACTTCATGAGGAAGGGGCGAGAAAAATTTCTCTTCGTCTCCACGCTTGTTTGAGGACGGCTGAGGGGAGAATTCCTCTGCCCCCGGCCAGTGGACGACGCGAATCTATGGGCGTAGTGTAGCGACGCGAGCGCAGCAGAAGAAAGGGAACGGGGCCCAGGGACCCACTGCGGAACGAAACTGATGTATGTATATAGGCACAGTCAGGATCATTAGCAGCGCTTACGAAGCGCCGAACTGCCAGCAAAACCTTGCTGCCTTAGCTGGCCCCCAACGGCCGAAATCCGCCTAGCGCGACGCCCGGCTCGTTGAAGGTATCCACGAAAATGGACATCTCTCAGCCCCGAAGAAGAAGAAGAAGCGGGTCCGTCCGGACGCCGGCCCAGATCGCCCCTGACCCAGCTGGGGCGTTTCAGAGTTCGTCTTTCTTCGGCCGCCGACAGCCCCAGCCAGATAGACGGAGCTTTTTACCGCTGCTGAAACCTCCGCTTCCCGCGGCAGCCCGCTGCTGTTGCTGGTGCCATCGCGCCGCTCGCTCCGTGATCCAAATACAATCACTGTATGCTTTTTATTCCAGTTTATTATTATCTTTGCTCGTTAAGCGATGAAGGGCGGTGCCGGCAGAGGCCCAGCCATCTCTCTATTGGCACCGACTTCAGACAGCGGGTCTCGAGTCGCATGCAACATTCGACAAGGCATGAAGAAACGACAAAAAAAATTCCACGGGGAGGTTCTCGCGATCGTTTTCGCCCGCAGCAGCAGCCGAATCGAATCAACCTGCAAACCAGCGCGCAGATGCTATTTTGCTTTGTTCGACTTTTTTTGTTAGCTTGACTCCTCTTTCCAGGAGGAGCAGGATCAGGAGTAGCAGAAGAGGAGGAATATGGACGTGGTTTCGTTTTTATTGATCCTTTTCGTTTCTTTACTGAGATATCGGCTATGCCTGCGACGATCGGCTGTGATCACAAACATTGTATATGCATAGTAGGTTCGTTTTTCGACAGCGTTTGAATTCAGGCCAAATTAAACATTGTGTCTGTAAGGACTGATGGGCCGTGGTAAACACGACACTCAATAGCTTAGCTGAGCATCGCCATAGACACAAACCGCTAGTAGAATATTGATAATAGTAATCATCGTGGTTATAATGATAACGGATCTGTTTAGTTCTGAACAAAAATACGTTTACAGTTCCGCATTGAATTAACTAAGGTCATCAATGACAACAAATGTAACATCATAGCTAAGTCAAATAGTCGGATGTCATTGTGTGCTATGAAATACAGCTGACTCTGACAAACCGACGTTCAACTGCTAATTAGCCGCCAGATGATAAATGTGTTCTCGCAGCCCGAGTGTACACAGAGACTAGTGCCAAAACCAAGCGACCCTCGAATTAATTGATCTCTGACTGCTTTCTTATCGCATTCAACAGTAGTTGTATTCTAACAAGGTGGCCATTTATGTACTCAATTATACGTATGTGATCTTGTATTTGAGATATAGCCATTTGAATAATGACGGCTCGTGTTCTTGTGCTGTAAATAGAATCGAGGTCACCGGGGATGTCCCATTGGGAGTGCAACGTCTGCTGGCCATTTTTGAGCAGCTTGCTTTTCAGAAACGTTTCTCTTCCGGATATATAGTTTATCTGTTGGTGGAAACCGCTCACCTGAGTAGCTTTGACAGCAGCCAACGCAAGTTTGAGCTGCTCATCGAGATGATACTCTGGCCCACCTTCATCTTACATGTGCGCCGATACTGGGCTGTAAATGTTAGTCGTTCAAATATACTAAGAAGACTATAATGGGCGCGCTGCATAGACGTGTAGTAGCGGTTCTACATTGAATATATAACAATCAATGGTGTGAGAGCGTTGTGTCCTTATCTACTTAACAATACATAGCATCAGCTAATAAATCACACATTACGAACGCTTTAAGCTTTCCAACATTCCCGCATCGCCGAGCAGAGCTCCTCTCTTTAAAGTCTACGCACAAGGCCATACAGCTGAGCTACCTAGTCACCGATTTGATGACAGCAGGGTTCTCTTTTCGTTACAGTTCGCTTACTGCACCGTGGTAGACGGAACAAGCGTGGAGCATGGAACACTCGTGCCGGCGTTACGGCCGGCACAGATTGCAGCGTGCCGGGCAACAAAATCTATGCTGCTACCGCCGCCACCTCGGCCAGAGTTGGGCACCAAGCAAGCTGGAGGGTGAAACGAGCAGAGGTTGCCACCACTTGCTGGTCGCAAACACTATGGACTCGGCTGGGATACCCCGTTCATAGATAGCTGTGCCCAGACCCTTGGCAGAGTGCTAGTGGTGTCGCTTGCACAGGATGAGTTCAGAGCGCGCCTTAACGTCCGCGACGCGGCGGTTCGTCCACGGGCAGGGGTCGCATCAGCCGCGAACAGGGAGCCACAACAACTGTGCAGATGGAGTTTTCCTGTCCCCAATGTTTACGGGTATGGGCCGCCAGATCGGGTCTCACCACGAGGAACTACAGTGGCTGTGTAGTAATACGAAGGCAAGCAGAGATGACAGCGGAGGGACAAATGCAACGTAACACCGCCTGCACAGTGCTGCATTGGGAGGAAGCTACGAAGGCTGCTAACCTTGCTATTCACGCACAGGGAATAGTGGATGAGAAGCAAAGGTGCGGGCGAGGCTGCGCAATGCTAGAGATACCGGCAGTGTATCAAGGCCTAGCTGGCTAAGTGGCGGCGGCAGCAAGCGACAACGGAGGACGAAGGAACAGCGGAAGCCCCTAGGGAATATTATTATTATTATTATTATGGGGCCCTCCGGCAGCTACCACCGACCTCTCCCATACACATACACACATAAACAGCGGTACTGGAACAACTGGAGTCCGGCAGCCATCAGCGCTCAGTTTTGACCATTTAACTCTTCGTCTGATTGCAACGCTGTCGCAGGGCAGCATCAGGATGAACAGCAGTGGGGTGGAAGGTACGAAACGACAAAAGACTACCACCACTGTATCCTGATACTGCAACAAGATTGGTCGGTGAGAAACGGTGGGTCGACGTGAACGCTACACTCCCGTTGTTGGGAAGGGAAGCGTTACTTGCGGGCCTTGGTATCAACAGCACTGTAACTGCGTCTACGGGCTACGCTCATCGTCAGATGAGCCGTCTCAGTTCACCGAACTGCGTTGAAACGCTGATTTGACGACGACCGGTAACACAGCCTGTCTTATAACAGTTGGTTGGGGCGGGAGTAGCGTCTACCTTCAAGTGCCAACCGTAAAGTGGGCGATGGCCACTAAACACTTGCATGTTGTTGGCTGGATACAAAGAAGCAGCTCGCACAGGTCGCATATATCGCTCATATGCCGGTACTTCGTGGCGTCGAGTTGATGTCACCGTTGTCCTGCGGAACTTGAGGTCTCCTTGTGCTTCATCGAAGGCGGGGTATATAGCCCCCGTTTGCCGGCATCCGTCGGATACCAGAGCAAAGGGAGATGGGCCTACAGAAGCAGGTAGGCTCTCCGCGCTATGGCCTGATACCGGATAGCATGAGAATGAGAGGGTGTTCTAATGCTTTTACAACGGCTCTGAGCTCAAACCGGCAGGGGCCTTAGCAGTAGCACTGCTTCCATCCGCTGGATGTCTGGGAAACTGTCTACCATTTCACTGAGCGGATAAGTGCGCGATGTATTTACCACGGGGGCGACGAACGGCGAAAAGCCCCTCGTCATAATCGCGTCGTAGGAGGAAGACATCCGAGCCGAGTTTGTGGATGTTCTGTGGGGGCGAAAACGTCGACACAATGCAACAGAACACCGTACAATCTTCCCTCAGTCGATAAGCTAACAGACGCTGTCAGATTTAGTATGTCCACAGGATGTAGGGAGTGGGGGCAGTCAGCGGCGAAGTCGCCAGGAAGACCGTCTAGATTATTATTTGGTGCGAGAACATCTTTGAGTAATCGTACCGACGTCGTTGGTCGGCAGATGTGACTTGAAACAATGCAGAGACCCGTATGGATAGCTCATAAAATTGTTCCTTTCTAGCTGTTGATCTTTGGAGCGAGGAATGGAAATATATAATGATGAGGTGGAAAATCTTGCCAGCAATGCGGCGTAGATTGACGTAATGGCCATGGATTTAAAATTGACATCATTTACGAAGTGCACAAATGTGCGATACAACGCAGTCGAATATAGCGGTAGTGAAATGCGTTTTAGTAGCGGGGGCGCCAATTAGACAGGAGGTGCTCGTGAGCAATTGCTTTTTCAGATCGAATGTTCTCAGGCCTTATTAGGTTTTGCGGGTTTGTATGAAACAATCGTTTCACAAACTCGCATATGTTTATATACAGCAGAAGAATTGGCGAGGCGTTCGTAACGTATTTGTGATCGTGAAATTTCGATGCGGTGTGGATGGTCGTGATTGCCCATTGCAAACCCTATCGGAGAAGCGCCTCAGGCAGGTGCAAGCACAACCGTACGCCGGCACCGACTCGTCCCCCGGAAGACAACAGCCAACAGTGACGACGCGTTCAACTGAAGCATCACGTCGTTTTCGTTTAGAAACGAAATTGTATCTTTCATTTCGCAACCGAATGTGCAAAGGCTTAGCCGCACAAACCACCGCGCGTCAAGACCGTCAACAAGCAGTGTGTTGTTTCAGCAGCCGCAACAACAACTATAACAACAATAACTATATATATATATATAGTTATATTTTCGACGAGGTTCAACTTGGCAGCAAGGTCGAGTCGAATCTGCTGAATCTATTTTGCCCCCACCTGTGCAGGTCACACGACAGCGTGTCTCCTTATCGACCCGCGTCAACGGTCAGTAACGGCAGATTTCGAGCTGGCCGATGTGAAACGATCGCTCGATCCGCCATGCTCAGGATCAGCTCCAACGTTCGCTTGTTTACCCTATCTATTGTATTTGTGCTCCTCGACCTCGCCGGCCGTCGCTGCCGGCATCGTCGTCATCAACGCCATCATCGGCCGCTACGTCGGCATCCGGCGGCCTATGAAACAGAATGAAACAAGTTGATACTACTTGTTTATATATATATATATTCGCTGCCGAGTGAATTTGCCGCTCGCATGCCGCTGCGGTTGCTGGCACTACCACTCGTGGCAGTCACGACGCCGAAGCCAGCCGGCGATGTTGGGTATCTCTTAATGAGAGGATGGAGTAGATGGCGGCCGCTGATGCTGGGAGGACACTCAGCCGAATGGAATTCCTCACAGCGCACTTTGCAGCACACGGTGCTGCCTGACGATCTGGCCGGTCGTGAAGCGATCGGCCTCTTCGACGAAGGAGTTGTCCGGGAGAGAGAGAGGAGAAGAAAAACGACCACGAAGCTGATGTCGATCGACAGCCCTTCTGATGCGGTTGTTGTTGCTGCTGCTGCTGCTGCGGATGCCACTGGCACCTGAGCAAGGAAGTGGCCCTTTCCGTTGTCTGGTGGCAGGCAGAGCTAGTTCGTGAACAAGGTATCAGACACCGGACATGAGAAGGGTGTGATTGTTAGTAGCGTCAGATTCGAAAACCAGAGAGAGAGAAAGAGAGATCCTCGTGCGATTTGAGAAATATCGTCCCTCAATAGCAGATGAAGACGGAGCCTTCGTTTTTGTGAAGACGACGACGATGAGCTTCATTCATTTATCGTAAGAAGGATTAATCAGCCGAACTCGACCTGTTGCTCCCTTGAGGATGCAAAGTAATGAAAATGAGCCAATATTACGTATAGATAAACAAGTTACACAATGAGCTGGGGTCCGGCATCTTGAGCTAAGCAGAAGCGGCATCTCTAGCCAACAAGGTACGGTGGCCAGATAGTGTAGCATGTCAATACACACACACACACTGTGGTTCTTGTACGAACCCAAAACTGTGCACCGGCCAAATGTTTGTGTGGGGTATACTTTGTTTTTTAACTTCCTATGTTGAAACGTTGATGCACTTAGCTGACTGGTTGGACACGGGACGTGCACCGTAGTCTGAGTGCTACAAGGGGTCGGCCGGACACGTGTGCAGAAAAATTAATGCAGAAATTCTATATTGTCAATAATTAACGACGAATATAACAGTCCATGATTATGCTAATAGCAGACAGAACAAATTGGCTATAATGTATATACATAGTCAAACAAACAACTTAGTCAGCAGCAGCACCATTGTGTACCCTCGGATTGGTTATTTACCGTTCAATCGCTAAGCATCAGGGATAAATCAATACAGGCATCGACAAGGCGATTTATGAGAGAACTAGGGGACTTGAGCTTTGCATGTATAGTTCGCTGAAAAGTTCATTTTGTGAATGTGATAAAAATTGTTTCAGATGAGTCAATTTTGCGGTGTTTCCTTCACGTCGGCTTCTTGCCATAGGATAGTCGTACTTTGGAATAGTTATGACTTCCACAATTATTTTCACACACGCAGCGACAGCGTGGAGCATTTTCGCTTAAATTGCCAGTGTTTTGGTCCTTTGAAAAGTGCGGGCAACTAGTGGATTTCAAGTGAGAAGCATATACGTCTATTGTAATGTGGTTTTTGTCCCAAGGTAGCTTGCAGGATGGACAGAGAATGGGACACAGCACGAATTTCATTATGAAAAAACTCGGCATGTCACCTGAGCGGGATTTCCTGCCGGCGAGTAAATGTAATCCGTAATTCTCTGAGTGGTAACTCTCGTTGATCTCAGATCGATGTTCCTAATAGAGCAACGGCCCTCATTCGTCTGGGGATTAATATTTGCAATATAGCACATTCTGGTTAACTCTTGCTCGTATGAGAGGTTTCGATCACCTGAGCCCGAAGTCTGGCAGATACGAGTGGAAGGCCTCAACCCACTTTCACTCAGGCCTATCCATATCAGATACTGTCCGTTTTCGATGACTTTACTAGATCCTGCATGGCCAATGCTCCTCTTACGAAGCGAGAAGCGTCCCTCCATCATTGTTTCGTCACCCAAACAATATACGGCGCGCAGTTTCTCGTTGAGAAATTTCATATGTGCAACATCAACAATTTGCCACACTCCAGCGCTGCTCGCGAGTGAGAGTGGACGACAGCGAATATCGCTTACCTGGTCCTAAAAATAGTATAGTCCTACAATGGTGAATGGTGACCTTCTAAGTTATTGGCTATGACAGCCTCAGCGTGGTCATTGTCGGCCATACCGAGCTTCCTGTATGCGAGTCTCGTCGTAACTATACCATCAAATTTTTCTCTAGAACCCCCTCCATCAAGTGATGCTCGTAGCTCGTTGACGCACTACTTCGTAATCGTTTCAATAACATATGCTCGTCCCCAACTTCAATACTGGCAAAAGCGCATTGGTTAACTTACTTTCGTAGCTCCTACAAAATGATCGGGAGTCCAATCAGTGCATATTTCTTGGCATGTTGCATATTTCTGAAACTTGTCTGAACGATTCCTTTGGTGACCTTCACGATCAGCGATTGTCGTTGACCGTCAGAGCAAAACTATCCCCACTTTCTACGAGCGGAGTTCTAGACGAAACGATTATGATGAGTTCGGTTTCATAGGGACGACACTCTAGACCGATCCATCCTGGTCTATATTCGTCTGGTCAAGATGCCGTACGAGTGTCGATTCCCCGACGACTCCGAAATACGTCACAGGGTCTCAATTCGGATTATTTGAGGACACCTGAGCTTTGGGAATTCCGAGTGCTTCATCCAGTTGAAGTTCCCAGTGACGGCTCGATGATGCCCTGGAATCGACGGACGAGTTTGGTTCTCCACTTCAGGCATCCCCCTGCACGTACGGCAGCGCGCTACAATATGACAGCGAAGTTGACCTTCAGCCTGAAACATGAGCAAACACACTTGTCTCGGATTCCTTCATTTTAGATATTCCAATGTCAAATTACGATACAACGAACACAGCGTACACTGACAGCCGCATACAATCGGAATATATTTAAGTGTATAAATTCAGCTATACCATAATGCGACTGACATGCTGAAGAAATGCCCACCCTACCATCGACGTCACTTAACGAAGTCAGCATGTATTTATATTTGATGTTAAATAATTATATATGTTCACATTTAAATGTGTCATATTGCACAATTTAGCTAGTCGTTAACAAAACACAATCTGCAATTATAAATTGATTAGATATTAATTTTGCATAGCATACGCTACCGCTCTACTTAGCAGAACATTAAGGGAGCAATATTTGTGCAAAAATGAACACGCACACATACACAACGCATTTCAAATGAACCTGCAAAAAACGCCACAAACGCTCAAACGCGTCAAAATATTAGACAAGAATCACTGAACCCCGACCACGTAATGTATTTTCGTTGCTGTTATTTTCTCAACATGTCGTATTGCACTGGGGAACGCCAGACGATGACAACCGTACCAGGCTCATAGGTCGGCAAGCATTATATAATAGCAATCAAGGGATCACAGTCAGGAGATCGACATGTTCTAACCAGCACCCCACATGTGTCCGCTAAACACCTGTGTCAGCATTTACCCATCGCTGGTATTGGCAATGTACGAATAGGATACAAATTGAGACAAATCAGAATAGACAGCAACGTACTCAAATTCGTATTCAAATAATGGCGGAACCGGATCTGGACAAATCGAAATTCGGAGGCTCAAGCGTGAGTAGTGATAACTCAACGTCAATCTGTACTCGTTCTATTGGGGAGTATTGTCAACGGCAGACCATGCATTCTGAGAAGAATACGCATTACTCAGACAGGTGATTTGGGAAGAACAACGACCTTGAAGCTGCCATACCGTATATATGTATACAGTTGAATCGGTAATGGGATCTACAGGAAAATATAGATTTTTTTTCGTTAGGGCCTCGTCGTTATTTGACGGGAGCTGCAGCCTCCGGCTTTTGCAGCGAGAGATTTAGCCAGGGACTTGGTCGAAATCGTTGTCGACGGTTTCCAGCTTACATCCGAATATCTGCATGCTAATATTCCGTATTTTTTTTTAAATTTAAGTGGAGGATATTTATTTTTATTGAGTAAGATGCTGTAGATCAACTAGTTGAGCGGGGGCGGCAGGGTTTCTGGTCGAGTCAGCCATTCTCGACCGTGGGAAGCGATTGCAGGAGGAACAACAAGCGAAATGAGCTATGGAAGTCAGGACCCTGCGTGCTTCCCATCTGTGGCGCGGACCAGCCTGTGGCAGACACTCTCGAGGAGGCTGGCCTACGGTTTCGAAGGCAAAAGGACGGTTTCGAAGGACGGCTACGTATCTCCGTAGCTTGGCCTGCTCCGCTGGTTGCACGGTGTCCCACATAAGACTACATGGCTAACGTGTCAACCACCACGGCGTATTGATACGCTGTATTGTTTACTTTCGTTTAAATAATACCACTTTTCATTCAAGATTCAAGAACACATTTATTAAAGCCAAAGAGAGGGGGGAGGGCACCTTGGCACACAGCTAGACATCTTTGACCGCTGCCGACGGAGTCTCTCACAGACAGAAACACTCGATAACAACGGGGCAAGACACGCTAAACCCATACTCTACCCGGTAATCTGCGTGAGGCCCACGAACGACATTAATTCCTTTGAGAGACGTTTTGACCATTTTCTATTTATAAATGTATAATAAAATCCGCGTACTGGCCAGACGCTCAGTTCCCACCGTAATAATCGCTCGTGAATAATTCCCTAATCCAATACCAAAACATGAGCACTGCTAAAAGCTAGAAATCCCTACGCCTGAGTTACGGTGCCGTAGGCCGCTGAGTCAGGCTCTGCCAACGCATTGCTTGGAGCGGTACAACGATTGTCCGTACGATATTGGATATAGCAATGTCTACCGCGTATATATCTTGCTGGGATCGCACGGAAGTACAGCTATTGTGGCTGCGAAGAGCTAATCGAACCTGTTGCTGATTATATCTCTTATAATATTTTCTGATATCAATAATTTTGATGGTAATGATTAATGAAATGAAATGCTTATTATTAGTACCGTTCTTCGTGCTGTTTGTTATGGATTCGGTGTTGCAGACATTGAAGGTAGCTCCTAATGCTCTCGTCAAGTGTTCGCGAGCGCATAACCTAGGATCGGAGTCTTATTATTACGGCTTTGGGGCCAAACATAGACGTTCGCGTGGGCTCGAAGGTAGTCCCCGATGTTTAGGCGCATCAATGATAACGCCCACACATTTGGCCGACGCCGTCCGACTACAACGTTATTCTTCGAGACACAAACTGTGTCGCGCAGAGACGGCCTGTGAAAACACCACTGCGTCGCGACGGAGCCGCAAATTAGCAGGGCATATATATATATATATATATATATCGATTGAGTTTTCGCCCTGAACTGTTGCATGATGACATTCAGCTATGATGTCTGTGGATGCGGTCGATCTTCTACGCAGTCATGTAGAATTCGTCAAAGTTGCTGAAATCGTTATTACTGCAGACACAACAATCTGTTGGGGGAGGCGTCGGGACTTCCGGTGATTGGTGTCGATGAAGCTTCAATTAGCATTTGATTGATTACTACCTGAATCTTACTTCTGGCATCGAGGAAAGCTTATCAGCATAAGATACCATTTGCTTGTGGATGCAAGAGATAGTCGGTAGGCGACAAGGTCAACGGCTATTGTCTGTCCGGCTCTACACGATTTCGCTGGTAGAACCACCACGCGAATGGTTGGCGACCTCCGTATAATAGACCGAACGCTCAACTAGGTTGAAAAGCAAGCCAGGCGTAGGTGTCGGATGGCCACTTGTATCGTGCATAGACGTGATGAATTAGGTTGATGCGATGATTGCGTGATCACGGACATTTCACAGAAGCAGCCTTTCGAGACAACGATTCGACCTCCGATCAGACCTCGACGAGCTACTTTTAATTGTTAGCAATCACCTGCAACAAAACTGCAGATAATTACCTTCCGCTATTGTATTATATATATAATGAGCTGAATTGACTCGTAATCTAGTATTGTACCACAGTCAAAGAAAACTATTCGGCCAGGAGTATTTTCCAGACAGCGGTCAATTGTTGCAGATCAGAGCACGGCCACGCTGGCCCGAAATTCTGTAGCTATCGACGCCGACCGGGAAGCGCGCACGCCACGAGGTTCCGTCCGATAACATTGTATGGTACTCATTTTGAGTATAGTCGGTTGTCAACTCAATCGTTGCTGAATGACGCATCACGCTGCGGCGATATATACATTGTCATGAATACGTTGGTTGCTGTCGGTCGGTCGTCCCCTTTTTGTCACCGAGCTTTTGTGGACAAACCACATTTGCTTTCGTTGAAAGGTATGACCGCATGTATAATAGCGTTAATCGATTTTTTCTTCGTAATCTCTCAGGCTAGCTTTGTCGTGGGATAATTCTTCACACGCGGCAACTGTACCAGGTTTTTGATAGTACAAGAGACGAGTTGAATTCAATCTACGGATTCCGTCGGCCGTTCAAAGGATGGCTTGAAAAAACAGAATGGTGTTGCAAAACCAACTAAAAAAACGTATCGTACACTGGGGATGTATTTGACGTTACTTGCGGTAATGACAATTCTCCGCAAACCCCTTCTGCGCAACACACCCTATGGCACTACCGAGAGTCGCTGGACAAGTTGACTGCGCGGTCACAACCTGCTCTCATATACCTCCCCATTTATATTTATTTCTGCTGTGTTGCTGCACCGTCGCGACCAGGCCTTGCTCTCGCTGCCCTGTAGGCTTTAGCACGCACACACACACACACATATATATATATATATATATATATATAGGCGCGTCTTATACTACTGCATATCGCCTAGCCCATGTGCTGAACACATTACACACTTGAGATCCGGCCGAGCGGCTGGCTTTCCCACTGCCCGTGGTACCAGCTCGCTCAGGACGCTGACTCGTCTCTGCGTACCGCCCAAGCATCCATTGGCACCAAGCAGCCGTCTCACAAGTGCACGTTCGTGCCGATCTCTTCACCCAACCCTCTCAGTGTCTCGCCGTTGGCGGACCGCAACGCAGTCAGCGGGAGCGCGTTGCAGTAACATTGAGCAAATGAGCGGAAAGCTGCTGGCGGGTCCGGGGGCTCCAGCCGCCGCAACCTCAACAGTACGAAAGCGCAGTGGTGGCAGCAGCAGCAGAGCAATGGGGGAACGACGCCTGCATGCGAATGTGACTTAATGTGGCTGAAAATTGAAAATTAGCATCCTTTTAGCCCTCCTGCCTCTCTCTCTCCCCCTGTCTCGGTTTCTCCCCGTTCTCACTGGCTGGTTCGTCGGCTCGCTTGCTTGCTCGTACACTCTCACAGCTGGCTCATTCCCCGCTCGCGACTGAGCTCTCGCGTTCGGCGAGCCGGTCTCGGTGGCTTTTTCGCTTTTGCCTACTCATCAGCACCGTCACCCACCGCCATGGCCACCGCCGTCGCCAGTATCGCCGCCCACCCGGCACACCGAGCGTACCCTGTGACTCTGGGTTCTGACGGCTGGGATCGCTCGAATCGTCGGTCGCATGCATTCGACGGAGGGTGGATAGGGGGGGGCGGGGGGGCCTCGAGTCGGCGAGACGAACTCGAGAGCAGAGCGATGTCCGGCGGCAGCGACTCTGAAGAGTCTGCTACGCGCGCTAACTGCAGTAGCTTGGGCGGCAGTAGCATCTCGTGTCTGCGGAGTATCTGCTACCGGGCGAGGCATTCCCTCAAACAGCCAAGCACACTTTAAGGACGAGCGGGGAACTACTTGGGCGACGGGTATCGGTGGGGGCGGTAAGTACGGACTAAACAGGGTGACGCGTCTGTATGGGCAGATATACAGCAGTGGCGGCAAAGGCCACGGATGCAGCAGCAGAACGATGGCCAAGAGAAAGGTTCTGAAGAAGCCAAACCGCGGCCACGGGAGGAGGAGGCGGCGGCGGCTGGTCCCCGGTGATACCCATCATGAGGTGAATGCACAAACGAATCGTTTCCAAGTTCTCCAAGCCCGGTCTCCGCTGAAGATGTCCCCCAGCCGACCTACTACTGTCCTGGCTTGAAGAGTCTCGGGCTCGTCTCGACCTGAGGAGCCGTACGATCCCAGTCGTACTAGATTTCAACCCCCTGTCCATCATCTATAGCCATTTCATCGTCTCTACCTCTTCCAGTGAGTGGCACCGTTTACAGCACTGCTGGAGCGAGCTGTTAAAGTACTCGCACCTCCACGGTGCACCCAGCCCACCTCGGGCTCGCAAGCTTGGCTGTTGCGTGCTGGCTGCGAAAATGAATAATGAAGAATTTAAGTCTACACTCACTCCACCATCGACTTCGGCTATTCGAGGTGAAGAATGGGTATTCCTCGTATTCCGCTAATGGGGATGTGATACAGAAGGGTTGGGGAGAGTTGGTGATAAAAGGGGACTCGCGCCGCGATGGCTGCTCTCGTGAAGGCGAAAGCATGGAGGTGCTCATCACTGCCGGCGTTGGCAAGGAGCAGAACCTCGGCAGGCTCAGAGCACCGAGCCGTCCGGCTTTTGCTTGTCCCCAGCCTGCTGAGTAGACATTCGCAGCTCACTGAAGGTTGGGTTTTCATTCGAAGAGTCACCTCACTTTTCATTAACTACTGTGCGGCGAACTGTGATCAGAGCCGGAGCGCAGCTGAACGCCTGAGCTTGGTGGCACGCCGCAGTCCGAACCGAGTTTGTTTGACTGGTGCTAGTCAGCATCAGCTCTAGGCGGAGGGATAATGCGATGATGATAATGGCGATGCAGACGATAATATGATGATTAGTTAAACGATACGCTAGGGGGGTCGTCCACGCGCTGGCGAACGTCAGGGATCGGTAATGATGCCGAATGGCAATTTCTCAAGAATGGGACAAAGCCGTCTTGTGTGTCATTCGATGGGGACTCTGTGGAGAGTGGCAGCTCGCACGGGCAGCAGTTATTAGCGACGGAAAATGATGCCTAAGAGAGAGAGAGGGAGACAACGGGATACGCGTATGTAACGAAGGATTTTAAGCCTTTGACGAAAACCAGTAAAAAAGAAGTTGACCGTCCGCGAGAATTGCACATGTGTAAGCGATGTCCGGTCACTACTGTGCGAAGCGAGGCCTAACTTTTTGGCTTTCTCTTATTCTGACTTATCCTACCAACCACTAGCAATGAGTATAGGCTTGGGCATTAGGTTATTTGTTAGGGATTATTAGTTTATTAATTTACTTGTCAATCTTCTTCTTTTGCGCCATCACGATTTGCCGAAACATTCCGGCACATGTATTTCGTAGGTGAGGTATATGAATTTCTCCGATTACTAATTAGTCGATTGTTTGTGAAAATGTGACACCACCGTGGTCAAATATGACAAATGTGTCAATACATGTCTAACTGCCCGTATAGTCACCCATACTGAGGTTCTCACTATAGCTGCTGCTCTCTCGATGTGCAGCCGGCCGCCAGCTTGTTTTACTCTGCAAGCAGTCCTGGGTACTATGAGAATCTACGAGCTGCAGGCGCGTGTACGCATCTTCTGGGTCGTCTTGCGCAATTCGTCTCGGTCAATCATAAACATCACAAAGCGTCAGGACAGCGTTACACATTAAGGACTGTTCGGTGGGCCAGGCCCCCAAAATCAGTGTTTCCGAACTCCGCACAGCCCTTGTACGTGTACGCTTTTGGTATTACTGTAACAAAATCCGAGCAGTTACACACCATCCCTAGAGATCGAAGCAATGCCAAGCGTAACGCCGACTCTAGGGAAGAGATAGACTCTCAGCAGAGGATGGTGGTTTTAGCAGGCAGAGACGTTTTGTCACCCACTCCAACCCTGTACTGGATCGGCCCACTTTAATGGAGGTTGGAACATCTCTGGTGGCATCCGTGCGTTTGAAGAAAATTTCCTCCTCTAGAAACAATAACAAGATCTATAGTTCAAGGCCACGATTTCATAATTTTTTGAGATACATTGCTCCTGTTTGTTTAGTACTTTGACAGACGACGACTACAGCCCACGGGTTAGAAATAACCATGCCACCTGTTTAATGCCCACAAAGCACATGATATATAAGGCTATTCATTTTATTTACCTTGTACGAAGCAGGAATGCCAATGAAAGTAGTTACGAGCCTCAGCGCTTATTTGAGCGTATGTGTACAAGCTGTGCGAAATGAATGTTTTTGCGTGGAATCAGTTCTCAATTGTACTTGCTTGTCCAGCTATTTATAAACAAAAATAGCAATAACAGCAACAAGAAGGTGAACGGTTAGGTGACGCGTTCTAACCGTATCTTTGTATTATGCGTTCGCATAGCGTATCTCTCTCTCTCCCTCTTCGTTGGGTAAATAAAACATCTAAAAAAGCATAAAACAGCAATATGCATTTATACAACATATATATTATGCATGACGCCCGCGCTTTGAACATACGCAGGTGTCGCATGGACTATGGTAAGTTATTGTCCGGCAGAGAAAATGATGAATCCCATGAATTGCGAAGCGGAGAGTCCACCACGTCACCAGGTGGATGTATTTACGCCCTTCGATGGCTCAGTCGTCATCGCATCCGTGCTGTAGATGTCCGTACCTATCTGTCATCTCTTTTTTTCCCACATATGAATAAACCCCTGGTAAGCCGGATATATATGTATATATATATATATATATACACACTCGTGTGATATATATATATACATATATATACACACAGATATCATTCATGTCACAAGTTCATGACCAAAAAGGCTTATTCTCGCTCGCATATCTCTCTCTCGCTCTCTCTCGCTTTCTGCCCGTGCATACGAACGAACGTTCATCGATCCAAAGGGGCTATTTGTAGAGAGTTTACGGAGTGTCATCGCTTCTATGTCGAGGCCGTGTCCGTGGCCTGCCCCATCGCCAGTAGCGCCATATACCAGCGTCCGTTGTGGCAAGATGACGCAAGATGACCTTATGCTCGTGTCTACGTCAAGGATAGCTGCTCTCCTTCGATTTGTCTTGCGGCCGTAGTGCGTTGACCTTCAGTGCGCTGCCTGCGTCGCGTTTGCTCGTACGCATTGGTTTGCGTGCCAGCCCCACTTTTGTGCCTCAAATGACGGCAAGGCAGCAGCGCTAGCAGCAGCAGAAGCATTGTCATGTTCGCTTCTCCCATATCTGTAGGTCTGCTGATCCCCATCGGTCGAGAACAGTCGACACATGTGTGCTTCTAATTACGTAGTAGCATACAACGGCTTCTGGAGGGTGAGGGGGGGTATGGCCTTCTGCAGTGGAGGGCCTTATAACCCCCACTGCAGCCCATAACCGTTGAGGGAAATTGCAACGTCGCAGCGTCACGAGTCGACACGAATTTTTCTCTCTATCTCAATCTGTCTGTCTGATCTATCTCGCTGCTCAGAGTCTCGGTAGCGTCACGTCGAGCGATGGCGGCGTTACGGTCCGACAGCGTCGCAGAGAGTTGAACGTCGGCCTACCTAATTGGCTACAGCACGCATTGGCTGATGTGGCTTCTCAACGTGTGCGCTCCTCCGTATGCGGTCACATGTGGTCAGCACAACTGCTCAATGAGATCGGAGCGATGAAACTTCGCCAGCTAGGGCGAACAGGAGAGTTTGGCAGTGGCAAATCATGGCTGCAACACAATTACGGGCAGGATTGCGGCAATGGTGGAGGGGCTGGGTTGATGGACGTGTCCGCGACTGAGGTCTCGGGTTCAAAGCCCAGATGGGAAACTCGGTGCTCCTTTCAAATGTATTGACCAGTACGCAGTTACGTGAATACCCTGCGTGTGAGCGCCCCAGCCACAAGCGTGTTCTGCAAATGAATCGATACTATTTCAACGCATTGTCTTCGATGTATTCGAAATCATTAGTATTAGTAAAAGAGGCGTTTACGAGCGTTGATTTGTGAAACTCGTGCCCGAGGAAAATTCGACCCGAGAAAATTCTACGAATCGAGAGAACTTCGTCCGTCTTCATGATATCCTCCGTGTAGTCGATCCAACATGTCCACCTACCAAATTTAAACATCGTCAACCAAAAGGCGGCCGTCCGAAGCTGCTAGCATAGTTTGACAGCTCGCTTGATCATACATCCTCGCTAGCCTTTCAACGATATTTTTGGATTCGATAGAGCAATTATTGCAGATACCCAATTGTCTATTACCGCATTCGTCTCATCTCGTTTCTCTCCATGCGACCACGTCCCGAACTCCCGAACAACCGGGGGTTTGGGGGTAACGCACGTCTATGCCATGGCCACCACAACAGGTTTCGTCAAGATGACTTCTAGCAAGGGTAATTCGTTTCGTCGAGCCAAACACAACAACACGTAGCATTTATATTCTATGCAAGCTGTGAGCAGAGGGGTAACGGGACGTATTCACTCTCTGTCTATTTCGTCTCTAACGAGACGATAGCAACGTCGCCTCCTGGTAGTAGCAGCGGTGCGTAATGCTGCCAGCATCGGAACTGCGGTCCGTATGGCCCCACCGCCCTGACAGCATAGCGATTGAGCGGGGGATTAGACGAGGGGGATGGCTTACTAGATATCTCTCTCTCTCCCTCTGTCTCTCCTCTCGGGTCTCTGGCTCGTCGTTTGTGCATGTACCTGCTCAGCTCACACAGCTCCCACTGATGTTACTGTTGTACGACAACATTGTGCGCGCAATGGGACAAAGCAAAGGACAAAGAGCGGCGGGGGGGATAGAGAGCAGGCCAAGAGTAGGACAAGCGAGAGTGAGCAGGCGGCCAGGAGTAGAACGAGTGAAAGCGAGGGAGAGCGGGATCATCTAGGACGGGACGCAGCCGAGTCGCTGTCCTTCGCCGAGTCGTCCGGTCGTCGTCGTCGCTCTGCTTAGCAGGCGAGCTTTCACCGTGTGCATCAGCGCTTGCAGCAAGGTAAGAGCACCATATGGATGAGCGGCGGCTTCAGCCACGTCGGTCCCGGCAATGGTATCAGCACTGCCACCGCATCGCTGTCTACCGTCGTACTACTGGGCCAGCAACAGCGGTAGCGGTGGTGGTTTTGGAAGGCGAGTAGATTTACGAGGCACCTCCATCCAGCGGCGTACAGGGGCCGCTACTACTCTGCGCGTGCACGGTTCGCGCGTAGGGGAAACGATTTGTGTGTCGCATATGGCGTCAAGCACTACGGCCCACTCTTGCGGTAGGTAGGCCTCCTTCATGGACCTCAGGAAGCTCTATGGAGAACGACTACGAGCAGTCATGAGTCACAGTCTGGTCCTCGTCTCATAGTCTCGTTCCCATCATGGCGTGCCGTGCCGAGCTGCGGTGTCTGAACCGGAGAGCTCCGAGCGAGCAAGCGCGCCAGCAAGTACTCGCCAAGTAGAAAATGGCTCAAATAGAGAAATACAGAGAGAAAGTGCGGGGCAATGCGCCAGGACAGATCGGGAACAGCGGGGTATATGAAGGGGTGTATATGCACTGTAGCCTGCACCAAAGCCTCCGTTCGTGTAACCGCGCCAGCGGCGACAAACCTTAGATGGTCCATGGGTGCTAACGCCCACCCCACATCCGCTACTGCACATTTACTGCCTACCGCCCTGTCAACTTTAAAGTACGAGGTGCTCTATAACGCTGTTGTGGCGGGACAACATATTGGACGATACCTAGTAGCGTCTGATATAAATGGAAGAGTCAGTAGATTGGACATCATTGGCACGGTTGTGTCCAACACGGTCGGGACGACACATTAGTGATCGAAATTTAAATGATCAGTTCTGTAGTCGGTAGTATGTATCGGCTCGCCGTATTAGTACGCCCTGGACTACGCACTAATTATAGTAGTCGAGGCATTCAGTTAACCCCCAGATGAAGAAGAAGCGGACATGAAATGAAGAGGAGGTGACAAAATGAAGATTACTACAAATGCTGTTTGGATTTCCTCACGATTTGGTAAGCACACGTGCACAAGGTTTCCCTCCGTTCGTTGCTCAGGGCACAAACCTCTTGATCCAGCCTAATTGGTAATGCGGCCTCATCGTAGAGTCACGCCAACTTTAATTTTATGATTCTCGTCGACGACAGATTAGTTCGTCCGTTTTGTTCCTACTCTCGGTCCCCTTGCCCAGAAATCTTGGTAGAGAGATAGTGTCCTATATGAAGGCAGCAACTAGTTAGCTGCGCATGGTGGGGTCAGGCTCGAGGGTCTACAGTGAAGTAATTCAACTGAAGTGTTGGTTGCACGAACGAAGACAGATAACGGCGAGCGCTTAAAGCAGCGATAGACGAGGTTTTTTAACCAGCGACACAGCACCGGTTTAGCAGCCGACAGCAGCTTCCAAGGTTTTATAGACCGTGTGGACTCTTCTTTCCTGCTCGTTAGAAAATGTAACCTCGCAGCTAGTCACAATCTATCCATAACAGGCTAGATATACATGCAGGCAAAACGAACGCATTAGTCTGACGACGCTCAGGCCATGTCCTATACTGTCGCCTTCTTCCTTCATTGGACCCCCCTTCTTCGTATCGAATCATCGTCCTGAGCCCATCGAACCCCCGAAGCTGGATCTTAGGCTGCACTTCTTGCGCTGCCTGCCGCTGAGTACCGGAGTCAGAATGTTCGGCCGGAATGAACTAGCCACGCGAGCTAGGTACTTGGACCGAACGCTATCAGCGGATGGTGTGACAGTCCCTAGGGTTTAAGATGAACTGGGTCGCTGGAGAGAAACGCTTCACTTCCACCGTCAGACACTGCAAGCATCAGAGAAAGCGTGCCGGAGAAATAGGTAGGGGCTGACAGTGGGAGAGGGATCCTCTCCCATTTTTGCGACGACTTGCACCGGGTCGATTCGGCTCTAAGGAAAAGTGCGCGCAATGGGAGCGCTACTGGCGCTTGCTACTCTCTTGGAGCGCACATTAAAAGGGCCAGGCATAAATCACATTGCCTCGCGGTAAAACCGTCCTGCCAGCCACGAGGTGCCATCCCAGGACGATACTCGGTATCGGACATAAAGGCAGAGTAAACCCGTTCACGCCTATAACTAGAGTTGAGCAACGGGCCGGTCGCAACCAGAGTTCTACGAGTTATCCGACGATGACGGCCAGGAAGCGCGAGGCGATGTTCATTCTGTGCGATACGTTCATGCGGATATTTGCCATTACTTTTCTCCGAGACGGCTCTGATTGCAGAGACGCTGATTATCTGTGTAGGCAGGCAGATCAGCAATAATGGACTTTGTGGAAACTACAAGTGAACACAAAAGAGAGGGTGCTGAAAGCCACGGAAGATAGTGGAAGAGAGCCTTTTCACTTAGGAAACGCAATGGACTAAATATACTGATATATAATTAACAACGATTAAATTCAATCGATTAACCAACGATATACTGTATATATATATATATATATATACAGCCTCGAGCAGCTTGCAGGTGCAGAGCTCCATATTAATGAGATTTGATTAGTGGTTAGATTTTAGAGCATTACTGAGCAGATTTCAGTAGAGCATTGCACTGCCGCCGAGGCAATGAACCTTTTTTTTCTAAATTACAACTGATAGAGTGACTGCCATGAAAAACACAAGCCATATCAGGTATCATGGTGTACGCAGTTTCAAAAACGACACAAACATCCTTTAAATGAACAACGATTAACCAACTGAATCTGCTACCGTTCCCAGGTTATGTACCCATATTACCAATTCATAGAAGAAATAGCACCTGCGCTGATTCGTTCATTTAAGCTATGTATGTCCCAGTCACTGAAGTGCACATATGGACAACTTCAAGGGCTAGCACTTATGAGAAGAAACCAAAGAGGCTGATTGGTTTTCTCCATCATAATCATCATAATATGAAATCATATCGTAATGTACCGCGCTTTCTTTGCTGATGAGTGAATGATGTCGTGTGTCATCATACTGATCCGGTCTCGCTTTCAGTTTGTTGTCAGTTGCAAACACTTCTAAAAAAAGGCCGCTTCAAAAACACTGGACCCCAACTCGTGAACTGCCCTTAGCTAAAACATCAAATCTGTCCGTCCTACTGAGGATCGGCTAAGCCAGTACGAAGGGAGCCCAGCCGAAATATCAGTGTTCCGCGTTTCAGAGCCCGCCTGTCCATATCCCAGTCCTGGGATTCGACACGCCTAGCGAACACCGGCCAGCCTTTCGATTCGATGTCATGTACAGTGTGCTATATTTCCTATAAAGGAGGAATTAGTGCGCTCAGACTAGGCCCGCCCGTTGAGCTCATCTGTGGCTGCATGTGCGTGAGAGTGTCCGGTGAGTGTGCATGTATTTTACTTCGTTTATCGGAGCGTCGAATTTCGAGGCGAACAGGGTTCGGAGCGCGGAGAATTCTCGGGCATTCTGTTGAATGTTTATTTTAAAGATTAGCTGCCTCTCTCCCGTATTCCCGACCGCTCCCAGCCGCCGTTTGGGATCGGTTTGTTCGTGTGGGTGACATTCGTTGTCATTGGGTGCGAGGCGAGGACTCGCATTAGAGAGCTAGCTAGTTAGCTAACCGAAACGTCATCGGGGGCCACAACGACGAAGCGGACGAGGCGGTGGTCTCCGCGCGCTCGTTCCAGCTTCGGCGGGAGCCAAGACGACGCTGAATTGGGGTGTTTGCTAACGAACCTGACAGGTAGACAGGTAGATCGACAAGCGACGCGTTCGTCTACCGAGGTTGAGTGTATTTCGAGGTGACTGCCCCAGAAGTCCCCCAGCTCGAGCCTTACCCCGAACGTCAGCCAAGTAACTCTGCGTTGTCATAGTAAGATTAGTCGGGGCGTCGGGAGCTAAACCTCGGACTACACCCAATCCGGCCGTGTTTTGAGGACGTTCGTCTTCGCCGAGTGCCGTTCTCTGGCTAATGCTTTTGCTGCCATCTTGCTTTCAACATTCCCAGCGCTACGATTTATTCCTCTCGACGATGCGACATCTTCGAGAGACATGCAGTACATCACTGCTGAAACTTGCAACGCTTCCGATCCACATCATAGTCCAATACCGCAGACGCAATGTATACGGACCCAGGATGCTTGCCCTGCCTTGCTGTTCGCGCATGTTCGGCAACTTCATATAATGGTGGGGGCCCCTTATAAGTCATAGTTTACCGCGTTGCCGGCATCTTCGGCACAAGCGCAAATCCCAATCTCATGTTAAGGGGTTGGCCGAAGCGCCTCCTTGGGTCCCGGGCAGCTCCCTTGGCACCTACGTCAAGCCTATGCCCTTTATGCCTTTGATTTAAAGTTGACTTTTCTCTGACACGCGCACCCCATGGGCACGAATCTAGTAAGGGCATGGGCGAGACCGAATGAGCTGCCTTGCGGCGCCTAGTGCCACCGGCATTGTCTAGACAGGAGAGTGAAGTTTGGAGGAAGAGGGGGGGGCATTGCGTGCGTTGAATGTTGACGTAATCATGGCATCTCGTCGCTATGGTTGCGGAGGAGGTTGATGCAGCCGACGGGACGAGACCCCTCGATGTCTCGGGCCGCCCCACCGGTGCTTAGTTGCCTCCTGAGTCAATTGGGAGGATCGGACATGCGCCGGCTTCACTGTAAGCTAGCTGGCTAGCAGCAAGGAGAATTATGGGTGGAAAATATTGCGCAGGGCGGTGGCGGTGCAGCAAGCTAAATCTACTTGTGGTCGCTCTGGAAGGCGCTGTCGCATATACGGGGTGACAGCGGTGCTATGGCTTCAAACAAGGGAGGGCATCTACCCTGTGGCTAGGCTGCCTGCACTCTCAATGGTTCGCAAATAAATGAGGCGAGATGAGGGCGAGGGCAGCAACCCTTTCTGAAATGAACGAATGGATACATGGCGGTGAAGATTAAACAGAATCTAGTGCTGTCTTTGTATCGGAGAGTACGTTAAAGCGAGTGTTGCTTTGAACTAGGATGAAGATATATATATAAGTAAATAAATTGTTAGAGTAAATATTTGGCCAGCAGACCGAGAATCACCATGAGTCTGGTGCTCGTGAAGACCGTTGAGGGATTCATTTCCAACTTGGAATACTTGCTTACGGTCTGATTGAGCGAAGCGTTCCTTCACAAATGTTGAAACAGATTCCGATATGATCCGGTACCCCAAGCAATCAGATCATGATCAGGCGAGATTGATAGTTGGTTGCTATTTGAATGGCTGTGACTGTATGAGCCTTCATTATTCCATGTGCACAGTAACTTTCAAGTTACTCCACGTTTATGTATAGTATTCATAGCCTCTCCAAACGGTTGTAATTGGTGATTATTGATAAATATATGCTGTGTTCGAAAATGTCTTTAAAGTGAGAAGGGATCTAATCTACAGTTTGATTATATTTGGGTTTCCCTCTATCTACCTTGGACGTTAAACTTAGAGTTTACTAGTGCTGAACTAAGGGCGAACTTGTACTCAACGTAGCGTTGCTATAAAACCATAGAACGTGCGCTAGATCGATACGAGATTGCAGTATCGTGAACCTAAGTCCTAGGCCTAATTCTAGGCCCTAATTCCCTTTAGGTTTTTTTTTGCACAGTTCACCCTCAGTTGTCTTTCCATGGTAAGGCTCGGTACCGCTGTGTCGCATTGGATTCAAAGACCTTTCATCTTCTGCTTTAGAACCCCCGTGCACTTTCGCTCTGGCAAGCAAATCAACCACAATCCCCACATTTGATGCCATTGAGCACTGACTACCACTACTACAATCTGAAGGCTTAACAACGGCATTTTCGCATAAAGTGTCCTTCTGTCCTACGCAACGTTCCACCACGCAATCCAATCTTGTGGAGGCTACCCCAGCCATCGTCTGCCACCAGACCCATCATAGCCAGCAGAATGCCTGCGCGAAACTGATGTTTGCCTCTTCCAGTGCCGTCCTAAGGTGTCGCTAAGTGCCCACCCTCTATAGTACCCGCCCCGCTTTGCCTTACCCAACACAACATTGCTTGCATAAGCGTGCCTTGGGGATCTCTCAGCGTCGGGACGCACCGAGGAGGAGCAGCAGCACCCGCCACTGGTACTACGCGCCATCGACGCCACAACGATGCTTATAGTGTTGTATTTCAAAGAAACCAAATCCAATGCGCGGACCAACCGCACACACTTAGCCATTCATGGCTTCGTGTTCTAGTGGACGAATGCAGGCGGAACCAGAGAATGCAGCTATGAGTAAGGCCGACTGCCGCTTCCAGTTCGGTACCTCAGTCACTCGAGACCGTCATCGACACAGCACGACATGATAAGGCGCGGCGCAGCCTCGCGCAGAACCGGACCGCGTGCCGTGGTTAGCGGTACCCCAGCCCCGGTTCTTCTATGCTTGCTGGCATGACGCGCTCTCATACTTACACTACGTTTGGCCGAATAAATTGCATATGCTCCGTGTGTGTGTGTTGTCTCGGCACACCCTCCCGACTTCGTTGTGGTATGGTGTTGTTGTTCTTCGATGCTGGACCATATTCTCTGTCTCTTGTCCTCTCTCTCTCTCTCTTTCTGATTTTCTCGTCTAAGCCCTATCAACCTGGGGAAGGGGGCGATTATGACAGCCAGTCATTCAGTCAGTCCTGTGCTCTTTGGACGCCGCTTGTCTGTGTCCTACTCGACCCTCTCAGTCATTTCGCTCTCCGACATGCGTCGGCTACCTCCCATGCTAGCTGGCAGTAGGCCGTTATGACCTAACATGTCAGGCGTTCCCTCCTCGCTGCCCGGCGGAAACCTTTGCCCTTCTGTGGACTCGATGTCGAAATCGTCGCAGGGTGACAGGATTCAAATCCCTTTCACCGGCTAGGTCTCCTGCTTTGTGCCCCTACTCAAACACGCTCAAGGAACACCCAAAGCTCAATATCCAGCCGCACATTAAGCATTAAATGTTACGTAAATAACTACACGAACATATTAGGCCCTTCGTAGGTTTGGCTTCCTGGGGTTAGCCATGCTCAATTCCTCGCGTTCCCCCACCCCCCTAGTTAGTCTAGTTATGTTTGTGGATTATGCGCGCTGCTACGATCGTAGTAATGAGAGAGAGTCACACTGTGTGTGTGTGTTTAGCGCGGCTTCTCCCGTCGAGGGAACCCAATTCCGGGACGAGGACTATAAAGAAGTTGTGGAAGCGACGATTCCCCTAGTGTTCCTGTTTCTTTTTTTTGTAGGCAATGCGAAACGAATTCTCCTAAGTGGGACGGAGCAACGGGGAAGCATCGTTGAGCGACGGAGGAAGCTTTCAACCCAGAGGGTTGTAACGACACAGACAGAATCCAGCTTCCCATAGCATATTATACATGTATAAGTGCGTACGTCATCATCCCATGTGTGGGTGTGTGTGCGCGCTACAATGACGAGCGACGGCCGCCGCCGCCGCCGCAGCTCGTGCGGGGCTTCAACGTCTATGAGGGCCGTTCAGTGAGGTCCGAAGAACACGATCAGAGAGGGGGAGAGAGCGTGTACCGCATAGCATTCGCGGAAAAAGTGTTGTCAATGCATCATACTGAAGTTAGGACGATGCGGTTGGCTTTTCGTTGGCGAGCGGGCGCGTGAATACTGACAAATCATGGAGCAATCCTGCCGCGCGTAACATCGTGTAATACGTGAGCCACGCTAACGAGATCCAGAAGCGATCCGCAACCGTGTTATATTGATCGTTCTACCCCGCCCACTGTATTACCAACCACTTGTAGGAAAATAGATAGCTGATACTTCTCTCTCTCTCTCTCTCGCCGGCCCTCGCCGGGCCTTTCTATTCTTATTATATATATTACTATATGTGTACTTAGATTAATATAGGCGTACTTTATAGTACTTGTTATAGTTGTACTTATCCTTCTAAACATTGACAGTTGGTACATATTGCGTCCGATGTGCCACAGCATAGGGGATCCAGAACCAAGCTGCGCTGTTCGTTACTCCCGCCCATGTTTGCTACCGTTTCCAAATGCGCTTTGCTTCTTCGCAAACGACATTCGGGCCACGACGATATCAAATGAGTGCCCCCTCACCAGTACAAAAAACAACAGGAGGTCGTTCCCTCATCCCATATTGCGTTGGCAGCATGAACGAGGACGCTCGCAGTGCGTGTCTACCTGTTAGAGGGCTTCACATGAAAGGGAGTCTCACGGGCGGTCAGCCGCAACCGCATTTCATGGGGCCAGCTCCTGGCTTTTCGTCATGATCACATCGACCCTCTCATGACACTAGCTCCCTTAACGTCGTATACGAAACCGGGACTTCTTATCATTATAAGGTTTCTCTCTGATTAGCATTCATTTACATTGATGCGGGACTTGAGAGCCGAAGTGGACAATATGCACCGATTTTCTTGATTTCTATCAAGACTAGCACAGGACTCGGGACGTCTCAGTATGGTTGATCTTGTTGTAACCTTCTACGAAGGTTACCTGTAACCCTAAAAAGTGTAGTGAATTTGGATAATTTTTAAAATTTTCGACTTTTCAAAAACATTCGTGTTTTCTATATTTTCTAAACTTCTTCACACTTCCTCCAATGTATAGCACAAATACATGTAATGTTATCATTTAGGAAGTAAACAAGACCTCCTTCCGTGCCCGATCTAGGTTCTATGAATACTATAATTTACATTTTATTCAACGAATCGAAAATAAACAGTTTCTGTGCCTCTCTGCCACCATAACCAAGGTGTGTGACGAAATCATTTTTACAACGACATTCAAAACAGGTTATATATATATACACTCCTCCTACCCACGGTCTCACTTACTTCTAATCATCGCCGGTGATTTTAACGTCTTCCTTGACCGACTCGACTCGGATCGCGTATCAGAATCGTGTGACACCATCTCGGACTACGGCTGCTATATAGTCAACCCCAGCTCTGTGTCAACGATCGAGGGGCACGCCGGAAGCTTGGACATCGATTTTTTTTGCGGCGAACGTGACTAACATTTGTTTATTGGGAAGAAATCATTCACTGGGAGAACCCGGATATGTTAGAACACGCATCTCCATTGCGACCGAGAAGCCCTCGCCCAGACACCCACGAAAAGCCAAGCTCTGCCTCACCGTCCAGATACGGATAGGCTTGCCGAATGAGCACGCGAAATCTTCCCCGTTCCCATCAGTGCTGGAGCACACTCTGCGCATTTCGTTGAACTTCTCCATTTATCAATCGAGACCAATCCCAGCTAAACAACGCCGTCGTTAGTTAGACAACGACTGCCGTCGAGTCTGTAAATCTCGAAGATGGAAAAATCATTCTTTGCAACGACAGTCGTATCTCAGAATTCTTGAAGTTCGGCTCGTACAAAAAAGATAAAAAAGCTTCGAAAGCCGAGGGCTTGGCTATAATAATTGGCTCACTAGTCCTGACCTAGTGAGACTCTTGGATATTACATATGAAGAGAAACTAAGAACCGTTGCGAAAAAATTTATCTCACCCATCAATTGTTTGGGAGACATTTTAAATGGAAAAGGGACCCAAAATCTCCGGCTGCCTCCAACCCAAAGAAAAAAAACAGGTTTATCATTTTCCCAATCAACCAATACACCCATTCGGGAGCACTGCTTGCCTGTCATGTATTATTGCTAAGTGGACTCAATAAATTATATTTTACACTTGAGATACGCAGATTTGCTTGTTTCGGTCTTCAGGTGGACGAGGTCGTATTTTGTGGCGTACTTTCAAAGGTGCGCTTCGGCTAAGTTCATGCAAAGCTGGCGAATTTACCAATATTGATACCCATTTCGGATTTTTCGATTTAGCTAATGCAGCCTATTTATCTACTAAACTTTTGTCTATCGAGGTCGGTCGCTTGCAGTTGGGGGGAGCAGTGACCTTATCTCACCTCGTACCAAATATGAGATTTCTACTATTATGATTATAGACGACGACCTCATGTCGCAAGCACCGTGCCTTCCTAATTTAATAGACTTCACGCATGGGCCGCTGTGAAAAGCACAGCTCTTCTCTAGAAGTTTACACACACAAGTGCGCAGAAGGGGAAGAACACATAAGATCGGTGTCTGAGAGGATTTACAAGTAACAGTATACCAACGTGTTGTGTCCGAGAGTGCGAACAGCGAAGGTGTGCATTTACGAGACGGTTATTAAATAAATTACCTGAAATATTAATCACCTTCTAGTAAACGTGATATATCTCTATTTCGCATCACTTTTGTAACCACATATATATATATATATATATATATATATATGTCAGAGTGGAGGTTTACACGTACAACCACTAGCTCCGTTTAGCCCTGAACCTCTTTCACTTCGTCTGATCCGTCCCTGTGTCGCTTGACAAGTCACACAAGATGCACTGTACGGGGCTCGATGGACATCGTCTCAACTTCAACAGGCGACCATTCGTATATTGAGACATCAGAAACACAGTCGACGACCTCAAATCTCAAATAATTCGAAATAAATAAGAACAACTCGTAGAACTAGAAGTACCGTTTGCTAACGACGATGAGAGGTTTTTTGCTTTCTTTCGATCACGTTGATACTTCTCCGAATGAAAGAGATTCCCTAAACGTTTTCCGTGAAGAAAATCAATGTTCATAGTTGAGATCCTGAAAACGGTAGCATTCAAATCAAGACTTTTCCCGAGGTTTTTTTTTAACAAAATGACTTTTTAAAAACAAAGCCTTTTGTGTGTCACCTTTTCAGAACTAGACAGGAACATCAGCTAGACAATAGAACCATTGTTGATATTCTTTGAGATCGTCCCGATCATGAGTTGTTCAACGCGTCGTGCGATGTCCATGCTGTACAACCTCACTCTACATGGCTACCGAATAAATGCACCCAAACGTCTGACGGCTGACCTGCTACTCTAGTGTGTAATGTTCACCGAACTGGCAGCATTGACAAACAATCTTCCGTTCGAACATTTCGTTTAAATGGACCTCTCGCTTACAACATCCTCATTATTTGAATACGTTTTCGGTAGAATTGGGCACATCGCTACTTGACAGTTTGTTAGACTATGCTGCCATATTTCTCCCTCAATCGGGTACAATCGCACGATCATCATATATATATATATATATATATATATAGAGAGAGAGAGAGAGAGAGAGAGACCTCTTGTGGTCCCGTTCTGTTCAATTGCGCCCGGCTCGCCCTAGACCCATCTCCCACTCATCTACCTTGAGCGCCGCTAGCCCTAAGCGCGTTTTAATGAGGCCGGACGAACGGACATACCGTCCGGTTGGTCCGACACTACGAGGCAATCAGTATTGGCCGGGCTCGGCAGGCCCTGTACGGCGTCCTGCCACACTCAGGCCGAGTTCAGGTCCACGTCGCTCAGTCAGTCGGCCGATCGGTGTGTTCGTTCGTTTGCTACCTCGTTCGCTGGCGCGCCCGCTCGCGACCACTACAGCCAGCAGGGCTATTCGCTCGGCTATCGATGGTCGACCAGTGGCGATCCCCCCACCCGCCCGACGGCGGAGCCCGCTCCGCGGTCTACGTGGTAAGGCGGCCGCATCGCCTAATGCACTAGGAGCAAGCACCCCCAAGCGCAGCAGCACCACCACCACCGACGCCACCGCCATGTCCCGATGGCTTGCGTGGGCTCCGACTCGTCTGCCTTCCTGCCAGCCCTGCCGATTGTCGGGGGACCGCAGCCGACAGCCGAATACAGACGAATACAGGCGGACGGCAGCGACAGTGGTAGCGCTGGCGAAGCTTCTAACGGCTAAGCCTTCCATCGTCTGCCCCCAGGATCTCCCAGCAGTCGGCGCGGTGGCGGTCTCTAGGACATACAGGAGCTCAAGTTTGACTTTGGGACTTCCGAGGACGGAGCTGAGAACTCGGAACGCTCAAGCGGCGATCGCGTGCTAACCGAGCCAACACTAGTCCTCTTTGTAGCAGCATCCGAGGCAATAGCACTAGCAGCAGCAGCAATGGCCGACAGTCACAAGCAGCTGTGGGACATCCGATAACACAGTGGACGGTGGGGCAAACTCTCTCGGTAGAATATACGGGGCGAATTGACGGACGATCGCTCATCATTTCGATGCGACCGGATGAGCGGGTGAGCAGTGCCGCTGCCGCCGCGATAGTGGCGGCCGGGGCGTCAAGCTGTGTAGCGCAGTTTAGCCGAACCAAGTGGAATGGGATGACTTGATTTTAGCTTGGACCAGTGCGTGTCCCTTCCAGCTAATTGGACCCAAGCCAGCAGACAATCAAAGCGAACTGAACCACCATCATACAGTTATCATTATCATTATTGAGCATGAAGATTATGCCGAGATAGGTTACGTGCGGCAGACACACCGGTGTGCCTACGGCCGTCCATAGATAGACCGAACATCATCGATCGCTTCGTATAAGCTGTTCCTGAGGCCAAGCTCAGGAAACAAACACATAGGTGGTGCTGCTGCCAAGTAATTACAAGAGGACGGAAGGTGGCGTTAGTTAAGCCAACAGCGTCGGCTCTCTCTGAGAGGGAAGCCATTACGCCCATATGAATGATACGGTCGTAATTGGCTGGTTGATGGCATAGATGGGGGAGTTCATCGGCCGGCCGCACTACCTTGCTGCCCGCCCGCAGATACGCTCGCCTATACTCCGTACGGCTCGTACGGACGACTCTCGGCCGCTGTCTGAGCAATCGCCCGACATCGGTTGCGGAATAACATCGCTTAAGGAATACATATATATATAGAGCCATCAAAGTTGTTCTACTATGAGTGGTAGTAGTTGTACTAGTAATAGGAGACTCGTCCGTAGGCGGTGGCCGTGAGTCCATCGAGCGAGCGGGAGCGCAGCTCTCTACTTTCCACTGCCGAGGAGTGCCTTCTCTCGTAACAGATGGCCAAATTTAATTTCATTCCGTCTTCCCTGCCTACTTAGGCCGCCGCAGTGCCAGCATGCTCTCCGCGCAGGTCTCAGAGGACCCCATTCGGCGGGAAGGACGTCAGAGGCGGGAACCGATGTGGATATGCCTTGCCCATGCCAACTCGCCGGGAACCTGCCTGTTTGATCGAGCGATTTTCTCCACGAACCCATAGTCGCATTGCACAATTGATTATATATATATATATATATATACATATATTTTTTTTCATTTATTTCATTTCATTTGAGGTTTATTTTCGGAACTGCAGTTTCACAATGCTTAAGTTCTCGCGAAAAAAAATATGATAAAGGTGTGTATAAAACAAGGTCAGGATAATCTGACTTAGATACAATGTATACATAGATAATATGTATACATTGCCATTTTGTTATAATATTATACCAACTGATGACGACGACATCCTCGTTATAGGAGACAACAATGAAACGAGGATCGGATGTTATTATTTCATCGTCAAAAGTTCTGTTTCACTCACACCCAGGCGACGATGCAGTTCTGCTCCACTCATGTCCATGCCTAAAATCGAATTGTTTTGACTGCCTCTCAGCAGCGATCTGCTCAAGGGTTCCTCGACAGAGGGGGAATTCCCCAACGCAATCATTTCGATGGTAAAGTCGAGTTTGCTTACCTAGTTCCAGGTCGTCGCCCCATCCGCCACCGCTGTGTCCTGCCCGGTCCTGCATATGTGCAATAGCCTGTTGACACTCGGCTACGTCTCGGTACGAGGAGAGTTCCCGCAAACGATTCTAATCAGCAAACTGATCTAATGTGTTGAACCATGGTGAGGTTGCGGCGTCGACCACCGCTCCTCCGCCAACATTCGCTTCATGCAGATGGTGTTGTCGTCAATGTTAGCGGAGACCTCTCGAACTGTGGACACCCTGAAGGTCTATGCAAAGGCGAAGTAGCGAATCATCACTATCGAATTCAACAAGGTGCCTATGTGTGCTTGTGTGGTTTGTATGCGCTGAGATCAACCGGCGATCCACGATGATGAAATTACATCCCAAATGACGACGAATGAATAAAAACCCATTAGATGTGCGATGACCTCGCGCGCATTTTAAGTGGCCTCCGCCTTTTCTTGAAGACAATGGACAAGCGTAAACGTTCGCCCATTACGAAACAATGGGTCAGAAACCGCTTGGGCCGACACTAGATACACCCGACGAAACAAAGTGATCCCGAGATAAGCAAGATTCGTGATTGGAACACGTCTGCCGGCTGTGTACGCAAGGACTGTTACGCCAGATAGCGTGATCTCTTCTCTCCTTGCTCTCAACCAATGTGGAGTCTTAATTAACCGTCGCATAACAGTAATTAACTGCCGTATATATATTCAGTATATAGCATCAGTCATCGTAATATATATATATATATATATATAATCCGACTGTGCAAACTCAAGTCATTCCCTGACATTTGCTACTCTCACATATTGGTAATATATGGTTGTATTGATAGTAAATATGGCATATGAACTATAAAATAAAAATCTCATATATATATGAGATTTTTATTTTATAGTTCATATATATGTATATATATATATATATGTTGTAGTATCTATTTTCATGCGTCGCACTACCATCACTATGCAGTTGTTCCCTGAGTCCCAGAAACGTAACGGCCTAGCCATTGGTCTCATTCATCCCCGACAATCTACGCGGTAATATTAATAATGACACTCTAAAAAAAACCACAATATACATAAATAGACGACGACATACCATCTCCGGCAAACACAGCAATATTAGAAACATGACTTGGTATTTATTCTCATAGCAACATATAGGAGCCAACATCAAATGTCATAGGCAAACTGCGAGTCGTTCACTCTGTAACATCGATATTGAGTTTTTCCGATGTTCAACCGTACGTTGCACTTTTAAAGCAATATAATGTCTTAGAGATCAGTGGTCTTCCACAATACAAAGTGGTCTTCGTTATATTTGAGCACTAGAAACGGTATCCCAATACTAAGCCGTATAAAAATCAAGCCGCGACAGCCTACACAATATAGCCTCAGATCCAACAGAACGAGCAAACCGATATGTTACGTTCTTACAACTAATCTTCGTCATCAAAGTCCTCCGTTGATTCCATTTTGTCAATGTCTGGTGTCCCCTGCCTCATATCTGCTTAACTAGATGTCATCATCACAATTCAAGGGCTGACATTATATATATATATATATATATATAAACTTATGAAATTTTGTTTTTATACCTCAAAGCAAGTGAAAAGAATATTCTAACATATATGGTTTCATCTTTTGATATAAATAGATCAAACTCGGTAGTTACGAGGAGCAGTCTCAGAAAACAATGCAATCGTATGTATTTTAAGTCTATATATACATATAATATATATCCTTGTGTCTGACTATTTTTTGCCGCCATTACAAATGAGTCCTGCACATACGTTGAATCCTTCGGTGTTGATCATATTTATATTATACGTGGTGGTGATAATAATATAAACATAAATATATATATATATATATATTATATATATTACTACCACCCGGACAAGGGGATGCTAGTGAAAGTTCGTCAAGAACAAACTCAATGCGCACGAAGCATCTTCACCCCCAGAAATCACGATTCCCTACCCCAAAATCGGTTCCAATGAGAGGACAACACTATTTTCAATCGAAGACGATACCAACCAACATGTGGCGGGTGCCAAGAATCTGTGGTTCCGGCCCCGTTGACAAATTTCCATACAAGTCCCGACAGCGCATAGCGATTGCGAGATCTGACCAATGCCGAGGAGGCATTGGGGCACGATTGGCTTTTAGCAGGACGGTTCGCTCTGCGGGTCCGAACAACTGTTTCTTTCAGGTTTTTCTTGATTCTCTACAGCACTCCGAGTACTAAAGACTGCCATGCTTATATCGGGCAGACTCGCTGAACTACCCACACAAGATCCCTCTCCTCGACCAGCTACGGACTGGCGTGACTCGACAATGATATACACCTTCATTTCCTCGTCCCGTTCGAACGGCAGAGGTCGAGCACCTCCTACTTTTTGTTTTGAGTTCGTGCGCTGCCATAGACCGCGCGGGCCGTCCGACTCGAGGTGGCTCACGTTTCTGCTTCGCGTTTCAATCTGCGTTCCCTTTGTTGGTCTACTTCTTCGCTTTTGTTTTCTGTTTTCGTTCCGTTGTTGGCCGCCAACTCAATCTAATCCGAAGGTCCTCTGACTCCTCCTCTAAATTGCCCCGAAGACTTGCTGGCCCTCCTGTGCGATCTATCCCTGTTTCTACTATCCGGTCGCCATCCGTTGACAGGCATGACGCATTTTACACAGCGTACGCGCCTGACTATGTTCAGGCCAACATACACAGGCAGATACACACTCCTCACACAGGCACGGACGAACTCGATAGATCGAGCTGGCCAAACTCGGCCAGGACATCCAGGACACATCGAGACCACCCACCCCACACGTCGTAGTAGGACAGCCACACGTTACCGAGCGAGAGGAGGAGAGAGCGAAGGAATCATGGGACAAAGACACTTTTGGATTTCACACGCAATTCACTTCAAAGCGCCAATTCTCTCCGTTTCGTGTTCCTTCTGCTTCTGACGAATCCGCCGAATGACGCCCGCGGAAAGGGGGGCGGCGGGGGGGGGTGTCTTCGCTGAACGACGACGCAACGAAGTGAGTCCGGGAAAATAGATCCTGTTCCATTTCGTCCCCTGCAGAGCTGAGTGTCGTCGCTGAGCTGGCGGGCCGCTGTGTGCCACGACCGGTGCCTTCGTCCGGCTTTCCTTCGCAACCCTGTCAGCAATCCTGCCCATATCACCAACTTTTCTTCGTTCAGGCAGGCCGGCCCATGCCGCCAGTGGAGCCACTCGCGACCACACGCCTGCTGACCACTCTCTCCTCTCACCCACTTCGAGCGTTTCTGACCAGCAAGCGACCTACAGAGATCGCTGTGTTACGCCGATGTAGCCGGGCGTAGTGGACCTGAGGGAGCGCTGGTGAGTGCTCAGCTCTGCAGCTTCTGCGGCGGCCATCGACGAAAACGACAGCGGAAGTAGACTCAGTACCTCCCGGGAATGAGTCAACTTCGTGAGCTGAGCCAAGGAACGCCACCCAGCAACGACTGGGGCCCGGTGGGCCCGACCCGACGCAATCCGCCGGGTTGGCCTGTTGGGAAGGTGTCCCTCGGTGGCGCTCCGGCTGTACGCGGTTAGCGAGAGGACAAAGAGGACACATTTCGTTTAGTTTCAGTTGGCGCTCCGTCCGGCCTGACGAATCAACCACTGGTGCTCAAGTTGACAGCGGTCAGGCATGCCGCCGCCGTGGGGTCCGGTGACAACTGGATGGGATCTTTTTTACTCGTCCGTAGGTCCGGCGCTAGCGCCAAAGGGACAGGGAAGGCCATCGAGTCGGAGGCCACGGCAGGACCTGTGTCTGCAGCTCTCAGGGAAGGAAGCAGGCACGCCTGAAACGACAGTGGGCTTGAACTGACCGGGTCCGCTCGAGTCAGGCCGGAGGACACCGACGTCGTCCTGCCGACAACCGGCTGCTAACCATTGTCGACCCCCCAATTTCTCTCTCTGTCTCGCTCTTGGTCGCTCGCGAACAGTCACTCCAGTTCTGCGTAGGTCCGCTTCACGTGAATGTGATGTGTGCGTCGCCTGTCGGCTGACCTTGGATCGTACTGAAGAACGGAAACGTCCTTTCGAAGCAGGGGCGGAAGTCAAGACAAGACCACTTCCGCTGGCGGGTTTATTTGATATTGCTGGCTGGCGCGATGATGGCACAGCCACTAGCCGGCTGACTGGCCGCCGCCGCCGAACGAAGGAGTTAGCCTGTGTCCGTGTTCAATGTACACTTCCTCGATGGCGGCGCAGAGGAGCGAGAAGAAAGCTGCCCGACAGCAATTCGGATGACGTCGTCCTCGATGCTGCCGAATACAGGAGGCGGCGATGAGCACTTGCCCAGGCTCCGAAAGTGGCCAGTACGACGGTGGCATTGCTGGCTGGCCTTGGATGATACGCAGCGGCTTGCCGAGGATGAGAGGACCGAAGGTCGAATCAGTACTGGGGAAGGCGCCAGCGTGTCTGAAGTAGTTTTGATTCAGTAGATATTTATTGATGCATTGAACTCCGTTGTTTGGAAGAGCTCGGGCCTTCATGAACTATACAGAAGTATAACTCTGGGTGCTATACGCATAGGCGCATGTTCTTGTTTAGCGCATGGCCGAAATCAGCTAAGAAATAATGGAATACAACATAGTAGCAGCAGCAGCTGCATTTGCTGCTACGCAAATTCTCGCAAGGTCTCTCTTGTATTTCATAGAAACGCTCTTCTGACGTTGCTCTCCACCACCGTGAATAGTTAATCGCTGTCTGTAACGCGAGCCTGAACCGCCTAAAATTCATCAGGTAAACCTTATCTGTCTCAACCATACATGCATTACTGTTGTCTGCCTGCAGTATGCGATGAGCATTTCCCCCTCGTCGCATTATCAACTTTTAAAAGTATACCAAACGTACGTATAGTCAATCCAAGGATCCTTTCAAGTGTCATATCAGCGGGACGAAGCAGATGACTGGGACTCGATTGTCGCAGCCACCAACTACAGGATTCGGGCAAACAATGTCTACCTGTCCCACCTGTACACACGCTGGACCTAGGTTTTCGGACGACTCTCAGCCAACATCTAACGTCCACGGTACTGCTGGACCTGAGTTGCCGCTAGCTGCTCATTAACAATTGGCTGTCTCGACCGTGAAAACCACCCAGAAGTTAATCACTTTAATACCATCCACTTTGTCATATACGATACGGCCTTGGACCCTCCCCGCCCCGCGCCCCACCCCATGTGCTAGTTCAGCAGTCACTGGTTGTTTCGTTGCTGTAGATTGCGACAAACGATAGGATCGGGCGTGGCCAGCCTTGCGGCGATGATTCGATATTGAGATGATCTGATAACAAAATATATTACATAACTTGATACCACAATAACAGCCTCTGCGGAGAACTTGTGATCGCGTCCTTGAATCCGGTGACATATCTCACAAAGTGCAGCGGCGACGCGATGCTTCAACTCGCTAGCAGCTGCCGTATCCGATCGATGTCCCGCGGTCCGCCCTCGAGTCCAGTGGCCGGCTGGTGGATTCGTGTGCGCCAACCTTGTAATAAGGAAGAGGACCCGTAGGTGGACAGGTTCGATCCCCAACGTTGCACATTTGCAGCTGTGGGTCCGTCTTACGAAGCAATGCAAAAGCATTTATCGTGAACGGGGAATGCTCGATGCTGAGAATTAGTCCGAAATATATAATTTAGTTGTCCTCCCATCTTATAAATTTTCTAGATGACGAAGTTGGACGTTGCCACAATCGATACCGATGAAGATCATGGACACCACTACGACCAATCGAGTAGGGTCTGCCAGTTCGACAATAGTTGGACACAGTAATTTGTAATCTGACAGTTGTGTACCTCGAAGAAGAAGAAGAAGAAGAAAGGTACAGCGAATATTATGTAGGTAATAATTCATTAATATTATGCGAATATTATTACGAATATTATTATCATATTATAATAATTATATATATACATATTATAATAAAATTCGTATTTTGCACACAGGTTAACACACAGCTGGATATAATCGCATATGTTACGTTGCCACTATAATACTCAGTACGTTCTGTGAACATAAGTAGGTAGAGGAAGCGATGAATAGCGTCGCAGAGATTACTGGTGTGTTACATCAAATAGATTGCGACTGCCGCCTCAAGAAGGCCGGTTGTGGGCGAGGGGCCCATATAGGGATTCTAGCCCTGGCTGCCCTGGCTGACAAACAGTTTGGATCGACATGTGGATCTATCTGGTTTGCTGATCGAAAATATCCAGCGGCATCTTTCGATCTCGTAGAACAATGCGTGGCGAACGATGTCGGGCATACCTAGCTACAGTTGTCCTCAAACGGCCAAGCCAAAGCGGAGTCCATCCGAAAAAAAAGACGATTCTGTGCGTTTACTGGGATATGAAGAGAATGGTTTATCATTGAGCTACTCCTGAATAATGAAGTCAAGAATAGCGCCATTTGAAGCTTTCGTTCCTGTAATGCTGTGCTTTGAAGCCTGACAGTTACCGGCGTGTTGCTATTTGCGCGTAAATGACGTGGTGAACCCAAAATCAATGATGACGAATCTGTGAGCAGGGTACAATGCGTTCATCTATGCAGCCCTCAGTAATAGTGTAGTATCCGCGTTGAAAGGTCTGCGCGAATGGTATAGGGAGGTCTGCCTCGTGCACTGAACAGTGACTGACTAAAGCAGCGTTTAGCTGACTTTGTACACATCGATGATTTGACTCCTTGTACACATCAGTGATCTTAGAGATTGCCTGATCACGATTGCCAGCCAGCGATCCGCTCCAATCACCCCTATGTCTGGCTGCGACATTTGGCATTTGCCGGAAGCCCGAAGCTGTCGCTGTTCGAATTTCTGCAGCCGATGTGTGGCTTCTGCCGATCGGCTTCCGTCCGCTCCATCCGGAGATGCAGCACGCGATTTCGTATTAGCCGCACTCACCGATCGCATTAGTGAACCTGCCATTGAATGATGTTACTCCGATCCTGCACAGCTGTACACGAGGCAGCCTCAAGAGCGATAGGGGGTCTGTGCCCGCTGCCGCCGCCGCCGCCGCCCAGAATCCCCACTGATCCGCGGACGCACCTAGTCATCAGGCGGACACCTATCCGAATTGAACGTGCCCAACGTTTCACGGCGGATCATCTGAACGCACCGCGACCAGAGGCAGGCGAACTGGCGAAAGACGAGAAAATCTCCTGGACGCCTCCACGTTGCGCTATGATGCTGGCCGTGCCAGTATCATAAGACCCGTCAGTCAGTAGATTTCTGCCTGTCCAGCAGCGACGTCCCTCTCTCAACTTTCGCCGGACCTTTTTTCTTTCTATCTCTTTCTCCCCCTTGCTACCGGACACAGTAAGCTATAGTTCCTGCCAAAGTGGGCTTACCTGTATCTTTTAAGACCCCTTAACAGATACCTTTTGCGGCCCAGAAGGCTGGCAAAGGTCCTGGCCAGCCGCTCCAAAACGAAAACGGACAACGATTCGCGATCGAACAGCGTGACGCGCAAGGCCACAATATTCTATGAGTTCGCTCGTTATCCGTATAGACGATTGCTGACAGTTGCTGGCTCTACCAAACGCAGTCTCGTAGTATTGGATGTATCTATATCATCTATCCTCCCGTGTCTCGTGGTGCCGCTACTCACTTGTGCACTATCCGTACACGTATTCAACATACAACTCGGCCATAGCTTGAGACGCTTACTTGGTTTATTTTTGTGTGAGACCTAGCTAGAAAATGCTGGACATTATACCGAACACCAGCGAATAAGATACGTGCGTGTGTGTGTGTGTGTGCCTTACAACAGATGAGCTGAGTCTCTTCGTCATACTCCGCACGCTCTCTTCTGTCTTCAGAAGAGACGACTATCGAGACAATTTGCCAAATGATCCACCATTATCGCCCATGAGCAACGCGAGCCAAGTGATTCTCCTTTAAGAATCCGCACCCTTCTAGCAACGCACCCCACCCCGCCCTTCCATTTCCCGCAAACCGCATTGAGAATTCTGACTCAATAGTCACATTTGCGGATATTACCCATGTCATATTAGGTTGCTATATTATTGCTATGTTATATTGATTTTTACTTCAGTAGTATGTAGCGATGGTTAGCGACCACCTGTGGGGCTAATCGATCTAAAGGAACTGCTATTCTGCCTACCGGCAGAGGCATCGGTGCTTAGGAATCAGAATATTACAGCAGTTGTTCGGTGTGGGTGGGTTGGTGCGATACGACTGTTAACGTATCACGTAAACATTCACACAAGCCACAATTGTACGTGATATTACGTGAATAACGTGATCGTCGTCTCAGCAGCCGACAGCCGCTCGGCATCGAGTCCTTCCCGTTAAGATCTTCGACAGGTTTTGTTACGTAACAGATGGCGGGTTAAGGCGGACGGTCACGGCAGGGTATTCCCTCCCTAAATTCCGAGTGTCCTTCTTCTAAGTAACGAAAACCATTCGTAGACCTTTTCGAAGACCGTACCATGAGTACCCTCCACTCCGCCGCACCGCTTCACAAGGCCCATTACGACGTTCATCTTTGGGCGCGACAACTACGTCCTCAATTTCTGACCCGTTCCAGCTCTCGCTCCCTCATCCCTTCACATCGTGCTTCAGGCCGAACGCCAACTACGTACAGCGGTGCTACGGCAAGTACAACACCGCAATATGTGACGTACTGCCATACGAACGAGTTGTTCGTACGCGTACGAAGCCCTCCCAACAGCCACGGTAGCGGCAACGGCCACGGCTGTGTCTTGATTTATAATGTTTCCCTTCGCCGGATCCGTTGCGCTCTCTCTCTCTACTGGCGTCGTTTTTCTTCACGTTGTAACATCGTGTGAGCCCACCGGCAGAGTGGCGGCACTGATGGTGGCGGTGAGCTTTAAACGAATTAAGCCCGCACGCAACTGAGACGCCGCCTGCGCAAGCTCTTGTATATATACACACACACACACACGCTTACATGCACAGATACATATATATATACATGCGCACTTATACACATACGCATATAGTATACAAACTAGCTCGCAGATCGCGTTCTTGCGCGGACGAGATCGAGAGACGATGAGAGCGAGAGAGAGAGGAGCAGTCGTAGCCTTGCGGGACACCAGACGGGACGGCAAGAATCAACCAGCGCCGAGCATCCCAGCCGGCTCGCGCGAGGCATCCCAGCCGAGCCGCTAGCTAGGAAAGGTTCTGCCCGTTGGCGCAAGCTCTCGGATCTGAGAGAATGTTCGTGGAGGAACGGTGGAAAAGCGAGAGCAAGAGTTATGCATAGGGCCAGTAGAGAGTGGGCGGTGAGACTGTTGGGGGCGACTGGGAGAAGAAATATGCTTCCAACCCCCGCCGTCTACCCCTTATTCCTCTCCTTTGGAATGAAATCGGGGGTGGAAAAAGAGGATGGAGCGCTGCTGTTGCAGGAGAGACAGAGAATGAGAGAGATGGGGCCGCCTATCCAGACAGCGTTCTCTGTTTTGTTTCAAGAAAACTTTATTTCCTACTTAGCGGACAAGGAGAAAAATGCGTAGTGATAGTAGTTGTAGTGCACCCTGGCGCCGGAGCCACGGCCCTCCACCTCGGCCTGGAGGACTGGACCGGAGGATCAGCATTGCGAAGGCGGCCGTGATTTTGAAGGGGATTGAAGGCGGGCGCCGGGGGGCGCTGGTTTAGGGCAACCGCTCGACTACTCTCCGGAGTGTTGCCAGGAAGGAGAATTCTATTTGTGCGAGTAGCGTGCAGCAGTGGTGTTGCTCGCAGAAGTAGTGCTAGTATAGTAATATAATAGTTATAGTGAAACACACGAAAGACTTCAGCGTGCGCACGTAGTGACATGGACGGTGTGACGGGGTGACGGGACGGTTGAAGGGAGCGTGAAGCTGGAAGGAACTGAAATCATGCAAGCGTGCAGGAAGAGGTCGTCGCACGACGAGTACCAGCACATGATCTCAGCCCGTCATCTCCCTCTCCGGGGAAGGTTACAACATAAGTAAAGGGGCAGATTGGGAGAGGAGTAAACATAATCATCAAATAGCGCTTAGCTTCTGGTAAGCAAACGTCGGACGGCTGCAACAGCGGCAACAGCAGCATCAACAGCGACGGTGAAGACGATGGCGCCGTTGAGGTCGGCAGACGCGGTGCGAGAACGATTCGCGGCTAAAGGGTGAGTCTTGTTTGGGGATGATTTGTTAAGAACAAGAAAGCATTATTCTAGTCAGGTATAAGACGCCAGTTGGATGGCAGTGGGGCAATGGTGATTAGGGAAGGAATGGTACGATGTTTAGTTACGGAAACACTCCTCCGGATATATATTCTACGAACTATTCTGCTTCGTAACGATCAGGTATAGACCATTGTTCGGTGAAATTGGCCCCAATTGATATTGCCTGGAAATTTGGGAATATTCTGCTCAGCCAGATAACTGTTTCTCTAAATAAACTCTATTGAGTACTCGATTGACTATAGATGTCTATGGATTCTAACGAAGCAATGCTAGAAGCAGTACCGTGGACGTTGGCTGAGCCCGAAAGCCTTTAACCTATATGCTTATGGCAATATTTTGTCTCGAGACGTAGGGGAAAGGTCAAATATATATATATATATATATCTATATATATATTTTTTTTTCGTAAAGTCCACGAATAAACTTTCTACACATTATTATATTTCGTTCGTCACGAGGCACGATTTGGGTGGCCCCATCGTCTGCCAGCAAATAGGTGATTACCAACAACAGCGTCCCGGCGTTACGGCGAGGTGGCCTTACTATTCTGCAATAGCATACCCAGAGAACAAAGACAGCTGAGCGTCGTCGGCAAACTGCGACTCATACGATGAGAACGCTGTTCGCCCTGCAGACTTCAGCCAAAGCTTAACAACGAGCCGATACGAGTCAGCCGTCGACGGGGAGCTTTGCTGCCGTGACCCAGACCTCAGTCTGACATAGTGCCAACGCCAGCTACCATCACAACGACCCGAGAAGGCCGACTCGACCGGCCAGGCTCGCCCAAGACAAGCTACGACGTCAGGAGCATAAGGCTCGAAACATGACGTCGTCACAGAACGCGAACATGCCGAACGAAGCAGCTATGCTTTTCTCAGCCGACGCCGACGCGCCGCTTTGTCCATACGTCTCTGTGTACGTTATCTGCGCGCATGACGCCAACGTTAGGCGAGGCCGAAAGGGCGGCCAGAGGCGCCGGACGTCGGCAATCCCTCTTCATTGTGTCGTGCCACAGTAGATGGACGTTTAGCGGGCGGACGCTCGACGCGTGGTGTGTACAATGGGCCGAAATCGTGGTTGACGTGTTTGTTGATATTATTAATTGTTGTACATTGTTAATTATTGAAAATTACGATTCGCGTCGTGAACTACATATAAGCGTATTGACAAATTCGCAGGTCAGATAAAAGAAACGCCGGTATTTTCATGTGCTCGCGTAGATTAGCGTACTGCCTTTAGCATACGCTATGGTTGTCAATCCCTTACGTACCCTCTAAGACTAATCACTGATTATGCCTTTAAACAGCGTGCTTCTCTCGAAGACCCAAACTTTCTATCTGTCTTAAATTCAGTAGTTAACTAACTTATTATAATCGGTTCCTGGTGTTCAAATGGTACAAATGTAACAGGGAGAAAAAGCACGTACATACTCCCCAAAGCAGCTTGCAAACTGAGCCAATGGTAGCGGTCGTGTACTTGTGGCATAATGTGAATTATAACCGGATTAATCTTCCCGTGCAATGATACCACAAGCGTCGGTAACTATACAATGATAACGTTATCCAACGAACATATTGGAATATTAATCAATATATTGATGATAATGGATAATGGCATGATAAATGGAGCTTGTGTACTCCAAGAATTGATTTTTTTTTCGCTTGGGTAATCATTATTTGAGGTCTTCACCTTTTGTTCTTTGTTCTTTGTGGTTCACGTATATACGCAGCTGTGTGGCGGTGTTTGGACACTGTGAGCGTGCAATTGAAAAACAGCGCAATCTCCATCCCTCAATCCTCATCAACTGTTCATCCCGTCTTTGAGGATGGGCAAATCCGAATTTCTCCCCTCGGAATACTGCATTCGATATCAGTACAACAGATCACGAGAGAGTTGAGAACTGACCGCTTAGAGCAGGCTCAGTATAATGCATTTGAATTTGACGTCGATATCATAATAATAATAATTATTATTATTAATAATGAACGCTTCATTTCAAAGGTCGGTTTAACAATATGTGAGTTGGTTGCCATGTGTTTGCCAAGAAGAAGAAGTCATATGTTGTGAAGGAGCTACCACTCACGTAGGGCTCGAGACACACTCCAAGGAAATAAGTCATTTACACAAATTGTTTCTTAGCTATGAATTTAGGTGAATTTAAGACATTTATACGAGCTCTGGTAGTCGTCACAGTCAGATCAAACATTGCGCACATTAGCATGGGAAGATGTTTACCAATACAAATATATGTGCGCTTATCTATATTGTCAACTTTAGTCAATATCAGTATGATATTCACTTCCTTCCTCGTACATCGACATTATTATTATTATTATTATTATTATTATTATCATCGTCATTATATTGCACAACGTAGCTTAATACAGAATTCGTCGCCAACATGAAAACAGCAAAGGCGGAACTCGCCCAAAGGACTCTAGCTATTATAGCTACCGAGCAAGTATATGCGGATCGTGTGTGTGTCTTTTCACGAACATGTAAACATCGCCTCGGGTAATCTCCGCCGTTGGTTTGCCTCCACGTTTTTTTGCGCCCCACTCTCAACCTACCCCCAAACCCCCCGATCCCTGTACGCTATATTATGAATCCCGTATCGGCTAAGCGGTTCCACCACCAGCAATAGCAGCCAGCATAGCGTCCGCTTCTGCATTCGCAACCAGAGCAGCAGCGCCAGGAGAACGGCCGGCCTCAGGTTAACGGTGTAACAGTCTCCACGAGTCTCTCACGAACGTGTGGCCTGCTCCTATCTGTTGATTCAGTCTGAGGAAGCCTAGTGCAATCTCGCGCCATCGTCCCCTTCGGCTCGCCTTCCTCCGCCGTTGGATTACGTCGGCCGCTGCAACGGCTGCCGCCAAGTGCAGTATCGGGGCAACAGTTACATCTCTGCCGATAGAAACACGAATAGGGAATAGAGTGAGAGAGGCCCTTGTACCGACCGCATATACGGATACATTTTGTGCTTGCGCCGGCGACCGCCACATCTCGGGACGTCGGTTAACGTCCGGAAAGTCGGTTGCCGGCGCCACCTCATGGCAACAGAAGCTGGCTCGGTGCTGCTGCGTAGCTCGACGATCTCCATGCGGCCACTGGATAGCGCGCAGCAGCTTTGGGTGGGTGTATAGCACAGAGTCATCCTTGTGTGTGTCCGGTTTGTTTGTTTACGTGTATATTGTATGTGTTTGTTTGTTTGTGTGTGTCCATGTTCCTTTGTCTAAATATGCACATCTGCGAGAGGGCCTATCTATAATACATAAGACTACCTGCACGCTCCACGCAGGCTCCCCTCGCTAACGTATCGTACAATAGTTACTGACTCCGACCCCCTGCCAGCGGGTGCTAGCATGCTGTGCCACGCAGCATGGTACGGCCCAGCATCCGTCGAGAGGAGCCAACGGGGAACGGTCGGTCAGTCGGATGTAGCCAGAGACGCGCCGGGGAGGCCCTGGACAGTAATCTAGTTAGTCAAGGTGGTTTCAACCCAGCCGCTCACCGCTGTGCTGGCTCCTACCGAAGGCAAGCTCCAACATATCCTTTCTCTCTCTCTCTTAACCTTCTTTCGCAACAGCGCCCCCCTTCTCATGGACGCCATGACTATCCACGGAGGTCTTGTTGCTGTATGTTTGCTTAGGTGAAATGTCCAGCTGGAGTCTATTGCGGCTCCATGCTGGATTAAATAGTACCTCTGGGTGGACACTATACGATATTGCAATGGTTTAGGACTATGGTAGAATAATTTACTATTACAATCGAATATTTGAGACCTCGTTTTGGGATCCCAGAGCCATCGTGGCCGTTGCGACCATTCACTGAACATCTGCTGGCTGTTGCTGCGCAGGCGTTCAACATGTTTTCCAACTTACTGTATGTAGCCACATTGAACTCGTCGTCTGCCTGCGCTGCTGCACGACTAACGCTTGAAGTCCCGCTACGACCGGCCGATACTGATCGTGGAGCCGGGCGCTCCCCGACAGGGCGCTCCTTATAGCGCCTCCATGACCATCTCCCTCCCCCTCGGTCGACCCTCGCCTCACCGGCCAAACCATTGAGGAAAGGGTAGACACGGCCGTACAACGTGGTCAGCCCGAGCTCAGACTCTTCAGCACAGTTGGAGGGGATGTACGCTCTGTCGGCCGCAGCGACCCGCGCGGTATTACCAACTTGCATCGCTGCGTGCTAGCATCCACATACGACGCCGTCAGAGAAGGTATAGCTGACAGTGTCGCACAGTGGGTGAGCACGTGCAGACACGAACGCGGATAGTTAGCGGCGAGAAATTTTTCCGTTGTTGCATTACTGTTCGCCTTGTGGAAAATATAATAGAGGCAAGGATAGTAACAACGAATGCGTTAGCGAAATCGGGTCATTGTGGCTGGTCAGTGGGCGTCAACGTCGAGTCTGACGGAGCGAGGGCCAGGTGGAACGCTGGGTTCCAAGCTTCGTTCAAGTACAACCTGCCGGATATAATCGTTCCGGCAGCTCTGTGCCCCACGTCGACGAGTACCTCGCCAGCATAATCCATCACGGTGTTCTAATGGTGCAGCGGCAACAATGGAAGTAGAAACGATGTGCGTGTGACAGCGAAGCTATGATTCTCCAGTTCCTACCCGTGGTGGATTTTCTCCTGGCCTTATCTCGTGAGTTGGTGTGTTGTGGCGTGGAGTGATGAAGAGAAATCTGTCTAGCAGCCTAGTGATAGCTTTCCGCCGGGCAGTGAAATAAATCGCGGTATCATCAACAAGGGCAAGAGTTCGAAGAAGAAAGAAACGAGGAACAAGTGCGCAATAGGGAAGAAACCGCGGTGAAATAGCAATCTCACCTGTGATATTATCGTCGCACGAGACGGGTGGTCGTGGTATTCGGGTTGTTGGTGCTGTCGCCGCCACTGCGATGACGGCGGTGATTGTTGCTGTGCTAGATGACGACCATGTGTTCCAGCTCGACGCTTGAGGATTGACGAGTCTCGGGGTCGGGTACAGCCACTGTGAGCCACGAATCCGAGTGCCAGCATAATCCGGGTCGTGGAATAGTGTTGCCGTGACACACATATATATATATATATAGATAACACGTAACGAGCGGAACCTCAACCGCACCTGGAAGTGTGAACAGCCCGTCATTCTTCACCTGGCCGTCGGTGTCTCGGAATTTCAAGGCGGTGTTTATCAGTGTGCAACAAACCTAGCGGAGACCACTGCAGGTCCGAATTGGAAGAGTGGCCGTGGCAGGGCTCAACGCTGTGTTGTGAGTGGCTTTCGAGAGGATAACACTGAGATAGTCATCTTTGCTGGAGGACGTTCAACAAGGGACTCTGTTCAACGGCTCACAACGGTAGAGAGGGAGAACTCGTTGGCGAACGACCCTGCTCCCATGCATCCGCTTCGAACATGCTCGTCGTTATCAGGTAGGAGAGAGAGACTCGTCCGGGAGTTACCGAAAAAAAGCGAGAGTCGACGTACACCGCAGACAAGCAGGTGCTCGGATACACAGGGTGATGGAATATCTCTCTACAGTGACTATCTACAGAGGAATCCATATGGTCAAATACAATCCCTCCGGTATAAGGCAAGCGACAAGTCGCCTGATTGTCACTGGAACAGCCGTTGATTATGCAGATGGAAACATCTGTAAGATAACAATAATAATAAGTGGTCCATGGTTATCGGTAGCGGGAAATTATTCGGAGCCTATTTTTGCCACTAATGTAACATATACATTATCGGCATTGGCCGCGTCGTCTACAACATAACGGCGCGTTGACTACTTAGACGTCCCGTTGAGTTCATATGACTGTGTTATTTTTTATCTGTGGAACGACAGACTTCGGTAAGTGCGGGTCTTAGACGAATCAACCAAACTACTCGCGAATGAAACGATGCAGAAGTTGTCCAGAGTGAACGACAACAATCCCTGTGTGGGCGTGGGTGAGCCCCCGCCGCGGCCGCACCCCAAAGCGTAGACGTGAATTGCGCTCTGTGTACGCCGCGTATACCTGTCGACAGAGTAGGGGCACGCTTACGTCAGCGGAAACGACTCCTGGGACTTTAGGCCCTCTTTTCGACGGCAGACGGCGAGCGGAACTACCTGGCAGGGACAGAGATTCGTGTTCGGTGGTTGGTTGGTCGGTCGGTTGCTTGCTTGCTCGAAAGCCTTATCAAGTTCGACAAAGTTGGGACACGATGTGGGAAGCACGTTGGCGAGTACGTCCCACAGCCTGCCGACTGCTTTATTAGGCAACGCCGACATACACAGACGGGCAGACAGACGTGTTCTGAGAAGGGGAAAACCTAGGAGGCAGGTATAGGCGGCTATAGTCTGAGGTTGCTGTTCGATGGATACTAGAACAACATATCAGTGTATCGCCAGATATCGATACAAGGTCGCAACCAGGGTATCGCGCACCAGGCTCGCGGCACGTCCTGCTAGTTTAAGAACAACAGGGCCAGGCTCGAACTGGTGTGGTCTCATTTGTACGGCGTGCCGGGGAGCAAGGGACAATCCCGGTGGGTGTCTTGCTTCGGGCGACATGCGCTCTTTGTGCGAACTGTCAAGAAAAATATACGGTAAGCATAGTGCTTTCAAAATCAGAAGTGTAACGTAAGGGAAAACGCCGGGAGGTTGAGGGTGGGAGGAAAAAAACGGGTATCTTATTAAATTAGTTAAGGCCATCATTCGAGACTCTTGCTGTCGCGAGATGGTGACGCCGACTGCGGGGGTGTACGTTCTGCGTTACCATATTATTACTGAAGGAAATAGTGATGATATTGCTTTTAAGCAGCAGACGTCAAGAGATTTCTAACCAACTCCAAATCGTAGAGATTTCCATAAAAAGGTACTCAACTCACGCTTAATGGATTTGGTACATTTCGCTCATTGCTCAAAGACGTCGATGCTGTCGGAGCACCTGCTATTTCACGGAATCAGTATTATGGTGTAGATGGCTTTCTGTATGTAATGTCAGTCGGTTTGGTGATACATTGTCAGTAAATTTTTGCTGAGAATAGTATCGATTTCCCAATTATTGCCCCGAGTGCTGCCCACTCGATGCTGAAGTGGTTTCTCTCGCGTTGATCCCTTTATATATATATATATATATATATATATATATATATATATAGATACAAGTCAAACGCCTCGGTTATTAACAACAAAAACGAAACGGTTTGCCATACACGCCAGACGACTGCTGCAGGATGATTTACAATGTAACCTCAGTAGCCGTCACCGAGCACTGAGGGCTCCGTGATTGAGCCGCCCTTTCACAAGTGCTTATTAGGCAAGACGATGAAGGACACATGGGCGGGAGGGGGTAAAGTCTAACCGAATTTTCGTCTGAACGGCAGCGAAACCTTGTTTCCTTCGATTACCCTCGGCTCGCCTCTCGCGCAGTGTCCGGCCAAGCTCTGGACGACCTCCTTTTGAATTTTATATCTCAATGACGGCCGAACCATATAGCGTGCGTGCCGTTGTCAGCCGTCACCAGGGGACGGCCTTTCGTGCCGTCATTGAGGAACGTCCTATGGCCGAAAGTAATATGTGCCCGTAAAACGGCCACTGAACACAGTGACAACTGTGGTCAGTGCTTGCCAAGCGCGGCTCCCGTGTACTGTCATACTGCTGTCAGTAAGTGCGCTCCATTTATGAGGATCTAGTCAGAGTAATAAAGAAGATTCTGCGATCAGTCGAAAAATGATCTGTATATTGATGGAAGTAAGAGACATGGAGAGAGGTGAGAGAGAGAGAGACGGAGGGGGTGGGTTACACGGCGCCAAATAGGGTCGCATCTGATAAACACGAGCGAGTGGTAGCGTTGAGAGAAATTTGAGCCCATTACCTCGAAGCTGAACTGCGCGCTGAGCAGAAAATGTTCAGAGAATATTTTTGGCTACCCGGTGCGCCTGAGTGAGTGCAGATATAGGCGGTGACCTTGAGTATCCATCCCTCTTGAGGCACGAGGGGTTTCGTTTCTGCAAGGGCGTTTGAAGAAAAATCGTTAACTACTCCGATAATAATAATCATCATCACCCCTAACCAGTGAATATTACGACGAATATGTCTGATCAAGAGCAGAACATATGGAGCCAGTACTTGCACTTCAACCCTGTAACTGAATGAAATCGGTTGTTGGTGTAAATAAGCGGCATCGACCTCGGAAGTCTAACCGATAATGGTCGAGAATCAGCAGATTTCGTAGGTGCTACGCTGGCTAGGTCCTACGCTGCCTAGCCTAATATATGGTGAATGTCGTACGTGTGAACATCGCGTTAGCATTCTGAGAGCGTTCTCTCTCCCTCTCTCTCATTCCCTAGTAAACTTCTCCTCGAATTGTGCCGGGGGGGGGACTTGACGTTGAAGGAGAAACCACTTCGCTTTTCGACCACTCAATTTTCGTCGACGCACATGTTCGCGGACGTGTCCACGTGAGGGTGCCGCCATTTCTGCCGTTGTCCTACTGGACGTCATAGATGTAGGAACGTCTGTGTATTGAATCTGAGCCAGAAACGCAGTGAGTAACGCGCTGGACCAACCGCAGCGTGCTGTTTTCGCCTCGCGTGTGTTGTGACGACTGCATGCTCTCGTAGAGATATATGAAAATCATTTCGAGTTGAAACAGCCTTTTACCTCTGAGAAAAGAGCGGCGCCACTTCGCCGTCCCGGGATAATCTGTTTGCGTAGAATCTACACTTTGGCGCACTCGGTGTTAAAGAGGCGAGAGGCAATATCAAACCACGAAACAACACTTAGATCCATCGAGATCGTAACGCACTGCAGACGTACCGAATCGAAGTACCTTATGCCGCCTTCGTTCCGGTAGCGCGCAGTAACTCGGATATCAAATCTGCGAGTCAGACATTCGCAGTCATATTTGATTCACTTCAGCCCTGACCTTTGCATTAGGGCGGCAGCGCTATAATGGAAAGGGAACGATAATATCGCACTTCGGTGGCAAACCCCAGCGAAATTCACCCGTTCAATTCTAAGCAACCTCAGCCATCCATTCGTTACGGTTAACGATGAGTCGTCGAAGGAGTCATCGATCGTTTTTTTCGACAGTATTTTGACAGAGGTACGGAACGAGCGCACACTCGACTTTGGCCTTTCGGTTTTATGTTTGTCTTTTCGTTGATCGACCAACGCGAAATGTCAACTCTCTGTGGCGACAATCACGCGTTCGTCATATTGGATGTTCGTCTCAGAATGATAAATTTACAGCTCATTCACTCAGTCGTTGTGGCCGGAATTACTACAGCTAGGGCGTGCAGCTGTGCCAGCCTGCCACTCGAGGGTGACGGTGAACGACGGGCCCTTGAGATGGCCCGAAGTGAAGTTGTTGTGGGCGGGGGAGGGGGTGACGGATTGCCAAACCCCAATTTGCGGTCTCGATTCTATTACTAGCACAATCCGGCTCGGATATCGCTGGGGTACCGCTGGACAGACAATGCGGCAAATGCGCGAATGAACCATTCCGCCGTTGGTTCATGCGTGGGTGTCGTGCGTACCCTACCTCGTTTTTACGTGTGCTGCTATACTTCTATTGTTGTAATAGTAATACCTAGTAATACCTAGTGGTCACTGTCTATTGCCGTCATTGATGCTGGCACAACTACCATTGCTACTACGGATTCCGCAGCTGATGCCGCGGTGGTGGCGGCGGCCTCGGCACCTCAATGCGTGGTTGATCCCGTTGGGAGCCATAAAACACCTCCGGCCCCCGGTGGTGGCTCAATGGGAGTTAGGCTAGCTGAGGTGTAAGCCAAGCTAGGCCAGCCAAGCTAGGCTAACGAGACCGCTGAGTCCGACCGACCGACCTCTCTCTCCGGTGATATGCACCGCTCGGTAACGCCCCCACGACCGTTGGACCCCTCTGGACCCTTGCTGGCCCTTCTTTCGACTTCTGCTTAGTCCTTTGGCTGTCCGCTCAGTGCATCGTCAGCCCGACAGCATCAACAGATGATACCAATACTCGACGAACTACACCGCCCAGCTAATGAGACGGCGATGGCAACAGAAGCAACATACGACTGCTGTAGTGCTTTAGCTGCTGTTGGCCTTCATCCAGCGGTACGGCGGTAGCGGTGGTTACGATCAACGACAGCAGGCTACCATAGCAACAACGCGTGGAGGCAGCTACTCTCGCTTACCTAAATACATAAGCACTGTGTCATCTCTGACACTGTTGGACATGCTTCTTCGGATGAGGGGACAGCCAAAACGGGCAGACATGCCATAACACACGATTGCGGTTGGTTTTGGGCTATCAAGGATCAAACCGCTACAGGTGATGCAGCATCCGACACGCAGTACTACGATATTTGTAGGCTGGCTGCAGTGGACTGCATGTTTCAATTTTTGTTGTCCTTGTTGATGCTGTTGTTACTGGATGCTTCGGCTTGATAGCTGAGCCGCGTGCCCTCATAAACCATGGAACGAATTGGAGTCCACGATGAACTACGAGCTGGACGGGCATGATTACTGAGTAGCGCGGAGCATAGCTCTGTCCGATCTGTTCTCAAGTGTACGTAAGGTAACATAGTGTTTGGTGGATCTGCATTGTGTCTAGTGGCGGTGTTGTTTGGTCAGTCGGATTGCTTATCTCGCTGTTTGCATATAGCCTCTGTGCCATCTCTACGTAGCTTTGTGTGTCCATGCGGCCGAGTCACAGTAAACGACCTCAATGATTTCTACCCACCTGCAAGATGGTCGGAAGATACCATTCAGTTTGTATCTGCCACACAGCACACCGACTCGAGACGGCCCCGTACTGCCCCTTCCGAGCTGTACGCCACAAGAAAATAAATAAATATAAAGTAACCGCTCACTTTTACGCTGCTATTGTACGCCCGGTCGACTGCGCGACGGTTGTGTGCTTTGCAAACCACCGGTCAATACTCTTTAGGCAGGAAACGCCGGAATTGGTTTTACACTGGGATGATGTTCGGTGAGGCTTTCAAGGTTGGGCCCCACCTAGTGACATACGTGTAGGCGGTGGGCGGGCGAGAGAGCACCTGTAGAGTTCAGCGAACACCAAAATGCTCGCCTAGGTGTCTCGGATAAGAGACACACATATAATATTAGGACAGGCAAGCACACATTTGTATCGAGACGTACTGTTTTGGCCGTTATACCTAACGGTAATGTTACCAGGGGTTTACCCACGCCTTGTACCGACCCCTGCCAACCGGTCCCACAATAGCGATTGCCGCACGCGCTTGATGGTCTTCGGCATGCGCGCTGCTTCGTGCTCCATTACTATGGTGTGCAGTGGATTCGAGTTCAGCGTAGGCTACCGCGCAGCGAACGGGGCAGGGTCCGTGTGGCGCTCGTGGCGGACCTCCATTAGGATCAGTGAGGGAAACAAGACCCTGCTGCTCCCGCAGCTACGATTACAGCTACTTCTGTTACTACGCATTCGGCTTATACATTGAGTCCCGAACAGTTGTAACGTATGACGTTCCCTGAGGGCATCTGTAAACGGCGCCTTCCCTTGTATCGAATAGGACGTATCCGCCACCGCCGCCGACGCCACCGCCCCCGCCACAACAGCAGCATCAGTTGGCCGGCGGGCATCGTGTAACGATCACTGCGCTCTCGTCCGAGTTGTCTCTCTACACAAAATACAGTGAGCGTTCGCCACGTTCATAGTGTTATTATGTATGCATTCGCGCGTTCACCTGCGTAGCCTGACACCTGGCATACTTCGCGTTATTGATCATTTATTGGCACGATCCTTTGCCGTATGCTTCCATCCAATTACTGCTATACATATTTCACTATTTATTATACGAAAGTGTCTCGGTGTGCTCGTCCGCAGAGACGTTTCGACTGCCCCATACGGTGTACGACTATGTTCGTGTGGCAGTTTACCCGCAGAGCATCGGGGGCTTGGAAAAACTGTACACTAAGTGAATGGTGGTAGTGGGCTACGGGAACAAGCTACTCGCTGGCGGGAATCGCAAGGCGTCATTGTGAAACTGACCTAGCTGGCGGATCGACAGACCTGGCTGGGGCAAATAATGAGGTGTGAGGTGCTGGTGTCGAACACTGATGGCGCTTAATAGTTACGCGTTCATTTCGTTATGCTGTTTATCATAGATTTCAGTCACTATTCGCTAAATCCCAGTTAGACTCTGTGAATCGTACTCGGAATCCGAGCGTACAGACCAATTATATCATCTATTGAACGCCGACCTCGTACTATCATTAGCTGCTATTGAGATTCCTGCAACACGGTCGCGACTTGCGTATGATGGATCAACATATAACGGCTTATATTTGAATTTATACACGATATCATGTATATCAAAGTGCGCGATGGTTAGAAGTAGATTCTTATCAGTGTTTTAAGTGCATTTAACACGGCGTCCGGGTGATCCTTTTGTGCGAAACATCCGAGGAACACAGAGCCAACATCTTCGCCCAACTGCCGAACCCATGTGTACTATTGCCTTTAAACGAAACACATCAGCTGCGTTTGGATTTCGTATCACTTTGCATATCTGATACGGCTCTGTCGGGTATTATCATCAACATTTTGCCAAGCGCAGCCAGCGCTATCCGTGAGTGTCGTCCTCTGCACCAGCCGCCACTTGCCGACCAGTTGCCGTGCGCCAGCAGAACTCCGACGAACTAATCAATACAATCTCCATTGTAGCATATTCTACCCGCCTGCTAGCTCGGGCAGCCGCCCCACCCCCGCCCCCCCCCTGCAAATCCCGCTCGAATCCCGTTGTGAGGGATAGGGAGAATAAATTCGATTTTGTTTGCTGCGATGTATGTACCTTGCAATCGTAATGGTTTTAAGTCAACTGGTCGAAGTCGCTCCTTCTCTCTCTCTCTCTCTCTCTCGGCCGCTTTGCCTCGGATGGCCTTCCGCGCGCTGCGTAAGCGTCACCGCCAAGCTGCCGGCGTTCTATACCTGTCCGGCCGACGGCCGTTGAACGTCGCCGCTCGTCGATTCGAGACGTACGTACGGTCCCCCATCATGATCCGGATATCAGGATCAGGATCTGAACAAGCTTGTGGTCTCGTCGGTCTTCATTGACCTCAGCTTCCAGTCCAGAGGTGGAGGTCCCCCAGTCGTGTTTACTATAATAGTTCATCATGGCGAAGCAGCAGGCCAGTCTATCCGGCTTGTCCTTCGGATCACGATCGCGCACCCATTGTTTCGTCGATACACGGGCAGCGATAGCGTACAGAGCCTAGTTGCACAGCGGATGCGTGCGACCACTTTGGATGGGTCACTTGTTGCCGGCAACGCGCGACTACCTAATGATGGGATAGCAGTTGTTTTACACTAGTTTAATTGGAATATTGAACTCGCGGGTAGCGAGACTGGTCGAGGAGTGTTTCGAATCTCAAACTCGACAAAAGCGTTCCTTGTTCTGTAGTTCTGCTCAGCTTAATGACGATAACGAGATCCAAAGATCGAAATGAAAGACCTTCATGGAAGTATCAAACGTCGCCGCAAGATACGAATTGCGCCATCTTGCACATATGTGTATTGCGGGTTTATTGACTTTGCCGAGATGCGCAATGCAGTCGATGCTATATTGCATTGAGGGTTATGAGGTCTGCAACAATATTGAATCAATACAAGTGTATTGAAGCATGATTCGATAGAGAGCTCGCTGTGCTTGAGCAGCCGTATCGAAACAGCTTAATGGAGTCGGAGGAACGGTCATGTGTACGGACCAATTGTCCAATTAAAATGATGGCCTTGTCAATTTGGTGTTATTTAGCCCAAAGTACTTTGATTGAGAGCAATCAGTTGGGCTGTCCCATTGATGAACTATTAAATGATCTCGAATAGAAAATCGCCCGATGCTAGCGCTCGAACATTAGGTAATCATCACCTTGCCACCTCAGCGAGAGGAGTTCATATATAAATCAATGTCCTTTTCGATTTTCACCTATAGCTCTCGCGTTGTCCGTTCTTCTGCTGATGCGAACGTAGGTGGCTCCTTCTACGATTCAGATACAATTCTATAACAGTTACACATTGACAACCGAAGAATTGATACAGCTGACACAGCTGATTTGCTTGAGGTTCACAAGATTGTACCGAATCGCCACTTGTCTGTGTTCGCCTTGTGGTTACTATAAAAATAGTAATACTCTACGCTAGCTTGGTCGTCCCTGCGATTGTTCCATCCAGTTGAACTAGCATGCAGAGCTGCATTTAGCACTCGTCAACGAGGCAATCGTAGGCTTATTAGCAGAGTCAGAGGCACAAACAGAGTGAGGTTTGCATTTCCTCACCGACAGAATCCCCACCAAAAGACTAAGAGTGACCTTCAGCCTTGCGTGGCCACGTACAGCCTCGCTGATCAATACGACGTCGTGTTCGAGGCCTATCTATAGTGGTGGTACTTATTACAATCCGACAGCATTAATTGAGTTCCTGCCAGCACAGTCCCGCTACCAGCATATCGAGAGGTGGAGAAATCGACTCTTAGACAGACAGCAACTGTTACTACAACACGCAATCACTCTTTATCGATATGCGCCTATCAATGAGGTTGGGCCAGGCTCTGGGCTCATATCAACCTTGAACCTTGCTCGACACACGTACCCGGAACCAAACAGAGATGATGCGCTGATAGAAGGCGAATATAATAGAGTTGACACCCGCGATCTGACAGTGCCGGCGGGCCAGCAGATGAGCATCTACCCCGTAGCCAACCTGCAAGACAAACGAAATCATTGTCTACCACAGCGAAGGGCTTGTTCTTAGCCGCCAATATACATGAGACCCGATATATCGGCTTGCTAGACCGGTGATCCTGCCTTGTAGCAGCCTAATAGGCGCCCCTTGCTTTCGGGCTTACCAACTGCGACCGATCTGATACGCGCACCAAGCATCACGGAACATCTCTCGGGCAGAATTACGTTCTAGCAATCAGCAGTAACGCCGTTTGTTTGTGTTTGCTGTACACTGCTGGCCAGCCGCCTCGTCTTCAGTTCTCTTGTTTGCAGCCAACGATTAGGATACTCTACAGGCTCCTGTTCGCTCCCGGCGGCCTAGCAACAGCAGACCTAGATGTCGGCCAGTGGCACGGACGCCAGACGCATGTTACATAAAGAACTGCACAGTAACCACTCCTAGGCTAGGCAACTTCCATTTGGCCAGTCGTGTCTAGCTGAGATCTGCGTTAAGGTGAACGGTCTCGTCCACGTGTCGTGACAAAATTGTATAAAATATCTATCCGATAGCCCTGGATATTGGCTAGGAGTGGATGGGCATGCCTCGATCCATAAATATCTTTGAAACAATTCGAACAACACAAGTGTACACAAACGTGAAAGCGAACTAGAGGGCACCCGAAGAGGAATTGTTCGCCTCTGTCTGGGAAATCGCTGGTGAGCATCTCGAATCAGGACGATTCCACTGTGATCTAACGTAGACGTTCTTTCGACGTTGTTGTATCGCGAAAAATGACTTCCTACTGTTATTAGATATGATACGCGTACATTTCCGATACGCTATTCGTGAGTCGTTACGAACAGACTTTTGAGATGTGAATTGTAGAAACGCTCGTTAGACACCCCCTAACCTAACCTAACCCTGTACATCTTCATCATAATGCCTATACTCGACTTTATGGTTAGGGAGATATCTGCGGGCTCGCACGCGACGACATGGCCGTCAATCGCGCCCCCTCTTTCGATCGAGAGAAAGGGAGAGAGCGATCTGAAACTCTCGCGAAGCAAGGACTGGACAGGCCGAGCAATTCGAGTTTGCGGTCGGGCCTGGACGTCCCGATAATGGCAGATCTTATCAGAGCCAATACGACAAAGGAAAAGATAGGCCCCAGCAGCAGATCGACGTCAGCCATCGGTGGGCCGTTATTTTATTGTAATGCTAATATAATGATAGCTTAGGTTATGATGATGTTGCTGTGGAATATCATCGGCAACGTTGTGCGCGCATTGTTTTCGAATTCGGTCCGAGTGAACTTTTGAGTGAGTTCGATAGCGGACGAGTCGCCCGCAAGTCTGACCGGTCGAGCTCGACACTAGTGTGCCGCGTGTTGGGCGGGGGGAGGGGGGAGGTCGCTGTCACGAACCTCAAGGACGATGTCGTATAGTGCAATAGCCTTGACAGGGCTTCTTCTCTATCTATGAACTACTTTCGAGTGCAGGGCGAACATATACGAGGCGATAGAGGGTGGATCCTAATTCTCTGCCAGAGTCGCCAGCAAATTTCGTCGACGGCAAGTTCTCCGTCGACATCATCGAAGGACTTCAAAAGTCCCCTTTGTTACATCCCTCTGTGGATCATAATAATAATAGTCTTCGACAGCGATGCTCGTAATAACAGCCTAGCTACCTGGACTTACTGAAACAGCATATTGCGGTGTATTCTACTCGTAGTAGACGGAGCAACAAATTGTAGTTTAGAAATAGCATTGTTATTTATTATAATTATTATTATTATTACAAGGTATTGAAATGTAAAACCCGTCAAGCCATATATATTCTTATTATATGTTCAAGGCATGGTATACACAAGATAAATAATAGCAACACTAATAATAATAATAACAACAACTTGATTAGCGAATCCGCGCTTGTCTAACCCCTTCAATTTGCATGTACCTCGTCGGATTCGAACCAAGTAATTTATGATTACTAGCCGCCGGGGTTGCCCCAGCCCGCAGTCGCGGTGGGGCGACATGATTAATTATTATGACAACAAATCCTCATTGTAACAATTTTCACAGTTCTTTAAGTTATGCCTACATTTCTTCTTGCTCATTTCTATGAATAATTTCTACATTAATATATATATAAAAATAAACATAAATTGCATATAGTTGGTATTGAACGCGGAAAGTGACGATGGTCTGACTGCGGGGCGGAGCACCGTTAACACAGGATATTTTCAGACCAACTCGTGTCTTACACTCGTACTTTGACCTAGGCATTTGTGGCTGTCGGCAAGATATAAAACTAAATACAATGGTAAGAAACCTTCCTCTAAATTTCCCATTTTCGGTCTGTCAGCGGTGCTCTCTGCCTGCTGCGAACTGGGTCATCGGAACAAGCATTGCCACAGCTGCTGGTGAAATATCTCTCGCTCTCGAGAGACACTCGCTGAGAAGATTTTCACATCCGCTGCCCTTCGGTTCGCTTACAAAGCGCCTAGATAAGGAGACGCATGTACCTATAGGGACTTTTGCAACGCGGACGCCGCCGCCCGTTTCGGACGCGTTCGACGAGCGTCCGATATCTAGAGTGTGGCTGCTATTGAATTGGGCAAATTAAAGTCTCTTCATTCATAGGCTCTCATTCGTTTAGTGGTGGAAACTAGTCTTCGACGAGTTCCCTTATTTGCGTTACATGTCCCTGATGGTTGGAGCAGCCACCGCCTCCATCCAGATGGCTGGGAATGGCTTCGAAGAGGTAGCTTCCGCGGCTGTATTGTGAATCAGCATGGAACTAACGCCAAAGCTAATCGAGCAACCGACCAATATATTATACAATGCAATGAGGCAAAGCTGGCAAATGAGATCTACATCGACCCGTGCATCGTTGGTAACAATTATTACAACATAATGATGGAAGGCACCACACGCGCGTTGTATAATAGCAGAAAAGCCGCGTTGGTACACTTGTGCCTCGACAGCATAAATGCCACGCGGACGAATTATGTTATGACAACACATGCTAGATGTTAATTAGCTGTCAGTGGAGCTGACTGAATTAACACATTTGCACTACAGTACATTTGTGATTGGCTTAAAATCATCGGCGAATTGGCGAGCACGAACGACCCTGTAGCCAACGGCAATGTATGTGGTTACGTGCATTGCCAGCCATGTACAATGTGATATTTAATCATCTGCATTTAGCCAAGGGATCCGCTAGGAATTATCGATAAAAACTAGGTTAGTCTCCGGCTGGTTCCTATCCGCCAATCTACATACAAATATATCCGATCAAACGCCTGTTGTAAAAAGGTATTTGACGGCTAGCACTAACGACCATTGGATCGAGCAATATCGAGGCAAACATTTCCAGACGAATTCAAGGGTGATGGAAACGTCATACCCCTCCTCTACCATGAGAAATCGATGAGAAGAATGATTAGTGTTATTAGAATACGAGTCTCCCCGTGTCGACCCTTCCACCCCCGTAGAATTGAACCAGACTCGTCGGATCTGTGATCGCACCGCAACTCGTCATAGTGACTACCTATTCGTATTACCATTCGATGGCCGAGTGGTCGAGATTTTCGCCACACCCTGTACACGCCATATTGATGCATTCTAGCATGAAAACGCTCCATTCACAAGCAGGTTCTTTCTCGATCTATAAGGCTTCCATATTTCACAATAATTATGAACATATTCGGCCTCGGAGCATCGAAAGACCCCCGGCACATCCGACTGCCGGAGTGTCCTCAGGTGCTCAGGTGGCTGCGAACTGTTCTCGTTCGCTTCGTCAGAGGTTGTCCGTCGGCTGCTTCCGCTGTTGACTCGGTCGTCGCAGTCGCAGACCCACGATCGTAAACTCGACTTTGGGTATCGGAGACCATGCAACACGCATAGCCCGCACACGCCCACATGCCATACACACACACACACAGCACCTGCTCGTGTTATTTCGTAATCGACAGCGGAGACTAACGTTGCTCTATTGTCCGAGGTTGCATTCATCCGATATTATGCAGCAGCATCGCCACCAGCATCATCGTCATCACATTACGACAGTCAACCAGATCATATGCGGAACGCATATATGTGAGACGCGCAGCTGCTCATGTTAGGGATTCCCGCGAGGAGCGACTCAGCTTCTTAACCGTGTTGTGTTATTGCGTTATGTGACACTGCCCTGTTAACTGCGCCCGCAACGATTCGTTCGGTTTAGCCATTGTGTGCCATATCCGGATTCGTCTATCTTTGTGCCTGATGAATGCATATACGTAAAGAAGTATAGACATATTGCTTTCGCTGTTACTCGTTGTCGTTTAACTAATTACAATGAGGGACGATTCGATGAAGCGATGCTTCCACAAGGATTATTAGAATCGCTGGATAGCACCAAGTGCATGTAACTAAATTTGTATCGCATATATACATACCTTCGTCATATACCTATATCTCAGCCTGCTAGATATCACGGGAAGAAGAGCAATTTTCCCAAATCCCAGTAGGCCAGCTGCCTTATTAGACGGCGTAATAGGTCCCACTTTTCTACATCCACGCATCTCTGCCAAGAGTCAGCCCGCCTCAGGTTTCGTCAGACTGCGTTAGGTGATGCCATCCTCAATCCCAAACTCAGAGCAGCTACGATGCCAGCCCGAATGCTCCTCGCTGGCCGCCAGGCTCTACCCACATCAACGGTATCACCTTCGCGCCGCATTTTTCGCGGTAGAGAATCTCCGACGGTGGTAACTCTGCCGAAGCTACAGCCGGCGCCACTCTATATTGATTTGCAAAAATTCCCTTCGTCGAGGGACCCTAGCCGAGGGAAGAGCACATATCTAGCCAAACATGAGGATGCTTGCTGTCCCCTTCAAGCCAACCTCTGCTTATCCCCTCAAAGTCATCCCCTCGACCCAACGCTAACGGCTGTTGAACCGGGACGGGCTGCAGGAGTTGATGTGCGTCCCTCCACGACACGGCACTGAATAATTTATGCTGCTGCATCTCACTTAGTGGCTAGCAGCAGTCGCGGGAGTGGCGGTCGGCGAGAAGGTGGCGTGGCGGGCCTCGTGCTCGGCTCGCTCTGCTGTGGTGCCAGACCCGCCTGACTGGAGAGCGACCACGGACCAAGCCACCACGGCCCAGAGGTGACGACTCCTGCCTGAGTTCCACTGCCCAACTGTGCACTATCCAATTGGTAAGTGCATGGTCGCCGCTGAACGCAGGTTGTCGCACCGGCGGCCGACATCGGGGAGACATTATTATAGCTGCTTCGTGACGGTAAGGATTCTCCAAAAACGCGCATTGTTCAGCGGACGCAGGGACGAACGCCGCCCACCCACCTAGCCGATCAACGTTGGCGCTATGGGCCAGGTCAGCCGTGTCGATTCTGAAGGACTCAGTGGTGAGTGGGCGATTCGAGGAACGGTGCTACAATAACACTACGATCTTCATCATTATCATCACGCGCATGTTGGCTATTTGGTAGTATAGATGCCAGCCATACAACGTTCGGCGTTTCCACAGGCTAGTAACACAGGACAGCGTCACCATAGCAGCCGGCCTCGATGGTAGATCATATTGCGAAAATGCGTCTTCGAACTCCATTCTGTTCTTTTGCTCTTCTGAGTCGAAATGTTGAGAGGGACAAAACAACAATGATTGCCAGTTAGTATTTATTCGAATTGTCATTTACGATTTTCGCAATCTATACATTAAGTGCGCGAGCTCACCCACGTGCATATGGGATCTATCCAGGACCCAGACATCGGTGGCGAACCAGGCCGACACGGCCGATGAATGCAAGGTCCACTGCGCTTATTGCGGCTCTGCTGTGATGCAGCGAATGGGGGCGGTACAGAGATACTGCTAAGTGATCTATCTCCATTGCAGTTATTCTGCCATTTCGGTGATGGCCTCCGGGGGCTTGGCTACATCGGCCAGTGGGACACCCTGATCGGCAAATAGACCCACTTAGTCTGGTCTGTTTCGTTCGTCAGGAAGCCGAGACGTATGTCGCACAGTGCTTCAAAGACGTGTCCATTTGCACACACCTACGCGCCGCATAGCTAACTGACGTCAGCGAGATATATATGCATATACGATATATATATATACGTATATATAATGTATATGCATATATACCTTGGCAATTCGTGCTACCCTTAACTCTACCTCGTGTCCGTAATTGTCACGGTGCTAACTTGAAGGCGCACATGAGTTAGTCGCACACCCATTTTCGAGTGTAGTTGCAATGGGTCGGAATAGTGTCGTTGTGACCCGTAGAGTTGTCAAGCAACGCGGCCACCTGCACATCTGTCTGGCACCACAGCTCACCGCCTCGCGGGCAGTGAATGAGGGCTCTTGCATATCAGACAAGGTTGCTGGGACGAACACGATCCAGGCCGCTACGGTCACAGCATCCACTCCCAAGCACCCGCTGAAACCGTTGCCGTACACCTGTCCCGAGTGCGAGAAAAGGCCTCATCGTGGTGGAGTAGGCTCTCCACAGCCAGGCCCCCTGACCACAGCTACTCCACAGAGGTTGCTCCGCTATCTCTTGGACGCCTCGTCGTGGACGACGACACTGAAGTGGGCCTGAGATGCAAGATTGCCGCTCTGCATCTATCTATCTGTCTGTCTGCCTGCCCGTGTGTCGGCGGACGGGCCTAGATGGCTGGATTCGAGTAGCCCGGCAAGGGTATACGACCCCGATACATCAGGCCCTTGATTGGTCTTCCCTTGCGAACGCGAGCTGCTGGGCCGAGTTGGAGCCAGTTGTGGGATATGGCTGGCGTCCCGTTCTTCCTAACGGGATACGACCGTCGTGCTCATTCGCAAGTTACACTGTTACACACATATTATACAACTAGTACCATTGCTACACTAGTAGAGGCGATTACTAGGTATAATAGACAATATATAAAGTGTGTGGACGTATATCTAGCTATATGTAACTGTATATACATCGGCCATTGTGCCCTGTAATATATATATATATATATATATATATATGGAACTCGATTTTTGTGTGTCAGTTTCCTTGTCTGGTGCGGGTCGATCGTCTATAGTTGTTATTGAATATATACATGCACTTTATGTCCACTGATATTTGGAGACCTGGCTGGGGCCTGTCAGATAGGGGAACAGCTGCGGGTCAGCTCGAAAAAACAGATATTTAGAGACAAGAGAAAAATAATTTACGCTAATATTTCTTCTTCATATAGATATTATATACGCATATATACTAAGTCAACTAACTTTATGGGGAGTACACTTAGGTTCCAAGCACTTCATATATATATATATTATAGGCCTGCATTATGTGTGCTGGGCTGTACATGTTTGAGGCCTTGGCACGAGGCTTTGTGAAGTAGTGTGTCTCGGACCCTTTAAGACAAAGGCACTAAAAGGATACCCGTCGATTGGTGAGGAATAACCATTGGGCAGACCTCGCGACTCTACTACGGCCGACTACTTGGGCGCTAAAGGCGATACATGGACGTGTGACGAATGAATGTATTGATGAATGGACGCGTTTGCGCCTCCGCTCTCACCTCGTGTATTCGGCTCGATGCATGAGTTCGCATCGACGCTGGTGGTAGCCGATGGCGTTAATGGCGATGACGCACGATATGGTCGGCGGTCGTCGCCCCTGGCGTGGGTAGTCCGAAATTCAAAATGACTGGGCCACGTTGAGGGTCAGATGACGGCGGATATGGCCCCGGATCTGGGTGAAACTTGGCCACTTTGGAGCAGACCGCGGTGACAACCTGCCCCCGCCCGCCCACCCACGCTCAGGTGATGTCATCGGCACTGACAGGCAGGCGACACCGGTTCTATTCGACGCTTGGCACGATCCGACCACCCCACCCTAGCCCGACTGGCCGAGAAACAGCTGAATCATCTCCAACCTTACATGGAGAAGGCGTCACGTGTCGCTTGTTGAATTAATGAACAACAATGCCGATGTCCGAGGCTGACGGTGACCATCGATGGACGACGTCGATAGAAACTCTTGGTTGATGTGCTTCTTGGCACATATCTCGGGAGTTCGTGCGGCGGGGGGATGTCTAGGGGGCTTGAAGAGATAGCGATCTCGTCAGTATCGAAATCGTCAAGAACTGGATTGCAGGTGTGCCTCAGTGACACGTATTGATTTCGACGACTGATTCGTCCTTTTTATGTGAGAGTTCCCCCCCCCCCTTATCTTTCTCAACTGCCACATTCATAGGTAAGCTTTTACGAGGTACCCATCACTGTCAAACGCTGTCGGCTAAGACGCGTATGAAATATATATATATAGAGCAAAATGCCCATTATTATTTTTATTATTATTACACATGGTATTTTGTCGACTCAGCTATTAACACTAATACCAAAAACGCTATGGCCACATATTTTTGAAAACTTCGTAAGTAGGAGTGATAGCGATAATAATATAGCTTGTTGAATCTGAATCTTTGAATACTTGTTAGATAATCTTGTTGTTCGATTGATCCGCCTACGCTTCTCTGTCTAGTGGCGTGCCACGAATGAGTCGCTACTATTACATTCAATGCAGTGGCATATCACATCGGGGATTCTATTTTAGAGGCTGCGCAGACCAGCTGATCGGTGTAGTTATTATTATTATTTTTCGACCATCCACATTGTTAACCGGCCATACAAGAATCGCCACTTTTTGAACACCCTGTGTACATTATATAATGTTATGCATACAAAACAAAAACTGATCGAATTTCCCGACCTCGACTTATGTCAGCTCCCCCGGCTAAATCTGTACATTATTCAGACATCGTGATAAGCGCCCAAAGTCGTGGCCAGTTTACCTGTGGCTCGCTCACCCCCACCGCATGTCTCGCGTCATATCATAACCCCCTCTGAGACAAATAGCGGGAAGGCCTTTTTCCTTGTTGTCTGCTCCTAGTGTCAACGCTTCCCTGCTCCGGACTCAGCCCATAAAATGCGTGGCTTTCTGAACTACAGCTCTATCCATATATATATATATATATATATATATATATATAGTCTTTCTATGTCACCCTCTGTACCTGTTTACTTCGAGGCCGCCTTGGTTGGTCTTCCTCTCCGCGCGGCTTCCTCAGAAAGGCCCCTTAATATTCCTGCGGAAGCGGAGACAAAGCTGTCTTTCTCGATGTCGTAGTCACGCGGCTAACGTGCCGGGCCCACGAAGTGCGTGCCATCACTTGCGCCGCTGGTACACACGGTTCCGGGCAACGAATCCTCCGGGTGGCTGCCGCCCCTTCAAACCCCGCTTCGCGTTTCATCTCGTCTGTGTTTGTCTCGAAGCTTGGCGGGCTATACGGCAGGTTGCCGACTGCTGCCGACTGCTGCCGCCGCTCCATTACGAAACCGCGAACGTGGCGTCTCCCCGCCTTCCAGGCAGCGCGGTAACAGCTAATGCCTCTTCTAATTTGGCCCCACCAGCGAGCACAAATATACGCACTCACCCCGACGCATGTGTACAAACACACACACACATATTTATACGAGGCTTGCATGCATGTCGAGTTTATCTTTCGTGTCTGTCCAAGTTTCACTCAGCCGCACAGTCAGACGGTGTGGTAGTAACCCTAGACACGCTTAAACACGTCGGGGCCAGGAACGCACATGAGCTGGCGACGAGCCGTAGATGAACGCGGGGTTGGCATACAGACAAGCAGACACTTCACGTCTGCAAGCGCACGGAAGGCCCCCCGAACGTAATCGTAGGCCCAGGAGGCCCATAGACCCCTCACAACCATACATGCGTACATGCATATGTACATGCATGCATATGTCGAGTCTGCACAACACATATTGTTTCCGCCCAACTCCGCTGGAACTGCGGGCATAGGAACGAGCCGGGCAAGCTTGAATGGGCCGGCATCTCTGTTACACGTTTACGTGTCGGTAGGGAGGGGGCGTCCTCACTGCGAGGGGTTGTTAGTGAGGCAAGTGGACAATTCGCCGAATGTGTCTGCTGGCTGGGTCTCGGCGTAGGGGTCCTGACAATCGCGCAAGGTTGACTGCGGACGGGTGGCTGTTCAGTTTGCAACGACTTTCTGCCGGGAGCGGGGAGGCATTCGCCTGCTAGCGGCAGCACGAAAGAAAGACGGGGCAACGCCAGGATGGAATGATGAGGGCTGAGGGCGAGATTAAAATTAAATGCGCCACCACTTTGCTGCTGATGTGGGACACATTTGCAGCGTCGGTTGTGGCCGCAGCAGCTGCTGCTGCTGCTCTTGTTGCTGCTGATGCTGATGTGCCAGTAGCAGCAAGGTGAGACGCTTGGACGAAGTTCCCACCCCCGACCGTGGCCCCGGGCTGACGTCTGGGTATTCGGCCACCCGACACGATTTGCTGGTGTGGCGTGCCGCAAGAGAGTCAGATACTGCCTTGTCCGCGGCAATAACAGTAGCAGCCGGAGCAAGTTTTGCCTGTATCCTCCATATCTCTCGTCGCGTTCTCTCTGCAGTTTCTCGGCTGTTCCACCAATTTCTGTCAGGCTCTTTCTCACACCGTTCGTGCGGTAACGGTCATGCGGCTGCACCTCTCGCACGAGCTGGGGGACACTTCGTGGCGGGCCAGTTCGCTGTGGTCACTGGGATCGGTGAGCCGAGCGGCGAGCGAAGGGGCAACGGCCGGGAAGAGGCAGGGGCTCGCGACCGCCACTTGTCCCTGTTGCCGTCGGAGCCGCTTAATTACACAGCTGTGCCATAGGACAGGCAAAGGTTTGGCGCGGAGCAGCCTCACCGCCTGGTGATTAAAAGCCGCTTGCGTGCAGCAGACGCCAGGACCCTTCGGACGGCTAGCATCTACTGAGCTAGGCTAAAGTCAGACTAGATTAGGGCGCTTCTCTCGGCCTCTGCTAGCGCGTCCGGTGAATGCTCTCTTAGACCAAAACTCTCAAACGTTGCCCATATGCAAGCTCCAAGTTTCACGTAGAGCCACGTGCAATCGCGACAATCGTTTGCTAGCAGCTCTCGCTAGCTCTCCAAACTGCGGGACCCTTTTCCAGAAGACCCCCCCCTCCCCCTCTGTCTCTCGCTCTCTCTCCCTCCCTGATTACCCGTAGGTTTGCTTACGAGCAGGCGTGCTAACCGATTGAGACCGATCGCTTTGACCCTCTGGTATAATAGCAACAACGCCAGGGGCTGCCGACCACTATCGTCATCTGCTGGCTGGACCCTAAGGATCGTCCGGCTCATCAGCATCGTCTCGTAAGCGGCCAATACGGGCTGTGGCCGCCCACCATCGCTTCGTCCGTCCCGCATTCTATAACAGCAGCGCCTCACCAGCTCTGCGACTCTACCCTCTGTCCCTGGCCACGCTGATCGTGTCACACGGCACAAGCGCGCCTCCGACGATGATGATGTCGTCCTCGTCGGAGAGAAACGTCGTAGCTAGATGTCGGTCGCGGCTGTGTGCCTCTGCACTAGTTAATCTTTCTTCGCGGCGCGTTGGAGGTCGACCCGAGGGTTATGCCCCTCGCCTTGTGCCCGCTGCTGAGGTTAGGCCGGCACAACAACGAACCAAACGAGCGTGTTGTGTCTCATTGGAACATATCGCGGCCGCCAGCCTTGAGGGCTAAGGCTGGCACCGGGCTCTTTGGTCCAACGATGCCCAAACCTCCCCTCCTCGTCCGCTCTCTTTACCTTTTGTCGAGCTTTAACAGCACGCGCAGCGTTACCCTCACAGTGGCCGCGGATCTCCGCTGCTGCGGCGGTAGAATCGAGTATAGCTTCATAATGTGGCTGGCACATGGCGGCTCTCAGGATGAAAAATTAATCGCAAACGCCGTGGTGCTGCTGCCGCCGACGCCACTTCTGTAGCTCTGGACCCGCTTGCGGCCGAATCCATGCCGGCAGCTATAGATTGACGCCTGGCCAATATACGAGTCTCGATCATATGTAGCGTGGCGTAGCGGTGTGTGGCGGTATTACAGAATGGCCCCGAGGAAGGCCCGGTGGCTGACGACCGTACAACAAAGCCAGTCTCGCAGACTCTGCCGACTCTGGAGCGGACTGGGAACTCGGACAAGGGGATGTCGGGAACAGAAGAGGTTCATGGGAGAGAGAGAAGTGGCGTCGCCGGCAGCGGCGGCGGCGGCGCCGTTAATAAAAGCCGGAATTGAAAGCACCTCCGCGAGTATTGGCAGATGAGGAGAACCCAGACTGAGAGAGTGGTGTCCGTTTCATTCGTTTGGCGAAATAATCGTATCGTGTCGACACTTCGCTCATTGGAAGTTAAACCAGAAATATCTCATAGTTCGATGTCCCCTCTAGCTAACAGTGAGTGGCGTTTCGATCTTGCTAGGTCCCGTCCTGATCCTCGATGGTCCGGTTTTTGTAGAAGCGTTGCTTTCTGCTATTCTACGCTAGTCGCGCTGCACGGTTTCATGGACCATACCATACATTCTATAAGGGCCAATAAGGCTAAGGCTATGAAGCTCACCGGTGGCGGACCATGCAACGGTGGGAGGGCTTACAAAAAGTGATTAATAGTGGCATTGGCACTATTTCCTGCACAGCTTCGTCTTCTTCAGCGGACACACTGCCGCCCTGTCTTTCCGAGAAATATGTATCTGAACTAAGAAGTCGCTCCCACGCCTTTATGCCATGGACACAGCCTCAAGCTGCCTGCGCTTCACGCACTGAACCCTCAGTGTTTTCGTACCCCACGTCCGAAGACTTCCTTGAAGCTTTTGCGGCCGAAGTCGTTCGCAGACTTCATGGAAAAACGCCATCTCCAGAGGACGTAGGCAGCGGCCAGCCCTCGAGATTTTGGGCTTTAGCCGGGCTGTCTTGCGTTTGATGCCCTTATTGTAGAACTCTTCGAACTCGTAGCTAGTATATCTGTCCAATTACTGTAGCGGCGACATCGAGTCGTCCACCTTCAATCGGCCGCGCGCCAGATACGAGTTACTATCGAAAGTAACACCATAGTCCTATCCGTTCTACCTGCCCACAGACAGTTCCTTGTCTGCTCTCGCGGTGCAGCGAGCTCCCAAACAGATGTACCTACCTCTTCTAGGATAAGCTCGTCTCTGCCGGGATCCCCACAGCTGCCTCAGGCTCTTTCCGATGGCCCACTGAGAGTATCCGCTGTACGTCTACCCCAACCCCCATCTCGCCCTTCGGTACCCCAGGGAGAAGGAAACATGAAGAAGCACTGGCGCGTGGCACTAGGTCTCATCGTCCTTTTTTGCTCTTATGCAGCCGACGGTCTATCCACGCGGTCGGTCGAGCCATATCGAGCCACGCCATTGCGGGACCACACATCCTCCATCTCGCGAGCGTGGTGACCGTCCTGCCCCTGCCGCGCGTTTGGTCGCCGGCACAAAAACGGGACGGCGGCAGTGGTCGTCCCCTGCGCTTCATACATTTTGCATACTTTTTACATATGATCATCAGCGAGGCTCCCTATTCGATCCCCGACGAGAAGGCACACGAGGTAGGACACGGGGGAGTCAGGCGGTCGGGCCGGTCAAGCCAAGCATGCAGAGCTCCCGCTCCTCTCTCGACGTCGTGCTTCGGGGCTAGCGAGGCACACCGTGGTCGCTCCATGCGTCGTATCGTGCGCGTTCCAGACCCTGCCAGCTCCCACAGCCACACCAGTGGTTTCCGAACGTCGTCCATTCGCTAGGGTGCTGCTGCTGCTGGTGGCGTTAGTAGCGTGAGGAGGTCTGTCTCTGCCCCTCCCCTCTGCCGATCTTCCACCGTCCGAAATAGGGACACAGCAAGGGCGGAGACAGGAAATAGGCCTACGAGGTGCGTAGGCATGGCCACACGCCTCCGCAAATGCCTGTTCTCTTCTCGCCGAACGAACCGAGGAAGGTGTATGGATGGAGCAGGTTTGCCGTCGCGGTATCGAAAGAGCTACGCTAGGTTAGGTTTTCGTTGAAGGCGCATCTGACCATCGGCGACCCGCTTGAGCCTCCGATCGTGCTAGTCTTCTTCGAGACGAAACAATACGATCATAGCATGCGTACGTCTACCGATGACTAGGATCGACACAGCGGACCGCCGTTCGCTTTTCGTCACAACGTGGTGGCCGCGGCACGCCAACGCCGTGGTGTGCGGCGTTCCGCAAGGCAGCGGTGTCGCGGGGACCACCACCGGCCAGTGGAGCCATCGAATGAATGCTGCATCCTGCAGCGCTCCCACTATTATTCCCTCAGAGGATTCGTTGCCTCTGCCTCGATTTGGGCAGTTGCCCAAATGCCTACACTGCCCCTGTTCCCTTGGACACCGCGATCCCGCTCGACGCGGTCTTGCATCATAGCCGCATGCATGTACCTACATTGGAACGGTCGCTGCACCGACGGCTTTAGTATGCCTTCATGAAGGCGTACCTTCAAGCATATACGCGAGAGGGTTCGCCCGACTGGGAAGAGGACAGCTTCACGTTCTTCCTGTGGGCGGCTCGCTCCCAGCTCTCGGGAGAGGCTTGGAACGGTGAAACGTACCGTTTTTACCCGTTTCGTTAGGCTTTTTTTTTGTATTGCCGCGGTGGCAGCTGCCGTAGCCGCTGCAGCTGCTATCGCTGCTGTAGTGTGCCGGTGTGACGTTGACGTGTTCACCATGTCACGGGCAGATATCGGGCCAATCGAACAACGACTGAGAGGCTACCCGAAGACGAACAGGTACACTTGAGGAGGATGGGATCCGGTAAGCAAAAAAAGGGTCCAAGGAGTATCATAACTCTGGAGCAGTCCAATCTCACTGAAGAATTTCGTATATGCATATGTATATGATAGTGGATCAGTTTATCATCCCAGCTAATCCCCCCAATAATCCGTAGAGATAATTCCTAATTTTTGTATGGTTGAATAAATGTTATCACGTGTAAAATAATAGTAATAATGATCGAAATATACTCGACATTTCGTGGCCTATATAATACTGTTGTTATTGTATAAAATACAAGAAAAGTGAATACTGCTCTTTCAATGTTTGACTTCTGCGGTGACAAAGTAACCAAGCATCTGGATGCTTGTCTATGTATTCTTAGTTCATTTATTACATCGAACAGATTAGGTCAGATAGATGTCCTTAGGATAGGCAGGGATATACCCCAAGTACTCGCGTACTTGGTGGCTGCTATATCTTTTGACAACGTAAGTTATCGAACTATTTTAACTATCTCCAATATTCAATTAGAACAGAGTCTTGTTTGGGGCAACGCTGTGCAGACATTTTTAAGTCTCCGGTGGTATGATTCGTGTATTGAACCATCGTTCGGAGCTCGGCCCCCGACGAGGCTGGCGAGACGGATTTGGTTTAAATTCGCTTAGCGTGCTATACATACTATGCGTGCGTTTAGCTAATGGACACAACCGCCGCCGATCAATATAAGCGGCAACCACAAATCGATTTTTAACTTTGAGGTCTACAGGAGTGAGGCCTGCGGCTCCGGGCCTCCGGGTCCCTACCTCTTCGAGTTCATTTATAGAGGTCCACCGATCGTCTCACAAGCCGCTTCCGCCGCCTCTTCTGCCTAAATTTGCCTTAAGTCGGGGTCACGCCTGGCCAGCGGTAGATCTATCGTTCGCTCACCAATCCACCGTCACGAAGGTGGCCAAACCCGCTGCGTGTGTAATACGGCAATTGCATTTTATGACAGTTCGGAGTGAGCGATATACGAGGTGATAACACACGCTGTACGTAGGATACATAGGTTTCTAATACTATGTAATATAGACTAACAATTCTGGCCTGGGACGCTTATGGCGGTTCGACCAAGGTGGCGGGGGAGAGGTCAAATACGTGATATTGGCGGTCATGTTTAGCAAGCATGATGTATATGTTTTGTATGTACGCGTGCAAATTGTCCATGTGTTGTTGACGATACCATCATTGTCTAATGAGAGATCATTTCGTTGGTAACTAGAAACAATGTATTTCTTTACGACTGAGCACTTGCCAATTATTTTCACCAATAGAGCAAGTGAGTTCAATAATACAGATAATATAATTCATATAATTCGACAATATATTTCTCAATGCAACTACCACATTCGGCGACGTTAAAATATTTTCACAAGATTCCATACAATAGATAACAAGCTGAATCGACATATGATAAATATATGCTTCACAAGGCAAACCGATCCCCTGAACGCAAATGTGCAACGGTGGGGATCAAACCCATGTCTGCACCTACGTGTTATACCTACGATTGCAAGGTAGACGTACAGAAATGCACCGCTAGGCCACCAAAGGGCTCGACTAACAAACCTAACACAATCTGCTTTGCTTAAGAATTGTACTGCCTAATTTCCACAGCAAACGGCGACAGAATCAAAAGGTCACTATCGTCCCAGACATTGCATCTCACGTCAACGTGTTCAACTGAGAAAAATCCCTGTTCCACCTACGAAACAGCGCCTGTGAACCCATTCCTCGCCCGAGTCGTCGATAGCGTTTCCTGTGACGGAACGACTGGTGATTGTTGTCGTACGATGCAGTGAGAAAGAGATATCTCGTAATGCGCCAATCAGTTGTGTGACACCATACGGCACAAACAAGCAAACAAACACATTGGATCTGATTATGATTGTGATTGTACTGACACATATGCAAATGGCGTAACCGCGATTAGTGAGCGGCACCACACGTCTCAGTGGTAACGCTACGCGGGGGCTGACTGTGTATTCTATCGGGGCAGCGTGCAATCTTGCTTACCTTTTACGGGTAGCTGGACAGCCGTAGATGCTGGCCCTGCCCACTATGGTCTTGTGGCTGCGCGTTCGGTCTGATCGGCCATTGAGGCCGGAAGCTATAGCCAGCCCCTGGAGGTCGAAGTTTGACTGCAGTTCCGCGTGATCCGACATTCGCGAGTCGCCGCCCTTCGACGGGTTGCGCATTGTCGTTGGAGGGCGCACATTTAACGGTGCCGCTACAGAGAGTACTGTCATTGAGTTCGCCGTAGCGACCAATGTGAGCCAGGGAGTACCACTGGGAACATATCGCTTCGAATAGATGGTGGCACTGGTGTGTCTGCAAGAGGCACACGTGGGCCAGCGGCTACAATTTCCTCAATAGATTCTGTACGATCGTACATATTGGGGTCGATGAAAAGGCTTCCGTTTTGAGTAACACAAACGCGACGCGAGCCGGCCATGATCGTGGTAGTTGCGCAGATCACGAACCGTGAGTTGCAGGACACAGTTAGCTAACTGCGATTTTGTACTTGGCGGAACCATTTTAAATGAATATAATCACATTGTGAGGATTTGCCCATAGGGTTATTGGCCTTCGTCGGATGTGCATATACATCTATTTCAAGTTAATATCGTCAAATGAATGATCGTAATACATGCATGAGCTTCAAAATATATTGCTTTCGATCAGCGAGACTTTGTCGCGAAGGCTACCAGACCATCTAAATTCGCATTTACTTGAGAGCGTAAATATAGTTGCCAATCGCTATTGAAGTGTTCGTAACTAATAACAATGAATTAGTATAACTTATCGCCAGCTAAAACCAAGAGGAAAATCCAATCGTCGAGTGTGCTTCGCTGTTTTCAAAGTGTCCAGAAGTGTATATAAATTATATGAATCATAATCATGGATCATGCTGTTACATGATACAGCGAACAGTGGCATGCGTTACAATCATTCTCGTTGAACCTCTCTCACGATTTCATGGAACTTTGTCATCTGCGCTGTCTTTTCAAATGACTCACTTCCTTTCTAGCTAGTATAGGCGTAGCCAGACTCAACCTCATCCGTTTGGCGTAATGAGGTCCTGCACTAGTCCCTGGTTAAAGCTCTCACATCGAATTCATACCATGTGCCACCGCAGCAGTTGTCAAGCAGCGGCCACAGTCGCCGCGTGTGTCATCAGTCCGCCCGCAGCTGGCAAAGTCCAACAAACATCGATGTCGACTTAGGGTTAGCCCTTCATTTCCGATCCGTTCCACACCCCCGAACGATCCGTTCGACGGTCTCCACTCTCGTTGTGATCGCTGGGTCGTCCGCAAGTCTTGGAAAGCTTCTTTTCTCTCAGTTTTGTCATTCGCGTGGCGTGCACCGTGACCCGCGTCCCTGCCCCTTGGCGTTCGAATGGCAGACTCGTGCCACCCGGAACGGTCGGACTGGCTGGGCGGGCCGAGGCCGGATTTTGGCAGAGGCCCGCGCAAAATCCGTGGATAGCGTTCAGCTGCGGCGGTCGTCGTCCAGATGCCGTATGGAAGAGTTCTATCGATTTCCGATGATCTCGTCGTCCTGCTCGCGAAGCCGGCAGTCGACATCATGTGGCGGGGACGCGACAACTTCAGTGTCCTCCATTCTTCATTCGTTCGTTTCCATCCGACGTAAAGTATAATAGTATGAAGAACAACGCGGACTATGATACTTCTGACGACTGTCCCTTTTCTTCTGCTGCGAGGCGCCTCCTCCGGCTGTGGCGCCGTCATGTCGTCGTCCAACGGCGGCATCTGAAATTGACGAAGTTGTCTATGCACCGGTGGGGCGCGGCTCATCCAGAGTTCTCGTGCCGACCTCCCGAGCTCCCGGCCTTAACGAGCTCAGCGTGTCGGACATAACGGACAAGCGACTCGTTGGGAGGCTTTCGACGAAAACTCTGGTGTGGCCGAGTGCAGGCCGAGAACAAGATGTCACCAGAAGTTATTCTTGTCCGACGGAAGCCCAATAGCGGTTCGTTCGTCTCGCCTGGCTATGACTGTCCCATCCTAGTAGAGTGCGGATATAGTCGTTAGAATGGAAATTATACTACTCCAGGGTGCGATGGATATTAAAGGTATTGAAACAAGCAGCAACACATGGGGACGCGTACGATTCCACGGACAACTCTTGTGTGAGTTTGTGCACACCCATGAAATTGAGGCCGATGATGACGAAGCGAGCGAGCGAGCGAGAGAGGGAGAGACAAGAGGCACAGATTGGAAGGGCTCCGTCCTCCGTTTCAGCGGAGGAATAAAGATGATTGCTGCGCCGAAACAAAGGTAGAAGCGAGGAATGGCAGTGTGCGAGAGAAAATCAAGGTTTCGAAAGACTTCGGAGATCTCGATTTGGAGAATGTTGGTCTCAATTCGGGCAAGAAGGCGATCCCTGGGGTGGTCCCAACTCCCACGGCGGACACGAGAATCGAGAATGAACTGGGGGGGGGCAGATAGATATGTGGCGCTGCGGGTGGCTGTGTACTTTTCTGCTCGTACAGCTCGAAATAGGAACAAACTTTTTGGATCTGGCAGACTCGCTATTATTACGGGACTTCTTTTGGTTTCATTGCTTCGCCGTTTTCGCTCGGTCGTATTCTGTCCGTTGGCGTCGATTGGTAATATCAATATGGGCAGGCACACGGACGTTGTATCGACCGTTTCGGCGGAAAAGCGCTGATTTTTATTGGAAAGTTCCATGTGCCATGTGTGGCTGCTAAGAGTCTCACTGAGCGAACGGTCGCGAGACGAATCCCACTCCTGCCTCATTCATCTCGCCTGTGGTCGGTCAGCTGTGCTGCCAGATAGATGATTTGCCTTTTTTCTTCTTTCACAGAAGAAGAGCAAGTCACATACGCATAGTTTTATGCACAATTGGAATCTTGAGCTCAGCCAACGCTAGTTCAACAGCGCAGAGACGGGCTATCGCGGCCCGAGCTGTCACAAGGCTGCCGAGGAAGGATGGGGCCACAGGCTAAACGAATACGCGCGCATGCTGCGAGTCCGCTCCTTCTCAGTAAATCGAGAACAAATCTGAGCAGCTGAAGTCGGCTAACTTTCAACACGAGTTGAAAGACACTCGTATACTTCACTTCGACCTTATGGGCCTAAATGGTGATCATTACATAAATGTACGCATGCTCTATTAAGCAGCCACTTTAGTGAATTGGCCTACTCGAACTCAATTAATGAAGTCATATAAATTTGCGCGCAAATCGGCTCAACACAAACCATACGAGCGGCGAACAGACTCCTGTCCGAAAAGCAACTGCAGGCCGTCGATGGCTCCAACCTCACAAGCGAAGCACGTTCAAGTATAGGCTCGCAATGTGCGTGGAAATACGGAACGTGTATTGCCAACTGGGTTAGGCAAATAACAAACGAAACATGCCCCTTCATACGTTGGCTGGTCAAGCCCACGATCACGCTCTCATCTCGAGGATCACTCGCTCCAGTATGATTTAAGGATGGGCCGAATGATGAACTAGCCGTTGGGCCTCGATGCCGAGCGGGTGTCCACCGGCTGACATCATACAGCCCATGAGATTGCCTCGCTCGACTCGCTAACAACTCAATGGAATGGGCCCATGGACGACAACTGCCAACGGATGGCCGGGATAGGCATCATTACCTTGATGTTCACAGGGACCACTGTCATCATTACGCGCTAGTGCGGCCTGTTGCTGTTATTCGTCACACCCGTGAGACGAAATTTGTCGCAACGCGTGTAAATTATAACTCGAACATGTGCATTATTCATTCGGGGCTTACCACGTATGAGAGTGTGTTCTTTGGAAAGGCAACCATATATATATGTATATATACATATATACACGGGTCCGCTGATTCCAGCTGTGCAAGGCATCTCTGCTGCAACTGTTCCCAAAAAGAGTCAGCCGTTTCACATTTGATGCCAGCTATGTGGTATACGCATATATAGGCAATGCGAGCAATTTAATAATAGTAATAGTAATTATTATAATTATATAATATAACGTTAATATCGTAATTATTATATTACATTATATATAGACAAATAAAGCAATATTCATATGTCAGTCGATTACAGACACTGACGAAATACACGATGTGACTATGTAGCAGCCGTGTCCCGCCTCTTAGACCTCAATGTGCGTGCCACCGGCTGTGTCGAGTAAGAAAAAAAAACGCTTCACGCTATCAAAAGAAAACTTTCCGCCCGTGAACATGTACCTATATCACGCCTAGATTGAGATGAGGCCTGCACGCGTAGGCGATGGTAGGCTACTTATGGCCTGGCCGGGTTAAAGGCGGGGAGAGCGGGGCCTGTGTGTCCTAGCACCCCCGAGATGTGAGTACGTAATAACACTCATGGCTACGACTTTGCTGCTGACATCTTAGCTTCAAGGGCGGCTTCTCTCACTTGCATATCATTTCGACGCGACGGCTGCTGCCACCGCATACAGGAAGCGCCCCGGCAGAGCCTGCCCCCCCCCCGAGAAGGCCACTCAGGAGGCTCTGTTAGGCACCCGCCAGCAGCTGCTTGGCATCAAGCCAAACGGAACAGAGCCTATGTTGTTTACAAGTGAACGTATGCGTGCTGTTACATATATACAGAGAGCGTGTGTGTGTGTATGAGAGAGAGAAAGAGAGAGAGAGAGAGAGAAAGGAGAGGTATACATGCTTAGTTAATAGTGCAAAGTAAACATATAAAAAGTGGAACAAGATGAAACGTGTTTTGCTTTCGCACGACCTTTCGGTTGACGTCACAGCCGTCATGAGGCACTTTCAAAGCACACATCATCATAATCACAGAAGTGACGTAGTTGATCTAGTAATGAGCAGAGAGGAAATGGGCGATGTCTTGAGACAGTAAAGAGTGACTCTGCTAAACAGTCCCTGCAGTCTGCAGCTATTGGGTGAGAGGCTCAATTAATTGTTGATTTATAATTAACTGTTGAGACAATATTACACGAGGGTCAATTGTACGTTTCCCGTTTAACCCTTAATGAACAATAGTAATTATTATTATTATTATATTACATTTAGCACAGCTGCTTTAATTATAGAGAACGTTGTTTTCGTTGTCTACATTAGTGACGTTTGTACGCAATTTTCCTCAGGATCGCCTATTCTAGACTGATCAGGGACTGCTTAGCAGCAAAGCGGAGCAAAGCTGATATACGACTGACGAAGCAAAGATAAACGCCCAAAACTGAGTCGATCGAACTGAGTCGAATCGACAGGAACACGATCGGGTGGCCATAAGAGAAGCACTTGAAATTTTACCAAAGGGGTAGTTGTGCATGTGTATCTATTTTCCAAGCCGTTCCTTTGGCACTGTGGCTCGCACGAACACCCTGACTGATGTGCCCGATGTGTGAAGCATTATTATCTAGTGCTTGTTGGCTTGTTATCGATCGATTCGTGTCCCGAGGGCAAATGCCAATCTACCCAAGTGTCTCGGACGGTGGACGATGTATGCTATCTCTACTGGTCGTTATGACTCTGCCGGTAACAGTCTTTTGGTGACAGTTTCGATCGCTCATAATTGTTCCGGCGACGGCTCAGCGAACTTTCTAAATGATTGTGCAATTGCTGAAACGTGTGAAGAGCTCAATGAATCCGAAATCGATCTCGAGTTTGGCGGGAGAACATTGAGTATTGTAGTTGGGTGAGGACTGGGAGAAATTACATGGAAAATTGAAAATATTTGAGGAAAAGTCGTCTAGATTTGCAATTCTATCTATGTATTTATTTGTGATACATGACAATGTCTCCTGACGCAACGTGTGCTTTTCAAAGCCTTGACTGACTTTAGCTTTGGTCAATGACGAGTTATGGATCTTCCAGCTACGTCTAAGAGCTGTCACGGGTTGCGGCAGCGGCTAACGGATAATATGCTCTCATGATACTCCCGAGTCCCTCGGTCCGATAAACCAGTCTTCCCCACACAGCCAATTAGACCCGTATTAGGTCCGTGTGCAGCCTGATTTGTGCTCGGTGGGCAGGGATCCTCCCGCATAGTTGTCATCAGTGAGGCCTATCACAAAACGAGTCAGCACTTCAGGCTCGGAGAAACAATAACAAGAATAGCAAGCGTTCTGATCACACAACTAAACAAAACCATCCAACGGCCACTGGTAAAAGATATTCATTAAACGTGGAAGCTTTGAAACAGTCACTCAACGGGACTGTTCTATTCAAAGATGCCTGCGAACTCCACAAAAAAGATTCCTATAAAGTACCGCAGGCTAAACAAATATGTGGTGCCAGCTCGCTGAGCTCAATCAACTAATTTTATATCATCCTAGATGGTTGCGTGCCTGACTGGTCATCAAATGGCTCAACTCAGTCAAGCATGGACTTGAACTGACTTAGTATGGCTATTTTTTACTTTCTATTTTCTACGTATTTTTAATACCAATAAGTAGACTCTCTCAAAATCTCAACAAGAGTTTTGCTAGCGCCACTTCTTCTTTCCGATGAAGTTACCGTGAGCTCGAAATCCAGATAGATGATACCGTCCAGGACGATAAATCATTTGGGGTAAAGGCTAAAGGCGATTTTACGGACTGCCACTCGAATCTCTAATGAGATCATGAAGGCCTCGAAGGTCAAAGAGGCTCGTAAAAGATCGCGCGGATGTTGCCACTATTGTGCTTGCCCAAGTTGGAAAAGCTACCATGTTCAACAGTAAACCATATCCTGCTCTAGCATTTAGACATCCGCTGTGCACCCGCCATTGGGAGGAGATACGAATTCGCTTCGGTAGCTACTCGATTTATGAGTAGAGAGTGTTTTCTCCCTACACAGAGCACAGAAACATCGGTTGCCCGTCCTGCTGGGGTGTATGGATATATGGAACATACGTTTATCGATACGAGTATACGGCCGAATATTCCTTCGGAATCGATGCCCAACGAATACTGAGGGAGAAGCTCCAGCTTTACGCAGCTTCGTTTTCCTGATCCATTTTAGCTTCACTGACTCCAGCGGAGCTTAGGGTTCGGAACTGTCATCATAGCATGCTGCCACTATGGAGCAGTCATTGCCTACGGCAACTCCTGCAGGGGAGAGAGAGAGATGGACTCCAGAAGAACTCGGTGTGCCGCCCAAGGGGCATAACTAATAGGCGTTACTCAGTCGCGTGACACTCCAGCCAAGAACGAGTTTGATATCAGATTCGTTGCTTGCGTTGTCGGTGTTGCAGGCGTTGTCGCCACTCCCCTGTGGCCGCCTTCTGGGGTTCTTCTGCTGTCCGCTACCCGTTACCACTAAGCAGCAAACCGCGTGGGCGGATAGATAATTGCTATATACGCAAAACAGATGCGAGTTTCAGCTCTGAGCAGACGATGTCAGGATGTCTACGCTGCCTTGGTTGCGACGGCCGTGGCGGCGCTTTCTTCTTCTTACTCGAATCACGGCCCTGGGCACGGGTACTTGAATATAACGGAGTTGCGAACTGTACAGTCAGTGGACATTCAAACAAACCAGAACAGAGACGATTTCTATGGATCGATATTTAGATTAATGGAGATTTGATTAATTAATTAGATTATTTAGATAAATTAATTAGACCAGATTAATGGAGCGGTGCGTGTTTTTCCAATAAATGTATAGATAGACAGTTAGTACTCTATTGCCGATCAAACACCAAGGCAAGCACGAAACACACACGACCTATATTTGTGAATCCAGGACGTTCAGTAGGGGCTCGTGTTTTCGAGTGCAGCCCTTGATATATTTGATACCTGATGCGAGCCATTATACCCATCCGTTTCTTTGAATGCGGTTATTTACGTTCGCGGTCCACGTATTCACGCACATTTGGTGAAAGCGGTTTGCGTTCATCCAGTGAACTCACTCTGCATACATCTTTTAGCAAGACGATCCTGACCATATGCCCAACCTGACGGATTATACCACAATCTAAAAATATCAACTAAAACTCAATGCTGAGAACCGTTTCGCATAGCAAGCCTCTCAAGTGTGCTAACGAGCTTGAAATGCGTTTAGCTTAATTGCATCGCCGCTGACAAGCGATGGAAAATGCCATTTTTGCGCTTGATCAGCAGCCCATAAACTTTCGTGTTCGGCTTTGATTTTTTTGACAAATGATCGTAAGCCAGAGGCCGCAGGTTCGAGCCCCGCTGTGTGACACATGAGAGAGCTTAAGCATTGTAAAATTGCAGCTCCTTTAATAAACCAATAAAACCTTTACCTTTACAAATAGAGATTTTATCGTCAACGAGTAACGTACAGGTTGATGAAGGTGGATCGAAATAAGGACGTATACTTTCCCATATCCTTTCGAACCTTCTACTGTGAGTGTCTGACCTTCAAGACCCGAATCAATAATACTCTCACATACAAGCTCTTCATCTAGTTTACAAAGCGGTCTCGTTCAGCTTCATGGAGAGCATCACATCATCATCACCTGTCATGTCTGTATACACGGAATCGATTGTGCACGAAAATAGCCATTTCAAATCTCAGTCATAGAGGTTCGTGGTATCACGCAAGATAGCGTAGAGGGAAGATATGTCGGTGTGAACTGCCCTGATGCTTGTTCCAGAACACGGATGACGTATAATGGCCGTCGGGGATTACGGAAATTGTTCAGCATGCAAATTTTCGCTCATCTTTAAAAATCGCATACACCGAAACAGCGCAGACAGACAGACTGAAATATCTTCGCGCCGCTGTTTCGCTTATTATAATTATTACTACTTCTAGTATTATTATTATGTCTGGAAGACGACGAATAGCGCGTTCCTTCAAAACCGTTCATGGTGTGTTCATTTCCTTTATCTAACCCAGGGCGGCGTCGGTGACTGCTCCGTCCCCTTTGCTGGCATTACACTCGACCTAGGCTTGGTTAATCTTAGACGACGAGTTGGGGTCTCGGACGCAGGTTCGGCGTTCGCGGACGGCACCATTTCATTCTCTGGCGGAGGTTTTTTGTTGTTTGTTTGTTTGCTCTCCACAAACTAGGCCGTCGTTGTCTCTCACCTTGTTCTCATTGCTTCCGGGCGTTATTGCGTCTCATCGTGTGAATAGCAACACTCCGGACGTCCCGCCGGGCAACGGGGCGAAAACGCTGCAGAAGACAGGCTGGCAAATGGATAATGCCAGGACGGACGAAAAGGAATAGAGTATAACGATTCAACAGGCACAGGAGGCTACCAACGCCATAGCGCGCTTCACCATGGATACTGCGATTGAGCCTTCCCATGGCCCTTAAGAATACGGCTCACACATCAGACACATATAACGCGCACACACACTCCGAAAAGGGCTTTCGATTTGCTGCTGGTGCCGATATGCTTTAGAGCTGCTCTAGACACTGCGGTGCACGTGGGCCCCTCGGAGCCGTAGAGGCCGCCGTCAGACAACGCCGGGCTTGTCTGGTTGCTTTCCCAGGACTGTCGGCGTAGTGAGCGGTAGAGAGCCAAAGCTGCCAAATCTAGACAGCTAGACGCTAGGCGTAGGCGCAAGCCCTTCGCAACAACTAGTGGTAGTGGTGATGCAGAGACTCAGTAGCGAACGCTAGAGAAGGATAAGGAACAGGAACATCTAGCAGCAGCCTCGGTGGCCTCGACATCCCGGTTGCAGTAGCAGCAGTGACACTGGGCTGGCAGTAGTGGCAAGTGCGGGGCACACCAGGCCAGGCGACGCTACGCGGATGGTATCTGTAGTCTTTAGCGAAATCCTCTTAGGTTTCCGGCGCAAGTCGAGCTCTTTTTCGCGACGCGGCGCATCCCGAATGTCTTAGGGTTACCCTCCTTCGGCTGACAGTCGTAGCCCAGCAGAGTGTCTCGTTGCCGGCTCGCCGGGTTCCGACCAGGCGGTTTCCGGCGTCCTCGTCGTTTAGTCCAAGCCGCTTTTTTGGCTGTCTCTCTCTCCCCCTTGCTTCGTCGCTGCTGCGCGCGCTTTCTCGTCCTGTTTTTCTCTTCGTTTTCGTCTTTCGACCCGACGAAGCCGCGGGGAGCTAAAGAAGCCGGCGCGCAAAAAGGGCCCACCAGCCAGATTCTGTGTACCGTGTAAGTCCTCGATGGCGGGTATTGGCGTTGGTTCCGGTCGCTGGGGGCGCGGGGTTTGTCGGGAGTCGGGGCCCTGGAGATGGAGCTAGCTGTTCGTCGTCCTCCGTCTATTTTCTCTTCTGTTAGGAAAACATATCGATTTGCTCTACTGCCGGGGCTATTCTCATCTGTTCTCACTCTCGTTCCCCAGCAGAGTCTCGACCTCTCAGTTTTTTCTCTTTGGCCGTCCCGGCTTTTCTTTGGCATTTTCCGTTCCCCACGCCTCTCCACCGTCCTGAACAAACCCAGTACGTCCCTCTTCGCGACGTGCCCAGCTATCCCCGAGTTTATCCTCGATTGTGGGGCGGTCCGCTATTGTCCCCTGCTGCGCGGGATAGCCCCCTGTCCCGTTTATCCCGTTTTTTGTGAAGAGGGACTGACAAAGAACCCAAAATAGACGCGTGTGGCCATAGGCATCTCCATAGCCGGGCAGCGCCGCCAGACGGATGTGTAGCAGGGGCTTGGGTCAACGGATAGCGGTAGCGAGAATGTTACGGCGAGAAAGCGCGCGAGAGAGAGAGAGAGAGATAGAGAGACAGAAATAGGACAGACAGTGTGCGAAGAGAACTGACTGTGCGCTACGAAAGGATCTATGAAAAGCGGTTCCCTTCACGCCACAGCCGTCCACTCTACCGTCGCTTGCCGTCGCTATGCTGGGAAAACGTCTGCGCTAGGATGGCAGACGTTCTGGGGCACGCAGAGGAGTATTTGGCAGACGGCAGCACCGACGGATGGAAAGTGACTGCACGGGACGACGATGAGAAAAAAAAACTATATGGAGGTGGCCATCGGCCGAGGCTGGATGTGGGAAGCGGGCGACAAGACAGGAGCTCAGACAAGAGTCGAGGGATGCTCACGCGGGGGCGACGCGGGGACTGCTCAGTGGCGAGGTGAGGAAAACTCCAATTGCTGAGTTATTGTTTCGAGCCGACGGCCAGCGACGGTTCCGGATCTAGAAGAGATCCGGCGGGGGTCGCGGGAGTTGGGGGGCATTGGTGTGGGGTATATGCTTCGGGTCGTGAAATACCCGTTGAGGAGCGAGGGAGCGATGTGAGGATCCTTCAGTTTTTCAGAAGACGGGAAGGGAAAATCATGGAGAAGAGGAAGAAGTGGGATCTTCAAGAATGAGGGCGGGCGTGTGGGCTAGGCAAGACAAAGCGCACTACGACAGAGTACAAACTCCACCGGGGATTTCATCTCTGCTGGCCCGATGGAAGTGGTATGAGACGCTTCTATCCACAAAGTGGTCGGGGAAGTGGAACTGGGGTTTCCACCCCCGCCTCTTTCAAGTGGGCAACCCATGCTACCTAGAGATGGCAGACAGAGATGAGAGGGCTCTTGTAGCATCAAACGGATGTCAGCGTAGGAAAATCATAGAAGAGGTTTATGTCTCTGTGTGTGTTTGCGTGCGTGCGTGTGTGTGCGTGTCTGGGTGTATCTGTCCGTGTGAGTTACTCATGAATTAGCCTCAAATGAAAGATGGCTTCATGAGGAAATGGTACGAGATTGGTCCGTCCGTGACAGTCATTTTAAAGTGAGTTTCAAAGTCACGCCCGTCATAATCTCAGCTTGAAACGGAAACAAGCTTATTTGGCAGCGTGAGACTGCTCCAAAATTATTTTAAGAGCACTTTTATTGAAGCGCCTTTTTTTTTGTTTGCTGACGCTAGAGTGTTGTTAAGAAGAACTTTTAATGCTACCGCCGAAAGGGTCGCCATATTGCTGTCGTTCGCGGAAAACCGTTTGAGAGGAATGTGACCGGGGACGCTGTTTCCAAGCAAAGAAGAAAGCGCACGCTCGAACAGATCCCCTCCAACCAAGTTAAACTAGGAGAAGGCCATGGAAAGGGTCTATTGTTCTGGAGCAGAACACAGAAAATGGTCGGATATGGTTCCCAAGAACATTGGGAGATGTTACTGCTATTGGCCAGCTGTTGATTCCCTGCTGTCGAACCGTCGCAAAAATTGCAAAATAGTAGATGATTGCGTCATGTTACGATGGCTCTATACTTCCTAGTCATCTGTTGACCTTTGGTGGCGTAGTCGCTGTAGCAGAAATAGGTTAGCAGCAGGAGAAATAGGCTATTCACGTTTATACCAGCTCCTTTTCGAAGGACATAGCGAGCAGAGCCTTGGAGGCAGACTGTGCTGATGGGAACGGAGGGAGATTTTACAGCGCGTCGTTGCTGTTTCGGTGAGCTGCAGAAAAAAGCCGAAGAGTAAGACCCAGAGAGACATACATACTCGAAAAGCTGCGCAACTTGCGCAGGTTGCCACGAATATAGTATATATTCTCGAAAGGCTTTAACCTGTGACTGAGCCCGAGGTGCAGCCCCGTGCAGACAAAGTGTGCTCGAACGGCTCGAAAGGCGATTCGAGCGTGCATAGATAAAGACTCGTTCCGGCGGCAGCAGTGAGCACGGCAATGTGTCCTCTAGAAAAACCCTTCCACTTCGTCCTTTCACGACAATGCTGTAGGTGAATAGGCACTAGACGTAGATTTGCGTTCTAGGTTATCTCACGACTGACTGGCCGTGTTTATTTTCGTATATATGATATTGGCCTTGCGGCGAATATCATCAATATGTTTAGCCATGTAATTCCGGTTACTGTGATTATCAGGTCTGGCTGGAATTTGTTGTTGTCGCAATTTCCGAGCATTTCTTTGTTGTATCGTTAATCACCACTTATAAACCATTGTACGTTGCAATTTATATTCGACGTTGTCAACTGAATATGATGAATGTTGCTCTCGCACAATGTAAACGTAATGCCTTCATTGAAACACTTAGCTATAGGAATTCCTATCCACAAGAAATATCTATGCTGGCCCTAATCTGCTGGTCGTTGTCAAGACGTTCGAAAACACTCAACTACATGCCCGAGGCACACCCGTAACTAAACACGAGAATAACCGAAGACAGAGACAACAAAGTCGCCTTCCTTGCTCTCGTGTTTGCCTAACTAAAGCAGCCTCTAGCAAAAGGAGTTAGCCCAACCTCCAACGCCATCACAACCACTTCTTAAATTTCCACCCGGAGTGAAACCACGCGTCCACACGACGACGCTGTGTGCGTTGCCCTTCGATGCGCGGACCGAATTGTCGAATTGTTTTCCCATAATGCTGACTTCCTCTATGATTGTTCTGCTTTTCAGGTGAGTCCGAGAGAACAAGCCACAGGAAACCATCCAAGCTCCATCCTCTAGCGAGAGGATGGACTGCAACGCTGGCCTCGTTGTGGATGGCGGTCGTTGATTCCCGATTTCTCAACGACCTCAAGCGAGTATGGTCTCTCTCGCTTTCTCTTGAGGTGGTCGCTCGTAACCGTACGAATAACCGTAGCCTAACACGGATTCTTCCCGACGAGGCCAAGACTCGAACAAGAGCACATTGCGTGTCTCCTCTCCTTCGACTCCAACATGTGCACTTCTTTGGCGAAGCCGAACCGCAAGGTCTAGCCGCTTCACATAAGGTGCTGCAGCCTCTACCCGTTGTACTCTAGTTATCGCATCGCGTGCTTGCGTGTTGTGGCGAATTTGCTGCGTTTGTCATGACGTTCCTACGCTCTCGCCCCCTATGCTGTTCCCAGCATCGAATCGGTGTCTCTCTCTCCCGCTAGGACTCGTTTCCCCAGGGGGCGTGTCCCTTTTCCCGACTGACTTAGGGGAACCTCGGTGAGTGAGGCTGGGCCCTGTGGACCTTGAAGGCCTTTTCGTCGCGGTCGTTGCTTTGCAGCAGACCACTTTTTTCCACTGGGACGAGTGGCCGCGTTACTTTGCTGACTTCGAACCCCTGCCGCTCACTGGTACGTGCGCACACACACCCATGTCACTGACGACTGAGAGGAACTAGCTGGTTTTATAAACAGAGAACGAATCGCCATCGTACTGACGATGATAGTGGACGAAGAACAGCGAGCAATAGTCCAGCAGGCCAAGACTAACGATAGCGCAGTGTAGTCGTGGAATCATTGGAAGTATAAGAACACAGTATTTCTTCTACACCATGTAACTCCTTTCCACGGATATGTACGATAAAGACATTGCATGGCATTCTCCGTTGGACGGCCAGGCAGCGAAGGCAAGGTCGGAATACACGGGAGAGAGCAGTGCAGTATAGCGGACAAGCATGTCTATGTTTGCTGTTCCAGGCCAAACCATTGTCGCTTCCAGGCGCATACGACGTCATCCTGTTTTTTTCTTAGTCCCGCTATTTTTCTTAGATGCTTCGGCCGATACCACCGAGCGAGTTATTCGTCCTCGACAACCAACATCCATGCACTTCCACTGTTGAGAGCTGAAGCTGCTGTCGAACGAAGGCTTCCAACTATGCTTTTCGGCGTTCCTTCTCCGCCTCGCCCTTACCCACAGCTCGGCCATGCACCAACAGTGTCTGGGAGTAACGAGGGGAGGAGGCAGGGTTTGTGCGACCTGGGCGTTACCCTCCCGGGGTGCGGGAAGCCAGAAACCCCCTCTCGAATAGTGAAGGCGAAGGCGACGCGACCGACTCTGCTATTACCGAGGAGCAGGCGGCATTTCTCGAGACGGCCACGATACCGCGGAGCAGGAGATTTCGTAGCGCGCTTTCTCTCTTTTTGAGGACGTCCTGCGTGAAGCCGAGGCGCATTTCTGCTAGCGAGCGAGAGAGAGAGAGAGAGATTGGGAAACGAAGGTCTGCCGCCCTAGAGGAATGGCAGGAACTTGTGTCGCCCACCGTTCTAGCACCTGGCCAGTTCTATTCTGGCGTCTGCCATTACTACTATTATCATTATCGTCTGGGCAGGAAGGAGTTGGCTCGCATGGAGAGACAGAATTTCGCAGGCGACAGACGTGTCAGCCGGCGGAGCCAGTCGAATGGTGCGAATGGTAGAGGTGGTGGTCGTAGTGGGCTCAAGGCGGTGGGATCACCTAATTTCTGAGGGAAAAATTGAGCGCGCGGCTGAATTTGCGCCTAGCGCTAATGTATCCATGCATCCGTAAACAACGTAGCAAGGGGCGGGGGGGGGGGCGTGGCTGAGGCACTAACTTGAAGGTACGATTATGTTCTTGGGCGGGAGACGCTCTTTTTGAGATACATATATATATACATACATATATATATATATAGAGAGAGAGAGAGAGTGAGAGAGAGATGGGGGGGGTAGGTTGAGACGTTAACAACAACGAAGTAGAAGCTCTCCCGGGATGGCTGAGCACTAGACATGAACTAATATGCGTGTTGAACGCAGCGGTCTATCGAATCGGATCCACCGTCGATACATACACACAACTATGGAAATATAAAATGCATGGCGGCCCATGAAATCAGAACGAAAGCAACACTTCAGGTTGGGCCGGTGCAGGCCAGCCAGTAGATATTCTGCTGAAAGCACTGCGATAATAATAACAATGATAATAACACAGGAGATCTGCAAAACTGTTACCTGTAACTAGGCACCTATCCAAGCCACGCCGTGAGAACGTGCCACAACGGATCCCCCACGTTATCGCTCTGACACGGTTTCACCGCGCCGCTATCGGTTGCCAACTGCAGCAGAACGGATATCAACGCGGCAGTCCGATACCGGGTTTTTGCCGTCATAACCAAAACAATACCATACATCCCTAATGTCGACAGCGTCGATAGCGGCATATATTGCTCATATAAGCGGTCACAAGCCCGCGCTAAGGTAACAAGCAAAAAATTGATAATCGAAAGTCAATTACAAAGGTCTGTTTGCACGGCTGCACGAAGGGTTTCGCGCAGGTCGATTGTAATGTCTACGTATCATAAACACTAGCGGCTTACCATGAAAATTTCATATAGCACAGACCATGTACTGGTATGGTTAGCACCACCACCGCCTATATCGTCGTTATGGTGGTTCCACAATAGAACTCTACAGCTCACTCTGTACCGACACCGTTTCGTGTTGTGAATATCAACAATAGCAACAGCAGGGACAACATCGTGTTCATCGCCAAACTCGCTACATGCCTCCATCCATGCGCGACCTTCGCCGCCTAAAACTCATCACAATGAGTTAGTTAATCGCGCAACCGCACAGGTAGCAGCGCCGCCGCCGCCGTATCATTTCATAACAGTTGTCAGGTGACTGCCGTCTGGTGGTTCGGCAGCAGCTCGTTTGCGGGTGAGAGTCCACCTGCTGACGAGTCCGGCGGCAGCGTCGAATAATAACAACAGAAGCAGCAGCAGTAGTTGTTGTAGTCAATGCCAACTCGTGACGAAGAGTACCCCGGTTCATTTCATGTGGGTGTCAACTCTTCGTGCCGTGGGTCGCTGCTGCTGCTGCCGCCGATGCCTCGGCGGTCTGCCCCCGGCAGTTCGCCTGCTGATGTAACTGGCAAACCCTCGCAATTCTGTGCTTCTGTGACTTTCAGCGTAGGCCATATGGTGTGCTCGGCAGCACGTGTGAAGGCGCGATTTGACCCTGCACAGGTTGATTGGCCACTGGCTAAAAACTCGTCCGTGCTGGACTCTGCGTTAATGCTCTGTTCCTTCACTGCGGGGGGGGGCCGTTCGCTTTTCGTACTCGGTGGCCTTCACCAAAGTCCTATTCCATCGGACTGGCTGCTGTTGCTAGCACAGCAGCGACAGCAACGACCGTACACAGCCAGCCATGTGATTGGTGCCATATGTCCAAAGGTTGTCCAGGAGTCGACAGCTCGATGAGCACTCATCCCACAATGGTCATCTGCGATGATCGCGGCCTGCGGCCACTTTTACCGCAATAGAGCTTCTACCGCTACGAGTACAGCGCTTGATATAACGTACCCATGTATATATCGTGTGTATGAGGCGGTACAGCGTTCCCAGCGTGGTATAGGCGGTTGTTTATTGTGCTACGCCGAAACTGAACACCAACACCAGGCCTTATTTTTCGATGTAAAGGACACAGTTTGCTCTATCCTTGTCCTCCTGACACACCAGGCCCGTAGGTGTCATCGACTCGAGCGCGCCCTGACGGCCTTGTCTAGTACTATCCTCTGATAGAATACAGCTACATAGCTAGCACACATGTGGAATGTGCTGCCCGAAAGGTGCAGTGCTTTGGCCAGGCAGTGTACCGCAGGTCTGACGATTCTTGTTCGGGAGATCCTTCATGTAGGGTCGGAGAGAGATGATTACGTAGGTGGTACACCCTAATTACCCTCAACAATGCAATGGTGGATTCTGACGTACTGTATCGCAGTCCGTACATGAGATTCAGTGAAGTTGCTAGTTCATTCTAGTACCAGACGCAGGCACGAAAAGACTCACAACGTATTGTACATTAAAGGGCAGCTATCTCCAGGCCCATTGGGAGGCGTTGAAGGCTGCGGTCGGGCCCCCGGTCTCGAGCAACCGCAGCTTACAATGATACGCAGGTTACACTTTATATATATATATATATACTCTTACAACTCTATCTTTACGTACACGGCATCGACTATTGTTATTTGCCACAACTTCCAACAGACAATATTACACCTCAGCCGTACATCACAACAGAAATATAACTGCATCGTTTGAATATTATTAGTGCGATAGCCGAGGCCCTGGCGGCGACGAGGAGAACTGCAGAGAATCTTTGGAGTTCTTTATCATCTTTCTTTATCTGAAGAGTCTTGTCAGGTACGAGTAAGGAAGAGAATAAGCAAAGGTGACCCCGACAGGTCCTCATAGTAATACCTAAAAGGTTAAGAGCTGAGGCCTTTCTCATAGAGGAACAGCCGAGGGTCAGCTCGAAAAACAATTCTCTTTGCGAGACGCACGGGACAAAGCAGTTTATCGTATCGTCCGCACCCGATAGATAACCGGCACGAAGGCTGACTCATTCTGTCTGAGGGAGGTGAGCCTACCCATTTCATGAAGGACAATCAGCAGCGGAGGGCCCAACCCACCTACGCCAATCCCCACAGCCCGCTGTGTGGCCGGCCATTTCTATCGTACGCTCATAGGCCAACTGCCGACCGCACAGCAGGACTACAGCAGAAGGCGATGTCCCACAGTGTATGAGAGAGGTTCCATTTACTATATATTGTAATATATAATACAGAGCGGCTACATTCGCCCAGATCCCGCAGAGGCGTCGTACCACTCGCTTGCGACGACATCGTCCCTCTGCGCGTAAAATACAATACAAAGATTCAGTATATTAACGGGACTACAGTTTTTTTACAGCGCTTAGCTTCTGCCACCCGCTCGCGGAACTTGAGCCTCCGGACCCCGGCTTTTACAGCCGGAGACCTAGCCGTACAGCCCACACCTGCTGAAGTGCACAGACGATCGTCTCTGTCTAGCCGTGGGTCTGCCGGCGAGGTGTTCTCGCACAATTGGCACAGCAGACGAAGTGCTGCTGCCTGTCGGCTGAACGTTTTTACTGGCAAATTATTATTGCTGAGCAGTCGGTGGTCAGCAGCGCAAAGTCTGTCGATGTGCACGGGTTAGGCAAGCAAGCTCTATATACTATCCTGCCTGTGGGAGAAATCTTCATGAACGAAGAGACCAAGGGAGAAGCAGGCCCCGAAGATTAAGTGAAGGCAAAGGAACGATGTGAGACGAAGCTGGGGGACGTTTGGCCGAACGATCGTTGAAGGAAGCCACTTACTACTACGAAACAGCGTGTAATTAAACGTCGATTGGGCATGGGCTCGGAGAGGCATGGGATTTTTAGCGAAGGATTAATATATATATATATATATGTATATTATGGATGAAACTGTGAGAGCCTATGTCCGTCTGCAATGTTTGTACCAGAAGGGCTATTTGAGACCGGCATCCTATTGATGTGAGCGAGGACAAAATATTATTATTAACTAGCTGCTGTACGACAATACGTGGAGGCTGCATCGCTGTGGTGATTTACCCCAACGATGCCACGATGAGGTATTGAATTATAATAGGTAGGGTTATTCGAGCTATGGAGCAGTTTTGAGTTGCAGTACTAATGGAATTGATAACGATTGGAATATAGCACGCATACGATAACAGCAACAATAATAATATGATTCTGTTTATTCTCATGAAATTACTATTCGATTATTATTATTATTATTATTATTATAAGTATTGCTATATATTGCCCAGCAGATTCGGTCGTCAGGCACCGACAGCTGCCGCATGCTAACCGTCGAGTGGACGACCCGTCCAACAGATGAGACCTGTGATGCGTTCGAGCATGAAAAGAGAGCCTGCCACGATGTTGTATACTCGCCCACATCTAATTCCCTCCAGATGGTTGTACCTGCTGCTTCATGACCTAGAAGAAAGCGCTTACTGTGATGTTTTTGCCACGCATACGTACCGGCGATAATTCATGCCCAAGACTAGTCGTTGCTCGCCGGCACTGCAGGACACGCAATTCGGATATTAGCGGAGCTCAGCACCGCAGCGAGCTCAACCTTTTCCTGGCGTCGTCATTTTGTTTTGCGCACTTTTTGCTGGCCGGAAAAGGACCCGCTAGTCCAGGATCCTTTCGAACCCAAAACCAAGCCGGTCGTACATCACCGCCGATCACCTACCACCACCACCGGTGAACACTGGCCTTTGGTCAGCGTAATAGGAGCGTTGCAGGCGGATGCATTTCGTTTTCTGTTTCTTGTCTGTTCTCTCTGTCGTGAACAGAATAATAAACATTGATGTTGAACTTCTCGCCGGGACACAATGGCATAGCAATACGAATCAACTTTATGTAACCTGCATCCATCGTATGTCTCTGGCAGCAGGGGCCTGGCCCTTGCGTGTCCAATGCTAGTCCATCCGTGTCATTCTCACGCTAAATGCATGCGTGTTCGTGCAATACATTAGGAGCCCTCCATGGGTAGTTTATTATTGTATTATGACATATATGCTTTCGAGGTGAGCTGAACGAAAAGAAAAACCCTTTGACAGGAAACGACTTCTGCGGACAACTGAGTGAACGAATACTATAATACGACTAGTGCATGATTCCAGGGTGATGGCTGGCTGGCTCCCCTTCCGATGTTTTTCTCCGAGGACACGCCTTAGTAACGGACGGCGCCTCTTAGTCTGGCACCGTCCCACCACCAGCTGCCGCGACCTCACCTTCTCTCTCTACCTCCGCATATATATTTATATATATATATATTTTTTTTATTCATATCTCTCCCTCTCTCCTTCCAGACGTCGGCCAATGCGGTCAGGAGTCGCGAGCACATCCCCAATGGTGACTCTGTCTACCCACCGCACGTCGACCTACAAACCCGTCGCTTCCAAACCTTCCCCGGGAAGTCTAGTTTCCACACAAAGCCGTCATGGGTATTGTGTCGCATGCTGAGATAGACAGAGTGGTGGGCACGTTGACAGGCGTCAAGCGGGGTAACAAGCTGAGGACTTAGGACCCCAGGGTCGCCGGTTCGAATCCCACAGGACGCATATGGTTTGAATTGGTACGAAAGTACTGCCGAACCATGGCCCAAGTAACAACATCTCCAGGATATAAAAAGGACACTTGCGGGTACTCAGGAACGTTGATAAACGATTTCACACCGCAGTACGGAAATAGAGGTCGGCTTTCTCTCTCTTAGCAAAAATATACCATGCGGGAGATGGGGGCACAGCTGAATCTCAATATAACGCCTGTTAGGTGACATTTGCACACGTAATGATTCGAGATGCCAAGCACAGCCGAAGGATCTACCTCATTCATGAGCAACAGGTTGGTGTAGAGGTTTTTGTTGCTCATGTTGAATGGAACAAAGATCGTCAGATGCGTATAAGGTCCAGGTAGGGTTCGATTATTTGCGAGGTGGCTTACACAATAGCTGCGCGAGCTATTGTGCATATGTGAGTTTATGGCGGTGTAATGGCTCTTTTTATTGTTATTTTTTTATTTAGTCCATTTAGCTTCTATTGATCCTAAATCAGAGACAATTCATAATAACAAATTAATAATAACAAAATAACAAATTAATAATAACAAAATAACAAATTTGATAACAAATAACATAATGAAAAAATTCATAACAAATAGCATACTAGCAAATTTAATCAATAGGCATTCATCGACAAACACCCTCCGGCTGCCCTGCGGACATTTGTCCCCATGTGACAGCTCCAGGTTGCACTGCGTAGTAAATGTAAGTAGAAGTTGAATGTGTCTCGACTGGAGTCTGACGTACAGCTCAGCTCCATTCCCCTAGGTTATTGTTTACATTCTGTATCTATCCTTCTCTTTGTGTCTCAAACTTCTTACATATCTCTAACACACGGATGACATCGTCGTAGACTTTACGCATCTCACATAAGGCTTCCGTCCGTGCTTTTATGTGCAATAGCGTACGGTTAGTTAGAGCCTTTGCACGTCTTAGTCTGTGCCCTGGATGGTCTAGTGGTGTGGAGTCTTGGACTGCTAGACCGAAGGGACGTGGGCTCAAATCCTGTCAGACGCGTAGAATCTTTGGTGTTCTTTATCATCTTTGTTAATCTGGAGATTCTGGCCAGGTACAAGGGAGGAAGAAAATATGCAAAGGTGGTCCCCACAGGTCCTCATATGTAGTAATACCTAAAGGTTAAGAGCTGAGGCCTTTCAGATAGAGGAACAGCTGAGGGCTAGCTCGGAAAACAATTCTTATTACATCTTAGTCTGTGAAGCGTCACCACCGTTTTTCGAGGGGCACTGACGATAATCACCCCTTTTGTGCACACTCCTTCTCCCACATGGCCACGCTTGGGTTGCACCAACACTTTGTCCTGTTTCTCGCCACCCACAAGTTGTTGAAGTAGCTCTTCACCCATTTCTTGACCGAGACAACTGCCCGTCCAGGCCGAGTTCGATTATTTGCGAGGTGCCTTACGATAGATGGGCCAAGTTATTGTGCGTGTGTGAGTTATTGCGGAGTAATAGCTGTTTTATCCATTAGTCGTTTCCGAAGTAACGATCCGCTATGTGCCAGATAGCTGGAACACTTTCTCCGTATCGCTGGCAGATAGATACATAGATACCAAATTGCCTCGGAATTGCGCTTTTATCCCTGCGATCTCTCTCTCACTGAGACTTCCAATTGGGCGTTATGCTTCACCAGTTTTAATTATTTTGAAAATTTCCAACTCCCCAAAACAGCGTGTTCTTTTTGTTTGACTAAGGGAAACATAAGAGGTTGCGGCTGAGAGCGGGATGGCTGGCGGGGTCGTACGGCAGATAGGAGAGTCATTGCAGACTACGACGACTGTGTAACGCCCAGCTGCTCGCAGTTAAGAACCAAACGTATTTGCGTATATGGATCCGCCTTCCAAATTGAAACCTAAGAGCGAATCAGCTCCCATCGTTTACGATTCAGTCTGTGCGGAAAGCGACAGCTGCTGTATGGACGCATGTTAGACGGGCAGAAGCAACCGAACGGCCGGTCACTTGCTTGAAGCGTCGGACTTCATCAGAGGAGCTACCGCCGGACATCATCGCGGTCGGCGCCGTTCTTCGAGAGAAAATGAAAAGAATCCGGAATTCCTTCTCTGTTGCCTTTGGCTTAGGTGATTGCCTCAGGCCGGGTCGGCCCGTCCGCTTGGCTCAATGCTAGCCGACTGCACTCTCTCGCGCAGACACGTTCTCCCGAGGGTGGAACACTGATCCGCATATCCGCAGTGTCTGTCCACACCCCGATCCGCCTCTCCCATAGCTCATACAGCTGTGCCGTCTTCTTACTTTTTCTATCTTTTTTTTCTCCATCACCGGACGCCCGCCACCGGCTGAAATGACCTGGAATCACTCCCCGTCGAGAGGCACGGTGGCTGGAGACAACTCAGAACCTCTTGGACGCAGCAGCCGCTAGGGGACGGCGGTCACAACTGTCTGAGCTTTCTTTTTTCGCCTAACACATGTATGTGTGCCCTCGCCGGCCGTTAGCTGGCGTATCCCGAAAATGAAACGGCCCTGGGAGCACCACTCACGACGTCAACACCGGCCGGCAGAAGCACCCACGATGAGCGGCTATGGTAACGGCCGCGGAGGTGGTGGGAGCAGCGGCAAGAGAGGCAAGAAGTGATTTCGCCAGGAATTCCAGCCATACCATCACTGACTGGAGGTTAGGGCAGGCGGCCTTTGTGGGGTGGGGGTGAGAACATACAAAGATGAGGGGTGAGACGAAATCTGAGCTGGGGCTCACCAGCCGACCTGACCCGACACTGATTTAGTATGGCTGGACAGGCTGGAAAAAGCTAGGTTTGAAGGCTATGTCTGAAACGAGCACCACTGTCCGATGTCAAGGAACGCCATTGCTCACCACTCCCCCGTTCTCAAAGTAGAGGCAAATGGCCGAATAGCAGATGCCTTGTAACGCTGAAGGACAGCCATTGACAGCGATTTGAGCTTGGGGAAGGAGGTATAATAGAACTGGAAGAAGACGAGACTCCGTTCGACAAATCGCGAAATCACTGAGCTCGACAAATCACTGAGCTCGTGTGAGCCACGAGGTGTCCAAACTTGGCCGTACGAACCTGTACGCAAGACAGAACGGGACACTCTGAGCGACGACATTAGCCTGGACATTATCCACTAGCGTGGCTAGCCCGCGCCCCCGGCATATGCTAACTGCCACTGGTGAAAGCGGGATGGCAAAACAAGTTGTCGCAAAGAGAAATCTGGCACTGACCCTGGGACGACGACGACGAGGCGAGTCCTCGAACGAGAGACTGACTTGGGGAACGTGGAGGCAATTGCGCCACACAGGAGTTTCGGAAAGGCTAGTGCCACCGTTGGCTATAAGAAGACGATGTCGACGACCGCGAGGACGGCTGCCCATTCGTCGTAAGGACGAACGAATGAACAGTCGTCCTCGCCTCTTAAACACGCTGGCCACTAGCACTCGCTGGTCGCCAGCAAGTGCAGCGGGCAGGGAAGCAAAGCGAATTTGAAGAAGTTTCATTAAGAACAGGCACCCGCTGGGGCTGGCGAGCATCGCTCGCTTCATTAGGCCGAGAGAGGAGACCAGGATGAGGCAGCCGAACCGTGGCTCGGCATGAACAGGGCCAGTTGTACGAACGGAGAGTGCATGGAATGACTGGGTGGGTGTTGCTGAGAGGCGAAGAGCTTCTCTCGGCCCTACGGTTCGGTGAGTTCTGGCTGATGGCGAGCTCTGGTGTCCGTGCTGTCCCCTGCTGACTGGTTCTAGCGCGTTCCGGCCAGGCGTCTGGTAGCGGCGGCTGCTCCAGGAGACCCTTTAGCTGGCCGGTCAGTGGCTTCTGTGGCTGGACCGTTGGCTGCCGGTGAGGCCCCCGGAGCGTCGGCATCTTTGCTTGAGCTTCAGAGCTAACAGCGGTAATTGAGGGCCCGGTTGGAGCAGCTGGGAAGCGGCAGGGGACATTTACGTCCACCGAACAGTCGGTCCCGGCCAGTTCGTATAATATCAGCTCGACTGTTCGTTCGTGTCGTTCCCTTATGTATACATCGTATGAGCGTTAGAGGATCCATGCCGGCGGCCTGTCTGCACCGTATTCTGACGTCCGCTTGCCGTCGGCCTGGAATAGCAGATCTTGCCTTGGGCATCGAGTCACAGACCTTGCTCACCCGAACATACACACTGTGGCTAGTCTTCGTGCGTGCTCCGAGCCACCTTGAACTAACCGACCGGCCCAGCTTGACGGACAAATGGAAGTTGACAGTGTAGGCGTCAGAGTACGAGTGTGCGCCAACCCTGCATCCTGCTAGAGTGGAATAGAAGCCTGTGTCAGGCCAGGCCGTTGCATCAGCCAGGTCAGCAGGCTAGCTGACCAGTACGCTGGTGTGGCTATCGCACATTCTGCATTGTTAGTTGAGTGGGCTCTACACGCACGACGGTCAGGTCAACTAGGCCAGACGGAGATTCAGTCGTCGAGCTAGACATTTCCCGAGAGGTTCTAAAGGCTAGGTCCACAGGCATATTCTATGGTAGGGTCTCTTTCTCTGAAAGTGCGCAAAGCCAACGCTTTATGCCTATGGGGCTGCGACCAGTCCTCCAATGCAATTCGGCTTTGTTCCAGATAGTGCCATATTGACAGCAACGATAGCGACAACACCGGCCTAACCACCGACGCTAACCACGGCCATATAAGAATAAGTGGGGCTGGCACCGCTCATTACCGCTAGCGAGTGCTTTCACTCATATGTAATAGTACGCCAGAGACGCGAGAATCCCATGGCAAACACTTTGTACCTTGTTGATGATGTGCGAGTCCGAGCAGTCATCGTGACCGACATCCTATCCAATGCTACTTAAATGAGTACCAGATGCGCATACACTAGATATGCAAAAATGTCAGCGCCGAGGTATTATAGTATGTGTTTGGAGGTGGGTCTCGTCCGTCGATGTGATTCATATAGCAGCAACAAGACCATCACGTTGGCTAGGGATGAGGTTTAGGTTGACCGCGTCGCATCTCCTGGAGCTCAAGGACGTTGCTGCTGTTGTTGAGAGCGACAGACTCATCAGCCAGGCGCACGGTGGTGTGTGGTGGAACACGACGAGGACAGTTAGATAAGGGATACACAGGGTAGTTAGATAAGGGATCCTTCCTGGCTGTCTGAGAGTTTGTCCAGGGACCTGTGTCAGAGATCGCCTTCGAGCGGGGAGCAGGCTATCGAGCCGCCGTTTTGGCTTCTAGAAAAAGCCAACAAATAACTAGAAAAACCTAAACGGCTTAAGAAAACCTGGCTGACTGTACGGTGGTCAAGTTTCTGGTGCGATTTGACTGCTGGATATATCAACACTATCGAGTTGTTCGCGTCGGTTTCTATTGTTTCACATATGGCCTGCATATATGAAAGCATTCACAGGGTTCTCTCTCTCTCCTGTTCCAAAACACCCCATGCTCTCAGTCACCGCTGGGTAAACAACAACGATTGGCTCAGTGAATAGGCTCTTCTGGAAGGCGGAAACTCGAGCCAGCCTCCTGGGCGCCTAGGTACGACACCCCAGTCGTGATGACGACTGGGGGAAAACAACATCTAGGTTGACCTGCAACGTCTAACGGTGCTGTTGTGAGTTACCTAAACGCGTCGTCGTGTACAGTAAACGATAGCTGCTTCTCTGCTACGGACCGCCTCTCTTTAAGCCAGCCGAGGTCTTCTGCCTGGAATACAATCGCAGGTCGGCTAAACCCCGTGTGGGTTGCAAAAGCAGTTGCGGACAGATTCGCCAGACAGAGCTTCAGCACGACTTGTCGCAACACGGGCTGCCACAAAGCGGGAATAAAACGGCGGAGCAGTGTTTGCGGGGGAGGAGTCCTGTTTGGTCTACCCCTACAGAGTGCGCGAAACAAGCTGCGTCTAGCAGGAACGTATATAGACGCCGAATGCGAAGACGCTTGTTTGATCAAGGAACTCGATTCTCCTCGTATCTCTATCTGTGTGTTGAGACTAGCGCAGAAACGTCTGCTTCAACCGGCGCTAACTGGCAAAGCTTCTGCTAATCACTTGCCTAGCATGTTGTTTAGACGTGCTTAGACCGTCGAAGACCCCCCCCCTGTTGATAGTTGCCGTAGTTCTTGTACGAGTTGTAAGAGTGAACTTGCATGTCCCGCATGTTCCTGCTCCACAAAGCTTGCTCTTAAAGCTGACTCCATGGCCGGATCCGTATCTCCATTTCGTTTGCACGTGTCCCAGCCACTGGTGATCCCCTGCAGTGTTGTCGTCTTACCAAGATCGTTGCTACCACACATCACCGATGTCATGGCTCTCGTGAGTGGAGGCGCGTAGCTGTCCAGCAATCATGTCCGTTCGTTCTCTTTGTCTAACTGATTGTCGATCGTAAACGAGTAACACTTGTAAATAATTGTCCCTCTTGCTAAATGAACACTCTAAGAACTAGAACACAATCAACTAGTGCCTCGCGATCTCTTAACTGAACCGCCATGTCGTAGTGGTATTCCCTACCCTGGCCGTGTTATTCTGCGTCGTGTGAGTATTTACCAGAGTGGCTGTTAGCTTGCATTCGAATAGGCTACTTTGAACCGTGGCAGGAGCTCAAATGGCCCTTCTACCGGGTACAGTTAAGAGTGAATTAACGTCGTCCGCTTGACCTCATCCTCACCTGCACTTCGGAAGTGATCGAGAAGTCGAAACAGCAATGGGATAGACGGGTATCGAAGCAGGGTCTACACGATACTAAACGTCCCTGTGCTTATCGCTAGTGCAGAGCATCCCTCACGCACCACGCAGGTACTAATGTGATCGGGTATACGTTAAGCGCCAACCTGATCGATCGGCTGAACTCGGGCAATTTTAACGGCGGGTCATACAGACAGGCACTACCCTACTCGAACCCCGTAGTGAGAGTGTCGTTATAGGATTTTACGTGTGCTTAGTTGATGTTTGTTTTCACAGCGATATCTTTCCTGCTCCGTTGCTTCTTGGTAAAGGGAGCCATGGGCCGATCGGCCTCTGATGGTTGCCGATGGCGCGATCCGATCGACAGTAACGGGAAATAATTGAGGCATTACACTCATTGAGTGCCCTTGCTCGCCGAACACCTAGACCGATGATTTTAGATCTTACGGTACATGGACACGAGCCGCCCGGACAATTCGGATGTGACTTTGTTCTCGGCACATTGAGTAGTCATTTGAGGATATAGTAGTAGCTTTATTTATATGGGTACATTTTGCAGGTAGAGTATATTTCAAAAGTATATAATTATCCAGCAAACTAAACAAGTTGATGAAAATCGAGCCGTCAGTTGGCAACGCAGGGGCGAATAGAGGGTCCAAAGCAACCTTTAGATAGAAACGGAACTGTGTACCCTGGTCGAATTTCTACTACAAATGAGTCCGACCGTGATCGTTTTTTGAACTTACTTGTGCAGCGTTTACCGGCGTTTTGTTCCAAGTAAAGCGGGAGAGCACCCTGTATCATGTGTATGCAAGACGCATACACCCTTATATTTTCCCGGGACCCAACTACCTCACGACGTACGCATCCCATTCGCTTCTTATTGTGTACGCAGAAATAAGGACGAAACTGCTATATGAGAAGTGACACACGGGGAAGACCCGCGGCGTTCCCTGGCGTTGATTCTCTCGGCGAGTGAACGGCCAACTCAATGCTTACTATAGTAGCAGTATTATAGACGTCGTGGCAGAGGCAATAAGGTCAAAGCCCTGGGGCACATGGCCCACGCAGCCAGCCCGGCCGCCCGAATCAGTCTGCGAAACGCGCTTGGCCATGCGGGACGCCCATCCACATCGTCCCGGGGCTTTTGCCGCACCCCTGGCGGTGGCAAGCACACTGGGCTATGAGGCGACGACAACCGACCAACGAACCGACGATATCTCTACTCTACAACCATCACCGCATCGGTGCACGGGGCGCGGGTGGCCACTGCGGGCTTCTTCTTGGTATCTGGAGGTGTTGTACAGCCTTCGCTCCTCCGTTCATCGTACACCAAACGACAACGGACCATCGCCCTCATACAATAGACACATGCGCCCACACGTTGTGTGGACCGTACCCCGACGAGAGCGAGGCGCGGACGAGCCGGGGACCATGGCCGGTTTTGGGGGAAAGATCGGAGCTAGACAGCACGACGTGTGAGGGGCCAACGACAACGGAGCGCTGCCACCCAGCGAATCGCAAACCCAGACGATTGCTCCCGGTCAAAGAGCGGCAGCCTTCGGCATGTCGCGCACCCACCCACGATCAACGCAGGAATAGATTTGAGTCTGACTACCACCGCTGAGTCTAGCAGAGGTGAATGTATCTATTAGCGGACGACGCGGTTGGCCGGGGTCCCGGATCAGGGATCTTGGCCTGCTCCTGATCCGCCCGTCATCCCCGAAATTCCGAAAGCCCGCTTCCCCATCCATACCGATCTTTCTCACCTTTCACTCTTGCAGTGTCGGCGTCGAGAGCAAGAGTTGGCGGAGGGTCGTGGGCAAGGCAACCGTAGCTTGAACAAAACCGGCATTCGCCGTCAGCGAGGGGACGCTGCAATGTGTGTCGAAGAGACGAGTCGCCGCTGGAGAAAACGCGGAAAACACCGAGGGAAACGGTTGGGGGAGCGCGAGATCGGCAGGGGAAGGCGAAAACAGAAACCGGAGAGCAAGATCGCACCAGGACGAGATGCGTGGGGTGAGATGACGGCAGGGCAACGAAGGGCCTGAGGGAATCCGGACGGGCCACCCGGGTCTAGGCGAGCACCTCACGTTGACGGCGCCCAGATGAAATTGGGCGCCAGCGAGCGGCCGACACCAGCGGCGGGAGCGCTGTCTCTGCCTTCTCTACAGCTAGTGCTGGCATAGGAGAGTGTGAAAAGAAAAAAATATAGTAGAACGAACCGAACAGTGACCGTCGTCATCTGTAGTAGCAGTCGGACCGGGAGAGAAATTAACTCTAGGCAGTGGAGGCAAAAGGACAAGTCAAGGCGAGCGAAGCCCGACACAGACCGTGTGATCCGAAGAGGAACCGTGTCCGTGTGAACGGGCCAACTTGGTAGGCCGGCAAGCAGGCACGCAATGAACCAAACGCAGGACAGGAACTGGGCCTGATGGGAGCAAACGGACATGGCCGACTGAGCGAGTGAGCGCCCGACAGATACACCGAGAGACAGCCAGATAGGCGGACAGACAAGCTGCCGAAACGAAACGAAAAGATGAACCAGGAACGACGATGAGAAAGCAGCAGTGGCGGCAAGGGTACAGAGGAACACGAAGCCGAGCCTAAAGCGCGAATCGCGAGGCGCTGGGAAGGCTGGCCAGGACGGGACGATTGTCATTTCCCTCAGGGGATACGAAAGGGACTCGGTGAGCAGAGTTGAAAGCTGCGAAGAGAACGAGACAAAGAGAGACAGGGAGACGGCCGTTGTCGGCGCAGTGAAATGGCAGACGAGCAGGATGAGGATGACGCTGCTATTGCTACTGCAGTGCGGCCGGGGGTGGCGGTCGTGCCGACAGAGGAAACTCAGGAAGAATAAGATGAGAGGGGAAGTCGGCCGAGGTGGAAAAGCAACTTAGCAACGACGAGGAAAAAGGAAGTAGCGAAACAGAATGAGCGAAGCCCAAAGGGGCCTGCTGCTAGAGAAGGCCTACAAGGTGCTGTGCGTGTGTGTGTGTTTGTGTCTCGGTGTCTGGATAAATGCTGCCGGTAGGCTACTGAGTTACCGAGGTGCGGCCAGCGTCCAAAAAGAAGATGGCTGCAGGAGCAGTAGTCTGGCGAGGTACTGGGAGGTACGGGGGTTGTGTCGGAAGAAGGAGACCGTCGACACGATGAGAAAGTGAGGATAGAGAAGTGGTCCCGAGGTGACCGCGCGAGTGTCCTCGATTGCCACGTGAAGTTGGAGCTGGCGTGTCGCAACGGATTGTGAGGCGACCGAGGTAGCAAGAGACGTGGATGTGATGAGGATTCGCTACCGAGAGGAACTGTGTCGATTGGAAGTGGCCATTTTGCCCTATTGCCCATGCTTGGTACTCGTGGTTAGCCGTGGTATTAAACACGAACAGGTCTCGGGGCGGATAGAAATGTCATTTGCCGAGAGATTGTTTAGCGTTAGCTGGAATACACTATAGAGAAAGAAGCCTTGTTCAAACGCAAAGGGAACTATGTTATTGTCTGTTATACCTATGATGTGTGTGTCGTGAGCTTTCGAAATATCAAAACCACGTGTCTTGAAAAATGAAGTCTCTAACGAGACTATGCGTTTTATTCCGGTATGAAGCGGTAAACAACAGTCCAAATCGATAAGCCGAGAGCGATACAGAGATAAGAGATAAAGTGGCTACAACGAACGGGGAACAACGATTTGTATTGTAGGTCCTGCTTTGCTTTTGAAACGTTTGCTACGAGAAGATTACAGGGCGATCTGAGGCGATTTGCCAGCAAGGAAGTCAGGTCTGGTCGGGTCCTAATGTGTCTGTGACTGATTATCCGAGGCGCAGCAGACATGAGGCTGTTGGTGGCTGGTGGCCTTAGCCCAGGCCGTGGTCCGCATAGCCTAGAGGTGCAGGAAGGGGGTTGGCCTAGACGGGGACCAACAAGTGGCGAATAATTAATGACATGGCTCCATGTTGCCTGCCAGCCACCCTGCCCGCCCGCTAACCGAGGTAAGAGGCTGTTGTCTGAAGAGACCAAAGTGGGACGTCCCATTCCCCATCCGTGTGCTTACATGCCCGAGCTGTTCGGTCGTGTGTCCGCGTGGGTGTGTTGGTGCGTTTGCGACCCTGTGTGCCTGTAGGTTGGCGGACGAAACGTCGGATGCGTTCGAGGAGAAATCCTCTAACTGCCCCCACTGGCTCGGTAGACACGATGAGGCTACTTAAAGCGAGCTAGTGTTATCACTTTATTAGACGGAGCGATACGGACAGCTTCCCTGAGGCAGCCAACCAGCCGCTGTCTTTGCCGAGGCACTCAATATATATATATATATATATATATATATATATATATATATGTAGGGTGACACGGCAAAAATGCTCTTTAGCGATATAGAAATAACAAGGCTTGTGGTCAGCGACAGAAAAAAAACCGCTATTTTTTTTTCGTTCGACGACAAATCCTCGCCCGCTCACAGATCGATTGAGCTATATACTCCGCCACACTATAGTCGTCTCAGCATCACATCATTATTTGCAAAGCCTACTTGAAAGTGTCATTCATTCAATGGAAGCCAGTGAACACATAGAGATGACACACGTTCGTGTAACAGCAGTCAACGCTAACAACGCCTGTAGCCCCCTGTTCTCGGTACGCTTGTCACGTCACCCACGGCCGGTTGGTTCCCTGGATCCACTGATGTTACCATTCGTTATGGCCAGACGAAAGTCCCATGACTCGAAAGGGTCGAGCGCTCGGTCGGTCGCCGGCGGGCGGTCATGTGAATTTTTATGTTCTAGTTATTGGCACGTTGAGAGAGAAGCCAAGGCGGAAAGTGGCCGAGAGGCGAAGGCGACGTTAGGGAAAGTGAGACAGAGAGAGATAGGCTTTTGGGCTGGCGGGTCGGGGGCAAGGATGTGGGTCGAATTACGGCTGGGCTGGGTCGAAACGGGGCTGGGAGAACCCAGGCGGAGGGAGCTAGCTAGCAGTGAGGAGTGTGTGGTACTGGCTGATGTTGGCGAATGCGGCCAGACGGAAGACGGGGAGCGACATGGACACTTACGACCGGGCGAACTGGTGGACCTGCTGGCGGGCCAGGCAATCAACGCTACGAGCCACATGCTGCCGCCCAGCCAAGCTGAGCCGAGTCGACCGCAAACACGTCAGGATTTGTGCTTCTCCACGCACACAGGAGAGTAGAGGATAGGCCGTCGAAGGAAATGGAGATGTCGGCAGGTTTTTAGGTCTGCACGCCTCGCGCGGGTGTCGCCGTGTGTCGGCTAACCGCAACGGAGCCCACAGATAGGTATAAGAACGCACAAGCCAAGTCCTTCTCTAGTACAGCCGCACTACGATGCTTCACTCCTTTTCCCGCTGATGCCGCGGCTGCTGCCGAACTTACCTGACTGCGGCCTCTTTTTACTATCCGCTATTACGTGTCGGCCGCAGGGTTCCGTAGCGCAGCGTTTCGACGGCTCTGCGGGGCCAGACTCAAGCCGGCAACGAAGCCGAATGCAGCGCTGTCCGTAGGGAAGCGTTTTCATTTTCGTCCCCGACCGTGTAGTGCATAGCGGCCAAACGAGCGACCCTCAGAAGACCGAGTGGTCCTCCCCTCAGAGGGTTTGGCTAGAATTTGAGGTTAAGCACATGGCAATGCTTGCTCTAACTTGTCGTTGGTCTTACCTTGAGATAAGAAGGTTAGCGATTAGCTGGATGCCACTTGCAAGTACGATACGCTTAAATATATAGGTGTTAATGTCGGTATAGCACGCGCGGGCCGATGCGTTGTGTCGATCAGCCAGCGGAACTGGCAGATTCGACGTATGCAACTGATGAATCACATGTGTCCAATCACAATCTCGTATACATCAGGCAGGCAGTTGATCTCGCGTTATAGGTATTCGACTAACATGGATGTTGTGTTCCTCCCTGTTCAATCAGTTGTCTTCTCTCAAGGTCTGACTTTTTTGCTAGAAGGATCTGGCTCATTTTGTGGCCGGCCACAGTCAGTAACGTGGGTAGGTGTATAGTCACGAAGTGCTCGCGCCAACCGAGATCAGACCTCTTGATAGACAGAAAGCAGCAACAGGCAAACCTGTTCCTCCGATTTTTACCATTCGCTATTGAACCGCTACCCACCACTCGGGCGCACTGCCTTATCCCATCGTTCAGGCGCTTGTCGTCCGGTCGTCGTAGACTCGGACGACTCCCAAGTTCAATGGCAACGGGAGCAATCAACAGCGCGCGGGGCAGCATGGGAAAGATTTTAATGTTCTCTTCAGCAGCGTTCCCTTCCATTCGTCGGCCCGACCAACTCCATTTTCTCCTCTCGCTCCGTTGTCGAAAGCTGTACCTATACTAGGCAAGCCTGCGCAGCCTATCACGATGGTACAGAGCAAGCAGCAACACACACCGCCAACCAGTCGTTGAGTCCTCATTCCGCTCCATAAATCAGCCAGTCTGCGCGAAAAATCGAGGGAGATCGAGAGAGATCTCGAGAGAGAGGGACCAAGACCGACTGCGCCACGCCTTCGCGAAAAACAGGCCCGCGCAGGCGGCGCCTCTATGCGTTGCCATTATTCGTTACGACGGCTGCCGCTGTTCGCCCGGCAGCGGCGGTTCAGCTCTACGGCGGGCTTTCTTCATTTCTTCACTTGTACCTTGGTGCTGGCGCCTTCACCGGACTCACTGAAGTGAAGTGGAATAGAGCGGAGACGCCGACGCCGGGCATGCGGTGGAGGACGGTTGGCTGGCCAAGGAAGGAAATGCTCTCAATGTCGGTGGTGCGTTGAGTCGACATTGAGAACCGAGACGGAACGAGGGCGCTAGCGCCGGCGGCGCCGATGAAGTAGACTAGGAGGCCGGGCCTGCAGCTCGGCCGCCTTACAGGCTCATTCTTGTCGTCTGGGCGCCCCCCCCGCTCCCTACAGTTCGTTTCGTCCCCTGCTACCCCAAACCGCGGCTCACATTAATCCCGCTCTCCTCTGGGTTTTGCTTCCGGTTGCGAATGCTCTTTGCTCTGAGTCTCCAGCCGCGTCGTCTCGGCTGGCTACTGCTCTGGCGTCTAGTAATTTCTCTGAGTGTAGCCGTCGTCGTCGTCGTCAGCGTCGTTTTGACGTCGGATCTATCAGCCGGCGAGTTGCCAACAGCCGGAGGTCCCTGTCTGCTTGCCACAGCTACCACTACCCGATCCCGAATTTCATCGTGCAGCCGTACCGACTTCTGTCAGGTCTAAGTCCGGTCAGACCCAGGACATGGCGGAACTGAGAAGGAACGAACGAGAGCGAGAAGCTTCACTACTTTTTCTCTCTCGTTTGCTAGGTGACAGACAGGCATAGACAGTCTCCTGTCCCGTTTTGTCCGATTCTCGGAGACCCCACTAAGTGTGAAGAACAGGACGGGGAGCCTGTGGGCTTCGTTCGTGGTTGGTTTGGTCAAGAAGTCCATAGTGGTTGGTCTGTCTGTCTGTCTGTGGTCGCTGAGCAGAAGGCCGGGACACAAGCAGGCCGAGTGAACGGAAGCCGCAGGCCGTCTGATGGCAGGATCAGAACGAAGGACAGACGGTTCAGGGAGCGGTGAGCAGTCGACGGTCGCTTGTCGGCCGGCTCCAGGATCGTCGTGTCCTGGAGTTCCGAGGGGCTGAGCACAGGACAACGCTTCTGCCTCCGCATCTTCTATTCTACTATGTACCCTTAACCCCCTGCTGCGGCTGTGTGACCACTCTCCTTGGAACCCTCCAAGGGTAAAGGACATAGCGGCTAAGGAGCCCCCAGGTCGAAGAGCGGTACAGGAACGCAGAACTATGAGTGCAGTGCTATAGAGGTGAGACGGCTTCGTCAGAGAGGACTAACGTGGCCTGTTTAGCTCCTAGAACGAACCAGCGCCACTTGTGATCTGGGAACGTAGTCCTATTTCGCCCTACTCTGTAGTCCACTAGTTGGGGCAGCTGCGGCGGCCTACCGCGGTTTCTGTGAAGGTGGTCCGTCCAGATAATAATGCAGGACAATCGGCCCATGCTGGGGAGCCGTGGTAGTGGTGATGGTAGAGAAACTAGCCGAATGCAGCCGCCACACTTCCTGGCCGCTGCGAGCGAGGAAAAAGTAAAAGGCAGAGGTGCCCAACGGGAACGCTGAGACAGCCAACTCCTATTCTGTTCCTGTCCCGAAGGGGGGGGTGAACTACCAGCCTGCCTTCCTGCTGCGTCTTCCGGACGGAGGCCGCAGGGACCAATTGTCATCGATGGTCACTTGGCTGAGTGTTGGCCCGCACAACCGGCCGGGCCGAATCCTCGCCAAGTCCCCTATCTCAGCTGCCTTGCCTGGCCGGGTAGGGTAGTGTCTGTACCCACGCAGACGTCCGTCGCACAACTCGGTGTCTGTCTGTCGGTCAGTCTGGCTACGTACCTTCATACCGACCTGGCTGTCCAGACAGTCGGAGTCATGCCACGATAGCAAGCACACCGAACCATCCCTACTCCTGTCAGAGGCCCCATTACCTCCTCCATTTATAACCAATCTAACGGACGGTTGCAGCGTGGTCGGTAGGTAACGGGGAAGACCTATGCTAGACCAAATCTGTACTTGGGCCTTTAAGCAGGACCAGCGGAAGGGCTCTTTCCAAGACGACGAGAAGCTCTTTTGCTGAGCCCGCCGTCGATGCCGCTGCGGAACGGTCACAATCACTACTATCTTAGCACAAATGCTTGGCCAGCAGGGGATCATCCCCAGGCAAGGAAATAGTCGACGGTTCTTTCACCCATTGCCCGGAATCGGTTTGGGTCGAGTCGTTGGCTCATTCGACCCACCCGAGTAACGATGGACAACAGCGTCCCTCGTAGCCAGCCATTCTCTATTGGTATTCGACTACTATTTTGCCTGCTGCTCTGACTGGCCGCCAGCGTTCTCTGTAGACCTGAATCCTAGTAGTAGCAGCTGCAGCAGTAGCCTAACCCCTATATCCTCCGGCTGCTTAGCAGGTGCCTAAGGGAAGAGATCAACGAGACGACGATGGCGGTCCGGGATCTCCCTCACTTACGCAGGAGCTCTATCGCGCTCTATTCTGCAGTGGCAGGCGCAGGGCTTGCAAACGGCTGGCAAGCCTTGCATCTCATCTGCTCGTCTACGATTGCAGCTGAAAGCCGCTGAACTGATTAAAGACTAACAGTTGCGTTGTAGGACCGCGAGGCGGTCGTCAACTTGGGGGAATCACGAAGGAAACGGCGGCTAGTACGAAGTGGGTTGAACTTTTCGGCCTGGTTGACGGCCGAAAAGTCTAAGTGGAGTCGTGGAGATCGCTATTGGCTGGTGGCAGCTCGGTACATCATCGAACACCAACCGCACACAACTGCTTCTTCCTACGTTCGCTGCAGGATAACCAACTACACGCTAGATACGACGCTCCACGACAGCACTGCTGGGTTGCTACCGTGCAGTGTACAGGTTCTGGCAGAGAGGCCGATGCTATACGACGATTCTACAAGCGGCCTCTAAGGGGACTTTGTGTGACGCACTATTCGGCCGATCTGCTCACTGGCCTACATCGATCTCGCACGAGTGCCTATTGTTGATTGATCAAGAGAACAGTTCCAACGGCTAGGGTTAGCTGGTTGTCTGGTCGCTCGCTGCTTCAAGCTTCGTCACCTCGTCGGTTGCTATTCTAGCTTCCTGGTTCATTCGCAGAAACTGGAACCCGACGGGTGATGCTGCCGTGCTGCCGCCGCGAGAGGGCACGCAAGTGGTGGTGGAACGTATTCTGCCGGCTAATATATAGGCGGCAAAGTAGTACTGAGCGTGGCAATTAGCTGCGACGCGAACAAATTGCCGTAGCGGCAGCAGAAGGCGAAGGAGGTCGGTTCAACGACACAGAATTGCACGAATTGCAACCCGAGTTCGTTCGGCATTCATGAAGAGACGCTGGGTGTGCGCGTTTTATTGTGGCGTAGCCATCAAACATCACCATCATTATTAGGAAATATCAACGATTGTAGGTGCAATTATTTGTTGATAAGAAACGCGGTGGGGCGCGTAAGGGAAATCGACGAGGTGAGATATACCTGCGGTATTTCGACTGTAGATTTTGAGATTGAAAACGAGTTCCTTGAACTGAATTGATTGCAAAAATACAAAAAAATACAAACTACTACTAATTCTCTAATTATTGCACGTTTGAAGTTGTATATACTAAATAAAAAGTGGCGACATACAACGAAAATCGCTCAGACTCCCCCTAAATAAAGGGTAACCGAGTCTTGCTCGCCCATCATTTGTCATTTCCTATAATATCAGTGTACGCGGATACGCAGAAGACGTCTACCGGTTTGTGGCGCGACGCCAATATGCCCCACGTAAATGTGCAACCTTAGGTCAGGTGAGCAAGGTCCACATCGGGACTAAATCCCCGTCTCGCTTAGACCCACAGCGCTCGGTCCTGTTAGAATGCCTCGGTTCGGGAATAGGTGAGGGGCAGGACCAAAAAGGAGTTCAGAGGCATTTGAAGCGATCACGGCGGCAACCTCAGTTGATACCTGCGGTATTTTTTGCAGAGGAAATTTTCTTCAAACGCATGTACACTACTAGAGACATTCCAATCTCCATCGAAGATGGGCCGGTCCAGTGCAGGCTTGCCGTGGATGACAAAGGGTCTCCACCTGGTAAAACCATCCTCTGCTGAGAATGCTACATGTGGTCTGGCAGCTCGCTTCGCTACAGCGAGAGACCCGGCGGGCTTTCCTCAGGCCAACTCATCCAAGCCTGTGGGCGCCAGTGCATACTTCACTAGCGGAGCTCCGAAACGATAGCCCCTCTCTCCTCAGTGGAGGTCAAGCGTACGGGGGTAAGGCGGTCGGTGCTGAGCTAGACCCGGACCCCCCCGACCGCTTCCAGTCATAGGACGAGGATCGAGTTTGCACAGGCTCAAACTGACTGTGCTCAGGTCCCGGCCTCTAGATCGTTCGTCGACGCTCCGGTGGCTGCTGGAAGGAATGTAATCTGCAAACATTTGCATTGACAACTACGCGTTACCGCGGGAAGCAATACCCCGGCATGCCCCGGTGATGTGCAAACCTGCTTAGGCCAGCCGGCGAGTTCAGTGGCTCATCCTACGCGTCAGGAGTGGCTGTCTAAGTTCGTCTAGAATTTGCAGCTAATACAGCGCGGACCGAAGTCTTCCGGACTCTCGGAGCGTTCCCCTCATCAGGGAAGTATATATGCGCTACTTCCATACGGTTTGTATACCATCCCATGGTCGTGCTGGCCATGCGGGTATACACGTGTGGGTTAAGCAAGGCTTGGCGCTTGCGTCACAGATCTTCTGACTGACCGGCCGGTCAGCGAAAGCCGAGGTCATCCGAAGTTTTCGCTCAGCCTCGAGCAGATTCATTTTACTATGTGAATAATATTATTATTATCGGAGCACAGTGTAAACGCAGAGAGCACAGACGGAGAGAAAAGGCTGTTTCTCAAATTGTACTTATTTGCATTAACATTGCGCCTACTGCGATAGTATTCTCATTCAATGAGGATATAGGCATCAATGGTACAGAGAGATTCGAGACAAGGAGCGAGAGATAGATACGTTCGGTAGAATTTGTTATTTGTCCGTGCCGCATGGGCTCATCGGACTTGAAAGGGGAGGCATTCAATTTGGCGGGGAGACCACAGCTACTCGGATCGACGTTTGTGGTCAACGTTGCCAGGTCTGCGGAGCTCGTTGTACGACGAGACGCCCAAGTAGGTTCATACGTTCGCGTGGAGGACTGTGCTATTGCGGTATTTAGTGGTGCGCTCTGGCCGGCGGCTTTCAGTGATATCCGCTGAATAATTCGTGACCTCTGCGAGTATCTCTACATGAATACCTCTTATTCCCGCATAATGCTAATGTGCATCGCTGGTCATGGCTAGCCAGAAAAACTAGGCAAATACATATTGTACATATACCTTCGATCAGAACCACTCAGTACGACCTGAAGTACGACTGACGATGTAGCTCCAACCTGCCACAACCTCGTGCCGCGATCCGTTGTGAGCAGACGTCTCGATTACAAAATTGAGTCAGCTGAATTAATAGAACAGTTGAATGTTCTGTGCCATCATGTTGCCAATATTAAATCCTGCTATCACATCGACGTCTGTATGTCGTTCGGATTTGTTCGAGATCAAGGTGCAGCCAAGTGGAACCATTGGACGCTTGTAGAAACCAGGCATCGGGCAGATCGGTTGACCAACTGACAGTCCACAGTCTGCGCGTATATTCTTTCGTGTAAGGGACCTGCTCTTCCGCCTGCTGTGCAAGGAGCGCCACAGCTTCGCCTCCCCCGCTTCCAATTGCTGTGCTTAGCGAGCTAGAGGCGTCGCACTTGCGAGGACTGGGAGCTGGGACTGGGCTAGCTTGCTTTCGGCTCGAGGGCTAGCACGATCCTCCCTCGGTTTCCTGCGAAGGCAGTCGAGGTTAAGTGGCGTTTCGGTTGTCGCCCAGTGACGTGGTTGAGATACCGAGAGACAAAGTGAGCGAGAACATAGCCAGCCGCCGTTGTGTCCGCAGGAGTGCTCGCGTTCTCGTTCGGTGTCGGTATCCCGACAGCAGTAGTTGCAGTAGTCATGGCAGTGTTCGGACGTTCGGTCCTGACATGCCGCTTCGCTGTGCCTAGGGGGCAGCTAACAATGTCAAACGTCGCCTTAGCTGGTTCCTCTGACATTGGCCGGTTCGTTTGGCCGGAGCAAACTGTCTCTGACCGGCTCCAGCCGGTGTTCTAGAGTGAATTCCTTAACAGTCGCCCTTAACCTTCTCACGTTGTAACATGCTCAGCTTGGTTTGCTTCGCTTGGAGCAGTTGACGGTCGTTGCTGGGCGGACTCTTTGTGCTTTGACCTTGTTGTGAGGTCGGGTTTTTTCCTACCTTTCAGATTCTGCAGATATTACTGTGCAGCTTGTTTCTAAAGACTCTCTGTTAGGGGTTACTGTGTAATCTGTAAGTAGCTTGGACTCATTTGTGGCGATTTCTTAAACGGGTGACGGCGTACGAGGCACGACAACCGACAAATATCTCCGTTTGTTGAAGGTAATCTGCGAATCTCATAGACAGGGCCTGCAACGAAATGGCGGCCTCGCTTTGTGGACGTTTACATAATTTCCTCAGTTACTTTGCAAACAGCCAAAAATGGATGCTTACACAAAGACACAAGAGGCTGTACAGGCCCCCCGAATTAGTCCGCTTTCCAGCAGGACGACGCTGCTGTCGAAATGTGTTCTATGGATACATTTGAACCTTCTCGAGTGATCAGTCAGCATAACCCCATACAGTAATCAAACACATTCGGTTTGTCCGGGTCCAATTGTGGCAGCAGAATTACTTTCGAGAAAGGGGAACTATACTGGCAGCATACAACGAGACAGAATTCCGCCTGTTCCCCTGACGACTTAGCGCACAGAGCTGACACAGAGAACGATGTACTTTGCGGCGGAGAAATATGCATCGGCACTATTCGCCCACCGCTCAGCACCACGGCGCAGGAGTCTGGGCAACACACTGCGTGAAGCTCACCTCTGTCGGCCAGCGCGCCGAAGATTGCAACAAATTCAGTCCACTTTAGCTCCCACGTCCGCTCTCATCGGCGCCTTCCCGCAAGCGCGCTCTCCCTCTCACTCTCTCTCTCTCAAACTGCATATAGATTTTTCTTCATCTCCGTACTTCGCTACTAGGCGGAACTCAACCGATCCACCGAATTGAGGTTCGTCTAGATTCGTCCGCAGCCGTCGGCACTGCACGGCGGCGGGTGCTCCCAGATACCCGGAAGAGCGGGGCTGGAAGGAGAGAAAGGTACGGAAGCCAATGCCTTCGCCAAGCGCCGAGAGATTCGCGCAGCACGGCTTCGTACGTCGCACCTAGCTTTCCGCAGTCTCGAAGGAGCGGCTGGCGTGAGCTTTAAGAATCATCCCGTAGGGAAACGGAATCATTTTTACGTGTTAGCTTGCCAGACACCTTTCCCACCGCTGGCGTACAGGTGGTGCTGTAGATCGTAGACGTTGGCCGGTCTGCTGGCGCAGGCAAGGGGAGAGCTGCACCGCTCGTTGGCTCGTAGAGTTAACGGCTATGGCGTTCTCGCCGGGGCGACGTGCCATTCTTTATCTCCCGAAAGAGGCGAACAGGCTGGATTTGTGCGAAGGAGCTAGATGCACACATCCGCTCGAAGCAGTTTTCTAGCCGAACACGTAACCTTCGAGCGACTAAGGAAAGTGCCCACCTTAATCTCTCGGCTTCTCATAGAGGCGAGCCTTACCCAGTGCAACTCTGATCTGCTCTCACGCGGAGTGGTTTCTCGTTTCTCGACTGGGTACCGGTTTTGATAGAAAATGAAATCAAGCTGGCAGTCATGTTTTTCTCCACTACCCCGTACGTCCTCTATGGGCATAGCTCCCTGGCTTACAAGCTGCCGCAGGGAGTAGCAGTCAGCACTATTGGAAGCAGGATATTCCCATCGTGGGATCGAAGGGGGAGGTGTTGACCAGGAGTATGAGAGCCCAACTCATGCGTTTTCGTCTCTGGGGTACAATGTATTCATGCAACCGTGCACGACTACGGCAACACCGGCTACAACGAAGAGGAAAAACATGTTTTCGCTGCTATATCGCAAAATACGAGTAAATAATAATAATAATAAGAGACGAGCCTTGAATGCCTTCTTCGAGTAAAAAAACGCTGTCGAAAGGTACAATAAACGGAGGTGGTACCGACGGCGGCTGAAATACCCAAAATAAAAGTGGGTCCTACGGTTGTAACGTGAGACGTACCTGGACCTCCGGATCGGGCTCTCAGAATGCTCAGTGCTGAGCGGGAAAATGTGATTTCGCAGAGATGTGATCTTGCAGGCCCTCTGTCACGACCGGCAAGAATAAAAGCCAATGAACGTTGGATTCGCCCCACCCAACTGACTCACGGTGGAGACCCGGTACGGCTATGCCTTTGATTTTACACGAAACCCAGCTCAATCTCACAATGCAGTTCTATTCAGCTGGGGAACAACGGCGCGCTGACGCAAAGAAAGGGCCCCCAGATCCAACCGTCCCGACTCACTTCAATGATGTCTTTTCCCTCGGTCTTCTGCCTTGCGTAGAAGCTCCTCTGCGCCGGTAGTCACATAACGCATTTCCTGCTCTACGTGGACATCCACCCGTCCATTAGATTAGGCCCCGAGACGCACCCACTGCGAAGAGAAACTACGAGCCGGCTGGTGCTGGCGCTGAGCCTGAGCTGACAGCGAGAAGAGCTTTGCTGCTCCTATTAAACCGTGCTACTGTATCCTGTAGCCATAGCTGTCCCATAATGTTAGAAGGAAGCGATGGCGATCTAAATGGGTGGCGGGCCGATGTGTTCCGCTACGGGTCGACAGGCTACATGGAGCTAGCTGATGCAGGTCTGCTAAGGCGTTGTGTGCATCCTGAGAAGATCAGGGCACACCTAGGCGACGCCGGTGGCTCTCCGAGGAAAAACTCTCAGAAGGTGCAGGCGCCTACAAGTAGGCGCTGATGTAAGGCAAGGGGGTCGCGGCGCCTGTGCCCGTCATGGGCTGAAAGTCTAGATACCTCGAATTGGCAGCGTCGACGGTGGCACCGAACACTGCGAGGGCCTCGGTCGGGCCGTGGGCGTGTGTGCCTGTCAGTGTAGGTTTTTTTAAAAGCTCGCCATATCGAAAGGGGAGCTTCTACGACTGGTGGGCGTTGATGAATGTAAGTCCTTTCCTGATACTGGTCCTGGCTCACCGCAAGTGGGTCATGAATAATACTCTAGGGGGGGAACTGCTTCCAAGCGATACGTACAGGGTAGCAGTCCATTCCATCGACCTCCTCGCTTCTATGAAGCTTATATTTTCCTTGTCTTGCCTTTGTTTTTGTTGTTAGCAAGGCGCATCAGCTGCACAGTGCATATCGAGGAATTGTTGTTAAATATGTATATTTTTTTAATTCTCGAGGAGGTGACCCGATCTACAATGGAACTGTTCATGGTTAAGGGGCAATTCGGGTCCGATGAGATGCGATGCATTACGAACAGATTGTGGTGGTGACTATACGGTGTACATTGCTGTCAGTTTTAATGATACGTCGCTCAGCCACCAAGTACCGTACTTGAATCGAATCCAATTCGGACGTACGAACGGTACGGTATAACAATCATATCTTTGTCAGATCGAATAGGTTGGTATCAATCTTGTGTTGTTTCCCTCTATTCGGCCTATTATTCAATATATTAGATAATAGACGCATGGACCTCCTATCGAGAACTGGACCAACAGACTGTGACCCTCTACTATATAATAGCACACACATATCTCTACTGTGTGCCGGACCCGAGTACGATCCATGTGCTCAGAGCAGAATGAGCCTGAGATACATTCAATGACGAACGGCGTGTGGCGCTATTGACGTTGTACTCTAAGCACCCTGCGTCTGCATTTCGCTGGAGGAAGTCAGTCAGTGCGCTTGTCAGCAGGCACCTGCAAGCACGCGGCCTCCATGCGGCTTCAAGGCTTCATGGCCTCGTCGATGACTGAATGAACAAGCCTCCCTTCCTTTAAGTAGAATGCTCGCCGTAAGCTCTGCTTGCTTGCCTCACCACTGCCCCACTTCCCTTGCATTATCCATCGCGGCCGTTGGCACTAGGCGTCGTTGACACCCTATAGTCTACGCCTCGGTAACGCGGCGAGTACCACCGCGCCTTGGACTTACACTCACGGTGCCGCCAGCACTCGTTCCGAACAGCCGGCTGACTTCGGCCGATGCTTCCCTCCCTATAGGCCTGGTCGATTAGAACCGCTGGCCCGGCCGTGCTTGCAAACGAGTCGTTGTCTCGACGCCGGTGTCGCCTTTACGGGTCATTTGCCATTCCGCTGTCCCGGCAAATCCATCACGCCGTATCGCGAGCAGCGCTCGCTGTCTTGCTCGTTCGGCGCCAGCCCACATTCGCCTCTCTGCCTTGGAGCTCTCTTCCCCTTCGCCATACACGCCCGCCATGTCTACAGGCGTCGGCTGAGGTCTGCTCTTTCCTCTATAAGGCCCTTCTCGAGCCCACCATAAGAAGCTGTCCCTTCTTCATAGCCAGTGAGGGCCGCCCACCCCAGCTTCGCCAGCCATGTGCAACGAATGTACCATAGGCTATGTACTATACACCTGGAACTAACTCCTTGGACAGGGGGGGGAGGGGCTGTTTCAATTCACCATGCTAAGCTAACTACCTAGATAGCTGTACGTCTCACACATATGCCCCCTGCTTCATCCATTTTCTGCTCTGGTCTTCGACTCGGCTCCTCTCTGCGCAAGATGGTTGCTATGTACAAGGTCCGCCACGACCCGTCTATGAGAATGAGATAGGCGAATGGCGTCATTCTCTCTCGCTCGTTCTCTTACCGCTCTTTTTTTTTGCTTCGACCTCCGTACCGTCGTAGCCACCACCATCAAGCAGGCAGTAGATACATAGGCAGTAATACATAGCAGCCATGTTAAGAGACTTTCCTCTTGAATACATATGCCGCTAGTATATGCTAGCTAGCTCTGCCAGCAAGCCGATAGCCCAATGTATATATATATATGTGCGCGCTACCCGATCGGATGTATGGCTTGGCTAGATATTTTCATCCCCACATCGCTTCTCTTCTATATTTGCTTCTAGTGTGACACGTGTGGCAGGCGATCAGCACCACGTCGTGTTCGACCTCTGCGTCTCACTGTAGCTCGTCCACTGAATCAAGGGGTAGTGGATCACGTCTGATACTATGACGCGATACGATTCGGCGCTTTGCCTCAGTTCCTGCCATCTCCCCTAACCGATTCTGATGCCGAATAGAAGAATAACGAGAGTTTACTCTGCCACGCACGAGGTAGCCTTTCTACGACTTGGCCACCGCATATATTAGTATTTAGACACACGTTCACTCGGCCGGCCATCGACAACCTAACGTGGCACGATCGAATGAGAAACTCAAACTCAGATCCGAAGGCTGAACGCAGGCTGCTGAATCATTGTTATATACGAGCTAAATAGGGTCATATACGGGAGAGGCGCTGTAGGTCAACAAAGGGAAAAATAGGCTTAGAGTTGGTTTCTTTTCTAAAGAAAAGAAAAATATTTGCAGTTGAAACCGATGCTGCGTCAACTGTAAGCTTACGTCCTCCTCATTTGGCGACAAACTCACGTCGCATCGGCTGCCTGCATCGCATTGGTTTTGTTTTGTATTGGAGATTTCTAACTTCAATTGTTTTTTGCCAAAAGCGGCTTTAAAATCACTTTCAGTCGATAAGTCTGTTGATTCTAAGCCGCCGATGTTTTTATGCTTTTCTCCCAAGTCGACCATTCTCGAAGAATGCTCACTAGTTCAATTGATTTTAAGTTCAATCTGCCTGGTGGACAACACTTGTCTTAGCTCACCTTTTGGCGGGGATCAATAGGTTTAACGATTGGGTTATATGATTTCCTCGAGATTTATGAAACAAAACCGCTTAAACGATTTGACATCTTTCGACTCCCAATGTCATTTTCACAATTGTCCTCTTTACTTTTGCGTGATTGACCTTTGCAAGCAACCAACCATCGATGAACAATGGATATCTAGTATAAAGCGCCTGACCTGCAGTCATTGCTTATTTCTTTTGTAATAGAGATTGTTGATCCTTTCAGGTGAGTCATTTACCATGGCCCTGCTTGCGGCTACTCGCCGCTACGATCTACGCGACAGCGTAGTTTCACGAAACAACTGCCAGGCACCACAACCTTGACCTAACCATCAGTGGACAGACCGTGCTCAAAAATCGCGTCTTGGATCATGGTAAGCCCGTATTTTGTGCTCGTGCACTTTGGCCGGCGTTTCAGACCTTCGAAGCCTTCTGGACATATACCTGCCTGGGACGTTTGTACAATGCGTATTCGCATGTCGTATTTTTGTCGTTCCTCCTTTGTCTCACAAATGTTGGACCTCTAACGCCGCGACCTTCACGCCAGCACAAGAAGGCTTGTCACGTAAAACATAGTCATTGGTGTCCACTCAAAATCCCTCGGCATACACCCTCTAGTCTTGCTAGACCTTTCTGTTCCTCTTCACGGCCTCCTCCCTAGTAACTCTGTTGATCTTTTTTTTTTCGGGGTTTTTTTTCTTGGTTCTTTTTCTTCTTGCCCAAATTCAAGGGCTCGCTTGTCTCCTGCGAAGACGGTGCTGTCTCCCAACAGCAATGCCCGCGCCAACCCTTTGTACGACCACAGCTGTAAGACGCCACGACCAGCCCGGCCTATGTTCAAGTCGCATGCCGCCCCTCTTCTTGGGAATTGGCGACGGCGCAGCGTGAACGAGGTCCGGCGTACGAGGGCCGACGGGAGCGCCTCTGAGGAAGAATTTCTTGTTTTTTCGTTGTTAGCTTGTTTGCTGGTCTCTCTAGCAGCTTGGCGGCTTTTCTTGTGCCTCCTTTGACCACTCTGACGAGCTGGAGCGCCGTGGTCGGACAGGCGAACCTTAGGACTTTGGCCGACTCGACCTCGGTCGTTCAGCCGGACCGACCGCCCGCTCGCCCGCCCGCCCAGAGATGGGAATTCGACAAGTTTGAGCCTCCCAACCGCCAGTGTCCGTCAACCGTTCCCGTACACGTTCTGCTCCTCTTGGACTGCTAGCTTCGGTCGTCGGCTCGAGAGGGCTCAGTTTAAGAGGAGAACCACCCCTCGTTCCACATACTCGAGCAGGCGAGCGTCAGGAGGAGGCTTTCTCGGGTATGCCTGTCTAGCACTGCCTCAGCATGGCACGGTCGTTGCATGCTTTTCCTGTCGAACATAGGTCAGTCGTCAGTGCAGCCAGCCGACTGACCTATGTTCGACAGGAAAAGCATGCAGAAAACGACGGTTCGGAGATACGTAGGTATGTACAGAGCAGGGAGAATTGGCCAAGAGGAGGGGTTGTTTAGTTGGATAGGTCAGAGGGGCTCATCCTCGGTGAACCTACGAAAGAAAGCAGCCCTTGGTTCTGGTTTGCCAGGGGAACGAGCCAGTTGACGTCTTACTACTGAAGGAGGCGCCGTCGCCGCCGCCGCCACCAACTATCACTGCTGATACTATTACCACCACCGAATCGACGCTTCAATGACAACGACAAAATCGAGTCACAGGCGAGTTCGGCGTCGTTGCCGGCCCACTCACACGAGACGCGCCACCTGCCCGCTAGCTGTGGGAAAGCTGAACGGACTGTAAATATAATAGGAGCCGGAAACGTATTGGCAGGGTCGGCCGAGGGTACCTTGTTGGTCCTCGGGACGGGCGACGCGCGAAAAGTGCCACGTTAGGGTAACTCTGATCGCTGTGTGCCTTCCTGGCAGGATAGGAACGTGGAGGGTGGTCGGGCAAAAATCCGAGTTGCAGAGTACAGCCGTTGAAATAGCAGTGAGTGTTCAGCTCTTGGAAACGCGAAACTGTCCCAGCCAGAACGGGACAGCCTCGGCGGAACAAACTATATTGAGGTGCGGCTGTTCGACGGTTTACCTGCTACCTGCAGCGTGCATTATTTTCGCCGGACTCTTTCGTGCATAGCTGCTCCTTCGGGCTGCTGATATTGCTGCCACTGCCGTCGGCTGTTTCATCCTTTCGGTAGGGCAGCCGTATGCGGTCGAACAACCAGAGACTCCTCAACCCCTGGCTGGCTCTGGAGAAGCGGCGGAAAAGAACTCGGTGGATGTTGATGGGGATTCGGTTAGCTCACCTATGTCAGCCGCTACTGCTACGCATCCTTTGAGCGTTTTTCGTCATGCGTGATCACTCCACGAGGAGGGGCAGCAGCAGCAGCAGTGCGGCGTTCGCCTACCGCCAGCGTCGCATCGCCCCTCATCTCCACGAGCTCGTCCGCCTGTGTGCTGATTCGCCTGCAGCTGGCTTCTGTGCCGCTCCTGTTGAGAACTGCTACTGCCAGGGAGCAAGTCAGTGAGCGCCTGCGTCGCGTGATGCTCAGCCCCTACCTCGGCAGACGGCCCCGCCGGCTCCATCGACCGGCAGGCAGAGGTCCCCATCCTCAGCGAGGCAACCGTCGTCAACAAAGCAACGCGCAGCCAAGTCAAAGGCTTCCGCATCAGCGGAGCCGCACAGAGGAATGCTCCCCCAGCAAAACAATATCGCGCCTGTTCCCTCCGTTCGATCCCGCTGGGAAGGGCTAGGAGATCCCACGAGAAGCCCTCTCTTGCTCAAACGCACGCGCACACTAGCTCTCTCCTCGTTCACAAACGCTGGAAAACGCCTAGAGTCATACCTCTGTCCAGACAACGGCGACCGCCAACCTGGCGGCGATGCTGCCGGCAACCCAAGTCATTGGGGGCGAGATGGCGACGTTGAAATACAGAGGGGCAAACACGGTTCACGATTTTCCCTAGATTCCTCTCTCCCTCTCTATCTCTCTCTATTTCTGTGCAGGCGTTCAGACGTTGTTGTGCTGGAGGAATTGAGAGCAAGGCACGCATCCCTCTACCAGCAATGCGAGTTACCAGTTGTCGGGTCTTCCCAGGCTCACTGGCCGCCATGGCTCACCGAACGAACGCAAGCGGTAGCCTGCCTACTGTTGCCTTTAGCGTCTTCAAACGAACTCCTCGTTTGAAAATATACGCGACGCTGATATACGCATCCTAGGTCTCGGCTGGCTTTCAGCGGGCGTTCCGCCCGCTGCGCGCCGCCTTGCCTTCTTGTGTGTTCGGGCGATGCCGTTAGCTATAGCTCCTCTGTGTACCAAGCCTCCCTTTGTATCAAGTAGAGCAAGCGATGTACGCACGGCGGTGAAACCGGTGGGTAGGAGGCGTCTGTTTCTGTTTGAATAGTCGTGCTCTCGCTAGGCATGCTGCAAATTTTCAACAATAGAACTCCGGCAGAGGCAGGAGCAGATTCAACAGCACGAAGACAAGACGAACATCTTGCCGGTCTCGCCGTTCGATCACTCGCTGCTAGGATATCCGAACACGGCGAGTTCCAGGACGCGCGGATGAGCCAGACGAAATAGCTGCCATCATGTGGAGCTAATGCGAGGTAACGAAGATGCAGGCAGATACTGATCGCCTTTTCACTGGCCGAGTCATCCGCTACCCGTGTATATCTCCTATTCGAGGGAATTGAGCAAAACTTGACTAGCAGACACAGGCAGAGGGATCGAACTGAAAAAAAACACAGCGGACGAAAGGGGGCACAGTGACGCCCACGTTGAAATGACGACTACGAAACTCGTCTAGCTTGGTCTCGTGCCACACTGTGAGCTATCCGTGCCCTCCCGTCTCGTCTTGTGTACTACCGACGCAACGAGTGAGTCTGGCAGGGTTAAATCAGCACAGTATGTCCACGTATCCTGGAGCCACTTCGAAGTAAGACAAACATACTCACACACACACACACACGCACATCAGATCCTGAATTGGCGTCCCCAAAAGCGAGATTTAGGATCACATCGAGACCGGCGCTGCTGGGACGGGGCGCTCAGAGAGCTTCCGAGTGGGAGTCACGCAGGATAGGGATGCAGACAGGCTGGCTGAAGAGGTGGAGGGGTTCCTCTAGCCATCTGTTCGTCGCGGATTCGACGATGCAACACATCTTAATTATGGTCTTTGGGTAGACGCTGACAAATAGAAGCTGGGTGTCTGCGACATCTGCACCATTGTACATAGATGTATCGCATTTCACGCAATAGCGAGCATTCGCGCCCGGTCCTCGTCTTGTTCCGCTCGAGTTTCGTTCGCAAACACATTCATGATCGTGATTGTTCTGTATAGGCCGTCGTGTTGGCCAAAGGCGATCTGTATAACTGGTGCACACTGATTTCTATTTGACAAATGAATAGCGACCAAATTTAGAGCCGCTCGCGTTAGGACAAACCACTGTGCTTGAGCAGAAAATCAAACTTTCACTTACAGAAAATATAGAAAATGAAACACCTCTTATGACATGTCATTTCTAAACACGCTTTGTATACTTCCAGCCCATGAGTCATTGTGCCAATTCACATGAGCGTACGCGACGACACGCACACGGAGGCCTTTAGGTCGTTGACAAATTTCTCCATTATCATTTGCACCAGCAAGTAACTTGTTCGGAGATCGAGTGTTGACGGAGAGAGACTTTTCTCTTGTAGTCTAAAAATCGAAACGGCAGCTTGTACATTCATACATACACATATAGATACATACATAGGTCATTTTCTTGGCACCGAAAAGGGACGGGCCATTCCAACAGCTCGTCTCGTTCGCATTGGAAAAACCCCGACTGTGTCTTCTGGCTGGCTGGTGTTCCGCTGATCCTAGAGATCAGTGAGACTTCGGACTTCAGCTTCGCCGCGCTCCGGTCGTCCGACGACGCCTGTCGAACGCGCGAATACGAACATCCGAGGTTGGATCATAAGACGGCTTAGGGCGCGGGCTCCGTCGCGTTCTGCACAAGCCCGTGTCACTCACACCCACAGGAGCAAACTGCCACACCGTGGCGGTACTCCAGCCTTCGGGGCGGTTTCGGGCTATCATGCCGTTCGCGAATTTCATGATTCGGTCAGTCGGTCAGCCATCTCGCCAATTTTTTTCAGCTGTTCGGCTCGTTCCGGCAGCTGTTTTGGGTCCGTATGGCGCCGTTTCCCTTTGAGGCGGGCTCACACCGAGATGATCTTCCTCGTCCTCCTCGTTGCAGCACCCGGTCGCTAAACCTCGCCGAGCGCAAAGCGCGCCTAAAAATCTAATATGTCTCGCAAAACGTCCATGTTCACAAGATGGAGGACGCGTTCGGAGAGACTACGAGCTGGTCGGGATTGCAACTGTTACAAACATAGGTTAGGTTAGACGTCGTCGGGGGTAACTAAAGGCATCCCCCCCTGGAGGACTCTGAAGACAAACTGATTAAGCGGTTTCACGCCTTTGAGGGGAAGTTACATAAATAAAAAATAAGGGGGTGACCCATGGACGTTATGTGATAAGAATTTGTTATGTTGGGTGCATTTCTGCTTCCTATGACGATCGGGTATGTCCTCGGCGAGTGGCGTCCCGCAAGGTCATCATGATAGTGTATATCATCCAATATTAATCAATGCTAATTTAATCGACCAGGAAACTTGTCCTCTAGTCAAATTGATACTCGATTAGTCCGCAGAATTCAATACCTATGCATTCAGTCTGCACGAGAGCGTTATGCCGATTAAACAATTGCGGTCACTTGTCCAAGTGAAACTGCTCCCGCGGCAGTATTCTCTGTCATATCTCACTGCCAATAGCACGTACGAGCTATATCTAGATACGAACTCTGTGTACGGGCGCTAATCACGAAATTGAGAGCTTATCGTATTTATATCCAAGTACATGATGTCCCCTCAATCCAGTGATGACGAGAGATGATATCATCATCCTGTCATCATGTTTACAAGGTCAGAATGAACCTAATTGAGCCCTTGGGCTATTCCCGTTCTCGATAATCTATCCATGAATGTCCATTAGAGTTGTGACTGAGGCAACAGCAGAACAACGATATCGGTTTCGCCTCGTGTCCAGCTCGATTCAGCATCGATTTGGCAAATGAAAGGCAAATATTGTTGCAACAGACAACGCAATGTTTTATCAGTTGTATGCACCCCGCAGTAGACTGTACTATGGACTTTGGCTGGACATTGTGGCCGGAGGGTTTTTCGGCCCTGCTCTTCTGCTCCTTAAGCTGGCGCCGGACCGAAAACTCTGTGGCCGTTTACTAATGTCTCGCACCGTCCTTCGTACATATATATATATATATATATATATATAATATTACTATTATTATTATTATCATTAATATTTGCTTCGCATGGACGAGCAATGGAACACATATCGAAGTTAGCTCAAACAGAACGATTTAAGGGTTAGTGAGTGTTTACTAAAACTGAACCTGTTTGTATTGAGACGACATTGAGATAAACAGCCATCGATTCACCGTGCTATATCCTCAGCAATCGTATGGATCTACCACTATGCACGAGGTATTGTATCGACGTAAGTGTCTATGGGTACATATAAATACATATATCATTGGAAACGGTCACCAGTAGCCTAATAACAAATGGACCCAAAGGGCGATTGTTTCCTGATAACTGCTGCACAGATCACAGTGAACGTAGCGAGTGTACCGGCGGCAGGAAGCTCTTTGCCATTATGATTATCATACAAGCCCGTGGGGCGACCAGTGAAATATTTCAGGGCAATGGCGTGATTGGCTCGTGCGATCGTAGGATGACAGGATAGGCGCTGTTCAGTAGACTCGCTTAGCCGATGGCTATACCTTCTTACTGAGCCGCTTAAACATAAGAGACACGAACCTGTTAAGGGTGGACTTCAGTTGCTCTCTCTCTCGCTCTCCTCTTGTGGTTACCCAGCAGGCTCTATCTGCTTTGAGGTGGACTACGATAGGGGCGATTGCCAATCATTGCCAACATTTCTGCCGCCGACGACAAGAACGACAGCGACGATGATAATAATAATAATAATGACATCCTTCGTACAGTGGCCATATCGTCGATAGCCGCCGTCGTCACGACGGTGGAGCAGGCGGCCGGCCAAGAAGAAGGCTGAGAGTGAAATTCACCGCGGCCTGCCTCGTCCTCACACGGAGAATACAATACAATAGCTGTGAATTCGAATGCTAATGGCGCACAGGCATCGAGCAAAGCCTTCTTCTACAGATAGGCGCCAAGACGCCTAGCAGAATAGGAACACTCACCCACACACACATACATATATATATATATATATATATATATATATATAGGTCCATATATACAACCCGAGATAGAATGTACACTCGCTTCGCAAGATGGCGTGGGCAATTCTGATAGCAATCACAATACGATGATGACTCACTGAACGACAACGGTCAACAGCAGCAGGCAGGCTATCAGGCGATCAGGGCGGCTATAGGGATATCGAAAGGGAGTGGAATCGTCGGCCAAGTAGTATACAACAGAGAGAGAAAGAGAGAGAGAGAGGTAGGTAGATAAGTAGGAAGGTAGGTAGAGAGAGAGAGAAAGAGAGAGAGAGAGGTAGGTAGATAAGTAGGAAGGTAGGTAGAGAGAGAGAGAGAGAGAGAGAGAGAGAGAGAGAGCTAGACAGGGACAAAGGAAGCGGGGGGGAGCCGACTACCTGTGTAGGGGTAGGCGGATCACGAAAACTAGGCCGACTGACACAAGCGAAGATCACTCGGAAGCGCGTAAGAGCTAGCGGATAGCGTCGTCGTTGTCGTCGCAGCCGCCGTTGCCGCCCTCAACAAACAATAACACTGACAGCTAAAAGGCGTTGGACCCCGCCCTCGACCCCATTTCTCAACACGGATATAACGATGGGTGACGAGAACACTCCGAACAGACAATGACTGCAATGGAAACTCCGCGCGTAAAGGCGGACCTCTCTGCCCTGGCCATTGCTGTCGGTGTGTGCCATTGCTGTTCGGGCTTTGAGTGTAAAATTAGAAAATTCTCCGTTTACTGTAGGCTCGTGCTGGTAACTTCGAGGACGATGAATGCTGCGCGAAGCGGCTAATAAGGCATGATTAACTATTACTCGAACATAGCTATCTTAACTAGCGCAGGTATATGGTGATAGGACGCGGAAGGCGGTTATTTCGATTGTGTTCTGTTCACAAGCGATCGACTTAGCAGTAAATATATATATATATATATATATATATATATAATACAAGATAAACCTTCTTGATATCTGCTTCGCCAGCAAAGTCTGAATGATGACAAGCAAATCCATACGCTTAGGCTGTATTACAATGGGTAATCTACCGGAAGATGTCATCAACGTGGGCCGAAAGTGGCCGGCGGTGGACAAGCGCATGGTAAACGGCCATAGGGATACAAGCATCATACGAACGAACTACTTCAAAGCGTTTAACTTGTATTTGCGGAGCTTGCCGATTAATTGCTCTCCTGTTGCAGGGGGCAACGACGTCGTCAATCTGCATGTGTGCGCCTCTCTTTTGGCCCTTCAACGCTTTCAACCGCGGGTTCAGCCGACGGAGCTGGCCACCTATTATAGATGTCCAACGAATTTACTCCCCGTCCCCTGGCTGTAGCGTTGCAATCAATTCAATATGACTCATTTCTCGAGAGAGAAAGAGAGGGAGAGAGAGAGAACGGGAGCCTTAGTTTAGACCATTGTACGGGCCCGCCTGCTGTGAGACGTTGAGCGTTTACCGCGCGAGGGGTCTCTGCAATGAAGCCCCGTATGGCCAGCGTTCGCGGCCACCCAAGCGGCGACTCTAATCGCAAGAGCATTAGTTCTCGAATGTGACCTTTCGTTAGCTGCGTGCACTCATTTAACTGGCAATCGCGCCAGTGAGTCGAACGCCCACGTCTGGCTCACTGCCCAGAATGGCGGAGCGCGTCTACCGTCCGTCTGTTGTTGAGTCTCCAAGTATACGTGTGCTTACGCCTTCCGCGCGGACAGTGCTATCTGTAATGGGGCAGTCAGAGGAGGAATTCAATACGTTTGCGATGCCAACTCAAGGCAAGTGAGTGAATATTTGCGTCTACGATATTATTACATCGGGGATACGTTTGTATTTACATGCACAATAACTTCGGCACTGACCGAGTTGTCCGAATGTCCGGCTATCAGGTATTTTGCATCGTGCGCCTTGATCTATCATAGGTCCGACGGCTTTCCGCCTCCTCTAAATCAGGCCCGAGTTGGCCCCGAGTGGTCTCGAATGGAGTCTTTCTCGAGGGCTGCACTCGAAGAGGCGAATCTGTGTTCTACCGTGTTCCAACTTCCGGGCCTGGCTGATTCCTGATACTAATTCCTGATTCTAACGACCCACTGTTATCGCTATAAGCTGGTCGTCTGGTCGTTGCTGCAGCTTACTATGATGGTCCACAGCTGCACTGGCTGGCCCGTCGGCCGGCCCTGCGCACCGACGGCTGGTTGTTAGCCAAATTGTATTTTAATAGCTTGGGAGCTCTTTGGCCTGAGCAGCACTTTCCTGAGCCTGTCCCTTTGGCCTATCCGTTCCCTCGCGTGCTGAATTCTTCTCAGGAACCATGGATGCTATCGGCATCGGCTGCCGTAGCCCGGCACGCAGCCAAGACCCGACCCGCGCGACCTCGAACACCGGCAAACCTCATCCGATGGGTCTCGTTCCTTGGTAGCTATTTGACCATAGCACGACGCGTTGCGGGGTCCAACAAAACCTAGCAAGCTTGCATAGTGTTACAGGGCAAGGGGAGAATACGGATGGCCTAGATTCTATCTATGGTACACGTATGCATAGTTATGAATAGCAGTTGGCCTTGTTCTTACCCACTTGCCAACTTTATGAGTAGACGTAGAACAGATAGCAGAACACGTCGCAGCGGAGGTCCGGGACCACGGCGCCTTCAGCATACTACTGCTCCCAGAGCGAGTGAACCACCGCCACTGTCGCAGTGGACTCTGGCCCACGTGTTCAGAGGCTCTCTTCCAGGAAGAGAGAATTGTGCGGTCTGTTCCTCTAGTTCGTTACCGTGTGTGTTGTGTGAGTCGCACACACACACATATATATATATATATACTGGCAGTGTGATAGTAAATGTAAGCAGAGCCGTTCCCAACAGTCCATACAGACTATACAGGGGTGGCATCGGCGTGGGCTATGACCAACCAGCAGGCAAGTAGAACCACTCCCGGCTACCGGCGGCCCTTCTGCTGGCGAACTCCCTACGTCCTGCGAGTGTGCACCAACAGCTCCGATCTCACTCAACAGCCGCGGAGTGCAGAACCGTACACGGCGACGGGATGTACTGGCGCGCAAGATAACACCATTGAATTTCTCAGAAACCCCGGCGAAGTCCGCTCGGAAAACGCATGGAAAGTGGCGCGTACCACTCCTACAGAACGGGCTCGAGCAGGGTTAGCTTGAGAGCTGGAGTACTTTTTTTAAGTCGCTGGCCCATGGCAGGCAAGACAGAGGTCCGCTCATTTTCTCGGATCGCCACCGCAATACTGGGGGGAACTAGACTGACCGCCTATTCCCGTCTATGAATATTTCACGAGAGTGCTTGCTTGCCTGACCGGCCGTTCTTCGACGATGAACGTAAACAGAGAAGTCTCGCTTTTCCATATGAAATGTAATGTACTGATAATTTCGATGCGAGCGCGTGCATGCCTGTAATAAGATATCGCCAGCTCGTAAGTATTCAATATTGATATTATAGCAACAATATATATATATATATATTTGCACGGCTGCTTCTCAACTTCTTTGTTTCGGTGAGAAACTCCATCAAGCGATACGGTTTTCGTTGGCGTTCGCCCCGGCAGCGAGCATAGAGAACTAGCGGCTGCTCCGAAGTATCATATGACTAGAACGAGTCTAAAGAGCAGGCCGTTTTTTCAGGCGCCTATAGCCGTAACAGAGGTCAGATGACCCCTGGTATAATGGTCCAAGAATCTCGCTGTTCTTACCCTCTGCCAACGATCTACTGGTATTATATATCACAATATGAGCCATGATCGGACACGAACCAAGGCCACAGCTGCCCACACCGTGCCCCCTTTGCATTGGCTCGCGAATGTAACAGCGACAAGAGTTAGGAGCAGATTCGCCCAGCAGTTTAGTCACTCGCTCGACGGGGATAAGTTTGGTGCTTGCGCCTGCGTTGACCATATACAGTACACTAAGGAAGTTCTTTCATGAGAAAAGCCGTATCCTGCGCGAATAGCATGCACGTTCGACGGTCTATCTAAAATGAATCCGAATCAAAAGGGTTGCAGTTGTCTGTAAGAGCGGAGTGCACGTAAGCTCCAGTAGGCCAGTGCCGCACTGTACGAATGCAAATTTTCTTGACGACCGACAAGGTCGATCGTCCAGCGGCGTTAACTCTGGAACGCCCGCTGCAATTTCACCCTCAAGCCCTGTTCTCGTGGAAACATTCTCACAAGCTGTTTCAACAAAGTTTAACATGCATGTCTAGTAGTGGTGCTGTTCTCACTGTACGGTAAGCCATCGGAGTGGGTCTCCTATCGCACGCGCGTCATATGTGTGCGAGGCCCTGAGGAAGTCCGGGCCCACGTGATTCAAGTAATGAGGGCTGCTACTTTATGAAACCTTGGCCTGCGTTAATCCACACGGGTGGCTGGGTGTCGGCTGGTTAGGCTTGGTGGAACGTGACAACACAGCGAGTGAGGGTGTATGATAGAAACCTCCTGTCCTCCTGCTAGCAACCTTGGCGATTATCCTTTGCCAAGCTCGTGCGTGAACCCGGGTGGGGTTCTAGCTTGAAGGGTTGATTCACTAGCGAACGAAGCCGCGCCCCTTGAGATCCTTTTAAAATGGCTTTAAAGGAGATGCTTGAAAGGAGCTGGAAGAGAGAGGGATATATAGAAAGAACGCGCGAAGAGGAGAGGAAGGTGGAAATTCGCCAGCTGCTCGAACGTATAGTGGAGGCAGCCGACAGCAATGGTCAGGATAGGCTCAAGAGCCGCATCCTCCTGAGGTGGCGAGTTTCTTCTCACGAGAGGGCCCAGGTTGGCGAAGAAAAGTGAGAGCCTGCCTTGCCATCGAGAGAGGGACTCTGAGGCGAGAAGGAGAACCAGATCCCCGACTTGACCCGAGGAATGGGGTCTAGCCATCTTCGCAGCAGGCCGTGGTTGCAGGTTTCAGGCCCCATCATTGGATGGGTGACTGGGCTCATTCCTTCCTGTTGAGCCAGGCCTCGCCTGCTTTGGCCTGCCCTGCTCCTGTCAGCACTCGGCCGGCGGTCCATGTCGGCACTCACTCCGCCTGCTGCCTCAACCTTCCCGTTCGTTGTAGGAATATGAAGAAGGCCTTCGAGAAGAGGGAGATGGGAGTGAGTGGCCTTCGGACAGAGGTGAATGAGAGGGGAGACAGAGCGCTGTGCTGGCCCCGGGGGCTATGGCAGTAGGCACCTTCGTGGCGTAGCTACCTTCATGCGTTCGAGGCGATCCGCCACTAAGGCTTTCCTGCCTCCGCCGCGTGGCGTCGGTGTGTGTTTAGGCAAGATATGACTTTAGGCGCCGCCGCCGCCGCCGCCATCCAGCTACCCGTTTCTGCCGACTCCTCGGACGACCACCATCGAACCGGCAACAGCTTCGGCCTGGTGGTCCCGCCGTCGCGAGCGTCGCCACCAACGCCAACTCTACCTACCTACCTACCAGCGCAACACGCTGGAATTCGGGACTTCGCCGGGTCTCCTCGGGAAGCCGACGGCTCTCGGCCAACGGAAGTTGTGGGGAAGTGGGAGTGGAATAGCGCGAAACGAGGTCCGGGAACTATAAGAGTTAGCAGCCACGCAAGGAAGGGTTGAGATCGCCCTTAGTTAGAGCGCGGGGGCAACGACTTGATCCCATCGGCGGACCACGCGCGGACTGGGCACGCTTCGATACCCGCTCACCGGCGGACGCCTGTAGCAGTTGCGTCGGGATAGCAAGGCAATAGCTAGATAGTAGTAGTTCAGTCCCAAAGGCAGTTGTAGCCGATGCGGCAACTGTGCTGGGCCGATGTTCGAGCGACCCTCCTGGAATTAGAACCTACGCCTCTCGAGCGCCGGGCCTCGAGGCCCGCCTTTGACTCAACCAGGCAAGGAAAGCTACTACGGCCAGCGCTTGCCGTCGCACTGTACGCTTGGCAGGACGCTGAGCTTTCGGCGAGGACGAGCACGGGAGAATGCTGCTAGAGCCTATAGAGTGAGAAAATACCTCGTTCGATATGCTATAGCCACCTAGCCGAACGGCTGACGGGTGACGATGCCGTGGCCTTCGACCAATCCATACGGGGCTATGGATGGAACCAGGGGGGGGTAGCAGTCAGTTCGGTCGCCGATCACTACCGAGTGAACGACATTCGGGAACAGTCAATACCTCTCCCTGGCTCACGCGCGCTTCCCAGCGGGCTTTGTGTGTCTATAAAACTTCTGAGCTGTGGCACAGTGGAGGCTTGACCCGCCGTCGCCGCCGCCGTCACCGCCGTCACCGCGTAAGTGTGAAATATGGATGGACTTAACCGGACTCTTTCACAGTCCTTCATCAATATGGAATGAACGGATGGATGATCAGTTGGTCAGCACCCAAACAGCTAAACGCTGCCTTTCAGCAGAGACGAGTTTAGCCGAGGCACACTAGCCAAAGTAGGTCTCACATCAGTGAAGGGTTTTTTTTATCTCTGGAGGGGAGGGGCGAGGCGAGGAATGATTACGAGGAAAGGTGACCTGGGGAGACTCTGCCGTGACGCTACGTACAAACCAGTATCCCTGTCAAGCACTGGGAGAAACTGATCGCGATACAGGCTAGGTAAGGATAAACATTGATATCATTTACACCGGATAATAATAATAATAATACAACGATGCACCTACATTGCAGTCGGATACTTAACAAGACCACAATAGCGTTGCATTCGAATCGTTTTATGCATTTAAAATCGATGTTCAAATGTATTTCAAAATATCAGCCGTTAATCAATCCAAATCCAAATAGGCGCCTTTATTAATTCGTCCACTGAAACATACCGTTAGTACGTAGCCTGGTACTGTGAAGACAAAACACGTAGGTGCACGGGTTCGATCCCCACCGCTGGATATTTTGTACGCGCATCCTTTATGGGTGTTTCCCTTTTCTTACTGCTGCTTCTCGGCGGGATGTTTGAATACTGTCGATGCCTCCATACTGTTAGGCCATCCGTACTTATCGTAAGTCATAATCCGTCCCTCGTACAATTTCCCTTGAAACCTATTGGAGGCTAGGAAAGACATAAATCAGCGTACCGCCAGCAAACGATAAGCTGTTCCACACCACAAAACGAGCCTGCCCTTTGATTTGAACATGAAATGCTAATGGTATTTTTCATCCTGCCCTAATTAATTCTTTTCTAATATGCCAGTCCCAGTCACAGCTGCTCGGCTGGCTGGCTGGCACGCACGACTACACGGTCGGCTTGGTCTCTTCGCTGACCTTGACAATCGCCAACAACGCTTGCACGAAACCCCTGAGCCTCTTACGCGACTCGGCTCCACCCAATGCCTTCATGTCGCCCGCCTATAACTGCACGGCCGCATGCGTCTCTCTCTCTCTCTCTCTCTCTCTCTCTTTCGACAAAATCTGTATTTTCTTCGGCAAAACGTTACAACTTCTCGCACCATTTAATAATGCGTGGAAGACCCAATATACGCAGTGAAAGCAACTAGAGCAAACCTTTGAAGTCTTTGTAGTCCTCTGACGCTAAGCTAACCGACGGGCAGCGCCTGGATGCTTCGGACGTGCGTTTTTGCCCACCGTTCCTGTTCGTTCCCGCTGCCGTTTTCCAAGTCGTTGGAGATAATGAACCTTATATAGGTACTGCACGCGTCTGAAAGGCACTGCACGGCAGACGCGACGGAGCTGATATCATTCTAGGGAGTTGCACGGACGCCGACATGAAAGTTGTTGTGCGACCTTGAAGAGAAGCAGTCCCAGTTCTCAGCGAGGGTCAGTAACAGGCTTGTATATACCCGTCGTGCTTGCATATGCCAAATGCTGCCGTACGATCCTCGGAGCAAACATGGTGTAGGAGAACAGCAGGCAGTACAAACGCCCACGCCTCGCCGTCGAGGAAGCAGCCCTGTGGTTCCCATAGAGGGCTTTCCCTCTCCGGGTTAGTTAGCTAGCCAGCCACTGGGTTCATGAATGCCGCTCCAACTACCCCCAGCACCCTTCATAATTTCCACAATTGTCTGAATTCTCCGAATCCTCTAGATCAGCAGCAGTAGTATGGCCATTTTTAGGAGTTCTTACCCATGGTGGATGCACTGCTTCGAAGCCGAGCTGCGCTAAGACGTTCGGAGAGTTTCCTCGGAGGGGGCGTGCAGACGGCCGGTCCTCACGCACTGCTCGCATGTCGCCAGTGTACGGTTCGCTTTACTGTCGCCGTACTGTCGAGGTACACATTTAGCGTTCGGATACGAGCTCACATACGATACCCACGTATGTACGAGCCGGTAACAGTTTCCCCTCTCCCGGGTGCCAGCAGGTCGCCGTACTTCTTAGCTGCTACGGCACTTGCTAGTTAGTTCATAGTGCTCCCTTGGCGGACATCGCCATTGGAGAACTAGGTGTAATGCTCCACACATCCATATATACACACACACACACATCGGGCTGTGTGTACATCTCGGAATCGCGGCAAACATGCTTAGGTTTTCAGCCCTGAGGTGACAATCATGAAACTCACAAACAGGGGACATCGAGCAGCGAGCCTGTCCTTGAAGTGAGCGGTTAGCCCATGTCTTGCGCAGTAGCTACTATCGCAAGTGTATGTGCCTGTCAGCTTGCAGACCCGGGAGTCGTTTCCTTTGAAGCCGCCTGGGACACCTCGACAATTGCATAAGGCGCTAAACGTAAGTATAGCTCAACGGTGTTAGCCGGATCAACCCCAACATGTTGCTGTAAACGGGGCCGGCCAATTTCAAGCATTTTTAGCTGCACCATGGACAGCATCAAAACAAAACTCACAGCTTTATCACTGTGCCATACTTGATCATGATTGCGTCATAGCTAGCTGTCTAGAATAAAGTATAAGACCATATGGTACAGCCGAGAAAGGCACATTTTACTGATGGCAGACCATGGTGCTTGGTTTGCATTGATTGTACCTGGTGCCTGCAGGGATGTAGCACACTCACGGTGAGCCAAATATAGGCTGTTGGAGGAACAAGTCGTTTCCATGGTTAACCTCTATATATGTGTGAGAGTTTGAGGATCTCGATTCCAAGAGATGGACATGCACGGCCGGGAAATCGAACCCGGGACGCTTCCTTGCTATGCAGGTATTTTAGACCATCTGCCCACCATACGATGGCGCATTTCTCGAGATGTCCTCGGCCTGCTTTGTCTAACACACGCCTAGTTCAGCTCAGGCCTTCGATGTGACCGATTGTGCCACAAGGAAACACAGGACAGGAATATCATCTTGCACGACTATTCACGCTATTAATGCTTTGCTAACATACGTGATCACATGATATAATGTACACTGTGTTGTTTTACCTCTTCAGCGGTTCGTTGTAGTCGCTGCTATCAAATTAGTTTGGGTTCGTTTTTTGACTCCTGTCGAGTTAGCGCATTGGGTTATTACCAGCAGCGACTACTATTCTTGGAAATTCTCCTTCTCAATTTCCGTTCTGTTCTGGATTGTGTTTCGAATTGTGTGATAGTTGCCGAACGCCACCGCGAAGATATGTGATTCTTCTCTTGTTCGTTGCATATCGAAGATTTGTCCCACGTAGCACGTTGTTGATCGCTAGTCAATTGGATTTCTGCGCCTACACACGTCTTCCAACGAAATCCTGCCATTCTTGCGGGTCGCTCCGAACCATTGCTCAGCAGGTGTACATGCGATCTCGGTGTATCTCAACGAATTCAGACACAATCTCGATGAACGAAAGCAGCTAGCAGGCACACAGATATAGAGCCAGGATCAGAGTTGAAGGCGATGGTAGACGTCATACAATTCTCCCCTAGGAGTTGGGCTCGCCTTTCACACGTTGGCTGGCTTTCCTTTACAACGAGACTGCGCACACCGTGAGCGTCAAAGTGGCAAAGCCATTGCACACAGGGCAAGATTATTCTAAAGAATATCGCTGCTGATCGCCTTTGGACAGCTTTGACCTCGGCAATTTGCCGTACCCCTAAGCGGCTCCTAACAAACCCCTACCCTGGCATTACAATTCGCCCAACGAAGCGCAAAGAAGCCAGCCGAGATGTCGTAGACAGGTCCGTCCTCTTACTCAGCCTTCCGAATGATATTGTGTCAAGCTCGCAGGCGGTTGCTTGAGTCGGCTAACAGCTACGTACGACTGCAGAGCACCACGCCCGGGCTTCGTTCGAACATCACGAGGTAGCCTAGGTGGCTGGAGCGCCAGCGCCACTGCCAGCTAGATATCTGCAATTTGGTCCCGTTGGTAGAGCTCTCTCGCGAGCTTTTGTCGTTCCATGCGTTCTTCTTATGGGCGGAGGTCGCCCCTCCCCCCCGACACTTCTTAAGCCCCACACAAGCAATGTGGGGCCAGAGAAGTCGGCCGCTTGGCGGGCAAAGTCTCGACAGGTCTGCCTTGTCAGTCGGCCGGCCCAGCTTGCACGCCGTGCAGGTCGTCGTGCAAGTACGAAACCTTGGCCAGGCTAGCTGGCGTAATGGCGGAGGGGGCCGACCCGCCAAATTGTCTCCGATTTATGCCTCCCCCGTGGCCCACTTCTTCACTCCCGCTACGCAGGCTTGCACAGAGCGACACCGGGAGTCCGGGTCGTCTCGTTGAGTCTCGCGCTTTCTCCTGTGCTGTGGCATGCCACTCTACCACACTGTGACCTGGCTGTCTCATGCTCTCTGGCTGTTCTAAGTTCCCTGGCCTGGGGCCCTTGGGGTCCAGCCCGGTGTTTAAGCCAGCTCGCGGACTCACTCTCGCGGTCTCGACGCCTTGAAGAAAATGGCAGTAGTCGACTGACGCATCTATGAGGCAAGGCAAGAGCCCGAATGGCGGCCGTATCGGCCGTCGGATCAACGCTAAAACACATCGATGTGAGTACAGGGCAAGCGCATAAGGTCTAGGAGGTTACGTATCACTCAGCTTCTGCTGCAGCTCAAGGCTGACTCAGACAATGTACCGCCTTAAATACGTGTCAGGCCAATAATCCGAGCCCCGGCAAGTCTCCTCGTGCCAATGATCACGAAGGGTCAACCTGCGAGACATACATGCGTAACCGCAAAATATCAAATCGTATCCCATCGTCAGAAGTGCTTCGTTTCAAATCATACAATGTCGTAATGAGCGCATAATATCAAGTCATGGCGAGTCATCTCCTTCGCAAAGCAAAAATGCTTGCGATCGCGCCCAAACTAATAGAGGCCTGAACGAACAGGGTTCAGTATACCCATGAAGCCGTTCAGAGAATAGACATATACATCATATGTTGACAATATGTTTATTCTACACACGTAGTTTGTGATATACATCTGTCACGATTCTAGTTATTTTAAAAGCATGATACAAATGATGCGTAGCTCTATCATTTGGTCTACCCTCTTCTGCCTTTATGGATAACTTTGGATGGTTAACCGCTAATGCGAGGAATATTGTTTTTGGTCGAATGGGTATAGTAGAACTGGAACGACTGGATGATATGCGGGTTTGCCACAATTTGGCTGGTGCCAGCTACTAATGCTGCAAGGGAAATTCCTTTTACTGTGAAACCCTAGCGTGCATAACGTCTCTCCCTTATCTTACTTCGATATGTGTACGTCCCTGAGACGATCACCTTATGTAGATAAAATGCATAAGAAGAAACGCCCACACTCTTTCTCTTGTTCCGTAAAGGAGGCCGTAGTTAAAGGCCACCTTCGTACAAAGCGAGCATCACCGTGTATGGTCATTCGAGGCAACTGTGGTAGAGACAATGCTGTAGATCTCACTTGGTTCCTCGATCGGTTCGGTCAATCGGTAGCATGCGTTACAACGGTTAAGAGCTCACAAGACATAGGAAACACGGAGCCAGTACTGTACGGGGGGGGGGGGGGTTGGCACTTAGCACGCAGCGGCAATAGAGATCCGTGTCGCCGCCGCCGCTCGCTGCTATTGCTACCAGCTCCACGTCGCAATCTTGGCTAGCTAGCTAGAATTTGATTATACACCTGCTATAGCACGACGACGTGCTGCATGTAACCGACAACCGTCTGTATATCGATGCGGGGACGATGCATCGATATACACCACGAGACAGACACAGACGTACACACACGCGCATCGCAGTAACATAGAATTAACCGTATGTGCGAAGTGGAGCACTCGGACGAACGACTGCGTACGCAAGAATAGTAGTCGTCGCAGCCAGCAAAGTAGCGGTGCAGTATTATGCTATGCTACTAGCATCGCGCGCTGGGTCTGGTGCTCTCTGGGCAGACGCAGTTCAGCCTTAGGATCCGGCTGAGTCGGGCTCGACCGACCTCGGACCCCCATGCTCCTGGGCCTGCTGCACCAGATGAGGGCGATCGGCAAGCAAGCCTTCCCCATCCCAGCCGAAGATGCATGCAACACCGCGTCGTAGCGTCAGCAAGGGGCTGGGGGATCGCCTACGTGCGAACGATTCCTACCACCCCCGATCTACGCATAGAAACCTTCTAATCCTGCCGCTGCGTTCGGTTGTCATTCGGTCGCCTGGCGCTCGATGGCCTTCTCTCGCTCTCTCTATCTCTCTCTCGCTTTCCCGCCCTCGTACCGTTATAGGCAGTGTCTCGCAGTCGACGATGCCGCGCTGGAAGGGAATCGGACAACGAAGGCGTAGTAACCGCTGCCGTCGGTGATGGTGGTTGGTAATGGCGGTGGCGGCGGCGGCGCTGATGGCAGACGTAGCAGTGGCCATGCTGTGAGAAGCAGACGACGGCGTAATCCTGACCTAGCTATTGTAGTAAGCTTCACGGGTAGTTGGTAGGGAACACGAAGAAGCTCGGGAACGGGAGCGGAAAAGGGACGCCAACTATTTCGGCGGTTCGATCTGCCGACAGTCAGACGACTCCCCAGTAGGCCAGGAAGGGGGGAGAGAGAGATAGAGATAGAGAGAGATAGCGGGGTACGGAAGAGAAGTCGAGCGACTTAAACTCGGAACACTGAATGTTCGGGGTGTCCAAGTGCATGGAATCACCAGAACATCGCTCTGATGTTCTGTCTCCCCTTCGGGCAATCCTCCCGATGTCTAATGGTGAAGGCAACACTCAGCCGATTAGCCGTTAATTGCAATCTGGCCTGGAAAAAAGCCGACCGGGAAATAAAGCTGTATCAGGCAGGAGTCCCAATGTGGCAGTTGTACCGTCGGAAAGGCCGAAGGCGACTGTGCTGTCCGAAGCTTGCAGCCAGTGCTGGCATAGGTTTGCAGCTACACGCCAGAGCAGCAGGATGTACCGATCACATTTGCATCGACGCCACCCTTCTAGCGTACTCGATCTAGCCTTTATCTCATTCTCATTGGGAATCCAACCCTCTCCCTCCTTCACCGCCTATCTGGCCACGGCGTCGGGCTCTACTGCCGTCTGGTCTGATGCTGTCAGCCGAGAGAAACGGCGACCATCGCGTTGAAACCTGCTACAACGACAACACAATTGCACCATACGTGATGGCTGCTCGGTGCTGGTAGCTGTGCCAACAGCAGTCCAACCGAGGTACAGGAGTATTGGGGGGGTGGGGGGCAAATAACGGTTAGAATGCGGCCGGCGCCAGCAGTCGTTCGGCGGCTCCGACAGCCGTTTATCGGGAACGGATACCAGGCGATACTTAGACAACAACAACGTAGGGAGGCACGATATAGGAAACGAGGATCCGAGGAGGATGAGGTGATAAAAGAAGAGACCTTCGTCGCTTCAGCGAGACTACAGACCAGAGCCTACCCATTCCTCCCTGCTGCTCTGTTAAGAGCGCGTTGGGGAAGGCAGCGCGGCAGCAGGTCTTCGATAGAATCAGTCGAACACCGCCAAAAGCAGCAGTACTTGTCCTACATTGTTAAGCACTTTGTTTCGTATAGACGGCCCTGAGAGCAAACCTACGCGGCGACGAGAGACTGGGACGAGGCGGCCATGAGCGAAAGTGAGGGATCAGCTATAGTCAGAGACAGACACCTCCCTGCCACCCGCTATTTGTTACCCCTTGTCGGGCCACAGGAGAAAAAACGCGCACAGTGTATAGGACACGCCACACACCGCCACTACGACGACTTGTATCGCCCGGACACAGAGAACACAGGCTTGGCGGGTGCATCATAAATGAATATCGATAGACAACGATCGATTGACCACAGCGGATAGACAATATCACAGTTGCAGTGGCAGCGGATGTATTTTGAGTGGAAAATCGAGCGGGGAAAACGTACTGAGGCAGATTTTGGACCAGCGGACACCGATGAGACATCCATGCACAAGTGACGAGGTGCTCATCTGACCCATTGCCTCAGCTAAGAGGTAACGATATCGAACGCCGATGCTATCTATGTGCTGCAGCCAGACCAGCTCCCGAGGCGTTGATTCGGATAGCGCATTTGTCGTCACACACGAGCTGTTGGAAGCGTCGTATAGGAGCGGTTTTCTCATAGAGAAATTGGTTAATCTGACAACAGAATCACCAAGTGGTGCCAACGATGTGGAAGCAAGGCAAAAAACAGTGATACTATAAAAGAGAGACGGTACCGCTTTTAATTCAAAACTACAATATAATATGCAAGTAAAACGCGTAAATTCCAACTAGGCCCGTAGATTTGTCGCACAGGAACGGCTTCTAAATTTGAAATTGTTCTAGAATTGAGCATCTGACGCAGGGAGATTGCCTGTCTGGGCCCCGATTATCTCTAAATCGGTGCGAACCAACCATGTCTTTCATTGGTATTATTATGTCAAATCGCCTCTCATTTGCATACACATTAAATACAGTGCTATGAGACTCACAATAAACGAGACATTGAAACAAATATAAAAACCACCACATCTGCACTCTACTAATTGCTATTAGTGGCCAAAGTCAGGCACCAAAGGTGGTCGGTCACCGAAATTCCGTCAGATCGGCGTTGTCGTTTTATAGAGCTCCCGGTCCCCTCAGACCCTCCTATTCCCTGTGCTCGAAGGACCCTTCGAAGGACCTTCGACGTGAGGTCAAGCGAGGCGAGGCGATGCGACCAACCAACCAAGCGACCGCTGGGGAGATTGCCACTGCTCTCTGTGTGCTCTCATAGCTACTCTAATCAATTTGCTCTGAGCGCTCTAATTAGCTCGGTGGGCGGCCTGCTGCCTCTGCCTGCCTATAACGCCCCGCTATAGGGTTCGACCGAACTGACTTCTGCTAGAACTCCCTCCCCGCCCTCACTGGTCTTATTTGACCTTAAGGTGCAGTGCACTCCCGGCTAGCCCCTCGGTCCAGCGAGAGAATACACACCCTTGCATAGATGTGGACTGTATGCACGCGTCTCTACGTGAAGGCAGGACGCCTATGCGGCTTCTCAACCACCATTTGCCCCGGAATGGCCGGCACCCGAACGGCCGAAGGCACTGAATCAGTTTAAGTTATTCAAGGAACACAGTGACTGTGGACCCTGGACTGACCCCTGGGCAGGCTCCTCCGATCCTGTGAAACGGCGGAGGGTCGGCTTCCCAAGCTCTTCGGCTTATCCGATAGAGACACAGAGAGATAGAGAGACAGGCGGGGGCGTAGAGGAACTTCGAGGACGATGTGAGCCTCGCCGTGGTCTAGAGCGTCTTGAAGAATCATCCCACCCTCGCCCCCATCAGCAGACTATTGTCTCACCATTATTTTATCAAGATTACGTCATGGGCACACCCGCCGCCGAACGGGTAGCAGCGGGTAGATATGGACACGTACACTCAAGTGAAGTATGTATAATATCTTGCTCATGGTGCAGCCAGGGGGTCTGAAGAAGCTCAGCTCTCGCTAACTTCCATACAGTGGTGCGCGTTTAGCTGTTAAGCAGCTATCAATCGTATCGTGAGACGACGTTGCTTCAAACACTTGCAGCGATAATTTCATCAGCTGCCGTTCGTAGGATCACCACCTTTGCTGATGCAAGTTCGTCCAGTATGACTTGGAACTAAGCAGCTTCTGCAATTAACTTCCTTCACATGATTCAAGTACGTTTCAAAGGCAAAAGCTCAAATTGACGTCCTACTCACATTAAAGAGTTCGTACGAAGTTGCGCTGGTGGCAAAGTGCCTCGGCGCCTTCGGGATTCATATAGGGAGCCGGTTCGAAATTGAATTTTAGCTAGAGAAATTGTGTTGGAGGGTGGAGAGTATCCCAAATGCTGCGATTTATCTCTTGCAAAGGCTAAACCCTCTCAGATCTGTTAATCCCTACAGAAACATTGAAGCAAGATCATCCAATATGAATAACAAAAGCTACACAACACAATCATGCACACACCTCGATATTATCATATATTCGATGCTCGTAGCATTTCGTGGGTGATAAGCTCTTGTTGGGGAAATTACCTGGGCAGCCAGCAAAACCTATTGGCCTGAAAATCAGTCAGTCAGTGTCTCCGACTTCGCGGAAAATATCCGACCTTCCCGCGCCCCCATCCGAATAGTTCCGCAACAACAAAGGTATAAAAGATCGTTTTTCATGTTTTCTCCCATCTCTCTCTCTCTCTCTCTCTCTCTATATATATATATATATATATGGCTGCCTGCACATATGCACACTGGAGTGCCTGTAATACATCTACTTGGACATTCTTGTTTGCTTTGCTGCTACAGCAAGTAGAATAGAATATGTACCCAATGTACAGCACGGCCCCCTTGCCACAGGATTCGTTCGACTCGACGTACGTCAGACCTCTGCATCATTTTTATATCACTTTCGCTATGTATTGCTTCTCAGCAGCAGCAGTAGGGGGAACGGTATCAGACGCCTGTCGATCTGGCTAACTTCCACGCGCCCAATGCCACCTCCACCTGCTCCGGCCCGAGGCAAGCCCTCCCTGGGCAAACGGACCTTCGAACGAACGAACGAACGAACAGATGACTTTTATGCACATTCACTTTTCTGGCTCAGTCGTCGTCAGGCAGAGTCGCACAACGCGTTACCAGATCGTCCTGTCCGGACCCGGCAAGATCCGACCTGAACCGATCCGGCTACGCTGGCGATGTCGGTTGCAGGCTCGACAGCAGCGGGCTTCGGTTGAGCCAGGCCCGAATCGTCGTCACCGGCAAACAAACTACCCCGGTTATGGACTCATTCCGCCATTGCATTCCGTCCGGTCCACTGATACACGGCTGGCTGTCGATGTAACCCAAACATCGGGCTCACATCCGGATGCACCACATCTACCTGTCATACTTCTGCATATATGAATCGGCCGATACAGAGGTGATTTATTTAGTAGTGCTCACTAAAGACGGTGCTCATTAAAGCTATCTGTGTTTCCTATCCGAGGCACATCCCGACTGAGTCAGCAGCACAATGCTAGATCGCTTGCACAAATTGCACCAGTGATTTCCATCCCTGCACAGGTGCCGACTCTGCTAGGCCTGTGCGTCTCTTTCCCTCTCTCTATCTCTCTCTTCCAATATATATATATATATATATATACATGTATATATATATATAGTAGATTTTGCTGGAGCGAATCGGAAGACGCGACTTATGTCATCCAACGTCGAAACCTGCTGTTCAGCCTCTAGCTACAGTTATGATACGTTGAGAGCATGTATAAGTGTGAGCCCCACACGCGGCCCACATTCGCGAATAGTCATTACGCTGAGTCCATCGTAATAAACACGGCGAAAAACGCGCCGTCGGAGCAGCACAGAACTGATGTGCATCTCTCAGCAGGCTCCGTTGTTCGATCGTTGTAGAGACGGCGGGCCACCACCCCGGTTAAGCTCTGCCATGCTTTACGGGCTCAGAGAACTGCTCCAGCGGCGTAGAGATCTACCTCTGGACGCCTGTGCGCGATCGAACATCAAGGGGACGGCCGGCACTCCTGGCAAAGTCAAATACTGCGGGACAATAATAACTGGATGACTGTCGGGGACAGATCTCTGCTGGCGTTACGAGAGCAATTGGAGCTGCGGGCGATCCCCTTATCTCTGCTACACACATACACACGAATGTTAGCCACTAAACCGCACTATTTATTAACATAATTATAGTAATTAGGATGATGCTGACGATGGTATTATTGTAATAATAATAATAATCATACTATTAATATTCATAATAATGACAGTGCATTTGCATTTAGGGGTCCGTCTTACGAAGCAATGCTAAAAGCAGTTGTACCGTGGACGTTAAATGTTTAAGGCTGAGAGTAGTCAGCCCGAAAACCTTTTTAATAATGGCAACGCGTACATTTTGCTGCTTACACGAGAGTCACAACTCTTGTTGATGGAAGAGAGTAGAGCCTTATCATTAGTATATGATACTAATAATACTATTGTTACCACAATTATGGCACTAAATTGATGCGGCATTAAACTAATCAGTAGCATCACGCGTACGATGCCAATACCAATTTCATGCTTGTGCTTGCGGAGTGAAGCGTACACTGAGGGAGTTTGTGTAAGGCGTTTCGACCGGAACAAGATTAAGTAGAAGATTATATATTCAGCCTTCGTAACATCTATGTTAATGAATACGATGTTACTGTCGCCCGGGACCTGTCTTGATGTGATTTTGAGGCTTGATTTTTATTTCCGTGTTTCGTTTAGATCCGCCAGGCTATGGGAGATCGATGATATGCCGGGCATTATATGCTGTCGTCGTAGTCTAGGGGCCTAATTAACATGACCTATTCAATCGATTGCTTTTGCAGGTAAGCGTACGAGTGGCAGTACTGAATCGACAGTCGACAACACGTACCAGCCGCCTGTGGAAGGATGTTCACACATCCTTTCATCGTTTCTCTGGATTAATTAGAAATAGTAGTTACACTGCGCAACGTTGTATCCCCGAGGCGTGCGTCGGTGAGATGACGAATGCATAAGATGTCTTGCGTCGCCTAAAAAGACGTTGACCAATAGTTACAGCTATATAGTCTTCCTCTTCTGCTGCTGCTGGTGCTGTTAATATCATCTTTAAGCGTTTTGTCTCATCCCGTGTTTGCTCCTAGTAGACATGTTTCGTTCGATTAATACGGTCCTATTATTATTATTATCATTATTATTAATATTATTATAAATGTGCATACGACTTCGGAAACAACACCATCATTAATTAAGCGACTCATTCGGCAATCAACACAAAGCACAGCCAACTGACATGGGCCATATCTGAATCAGGGATCTTTCCAAACTATCTCTACCTCTAAACCCAAGCCCACATCTAGCCTCTGGCGCTGGGGCGAGTGATACCACATTCTGAATACTGGAAGAGACGTCACGTGATGCGTCGAGCGGACGATCAAGAAGATCCTTGCTCCCTATTCTTCTTCCCAAATGTGGGAAATTCAGATTCGGCAACCACCAGCCCCCGATGGTCGTGCAAAATCATGATAGGGGACTCGAGACGCTTGTGGACGTCGAGCCTTCCTTGCTTAGCGGATGACACTGATGGAGATCTGTCGAATATCGATTATATAAGATCATACTTAAGAGCCAGTTCTTTTTAAGCAGCAGCAGCACAACAACAGCAGCAGCAGCCTGCATCACACCTGAGACACATGGTTGGCGGTATAGGTATACAGCTTGTTCTATCAGCAGAAATCAGTATATTGCACAACTTCTAATATACCTCGTATATTATAGCTGTGTTGTCTCTGCGGAAACTCGGGTTGCCAGTTTGTTGGTAAAAACACAGCAGATCACACAGCGGACGTAGACGCTCGAAGCCACCCTGTGTTCATTACGACCAACTCGGTGACAACAACAACAACGACCACCAGCGGCGCTGCGACAGGCCTAATTAACTCCAGCACGGACGACAACTAGAACAACGCGGACCGATGCCGGCAGCCGCAGAACCTAACCATATTAGATGATACAGACAACGAGAATAATAAACGAAGTTCGCACAAGTATCACAAGAAGCCATAGCTGGTCGAGGAGGCAGTGCACAGCTGGATACACCCAGAGACACGGTCGGCCGCTGGACCGCCCACGTGGACTGGCCAGCAAGACGCGAAACTGACACTCGCGTCGACTCGCAATAACTGCCGCAGGCACGAAATGTGCCCTGGCAGACGCGGGGCTTCGCAAAGAGGCTCAGACAAGCTGTGGAAGCTACGAATCACGCCAAACAAGCTGGCACCGCTGGCTTTTGCCGCGTCACCTCGCACCGGCTGTCCGCGTCCCGCCTGTACCTGTATGTAATACATATATATATATATATATATATATATATACAATAGGTACTACCATGTGTGCGGTATCCCATAACCGATCATGGTCAGGACCTATTCCGAGTGTCTTCATGCCTTGGCTCGTGTTCGCAAGCAGCCAACTGCCGAGTGGCCTAGCAGTCAGCGGGCTAGCTCAGGAGATGCTTGTGTTGGGGGCGGCGGCGATGATGATGACAACGATAGTGATCATGTTTCTGCTGCAGCTGCTGTTGATGATAATGATGTTCTCATACATATTAATCCGGCTTAGTCATTGGCAGCCGCGCCTAACAGTTCGGTGCGGTTCGGCTGATGGCCAGATTTCATAGCTGTATGGTTTGTCGTCCTGCATCGCTGCACCGGTCCGGCCACCAGGACCCTGTCGCAGGCCCCCTGATCCTACAGGCTGTTGCCCTTCTCGCTACTGCCGCCTGCGCCGCCCGTGTCCTGCTCGCCTGCGCGTGTGTCCTGAGTGCGACTTGCGTTCCGCTCGCCACGCTATGCCCTTCCAGCCTCAGGCTCCTCGGCACGTCGAAGCCAATAGGCCTGCTCACTCTGATCGGTAGAGTCCGTGGCGGACAAAATGAGGGCGACAACGATAGGACCCAACGAAGCGACAGCAGGCGAGTCGGGCCAAGAAGCTCGATTGAGGCCAGATAGAGGCGAGGTGGCGCGGATCGTTGCCACCGATGGATGTTATGCTAGCATTGGTGGTCTCTGCCGTGCAGGTTTCAGTAGTGGTCGCGGCCCATTGTAGATGCTCGTCGTGATGAGAGTCTACGTTTTCTAGCTGATTGGGCAGAGGAGTCCTGCCGACCCTACCGCCACAATATGAGCGAGTTCGTTGTCTCGGTTTGTCTGTCGATTGTGAACGTGTCTACCTTCCCGCATAGCGTCGACGGACGTCGGCAGTCGACGAAGATCCACCGAGGGGATATTTTTCACATTTCGACATTAGTAGCGGCCATATCGCACAAATAGTGTTTGGTCGTTCGGGGGGTGTGGGCATGGGAGGGAAGGGGGGGAGAGGCCCTACGAAGGTGGGCCTTGTCATTGGCCTGCTGTTAGCCTACGTGTGCTGGCCCTTCAGTGGGTGGCGAGAAATTTCTCTATATTTCTCATTATCTTATCTGCAGCTGTCGCCAGCCAAGGCTCCGCTGACAAGATGCGCGATGGTGATACGTACGGTTGGCTGGGGCGATGCTGAGGCAATACAATCCCGGTGGAAAATCCGCTACTCAGATGAGCATTGTCCGATTCAGACTTAGCAGGCGAACTCAGATTTTCACGCGCGCGTGGGTGTGACTGCGTCTAGGGCATGGCGGACGTATTGAGGTCTCCTCGGATATACGCGGACAACACATTGTTACAGAATTCAATTATAGACTACCTTACCATCGGGACAGCAGAGAGAACGCAAGTCATGGTAGCTCAGCGCAACATACATTTCGAAGGGCGGGGTGACGTTCGCGATTTATTTCACTAGGCAGTTGTATCGGTCTCTGTGTGTGGCCCATATTTGCTCGGGAATAACATATTATCATAACGTCGACAACCGGTGCGTCATATTTTCGACACTTGTTGATAGCCAATCACCCGCGTGATATCAACTATGTTACATCTGTATTCAGATACCCCACTACTTTTCAGAGTTCTATAAAAAGTGTGTAATGAGTTAGATGGATGCGGGTGTAGGGGGAGAGAAGCAACGAAGGCTGAAGAGACTGATTCAATCGTATAAGTTGAACCGTACACCCATGTGTATTATGGAGAATCCCCTTGTGTATATCGTGCGGAGGGCGGAGAGGCGCAGGAGGCTAGGGCGGTCCATCGTCGAGAGATCTTCGTCTGACCGAGGTTCGTTGCATGAGCTATTCCAACTGGGGTCCAATCCAGCCTTTCACCTTCCACGTGCTCTCGCGATCTCGAATTAAATAATAATGCCCAGTGTGCGCTAGCTATTATATTCCGGCCGGTATTCCGGCAGCCGGCGGCCTGCGTCTCTCCCTTGTCCCTTGATACTGCTCGGCACAGCAGGATTCGGTTCCTGGGGCTGTTTTCGTGTCTTCAAAACTGGCCACCATTCCCCGGCGGCATCAGTAAGAACCTCCAAGGACGACGCACTCCGCGTTACGATCTTCGTTTTCTTCCTCTGCTATTGCTGCTGCTGCTGCTGCATTCTAGTGACCCGGGAGCAGCAGGCGGCTTGTCTGCGCTGTTGATAGCACCCTGCCGGTAGCTGTCCGCCACTGGGCTGATCAATAATGTAACAGAGATGGCGGCCGAGCCGGCAGAGGGAGACCGGTGGCGGCAGTGACGCTGCAGCAGCTATGAGCCCGACGTGCTTCTTTCTAGCCACTTTCGACTGCCGTTTGGCAGAGAGTGCTCTGGCTCGAACGCCCACACATTCTGCAGTGCAGCAGTAAGAGCATGTTCGAAATAGGGCGCATTTTGCTTTCCGGGGTAAGCGCTAGCCAAGGCTGCTTCTGCTGCGGCTGTCTGACAAAGGCAGCTCAACTCTCGGCCTCGACGGCTGGCTTTCGCATTCTGTTGATCTAGGGGGAGCTAGCCCTTGCTGTAAAGGACATCGTACTACCACCGTCCCAATAGCACCCTAGCGGTTCCTTGAAGGGACTCAGATCTCTGTGATCGGTGTACGTTCAACTCGAAACGGACCCCCAGCGCCGCCAGGAAGTGAATCCAACACCTTGGTTGAACCACTACGTTTCGCAGAAGGCATCGCTAGCTAGGCCAGCGCTGTCGTGTTCCTTGGGAACTGCCAATTCATCCCCATATGGCGTACGACGGAATCGACGAAGACGCCTAGACGAGCCTAGGGGTGTTTTGCACCGTCACCGTTGCGGGAAAACGTCAAAGTTGCTGGAAAAGGTGAACTGTGTGGGTATAGGATTTCGGGGACCGACGTGGCGCCGACAGAGTATATCTCCTCCAGCTACGAAATTGTCGATCCACATACACACACAGCGGCAGCAGGCTGACTGCTGTGGGCGTACTGGGTCGAATTGTTTCGACGGCCTTAGTCTGGACGCCAGGATGTCTGACCTTGTGAGGGGACCAGAAGAAAAACAAGTCCGAGCAATCTGACATCTTGAATATGGAATTGAATGCGACGATGCCTAGATACAGCGGGAGTAGAATAAGTAAATCTGCGACAGTTCAGAGCCTGCGAGCAAACGTCGCATCGCGAACGAAACGAATTGGGATTTCCTCCTGTATCATCTATAATAGCATATTTGGAGCTCGAATTTAAGTAGGCCCTGGAGCGAGCCCGCTTACTGCTGGAGCATACGCGATATGATAACTACTCACGTAACAGCATACGCGACACTCGTGAAACTTTAGTATAATATCGTGCCATATATAAAATAAATTTTTCGGGCCGACTCACCGGCAACATTTAGCGTCCACGGTAGAACTGCTTTCGGCATTGCCTCATATCACGGACCCCTTTAAATGCAAGTGTGCATATATAACATATTTCTTAAAACAAATTGGTGGCTGAGATTGACAACGGATCGGATACTATTCTTTGACATCGTGTCCCTCACAGGCGCGAAGAAGTAATCTTGAATCAAGTCGTCTCATAGAAATACAATAGCGAGGGGCCTCTTCCCTACACTTCACACAATTGCTAAATGTGTTTTGGGTTCGTTATTTATTCCAATGATTTTTCGTGGCTAATTTTCACTACGTTTTTACATCATATATGTAGCAATAAGGTGGGCAGCGGGCGCGGCAAAGGTAGCCGCGTATAAAACGCTGATAACATTCGCTCCATCTATTATAGTAAATGTGTGCCGGACAAAGAGCTGCGACACGACTGCAGCGAGACTACGCTACGATGGCCTGATTAACATGAAGCCACATGAAGCGTAGATAATGTGTTCAGTTTCGGCGCAAATATGTTATTCGATGTGTGATGTATCCAGTGTCAACGTTCCAAGCAGGAAATAGGGGGTAAGCTTCATCTCCGAAAAAAGATCCAGTCGAAACATGGGAATACCTCGTGTGTCTCGACTCAAAAACCCGCACCCCACCGAATAAGCGAATCAACACGGTCCGCTCACATAGACTTGCCTATGTATTATAGTTTGCGTACTGTTCAACAGAAAGAATAAGATCCTACACCACGAAAATGTGCTCGTCCTTAGCTCCGGGACCACTGGCTGCTCTTGTTGCGTTAGGGCAATTTCGGTATATCTTCCCAACAAGCTGTGCAATGATTTATGAAATTTGTTTAGTACGATTTACTCTTGATATGTTCCCACATGCTCACATCACTAGATGACACTTGTAGAGAGTTAGAGAGAGGTGTGAGAGAGAGAGAGAGAGGTATTACTGACTACCGATGAAGTGTGGGCAATATCATATTTCGACAATCGCTTCGCACCACCTTTGGCGGCAGGGGAATTTCTCTATTCTTTAGCCCCTTCCCGAACGAGTGGAGGTCTTTGCCAGGCTGCGGGTATAGCGTCTCGGAGTTTAACGGGAGTTGGAGTGTGATATCGTGGTACTAAGCAATAGAGGAGGAATGGTTGGCGAGAGCAGGGAGGGGAAGAATTGATGCTTTGAGGGACGTCTTCGAGGGTTGCCGCTCGTCCGTTTAGCACAGCGGTTCTGACCAACGATGGGGCGGCAGGCGTGAACGAACTCTGTCTGTGTCATGAACATTCGATACGACGGCAGCGTGGCCTCCGATCCATCTCAGGCCAGCAAAGCTGTTCGGATAGCCGATGCGCCACGTATTTTCTCTGGCTAACCCACCGCGCTAGAGCACATCGTAGCACCCCTCAGGGACCCCCCACCTTATTCACGACCGCCTGGGTAGCGCTTCTCGACCATAGGACCTCGTGGCGTGGAGCTGATTCTCACTCGTAACTGTTGCTTCTAGCGAGTGAACGAGCATTCTTCGTTCCCAGCTATCCTCGCCGCCGTCTGCTAGTAGTGGTGGTGGTGGTAGCAGCCTCGTAGCCTAGGCCCGTAGTTCCATCGGCTTCGTCACCCCCTCCACCACCGTAGCTAGCGATGTCCGTTCGGCCGGCTTCGTGTAGCAGCCTAGCAGATCTGTGCCGAGAGAGGCTTTAAGTAGACCCATCGTCTCTTTACCTCCTTCTTTCTCCCTCTCGCTCTGCTTCTATCTCGGATCTGGGTCGTCTCTCTGGCCGACTATCTCGAATTCTCGTCAGCTCCGCCGTCGAAGTCAAGGCCGTCCCGTCATCCCAGCGGCAGCGGCGGCGGCGGCGGTTGAAGCGGCACAGCGTCGGTGAGCGGACGAGCGCGTGAACCAAGGAACGACCCGGGAGTCAAATTTCCAAACTTGGCTAACTCGCCGACGAGGCCAGCAAGCACGTTGGAGGCAAGGCAAGGCAAGCTAAGGGAAGGCCAACGCTCAAGGATGTGGCACGCCAACGATCGGACGGCCGACGTGCGCAGGACGAGCACGAGGTGGTGGTGGTGGTGGCGAGGCGGCAAAGAACGGCGGTCGGTGGTATACTTAGCAGCAACGGTCCCCGCGCAACGTTCATCCACACGACTCGACTACGTGAGACGAACGTAATAAGGACGATAGCCTCGTCGAGAGCAACCTTCCTACCCGCTCCCGGCTTCAGGGAGTATACAGAGTTTCAAACTATACTCCTGCCTCCTTCGTTGTCTCCTGCTTCGTTTAGGTATAATATATAATAGTTAGTAAGCTCACGCATGCCTTGCTTACGTTGACGAGATGAAGTGATCGCTCAAGCCAGCCAGCCGTACACTCGCGAAGCCACCGCCTTTCCGCTTTAAGCCTCTTCTATCTCCCAGTTTTCACTCTCACCCCCAGCCTCTCTCGAGGGCGATCGCAGGCGGCGGTATAGGGTGTAAGGGATCGGTAGCAGCAGCGGTGGTATCAGCTCGCATAGTACAACAAGATGTGTCCAGCTCGAGCTCGTTGGCCGTCGTCTTGACGCAGGAATGGTGGAATGTTGCCGTCCGCGAACGCCGACGGACGAGGACTTCGTCACAGACCCCAGACATATCCCGATGTCGTTTTCCCCTAGTGTCGCTCCCATTAACGACTGTTACACTGGTTTCAAAGAATTCCACAGGGGATTCAACGAAAAACCTCCCAGGTGCCACGGCTCACCCACGCTATTCCCACCCCACACAGTGGTGCCTGTGTCGCAAAGGGGTCATAATACTTTACCTCAATTTCGGCCTTTTAGTACTTTCGCTGTTTCGGGTGCTGGCAGCATTGAGAGAGGTTCCTTCATAAGACGGCAAATCGCAGGCCAGTGCGGTTCCTCCGTCCGTCTGTCAGTTACCCCCACACCCAGTAACCATCATCTTGGTAACGACTGAGCGGCGTCTAGCATCCCCCAAAAGACGTCAGACCTGGCGTGAGGGGACGAACCTGGCGAAGCAAAAAATGGCCCGCTTTTTGTCTCCACCGAAGGCTCCGCCCCTCATTCGACCGAATCTGACGATTCTCCGGAGCAATACAGCAGCGTTCATTGTGTCTCGATCCGCGTCGAGCCTGGCGCCAGCCTCGCCCCCCACCGACAGCCGTCGGCCACGGCTGGCGGGAGCGCTCGCGCGTCGCCTGGCGTTCGACTTGCGTTTCGCCATGGGCTCGACGGCGGATGACGCCAACCTCAACCTCATTGGGACATTCCAAGCATTCCCATCCCGCTGGTGACTATGGCAGCAGACGTCAGTGAGTCAGTCAGTCGACAGCAGACCATCGTCACCAGCTCGTTCGTCGTTGGCTTCCGTCGAGTGGATACCGTAGGAAACGCCTAAGGGGTAAGTGAGAGGTCGGGGTCAAGACCGCCAAAGGTCGGTCTAGGGCCGCCAGGCCGCCGCCGGGCCACGATACTGCCATCGTCATTTCGAGGGCGGACGAAGAATCGGAAGGAAGAGGCAAGCCCACGAACTACTACTAGTGCTACTAGATAGGGAACACTCTGCGGCATCTCCGGAGGGCCGGCCGAGTGGGTGAGCTCGACCGTGACACAGTGGATGCATTGACTAGGGCTGTCTACACGCGAAGGCTGCCTGCTCCGTAGGGCTAGTTGGGTCGAGGCGTCCGCTGGCCCGCCGCCATCTTCTACTATGCAGCACCGGAAGTTCCGTCGGCAACGGCCCTCGGAAATGATTAGAAACCATCGAGTCGTCGTCCGGGCGGCCGACAGTTCCAGCCTCAAAGGGGACCGACAGAGGAGGCGAAGGGGTTTGCGAACTCGTTCATTCACTCATTGCACGAGCTATTCCGAGCCCATTTGCACAATGGCACATAATCCGGTGGTGGTGGTCCAGCTCCGAGACTGTCAGCGTAAAGAGCATGTGTACAATGTACGAAGCCTGAAGCCACTAAAGTGTGCCTCACTCGGTAAAGTGTTATAGAATACAAGCGAGTGAAGAGAACTGGTTGGAGGTCGTTTCCGCTTGCAACGATGAGAAAAGTCAATCCGAACTCGTGGAAGTAAGGCACGACAGGGTGGGATCAGCCCAGGCGGAAGTCGGCGCGCCTGTTAAGTGAACGTCTTCTTATGGGACTTTCCCAAAACGTCGCTCTGTCAAGGACAACCCTCAGGAGCTTGATCTTAAAAGTTCGGCTTACGAGAGCAGCTTACGATGCTGGATCTTGGCAGTTGGCAAGCAAGATTAGAATCGGAGCATATCGCGTCGTTGTTGTCAAGATCGACTACTCATCGCGAACCAGGAAGTGCAACCAGGAAGGTGGTTGCTACATTCTTACTGTCTTTGTTATCACGAGCGAATGGATGAATGAATCATTGAACGCGATCTGTTTGTGAGTAAATCTGATATAGATGTATTGCCTTGTAAAACACCACTTCATCGTACACCTTGTACGCACTGTATATTATACTACCAGGCATAAGTAAGGTGCACATCTAAGCAGGCGTTTGACGCACGTATACAAATTGACATACTGTAATCTACTGAAATATACAATTCACTGATGTATTATACAACAGGTCACCGCCAGCGGGTATAGTAAAATGCAATACGGTCGTCTTGTACAGCGATGGCAGAGATATGGCATCAGGCAACGATCACCTATCTGCAATCGTTGACCTTCAACGTCCAGGTCACCGCTAGCAAGCAGGCCGAAAGGCCACCTACTCTGGGCCGAACTGCAGGTTGTATTCAAGTCAAGTATTCTCAATAATTTCGCTCCATAAAGCAGCTGGTCGCCCTAAGGTCACGCTCGATGCCACGCTATATATAATACATAATATCATTATGGCATTCATTGCCAAACGCAGATCAAATCACTTCTTTTGTTTGGTCTCGACAGGTAGCATAAGCATGAGTCATCGTCCGCCACTGATCGGCTCAGTTTCCGACACCTTCCCCATCTGTTTATGAAGCGTAGTTGCACGCTTATCGTGTACTGCATACGCTACACTAATATACATCTGGACGGCCTCTTCGTACTCTGCACGCCAGCATGCGGCACTCACATCACGCCGATCGTTGCATCGTGCAACGAGTGATTAGCCTCTATGCATAGTTTCCACGACGATGAGTGATATGTGTAAGCCTCAAGGCGAGATATCGACAAACCGACAGTGGGAGAGCATATTAAGAACCTGTTAGTAGAGATGGAGGCCGAATAGCCGAACCAAGGATTCGGAAGGATTCTGCTCAATAACGGAAGGCGTTCCGCGTCCGTTATCGGCTACCACGGTACGACCACGGCGAATCCCGGCTTCCGTTGCAGTCGCAAAATTCCCAGGGGAATTCGAATGCCGATAGCTTCTCTCGACGTGGCCTTGACCGCTGCCGCCGCCGCCACTAGCGTCTCAGCAGCTAGCCCCAATGGACTAGTCTCCAACTCCAGCAGGACCAGCACACAACGGTCGTAGTCTGGTCGAACGCATGGGCCGGCATGCGGTCATCTTCGTAGTCTGTGCTCGTAGTGGTTCGCCTAACGGCTCACAGTCGCAGTGGCGGTCCGGTCGACGTCCATGACTGGCCTACATTGCTAGTCTAGCTGGGTTTCGCTCTCCCGGGCAGTTCCCCGCGGTGCTCGTCACTTAGACAGTTGATTCCTTTTCCGCAGCCGCTCATCATCGAACCTTGAATGTGCGGCTCACTGTGGTGGTCGCTGCAGTTCAGCCTAGCAAACTTTCGCCGCCAACCCCTTGGCTGCCCCATCAGAAGTAAACAGCAATATACATACAAGCACGACGACGATATCGCTAGACGATAGAAAGTGTGCTACACGCCACTAGGGCCATCGGCAGTACTTGCACATTCTGATACAGAAGCAAACGCGGGATCGGTATAATGCCAATAGGGTGTGTGGGTGAGAGGGAATCGTGTCGAGGGCAAACTTATGGTCCCGGATACCTCCAACGTACTCCGAGCCCTGCTTTCCTGGTTGCTGGCATCTCCGGCGGCCAATGGTGCCCACACTATGTTGCCTTCATGATTTACGTAGGCATAGTCGAACCACGAAGAGCTGCTCCATGGGTAAAAACGATATGCGAAACCGCTCTTTCCTCCACCCCGGAAAACACTGGTGAACACATGTCCATATTTTGTATCTGTCCCTTTCTCTCTCTCTCTCTCTCTCGTTCTAAAGCTCATTCAATACACAAGGTTCCACGCCGAAGGAGGCGTCGACTTGAAAACACTTCACCAGAGGTTGGAGGCTGGTGCTGTTGGTTCCGAGAAGCCACCGCCAGCGGGGAGATCGCGTCTCACCGAGCACTCGCAGCGCACCTAACTGGCCGAAAGCCACGCTGGGGCGCTACTGACAGCGGAACGCACTGTGTGGAACAAAAGTGGCGCGCGGAAGTAATATCAGTCGTAATTCTGTCAAAAATAGAAAACCTCGTATATTCCCGAAGATGTATACTCGACTGAAGTATGATCGGCCTTTGTTGAGTTCAGGTGCTGCTCCAGATCATTGACGTATTCGGAGCTAGGCACAAAACGAGGTGGTGAGGGCAAAAAAGTTGTTGGTCTTAATCTTCACGAAAATAGTGGCCGCCTTCAAACTTTAAAACGTTCCCTTCACTCCCGAAAAAAGCGTCGAGGTTTGTTTGGTATATTCCTTACGGGCATGCTTCTGGAAACATGTTTTGTGGTCTTCGGCTCTCTATGCAGGGGTACAGCGGCCGAGCTTGCACATATAAGCAGCAAGCACAGGGTGAGGATCCTCGTTCGTATCTGATTTGGGTGGTGAAAAGAGTTAAGCTCCTACGCACAATGTGTTGGGTGTCCCACATGCTGAATCAAGAAGGCACCCCACACGCATATAGCTATATAGATACAGCCGCCTACAGGTTGGGAAGGCAAGACCACAAGTTTGGTTGAACAGACCGTTGGCAAGTTCGGCACAGTGAACGCACGTTTCGCTCTATATGTGCCAAACGGGGCTTTACTTCGAAACGGGACTCACCCATCTCTAGCAACGAACTCCCAGTAGCACCCTTGCCGCTCTACGGCACACCAACTTGCTAAGCAATTCTCACAAGTTGCTCGTCGCTACCTATTCTCGCCTATATGTGTATCTACTTAGTATATACCGACTCCTCTCAGATTCAGAGCCTTCGTTTCACGAGGGAGGGTCCAACAACTCGTATACCATTACAAGTGTAAAGTGCGATATATTCAGTTAGTCACGGCAGTGGTCGCGCCACCGTCGCAGAGGTCTGCTCTGGAAGAAGGTCGCTCAAGGGCTCATTCGGCAGCCTGCTTGGCCTTCCTCGGGCCACCTGGTCTCGGATCTAGCGGACTCGTTTTGCGCTGTACTGACTGCTCTCTCAAAAGGCCGGCACCTAACTCGCCGTTCAACCCGGAACGTCAAGCAACGGCATGGAAAGCCGAAGGAGCCCCTACGTAGTTAGCGACCTGCAATTCCACCCCATCCCCCCCCATTCTTGCATTGCACTTGACTAGTATTTACTTGTAGGCCAGCCTAGGTATCCCCTTGACGGCGTCTTCCATCGAGCGCCTGAACACGGTAGTGGTAGAACCACAAGTAGTCATCGTGTCCTAGAGAACTTCTAGTGCCATTCGCAAGGAGGTAAGCGCGACTGCTAAGTCACATCGTGTAAAATATGCAACATTCATTGCAACCAGTAGATCTAGTCGTGGTAGGGGCTCCGAGCCATGGTGTGTTGGCTGGAATATTGGACGGCGAGGGCGTCGGCAACGATAAGATAATATGTTCCCGACTTACTATGACTCGTCTGCCACCGGCCATAGCATAGTCGCCGCCTCCCCGTAAGAGTCGCCGTCAGCATTCGTCGCTTAAATATCTACTACGGCTGGACGATGCTGACAGCGGTATGGCCTGCGCGCACTTGATAGACTAGTTAAGGGCGCAGTTGTCACAGGGCAAATCGCGTTTGTATCCTTGTGTGAAAGCAATTCGCGCCACGAAGAAAACTCGGCGAAGCGACGCAGATCCGGATAGAGTGAACGTAGAGAAAATACCATACATTGCTTATCGTATATATTGCTTATATATATGGTACGAAAAATATTTACTGCAGGGTAAACATATGAGGATTGAAAAGTGAAAATGCCAAATCACTGGTCATCAAGTTATTTTACAAGGATAGCTTGTTACGAAAGATCGTATTTGAATATGGCGCCACACCCATCTAATCCCTTCGAACTTGCCCTGACCCCCTTGTTATCGGGCTACCCCAGTTGGACAAATATTTGGGCTGACCACGAGCTGTACCGAGGCGTCCCGTAGGTTAGTACCTGTGCAACCTTAATCCCATCTATCGAGAGCCAGCGTCTTCTCTTCGATGGACTCCAAAATAGAATGGATATGTTTTCATAATAATGTTTTCCAAGTATAAAGAACGAAAATAATGCATAATAAATAATATAGAGCTCCTATGATTATATCATATTTAAATACGTGAATATGTATATGCTTAACTATATTTACACCTGACGTGCAGCTACACTAGTGAGTGACGTTAACAGCTAATAATAATAATACTAATGATTATAAAAATGGGTACTGTAGAAATGATCATATTATATAATATAGTTATATGACATAATTATATAATATTAGCAAGTGCGGTCGAACAGCCAAATGTAATGTATATATTTCCTCTGAATGCAGTTGGCTATTCAAGACGTGTCAGGCAGTCAATAGCTCGTTTATCGGTTATTACGGCAGGTCCATAGGGGTAGTCCATTTTGGTCGTCCGAAATGGCCGGGTTACCTTAGCCGCTTCGCCACTTTGGCTATTCATTTAGCAACCTACTATTTACTGACCAGTAAATAAAACACGATTCTTGTAGCTACCGCCAGCTACCATCGGCTGTGTCAATCTTGGAAAGCCACTCGCAAAGCAGATCACCCATCCGTGGCAGTATCACGGCGATCTAGATCGTCTCTACATGCTGAACCCCGCGAGACGGCAATTTCACTGAGCGACCGCATCCACCCCCGATCGTTCGTTTCCATAATGCGCTCCGACAGTTGCTCGCAGGACTCGTCCTAGTGTATTCGGCTCCGACCCTGCTTCGCTCTGGAGGCGGCGGCCCCCCCCCCTTCTCCTATGAAGCTCACCAAGTCTGCTGTGGCTGATCGAGTCAGGGTCTCTGCTCACTTGAGAGCCACATTGCGATCGAGCTGCGACGATCGCTCAGTCTCTCATTGCCCCCGCTAGAACACAGATATGCAGAACCGAATTGGAAATAGGCGAATGAGGGCAGTCAGATGGATGCGCATGAGTGTAGAGCCCGTGTTTGGCGCACGAGGACAATGAGGGCCATGCTGACGACTATGCTGTCGTCAGTATGCTCACGAGGAATAATGGATTGGTTACTGCAACGAGTACTGGGTGACGAAGCCAATCGTTGACCTATTCAATTGTAAGTAGAACCTTCGGAAGGCTTGTTTTTATAATTTATGCATCATCTCAGTTTGGCGTACCCCTTCCGGTTACGCGATCATGCATATATATGTTGTACAGCTAGCTGGAAATTGAACAGTGACATCGCCTGCTTTTACGAAACGCAAACACGTACCTCGTGCTTTCCATGGTATCATAAGGGTAATATTACACCAAGAGATTTTCTCTAATTAAACCATTAAGTATTCCGATCTTCCCTTCACTTGTTTCGGGTTCTCTCCGTTCGTTAAAGGACGTTCGCTTACTGATGAGAGTAAGCCGGCCCTCCAAAAAATAACACAACCACTTACTCAGCGTATGGGGAGATATTTGAACAACGCTAGTCAAAGAGAGCCAACACAGTGGTCCAGCGATTCGTTTTGGCTAAAGAAAACCCGAACTCTGTCGGCCAACGGACCCAGCCTTGCCTGGGCACTCCTGGCAGAGCTGGAGGCAAAGCTGTCGGCTTGGCCAGCTCCATACGCCGGCTCCATTCTCTCCCGTGGCGCCCCTTAGCTTCGAGATTCAGCGGACGGCCAGCCAGCCAGCCAGCGTCTAGCGACGCTTCGCCCACATCCACGACGGCCATCCGGATGGTAACGCTGCTGTAGACTGCTGTTCCTGCTGCAGCCGCCGCCGCCGCTGTCGCCGCCGCTTCGCATGATTAACAACCACACGTAGCCGGAAGTTTGCCCGGAAATGGGCCACAAGTCAATTTAGATAGAACACAGTCACGAACATACGGGCTAGCGCACACTCACACACAAGACGACGATGACGACCACGGGACGATGCTGTACCAGTGCTAACTCTATAGCCCTATCCCAACCTGCGCCCCCGGGACCGCTCAATGCCCAACGAGACGGAGGCCTCATAGGTCTGTTCCTTAGGCAATTCCCCTTCTCTCTCTCTCTCTCTATTTATATATATATATATATATATATGGACACCAAGCCTACCTAAGGGTATAGAACAATCTCCCCATATAAATACATAGGTATGTGTGGATGTATCATATACGTTCGTGTGCTTGTTCGTCCACTGACACGAACGACATCGGTGGACTTTCGGGGCGGAGGGGTCTACCACATCGTTTTCTCTGACAACAATACCCCCGGCTTCTTCTTTGTCATCTCTAAGTCAGTTTGGTCCCATGTCCACCGCATGCATGTAGTAGTGAGGTGATATGTCGACGGTAATATGCTCCACCTTCGGTTATTCCACATCTAGAATTGAGAGGTCCAAGCAAACGACTCTGTGTAGTGCATCTCCCGGGGAAGAGCTGTCCTCGGGATCGCGAGAGCGATGCTCTGTGTTTCCCAGAGTGCTGGCGTGCAGATTACATCTCCGGTGTAGCTTCTCCTGCTGTGCTTGAGGATTGCTGGTTCCCTGCGGAGCTCGCGAACGCGAGGAGTGAATTTTTCTAGCGATTCGGGAGCAGTGACAGAAGGGAAATTTAGGTTCGTCCGCGAAGTCGGTGCTTGGAACCTCGCTCTCCTCTTCGAGATGCCGGATCAGGCTGCCCTATATGGCGCGCGAAGAGCTGATGCAGTCCTATTCGCTTTCACATTCGAAGGCCTCGCCCTATAGCACTGCTAGGAGAATAGATGAGGCGCGAACTCCCAGTGAAGTAAGGAGGTCGAAGGGTACTAATACCCGACGACAGGCAGGATTGAACCAAAGAAGGAAAAGAAACAGATGAGTGACGACTTGCTTCCTGACAGGCGAAGAGCGAACGGAAGAACCTACGCGACTGATGGAACACCCGAATACCCGGCCGAGCGTTCGCTACACATCGTATGACCGTGAGATAGGCTGAGAGGGAACGCCGACGTTCATGTCCCAGCGTATAGACGAGTGCCTTATACCAATGGCAACAGAGGAACTCAACTTGACGTCAAGCGTAAGGCAGCCGAGCAGGCAGAGAGAGAGAGCAGCCGCGGAACTGACTAGCAGCAGGGACTTCCCGTGGCCAACGGCGGCCTGACTTGATTTAGGGCGAAGGTCGGTGGGACGTGATCCGGCGAAACCGGTCAAAAATGGATTGACTCCACTTCCATCTCAAGGGTCAGTGTAGCGGTGGCCCGGCCGAGCGCGAGCAAGGTCGACGAATAAACGATTGAACAGCTAGAGCGGTGTGGGCAGTCACCCAGCGTAATCGAATTGTACCTTCGAGCGAAGATTGCGCGCAATCCTAGTGCGTTATAGTTAGTGATCGACAATCCAAATAGGGCCAAAGATCATACAGGGGAAAAATCGGATAGTGAACAGATTGGATGAATATGGGTATTTGGGTAACACACATGAGACGACTGTTAGGTATTACCTACCCCGTCCCGACTCCCTCCCATCCTATTAACGTGTGAGCACCCATTACTGTAACAGTACATTTGTATGATGTTGAGGTTCTGATGACGAGGGATGATGATGCTAGCCTCCGTGGAATTCATAGAGGGAATATGTATAAGCGTGGTGGTGATTCGGCTTTCTACATACTTACAAAAATAGGGCCAGTATTTGGTTGGAGTTTGAGCGTACGGGGCACAATATTCGTCCTCGAAGCGAGTGCAAGCAGTGGCCTCCACAATGTCGAAGGTGTATACAACATGCCTAAGAATATAGCACAACTGAAAAAACACAATTGCCGTGCTCACTGAGCTATCAAAGAGCCGAGTTGAACCCCTCCGAAACATCTGCGGATCGGGCATAGTACAGCGAGCCCAAAGGGGACCAACTTTCTCGAGCAACTGATCGCCTGAACGGTCTGAGTAGACGAACAATCTAAATGCGCACCAATGCATGCCCCGGTGCCCACGCTCTTGTACGAGTTGATCGAGGTGCGGGTCTGGCAAAACTATATATATATATATATATATATATAACTGCTCAACAGAACTACCACCATCAACCATTTCCCGTACAGACCACATCGGGTCGGACCTCCGCCTTGGGCGTAAACTAGACGGACCACTCAAGGTAAACACAGTGTGTGACGCACTCGTTGAAATAACCAACCAAACCTCTCGTATAGAGTGGCTCTCAGTGACTGATGGGTTTGTTAGCTATGTAGTCCGTGTGCGCGTGGCGACGATAAAGAATACAAACCATACAGTTCTACACGAACTTATATTGTATTTTACCGCTATTCGGTATTCTTCATCCACTTGCGGAACCCCTTCAGAATTGCCCGCCATATGATATTGACGAGACGAAGGCCTAAATCCAGTAGCGGATGTTTATGAAAAGTGCGTGCTGTGTTGTTGAATAAATCGAAAACAAAGCAAGTGTATTCGCTCTTCTGTGCCAGCTTCGACGGGCTTGCAATAAAGGTTTCCATAAGCCGCTATGTTCCATTGTGTGTCTCAAGATTCGCCCAGTTCACCCGAAGAAAATCACACGGAAAGTGCTAAGTTACCACGGTTCGACGTGGACACCCCGCCTTAGTCCTTGCACACACTCTAGCGTCTGCTCCATGAATCTAATAGCACATGGCGTCCCGGCGTAGTCCAGAGGCCCAAGCCGGAGGGCGTTCAGTGAGTGTCCAACCTCTTTATACCGTCCGCACGAAGCGTACACGGGAAACGGCCTCGACAATGCGCGACCGCTGTAGCCAGCAAGTTCGTGGGCTCTGCACTAACATCTAGCTCCCGAGTTCTGCAGGGGTTTGATGTTCGTGTGCAACAAACAGCTCGATATTTCGTTGTTGCTTGGACCCACCGCCGGGCATCGAGCAGCACCTAGCGCACCCCTGCAGTAGACGAACTGCAGCCAACTGCAACGGGGGTGGGCAAAGTAGAACAGCAGCATGTACTCATACTGCAATATGTTGCTTCTGAACTTTGGTCGTGTGCTGCCATTTCAACGATATGCGTCCCATCGCCTCCTTTGAACTGACACACAGCTGACCCGGTGCTCGTGTGCCGGCTGACCCAGGCGTCATTCGCGGTGCGTGACGCGATGTGTCGTCTCTCCCTCCCTCTCTGTTTTGCGCCTTGCTTCGTCTCGGAGGCGTCAAAACGTAGGCCCAGGTTTGCTGGGCCGAACTCGCCTTCTACAGCTCTCTTCCATTGTCACATACGGTAACACTTGGCCCCATCACGGCAAGCGGACGGGTCGACTCAGTGTAGAAGAGCGGCCGCTGCTTGAGTTGGCTTTTCGCCGCTCGCAGAGATGGTCAGAGGTCGAGAAAGAAAGCGAGAACAGTTGGCAAGTTGAGTTTTCTACCCCGCAGTTCGCCGACAACTCCAGCAATGGCTCGTATTAACAGCACACACTGTAGAGGCAGCTGTACTCATATGAGTCGATTGTACACGGCCTTCGAGCGTTCCACTTACCCGCTATGAGGGGTTAACTGCTCGTACTGCAGGTGCTCTTGGTGGTGACGACGTTCCGAAGTGTCTCGGTGGCCACGAACAGCAGTCTCGTAGAGAATAGGGTGGCAACTAAACTGGCACGAACAACACGAGGCACAATGGATCCGTTTACGAAACGAGTTTTCTCTGATAGTCTCTCTCACTCTTCCATCCTCTGTCAATCTTCGTGATTTCTTCCTGGCAACTTCCCACATCCGGCGAACGTCCTGTTTACATCTGTAGCTCTATCGGCGTCGTCCAACGTCACCGACGAGCGGTACTGCCGCCGCAGTATTCGGCGCCACTCGCATAATCCCAGAGCCATCATCGGTCAACAATCTTCAACGGAAAGCTTCGAGTTTCGGACGCCGACGCCAACAAACACACGCACCACAATGCCCTAATATATGATAGGCATTTTGACAATGTTCAATACGACCTATGGCTGCATCACCGCTCCGTTCCTCGCCTACACACACACGTACATAGAATAGCTGTGCTAGATGGTATACGCTGGCTACTTCGCCTCCTTTGCACGCCGCTGCTACCATTAACCACTGCAACACCGTGCGTGTGGTTAGCTCTGGCAACCGCCACCGGCGGTCGTCTATTCGGCGTCCATAAGCGTCAACGTACAGTGTCGGGGTTCTCGCAGCGACGCTGGCATGCTGCCTCGCGGTGGGAGGGGCACGTAAAAAGGCAAGATGTATGGTCAGTCATGGATCGCACCGATTAGGGGGTGGGTTTGCGGCCTGGGGCAACAATAAGTAACGGGGGACAACACCATATAGGCGGTGCTTGGGGGTAGTGGCGGTGCTGGGATGCTACGCACAGGGTAGATAGATTGGTAGAAAGGCAGCGGGAAGGATGACCCCGAGGGAAGCATTTTTAGGAAACTTAGCTATACATATACGTAAGTATATAGGGTCATCTGATTCAACCTTGTGGAACTCGTGTTAGGCGCGATGACGCGCTCGAATGCCGCGGTGGACTTTAGCGGCGGACGATGAGCAACTTTGCCCGCGGTCGTGAGCTCGTTACGAGCAGCGCCCACAGGGGCCAAGGCGAGCAGAGGAGGGCGGAAAGTATCACTTGAACATATTGTGGATTAGGCAACCTGGTCGACGTTAGCAGCAACGACAGCTACAGTTGTGCTATTGCATGCGCGTTGCGCCCGAAAAGCTCAAAGCGCCAAACGACGCCACAGATCACGAGCCGGTCAATCCCAAACCAATTCGAACCATGAGACCGAAGTGACAGTCGCCGCTTTTTACTTCTGCAACGCTACCGTACACCGCCGTTCTGTGCAAGACGCAAGTACACTGTCGAGTGCTAGCTTGCTTGTGCTCTTTATCGTTTTCCTTTGCTTATGCGCATTATAGTGACGGCGCCACTCACTGTACAGTCATTAAGAGCTTAATACTGTAATTAAGTATGCAGGGTGGACCGTGCCGGTAGGCCACGTCACCCCACACGTTCTCGCATGGCCCTATGACTCTCGTCCGCGTGTTACGTCAGCCTTATTCTCATCCTGAGCTAGTCCGGAAGGCGGGAAGAGATGCGATCTCAAAGTGCGCGAGTGTTTATCCGCTTGAGTGTTTGGGTAGACGACAGCGTCCTAGACTGGCCTCGCTTGGTCATGCGAATGCTGGAGGTTGCGCGTGTAGGTGGTTAATTATAATTTTGTTGCCGTGTGCCTGTGAGTGTGCATCCTCGTCTCTATGCTCCGTGGCTAAATTAGTCAGCTGATCGCGCGGGACGTACTGAGCGTGCAGTACGCCATAGTACGCCGCACATTACGTGGGCGGCGAAACTGTGCGCTATGTCTGTCCCTCCTGAGCGACTAGATTGAGATGGGTTAGGTTAGGCGAGGCCAGGGCTAGCTAGGTTAGGCTAGTGAGGTCCAAGGCTTTTAGAAGGGAGTAGAAGTCTCACAGGGTCGTGCCGGGAGAGGCTAGCTGTAGGTTGCATTCCCGTCTCGAGCTCCACGGGGAACTCGCCAGTTAGAGGAACAACGCACCTTCAGCGCGACTAGGTATGACCCGGCTCAAACGGCCGCTGTTTGTAGCGGATGATTACATGATCTATATGTGGTTAGCCATCAGAGCATGGCCGGTTGATTATACCCGCTACCGGATGAAGGAGCTAACCTACCATGGCGTACGGCGCCACTATAGGCTGCTGGCTCGCTCCACGTCAGCCCCCTCCGGTGGTTATAATGTCGCATGTGGGAACAGTTGCTTAGGCTTGCGCTGGGCAGACGAAGCGGCGCCCACGTGATCAAAAGCCGCTTAGAACAGACAGTGGATAAATGCGGGGTTTAACGTGTAGAGTACACGCCGGCAGGGGAAATGGTTTAGAGGGGGTGCGGAGCAGCCAGGCATGCTCACGTAGGCGGAGTGCTCATGTTGCCCTTTGCGTACATCTTTGTATCGACTGATGCCCGGCTCACCTACAGCAGTAGACGGAGAATAACACAGTCCGCTAACTACGTCAGTGGATGTGGGTACACGTGAACAGCCCGTGGACATAGGCATACGGACGTAGGAACGGCTGCTCGGAAACACAATGGAAGCAATAATAATTGTTCCTGACACAAACAAACAGAAGAGACAAAAGACACAATTAGAGAGCTCCCAACTGAATTGCGTATGCTATTGTAGAAAATAGACAACGCCGGCTCCGAGTGACTGCGGTTCGAGTGAGCTTGCGATGATAATTAATACGAAGACAAGGGATCGCCCAGATTCGCTCTGCGCTCGGATATCTGCTGGAAGTGCAGCAGCGCGTAACGATCAAATGGCATATTTGACGAAACGCCCGCCTCATGACACAACCGCCAACTCACAGCTTAAATAATAATAGTGGCAGCAAAGCACGGAACAATAGCGGTTACGGGAATAATCTCGTTATGATGGCATTAGCAAGCCGTTGATTACAACATTATGTCTTGCTGAGGTTGAGGTCATCATTCCGTGTATGGCGTCATGCGTGAATGTTCTAACTGAGTCCGTTCGGAGGGGGGCTCCATTGTGGCTCAATAATCAGACGCGTATTATAAATTTGCAGCGTGGACGTGTAGTATATATATATATATATATATATATATATATAGGAGAGATAACAGAGTCATTATCTTATCTTAGCATATCTGGATATAAGCGGTGAACAATTGCTCGATAATCAAATATTCGACCCTGTGAAGCAATCTATGTATGCACTGGGAATATTTACGGCATGCCCCAATGCGTAAGATAGATTCATAATTCAATACGCTTGGTGCTCGATTGCCTACGTGTTGAGCATGAGAACAAATGCTAAACCACATATGTACTAGGACTGAGTGTAGTGCTTCATATATATATATATATATATATAATATAATATATATATATGTATCTGTGACCCTGTCAGAAAGACTTCGCTTACGAGACGTATTCCCTTGTGACAGCCCCTCTCCCGCAGCCAGCTCCAGCCGTTCCAGCAAAATCAAATGCAACCATATATATATATATAACGTGTGCCGAAATACCTGTTTTTATTTTATTTATTTTTATTTGTTGTTTTCTCTGTATTGCCATTGTGGAAAGACGGAATTGCCAGTGCTACTGGCACCACTAGTTTTATATTCCTAATACTTAGGGCGACAAGGAGGGGGCCACAACATGTGTAGATCTCGTACGCATCCACCGGCTACTATATACGGGCTTTGTGATTCGCATGCAGGAGGCATACGTCAGAGTTTTCAAATCGTATTCAGCATTTTGTCCTAGCTTCGTCCACTTACCTGAGGTAGCTGCCCACTGCTCAAAGTGTACAAGTAGATTAGGCGATGGACCCGTGACCGCTTCCTTTGGCGGGAACGACGAGGTCGTGTAGCTACGCTGGACTGGACCCGGCTGGCGACTCGAGTGACGGCGCCGCTGAGTGATTTAAAATGCCCTTTTGCTGTCGCGTCAAGTCCCTGGTCTGTTCATCCTCAAGCGCCCTTCGAGATATATATATGTATATATATATATATATATATATATATATATATATATATATATATATATATATATATATATATATATATATATATGAGTCTATAAATAGATGAGTCACGCGAGCACTCTTCGAGAGAGCAGTAGGCCCGGGCTGGACAGTACCTAACTTGAGGTCAGGCATGAGGCCGGACTTGCACGATGGATGGAAGCTCGGGCGAAGGCGCAGCGTCAGAGCGACTTGACGACTACGAAAGTGCCGGGGGGAGGAGGTCAATTGTCGAATCAAGAGTAGAATTCGAGAGGACTTGCTGCTTGGTAGTTCAGTGGAGGGTGTTCGAATTTCCTTCGAAGCCGGCTGAAAATGGGCCTGAATCGTCGAGCAGGGACGAAGCAAAGACGAAAGAGAAAACAGCAAGAGGACTGCGCTGAAAATTGCGCTCCCGCAGATTGAGATGTAAGGGGGAATACTGCAGTTCGATGTGGTTCAGGCCGGGTCATCGAGTGGCACCAGTCGTGAGAGCAAGATCCGCGAACAGATTTGGCAATTTGTGTACGAAGTCGCACGAAAAACAAACGCTCTCTCCCTGTGTGTGATGGACAAGAAGTGCAAACACGAACTTCATAAAGAGCCACTCCTACCGCCCATTCGTACATTGAAACCTATTGACGGTATGGCTCACGTGGTGACAGAAGCGTTGTTTGTCTGACCGAAATTCGTCGAAGATGGGAGACGTATCCTCGCTTTTATACTTCTACCGTAGTAGTCTCCGTGTCGTCATATGTGGATGGCTTACAGCCGCTCCTCATTGGCTTAGATATACTCAGGCCACATGTTTAGCTAGCAAACACTATGATATAATAATTAAAATAATAATAATAATTATTATTATTATTATAATTATATATGCATGTAGATATATTGTAGATGTGATATGATTATGTTCATGTCTCCCTTCATGGATATGTTTGAATGTTTCACTATTGTACTTGACAAAGGTGATAATAAAGAATAATTTAATAATAATATGTTTACTGGTAAATCCATGCTGACTTGTATATACATGAATGTATGACATGAATACGTCTAAAGAGCGCGTTACGACCTCCGGCTATGGTCATTATATTTAATTATGTTGACAGCTAGAGAACTCATTGTATATAGTTATACCGGCAGTTCATACACGGCCAATAATAGACGCACGCACACACACACAACTATCATTGAAGTCAAAGAAATCTACGCATGTGTTCTCAGCCGTACGTAAGGCTGCCTATAATTATCTATAACTATCCGATATAAACGGCGCGATAACATCGGCGAGAGGCAGGATCAGCATCAATCGTCGTCTCATCCAGAGCCCGATCGAGAGCCCGGATAGGATTCATCAAGAAGTGCGCGTGGAACAGCCCCAATGTACAGGGTCGCAGCCAACAGTGGACAAGAAGAACTCTCCCCGTTGTTGCCTTGTTCAGTTACGAAATCAGCGGTAGCTAATGATTTTCTCGTCTATCTCTCCCTCTCTCTGTCTCTCAGAGATGCTACACCTGCTATCAATGTTGCGCTGCAACAACGCTGCCACCCATTATCAGGTACACATGGGCTTATGTTACCGTCGATCGAGTCTATATATCTATTATATGATCGACCTGGCTGAAACCACTCCGGAGACGTACCGTACAACTATTCACATTGGATTACCAATATCATCATCGTTTGTCGCCAGCGAAGGAGAGTGACACGACGACCGCTGGTGTGTGGCAGGAGCCAAGGGCAAAACACGAAACAGTGCCGACTAATTATGACAGTCGTTGTGGCTATTGGTGTTTGAAGGGCGGCTGGTTGACGAGGCAGTGCTGCGTATTGGCCTCGAACCTCAGCGTGGGACAAGCCTCAGGGCTAGACCGTTCTGAGGTGGTTGACTACTCATATTCGTTATATATGCATGTTGCGACAGCACAAGGCATCTTGAGAACGAACGACTTTTAGATCACTTTGATCCAGGTGCAGGTTCGTATGAGAGCGGCGTCACGGAAGAAAAACCCCAAGGAACACTACGAGACGACCGCCTCCACTTCCCCACCCTAGACCCCGCGCACGAACTAAGGCGTCTAATACTAATTGCATTTCGACCTGAAGCGTTCACCTCCCAACGCTCGCGTCCGCGCTACTACGGGCTGGCCTTTCGTCTTCGGGTCTCAGCGCAATCGTATTTCTCACGGTAAACGTGACGCCGTGTGTAATTAATATTAGGTGGCACGCAACAACAACAACCTGCTCGTCACGAGCAGGCGCGGACGGCGGGAATGACGTCGGAGACGCGAGCGTGACTTAGTTCGTCCACATGTAGACATACCGAATGTGTATTTGAATTCTGCGATGTCGCTGACACTAGTAGCCGTAATAGAACGCTTGGGGTAAATCCCTGATCTCTATCCGTTAGTGCATTTGTTTGACGCTACATGTGGTGATAGAGATACCAGTCACCTCACCTCGGCGTCGAAGGTTAGGCCACGAGCATATGCGTGCGTACGCTTACTGATGCTGCGGGGGTCGTCGGGGCGAACCAGAGAACGAGTCAAGCCAACATCTCAGAGGGCGACGAGATGCGAGATATTATAGTAGTACTTCGAGCAATACCCCCCCCCCCCGCCCCCGTGGTGGGTGGCACGAACTTCTCTCCCCAGCGGGTTTAAGACTTCCGACCCCCGTTTCTCAGCCGGCAGCTAGTCCTACCGGATGAGATTGCCACTAGCCGTTGATACGAAGCGCTCTGGCTTGGCATGCCTTGTCGAGACAGGGTAAGGGAGGCCAAACTAGAGCGAGACGGCAAAGCAGCCACTGCGTGAAGCCTGGCGTGAACGCGCACGGGGATTTGATATTTCAAAGTGACGAATCATTGCAGCACGAGCGACGTCCGACGCTCTCATATACCACAGGCTGCTTGGGGTGTTAGGAAAGGTTTGCTGAGGGGTTGAAGTCGGCGGAGGAGCCCCTGCACGACGCCAGCGAGATTCGTGACGAGTGGGAACAAAGTTGGAAAAGTGCTTGGATACGGGTGGATATCGGGGGGACTGTAGCTGCCGCGAAGTGGCGGAACATTCACAGAGGCGCCGGGATGGGCTGAACGAGCGAGAAGTTAATTCAAGACAAAGTAATTTTCCGAGGCTTTTCCCTCTGATTCGCTTGCAAACGTGGCGGTCGCTGGGGTATGTCGTCGTCGTCTCTGGCGCCACCTATCGACGACGGAAGGTGGCGAAGACCCCTTTTTTCTGTGAGGTAGTGGTTTTCGCTGCGGCAAACGGCGGTCTCAGACGCGGAGGCGTTTTTCGCTAACCCTTCGTACGGCTCTCTGCAGTAGACTGCAGGTATCTCAGCGTTCGTCTGTTGTGCAGTTATATAGTACATTGCCTCGTTTCGAGTCAAGGAATTGGTCTGCCCAGATAAGAACACGGCGTACAGCGTCCAACACCTGGGTCGCAATACCTACGAGGCGTCCTTGAATATCGATCTATGATACGGCATATATATACATATCCTTTTTTTGTTGAGAGAGAGAGGAGGAAGTTTTCTTCAAACGCACGGACACCACCAGATAATATAGCTGTAGTATATATAGCTAGCCAGCTAGCCAGCTAGCTAGCGGTACAGTGGACGTTAAATGTTGGCGGAGAGTCAGCCCGAAAAAGTTTAGTTTAGTTTAGCTAGGATATGTATATATATTCTACCTTATAACAGATGCACGGTTGCCTGCCAGGGGGTTAAGTGTGAATAATAAAGATGAACTGAATATGATTAAACAGGTGTAAACTCACGATACATACATACATAGACAATGAATCACTCAGAAACCTATTTTGTCAAACTATTATATTTCAACAATCCTCCCTCGTTAATGTTACTAACCTTTAGGCTGAGCTATCCAGACAATGATATAAATGCTAAACTGTATATATATATTTAGCTTATCATAATATATCATGTAAGATATCTACATATTTCATATAATAATAATCGACACATTTCTCAGCCGTTATAATTCACCCTTTCGTACATCATGTTGTGTTCTTCTTGCTGCCAATTTCAGAATTCACGGGTGATGTCCGTCGTTGATGTCGGCCTCCTCGACATTCCGCCAGGGGTGACCGCGCTCTGGTGAGAGCTCGCGGAGCACCCGTCAACACCCCTCCCCCCAATTCCTGTCCAGGCAGGCGCGTGCAGCTCTGTGCGGCGCAACGCACGCACGGTGCAGCCCTCCGGCGCAAGCAAGGGCTCACATTTCGCGGAAATCCACCACCGCCACCACGTTCGACACATCGGCGTCGACGAGAGTGTTAAAGGGCAAAACATCCCGGAAGAGTCATCATCGATCCCGCTCAATGGCGCGACCACTACGTTGTAGATTCGGGTTGGCGTTACCCTCGGTCTCGGTGGGCACGGTCTGGGTGTTGCTCGTCGGATTGCTGCTGATTCGGCCGTCGGAGGTCTTGGCGACGCAGTGCTCATTAGCCGAGCTCCAGTGCGACAATGGCCGTTGCGTGTCGTCGAACAAGTTCTGCGACGGCAGTGACGACTGCGGCGACGGAAGCGATGAACCACTCTCGTGCACGAGTGAGTACAGAGCCGATAGGGCATTGGACATTTGCATTCGTAGACAACGCATTAGATCACGACTCACGCCTGTTGATATAAAGTCTAAGGACTGTTGCCTGGTTTGGCTTACTATGTATAATGCATACGTTAGCAGTCGCTGGCTATAAGCCGAAGCCACATTGTTGGCGTTCGATGAGCCGATGAGTACGCGATGACTAAAATAAATAAAATCAGTAAAATATTGTTACGCGATTAGATGATATATATATATATGTATATATCAACGCACCCATAGATAAATTGACAGAGATACAACACAATACGCGGGCCCTTCACATAGCAGATATATGTACACCTATTCCATGAATGACGGGCGCCCTCGCTTCATACAGACCTCACCCTCCAGTGCATATTTCTAGAGACTCAACTTGCAACCGAACTGTGTAGCCTACACCGGCACTGGTGCGTTGATCCAGCCGCCATTACACGCCTGGAGTATCGCCAGGTATCGCTCGCTGCCTGATTCCTCTGAATGAAACATCAGACCAAAAGGCCAAAGTGTGTGTAGATATGAATCTGGTTGCGGTACACGACCGCTGCTCTCTCTGTCTCTCTCACAACCATCACCTTTCTACTGTACTCCGTTTATAACGTCGATGTTCGCGAACTATCCGACATGACATGTACAGCTCTCGATACTAAGGAGCATCTAGGAAGCCGCTAGCGCTCCTCGTGCTGTACGCCTCGTTTGTTTTTCACATGAGCAGTTCGTTGGTACACGACCTAGCACAGACGTCGAATTTACAGACGTTCGCACACGTGGAACACAACAGCAAGTTCACGCTATACGTACCCGACGTCTATGCGTTAACTGTTATTTCCCTCCAGACATTCGTAGGCAGCGTCCCGATGAGTTGCCACGTGCGTGTCTCAAATGGCATAGATTGATAAATAGACAAGGCTGATAGACGGCTCAACAACACCACCAGCACTAACAACAACAGCAACCACAACAACTTAGTGCATACCCATAATAACTTCGTGTGTGTTCGTTGTCTCATTCGTTGTCGTGTGTGTGTGTGTCGATTTCTTCTTTTCATGCGTGCGATTCGATGTTTGTCCCTGGGTATCCCTGCGATCCTGTCCTCCTCCGCGCACGGGATGGCGCGTGTCTCGTCTGGCGGGTTCCTGCCGGGCCATCCTGTCGTGTCGAACCTCTACGCGCGCCCATCCTTGCTCCGCGTTCACGTGGCGCCCACGCGCGCCCCGGCTGCGGCATCGACGGGATCGCTGGCTCATCGTTCTCGTCGTCGTGCGGTTGCGTCTTGACGCGGGTCGCGTCGCCCACCCCGTACGGCGACAACATGCCGTCGACAACTCCGCTCGACTCATCCGTTGGGACGGGACGACTGTTGTGCCGCAGACTGCAATCGGACGTATTACGGTAACGTGTCGAACAAGTACACGCTCCGTATCACCGAGCCTTTCCAACGGCATCTTTCGTTCGTGTGCAAAATTAACTTTGCCGCTGCGGGGGACCAGTTTGGAGACCTCGTCGAAATCACGTTCCTCAACTTCCAGGTCGGATACTATCATCAGCAGGGGTGAGTATGTATAGGTGTATGTACATCGACGCCGATCGGTGCAGTCCTGTAATTAGTTCGTTGATTGGAGAGGGAGTGGTTAAGCCTCCAGCTGATTTCTCCAGAACCGGGATGGTTCAATGGACAGTAGAAGTTGCCGCTGACGACACTGCCAGAGAGAACCCTTCTCGATCAGCAGTATTATGCTTGTATATTTCTGTTGAATAGCAAAAAGCTTTACGCACATCGGCAGTAATCGTTGCTGTGTACGCTGTAAATGGACTGTGACCCCGCGCGACAGCTCGCGCGAGCCCTGTCTTGGACATCTCGTTATATTAATCGTATTATTTGTAGCTCTTTTCGATATAAAATGCTAGGTTCTATTGTTTTGCAAAATTTCTTCCTGATAACAAAGCCGGCGCCAAGTCACGGAAACGTACACAATGAATGCCTATATATGTATTACGCCAATTCATTCACAATGAAGTACGATCCCCCGACCAAAACGCAGATCGAAATTTGACCTCGGTATTGTTGCACATAGCGATTATGCTGTGTTTTATTTTCGAGTGATTAGTGCTATCTCCCATTCATCCCACGGGTCATACTATTAATAACAGTTCTAATTAATTATCCCAGCCTCTGCGGGCGCAACCCATAAACGCACGCGGGTATCCGCGCTACAAAATGCTAGTCCTCTGGCTTGTTACGATACGTCTTAACATACGTCAACATGAACTTGTCAAAAAATGCAAAACACTTTCATGTTGAATCGAAGGGAAATCTTTCTCGTTAAACCGTTCGCAACGAGTGAGAATGCCGTCATATAGGAAATACAAAGCAGGTGCTCAATTGTGTGGCGAGCGTTTGCCACCGTCGGTCTCGTACGGCATGAATATGAATTATCTGAACGCCAAATTAACGAGAAACTCGCCGTCATCGACGTCTTCACGGCCGCCTCATCAGGCTGGGCGGACGGAATTTCACTTTGGCGCTAATGGGTCCGGTCGACGGCACGGCCTACTTTCAGGAGCTCACCCGAAAGCTCACTCTATGAACTTGCAGCTTCTAGCTACAAGCCTGCAATTGGACTAAGCAGTCCACCGCTTTCAGCGGCCATTCTAGTCGCTGAGGGATTCGCCATCGAACCTCCGCCAGCCTGCCAGCGTAACCAGAGAGTCCCAGCATCATCCACGGGCGGCCGGGCCGAGCCAGGCTGACGCGGGCCGAAGCCGGCCAGGGCTCAGATCCACGTCCAGGTCTAGGCGCAGGTCCAGATCGCCCATTAGCCGGTGGTCTTTCCCCTGGCTACCACTCTGCTGTTTCCCTGCCCGGCGTTACTGCCCGGAGCTGTCTCTCCGGCGTCCCATGATGAACGCCGCCTTGCTAACGAGTCACTTGCTGTACGTGGCGTTAAGGGATAAGGGACGGATGTCGGGTTGCCAGCCTGCCAAGTGGAGGTGCCCTTCCTCCCCCTTCGCCCCTCTGTCTCTCCCCTTTGCAAGGTTCGTCGGCCGTTCGTTCATTCGTGCGTCCTCTAGTTCTGATGACAACAACGCTGTTTCTCCCGCCGGACGATCGCTGGCCAGCCGACCGATCGCTGATGATGGCTTCAGTGGTCTTTCGAGAGCCATGATCAGCAATGATCGGAACTGCAGAAGCTGCTGCGGGCAAAAGGAAACGACCATCTTCGGCAAGCCCGCGGCCAGACAAACTACTCCTACCGGATAGAAGACTCGCACTATGTCGAGGGCACACACATGGACATGAACAATGTTTGTAATGGCTGGTGTGGAAAACCTCCGCCTCAGCCGTGCTGACCCGGGGCCCTCAGTGCGGCCAGACCGTGTGATACACCGCTGCTGTACGGCCAACCCTATTGTGTAGTCTTGTTACGGCAAAGCCGGTATCCGACCTGGCTTATTCCCCATCACGCAATTAGCACATTCAACGTACATATATTTACGCACGTATCATGCATGTGTACATGTATATTTTCATAGGCGCAGGCCGGTGAGAATCGTCACCGCTTAAAATGCGTCCGGCAGTATTGAGGCAACGCTATTTCTCGCCTGCCTACGTTCCATCAGGGAATTAGCGGTAATGTGGCCGCGCATAAAATACGAGCGAGTATTGACAATGTCCGAACAAACGATCGTCATCGACTGTTAGGGATAAAATTCAAGGCATTAATAACACTTGATAATGGTGATGACCTACCAGGGAACGTAAGAGAGAGGGAGTAGGATAGCTTGTGATAAGCCGGTCTCACTGACGAGGCAGGTACAACTGTTGTACAATAGTTAGTTCCTTAGTGGAAACGGCCCAAAGCGGCACAATTATATTATTCGGCTATATGTACATATACATATATATATATATATATATATATATATATATATATTGCCTACTCCGTGCCTTTGTCTACCCATAACATAGTTTTTTTTAATTTCGTCGCAACTAAACCAAAGGCAATACATACTAGACCGGAGTTTGAATACACTCATTTACATATGTGCAAAGATACGTTCGCTACGGTGGCCGGTATTTCTTTCACATAATAGAAACTAACGAATTCATTTCTTGCTCTGTTCTGACCTCTTCTCCGTGGCGGCTTTGTCCTTTCTGTATTCATTCATTATTTTAATTTTGCAACCGACCACCCCTACCTCCAACAACGTCGCCGTTTTCCAGGAACTCGTCTTCGAGCTGTCTCCAGGGCAACATGGTCCTCGATGAGGACATGTCGAATGCTCATCCTGCTCGGCGGTGGAAAAGGCGCCATGTGGTCCTCCCGCACCCCGGACCGTACGACAGCCTCAACAATCACGACAATCCGCAGGCTCTACTCCAGCCGCATCATCACCATCATGGATCGGACGGCGGAACCGATCACGACCAGATGCCGGAGGTCGCGCCTCAGTTCAATAGTCACATTGTTAGATTCGGTAGCTTCTGCGGAAACCTCGTCGGTAGAAGTCCCGTCTTCTACAGCATCGGGCGTAACGTCAGCATGACGGTGACCTTTCCATCGCTGGCGTCCTCCATGTCCGGTGTCTTCATGACGTACAGGTTTCTTCGAAGAAACTACCTTAGCAGTCACTATCTCAAGGCGGAGCACCCGAACGCGTACTACGGCGAGCTGATGCCGGGCACCTATTGCGATCGGGTGTTCAACAATTGTTCGAAACGCCAGTGCAAAATTAGGACGCCAGGCTTTCCCGGCTTTTACCTTAGGAACATCACATGCAATTACTACATTGCTGAGAACCATAATCAGCGCAGCAGCGATCGCGTACCCCAGATCCACCTGTCGCAGCGCAACGAATACAAGGTCAGAATCTATTCGGGTGTGGCTCCGTCGGCCACGGTGGCAGGCTTCACCCCAGGGACGCTAACGACGGACTGCGCGGCCGGCGATGTCGTGCGCGTTTTCAACGGCAACCTCAACGAGACATCGGAACGGATTGTGCTCCAGGAGTTCTGCGGGTCGGGAGCCCTCCCATCGATCGTCTCTTCGGGTCCAGCGATGACCGTCCAGTTGGTGAGCGCCGCCCACCAACAACTGGTCGAGACCCATATGGAGCTCGACGTCAGCGTCAAATTCGTCTCGCGCACTGAGCTTCGTCTCATCGATGGACAGTGCAAATTCATCATTGAGAGCGGCGACCGGCGCGCCGGTGAGATCTACGCGCCGAAGCACACCCTCCCGGCTGGTACCGTCTGCACCTACCTGTTCAAGGGGCGCTCGCACAACGACAAACTGTGGATCTACTTCACAAGCTATTATGCGCCCGATCGACAACCCTGGATCACCGAGGAGAAGTGCGATACGTCCAAGCTTGAAATGTTCGACGGTCCCAGCAACTATTCGACATCGATCGGGGTCTTCTGCGAGAAGACTTCTCCTAGGGTGTGTAGCCATGCCCACGACTTTGCCCACTTCATACCGCAGCGGCCGTGTAAACGCGACCGCGAGAGCTATTTGTCGAGCGGAAGCGACTTCACTTTAACCTACACGACGTTTAAGAGCAGCGAACTAACTACGAGTGGTCTGCCGACGTGGTCAGCTCGGTACGAGTTTATCGACAATACTATGTTTGGCGCGCCAGTCAGCAATGCCATCAGCGAGCAGCCCGCTTGTGATGGCTGTGACGATCGACCCTCGTGCGATCGAGAGTTCTACTCGGTTGACCGTGCCAGCCAAATGTCCACAAGGCCAAAGGGTGTCCAGCGCGGACGGTTCGCTTCGCCGAAGAACGTGTTTTATTTTGGTCGCGGCGGGACGTCTGACCTGTCGTGCACGACTACGTTCCACGGAACCGCCAACGAGCGCGTTCGCATCAAGGTCGAGCGACTCCTGTTGAAGACCGAGACGAGATGCAGTACGCAATTCGACAAGAATCAGGCACGTTACATTTGTAACCATCGGACACAGATCAACTCGGCGTACAATCGGCGACGCTCAGCCGAAGTGAAGGTTGTCGAAACATGGAAAGGCCTTCAGATCCCCGTTGGGTGTGTGTGCTCAACGAACACATCGCTGCCATTCGAGCTGTCCTCTGTTGGCCCGTCGGTGTCAGTGACATTCTCCGTCAATGGCATGACACCTACTGAGGACTTCAACGAATTCTACTTCGACGCGAGTTTCGAGTTTCTGCCGACGACCGACTGCGGAAACAGCGAGGTGCTTCAGGGCAATGTCGGCACCGCCTATCTCTCAGGTGGAGCTGGCCAGCCGGCGAACATGAACATGCCGATGCATATCCGAAGCAACAGCTACCGGCCCCAATTTCAGCGGTGCCGTTGGCTAATCGAGGCACGGCCGAGGAAGTATCTCTACATTAAGGTGAATGGCGGACGCGAGCAATCGGACTGCCCGACAGAAGATCGCCTTCTCGTCTATTCTGGCGACCAGTTTCAGCATGTGAGTCAGGTCTGCGCGTCCGCCGTGCAGGGCGCTCATACCGTCGACTCCGATGAGGACTCGCTGCAGGAGCAGCCCCAGGTCGATTTGTTCAGCCCGCGATGGGATGAGGAGGAACGCTCTGATCGCCAGCAATCGCAGTCCGCTATAGAACCGAGCCATCCTGAACGCATCCTGCTAGAGACGTTGTGTAGTGGTACGGCCGAGACCCCGTTCCAGGTTCAGTGGATCGAGGTGACTCGGCCATACGCACGAACCGTGGAAGGTCAGTCGGAGCGGAACTGCCTACATGAGTGTCCGGAGCTCGGGGCGTGCATCGATCCGGCACTGTGGTGCGACGGTGTCCCGCACTGTCCTGCTGGTGGCGACGAACGCGAGGAGTTCTGCCGGCGATTCCCGTTCCTCGCGGTGGGACTCGTCATCGGGCTAGCTCTCGCGACGATCATGGCCGTCACCGGCGCGCTAGTCGTGCGCAAGCTATGCACGTTCGATAGTGACAAGCACATAGCGAAGAGTCCGCACAGCCCGGACAGGTCGCCGTCGTCAGGCGGTGGCGGCATAAGGGGCGGCGGCTTGAACGCCAACGGATCGGCTGGAGGCCAACAGCCGGTCGACGTTCTCATGAACGCTCTGCCACCACTACCGGAGCGGCAGTGCTCGCTTCCGGCGAATCAGGTGAGCGGGACGATCAAGGACGTCCACGATCTGACGGCACTCCCGGACGAGCTGGCGCTCGACGCCGGCGTTGGGGTCGGAGTCGTCGGTGTCGGAATGGGAGCACCGCCTAGTGTCCAACATCCGGGTGCTGGCATGGTGCCGGTGCCCGGCATGCATCCAGGTATGCCGGTACACATGAGCATGAACCCCTACGGTTACCTGGGAAGGGATAGCATGGTCGCCCTTGACCCGACGGGGGGTTATCATACCCACACGTACCGACAACATCAGCAGCAGCATCCGCAAATTGTGCTCATACAGGAACAGCCGCATTGTTGAGATTTCTTCTATAGAAACGAAATAAAAATAACACCAAGAAAAAAACAAACAGAGAACGAGAATGAATGAGTAACAGACGAATGAAGAACAGAATAACAATTACAACAAAATAAGCGAAATGAAAGGCAGAACATTGAGCGCATGGTGAATTCACTGGATATGTATATGATTCTGAAGGGCAGCAACGCGCGACAGTTACTCTGTTGGAAGGAAGATGGCCTGGGGACACGGTATGCTAGGATAGGTGTAAAGCAATGCGATTTTAGCAGTTTCCATTCGATGGGTGATGTTTACAAGGAAAAGAAAAAGGCTCCAGCCACGACACAAACGAAGCGTACACATGAAGACGAGGGACTGACCTATATATACATAACGTATAAACTACATAACAAGGGTGAGACAGACAGACAGGCACATGGAGGAAAAGAGAAAGAGAGAGATGGAGAGAGAGAGAGAGAGAGAGAGAGAGAGAGAGAGAGAGAGAGAGGAATATGCTGTAAATGTCCCGAAGCAAAATGGCGTCTTCAGTGACGAGTTCGACGTGGACATCACAACGAGCTGCGTTTGTCTAAACGTTTTGTGTAGCCCGAGGTGCTCCGCTAGGTTAGTATGCGCGTGCTCTAGCTAATACATGGAAACGGACCGAACGTGCGAAGCATGATTTCGCCGTGTGAACATGTGACAAATACGTAGAAGGGCGATCGCCGTGTCCGAGTCGAGGAAAAGGCCGAGTTGTGCATGTGTATGTGCCCGGGGGTTGGGTGGGGGGGGGGATCGAAGCCGAGAGTCGACTAGTCGAAGCGCGGTGGGCACGGGAAAAAAGTAGGAAATGCGGGAGGCCTCAACCACCGCGAGAACGGGCGGGTCGAGGCACAACGCGATCCCAAGCGAAGAACAAGGAGAGGATGTGCAGACTCATGTAATTTATGTATGATATCTTGTATATATACAAACTCCTTATATCGTGAGAATGTGACAGAGAGCAGCGCAGAGCGTCAGGGAGAGAAAACATGTAAATATCTCCCTGTTGACTCGTGCTCGATGGTGATGATGGGTGGTCATCAGTGGATGAGGTGGCCACGGCATAGTGTCATGCTATCGGTAGACGGTGATTGGTGGCGTTGATCGGTCGACGGTGGACGATGCATGTATCTCTTATACGTATCTACGTATGAACAAACTACCATAGAAGGCGACAGAGACAGAGAACTTTGTGTGATCCGTTGTAACGTAAAGCTGATGGTACTATATTCGGAGATTGGTGATGATTATGAAAAGCGATAATGTAGTCGGATGTTTCGAGGCGATGTTGGGCTCGAGGAGCGTGAGATGAGTGCATCCGGGACACGCATTCGTTTTAGGAGCCATTTTGTGCTGGTGGGAGGGGGGGGGGGGTGGCGATGATGGGTTTTGGCCACGAAAAAGTGAACGGGTGACCGGTGGGTACTGACGCCGGCCGCCGAGTGTTGTTCCTCGTGGGGATTTCCTACAGAGGACCGACCAGAGCAACTAGGTAGGGAAAGCTACTACGCGGCAGATCGGTGAAGGGGTAACCTCATCACAACGTACTTTTACGTGGATGAAGATTGACAACGATCCTGTGTATCCTGTGGTAGCAACATTCGAGAACACCACTGGTAGGAGCCGCGAAACGGAGCTCGGTAGAAGTGATGGTACTGCCAACGACTGCATCGGTCACCGTTCGGTGACCTCCGTCGAGTCAGACATTTTTGGTAATGCACGAACGATCCGCGAAAAGCAGCCCGCACATATCTATCTGTCGGTGGCATATGACGTCTTTTAGCCCTTCTGCTGTTGCTAGAATTCTAAGAAACGTCGTACACATATAGATACATATAGGTACACACAGATACGCATTGAAATTCATCGTCTTCCTCGGTTTCTGGCTGTGCTGCCAATTCCATTCACATGACGAGATCTAAGCAGGATTCCGGGTAATACCAGCCGTCGTAAGGGAACATGACGATTCATTTTGTATTCTGACCGACTCTCATTTAATTTGTGTCAGCTTTATACGAGCTGCCTCATTGTATCGAAGGACTTGGCCCACGTGGGAAATACCCTCCCCCTAGCGCTTTCCAGCGGCACTCGTCAGCGCCTCCCCGCACGATGTTGTGTACGCGGTGGTTTACCATCATCAAACATGCAAGGCAACCGCCGATACAAGGAGTGTGACAGCGATCTTGCAGACACCGCACACAACAAGCTCAGGCCGTTACCGCATCTGGCTGCGGAGGGCGGTACGTCTAGCGGGTTCGCACGTGGGCGAGGTTCGACGAGTGGAACAGTCAACAATGGCAGGCAAGCAACGAACAGCAACCGGGCGGGTGATAGAGTGAGAGGGAATTACAGCAGCGACAGGCAAACGCAGGAACGAAGAGTGTCGCAACCATCGACGCTGTCAGGCTGTCCTGAACGTAGCCGCGACAAAGTTGTCCTCAGAGGTAAACAGCACTCGGGGGTAGGGGGAACAATGTGACAATGTGCTCTCTTGGGGTGTGCGTATGCGTGGATTCATCATTAGGTTTCTTTTAGCCGTTTGTTGTTTGCTGTTATTTGCCTCCTCCTTCCCTGTAATTTCTTCTTGTTAACTGGTCGACGATTATCCGGCGGAACCACTAAATTAGTATGATTACTAGCACGAGAAGCTTCCATCAGAATCGGTGACCTCGCCCGCCAGAGTTTGTGCTAGGCCACCCAATCATGTTGATTTTTTTCTATGAAACCGGTAACCTCATCAGTGCAAGCGTCAGCGGACTTTGTAACGCGCACAAGACTGCACGGACTTCTCTCTCTCTCTCTCTCTCTCTCTTGCTCTCGAATTGGACGAAAAACACTGTAAATTCACTGTTTATTATACATTGCACCAGAGATAAAGGGAGATTATAGTTTGAAGGCGTAGGACAAAATTCATCCTGTAAGAAGCGATCGGCGGATTGTTGTCGATCTTCGCGCAGCGGCTGGGAGGTGAGAGGCTGTCAGAGAATGGGGAAAATTCGTGTAAATAAATATATATTATACATATATATATATATATATATATATATATATATTCGCCATACGATACCCAGAGAGAAAGAGAGACAGAGAGAGCGAGACAAAAGAGCACATTTGGTGAAAGTTTGATGAATCTGCAGATTTGGCACACACGCAATGAGTAAATATTAGCCTGACGCGCTAAATTTTCAGGTTGAACGCCACCGGCTGAGCTCGTCGGTGACGACGACGACAATTGGTTAGAAACTTGTCGAAAAATTTGCCAACTACCCAACAATGCTGCTACTGATTGTACGAGTTGGCCAGCAGATGGGCGATCCCACAGGTAGACCATCTTGTGGTAACCGAGTTTTTCTTCTGAGTCATACGGCGGAGACGGCAGCAGAGCAATCTGAATTCGTAATTTTGCCCTTTCTAAAATGAAATTTAGAATGCAATGAGAAACAGTGCAGCCGTTGCCGCCGTATGCGAACGTAGACCTCCGGCGGCAGATAAAAACGATCATGCCAACCTCATACGTAACCGATCCTCCTCCACACGAAATTCGTCCAGGGCGAATGGAAGCGGCAATGACGACCTCGGTGGGAGTATGCGATGCCCGTTCGGTTTTCTCTTTCTTTGGCAAGATCTTGACATTTTGCACTAATATGAAAAGATAACGTCTTCGTCAGGGGACGCTCATCGGGAGACGCTGTCTCGACATAAATTATAGCTCGCCATCTCGCATATACGCACACATGGAGAGACGCAGGGCCATAGGGATCCCTATCGAGACAGAGGCACCCAGAAAGAGGCTCTCCCCCGCCCGCTATGGTAGCCCGATTCGCTGCTACTGTTCGCGACTTCGTACCGCTCCGTCGGGCTGGTTAAGTGACAGACGAAGAAAGAGAACAATTGACAAATCACGGACAATTACTGGCGAAAAAACAACGGATCCCGATGGGCTGAATCTGACCCAAGTTTCTATCTTTCTCTTTTTCTCTCTCTCTCACTCTATCTGTTGCAAGCGGCACCAGTCGCGATATCGAAAACGAAAACTCCATCCGTATGATTCATAGCTAGAAGGTCATTCTCAAGGTCATTTTGTTCCCAGCATAGAGTGTATGCCCATAGGAGGCCAGCAGACATTGAACAACAGACTGCCGCCGTCGTACAGCCAACCGAAATCAAGCCCACGGCCAACGCGAGCCATACTGTTGGCTAAGACGAGAACCCGGAAAGTAGGAGCTAGCCTGTACTAAAACCCTGTTGTCGGTACTGGCGCGGATTTCAGCAACTCCGCGCGATTTTCTTTAGTTAATCACTCATGTCGAGTACGTATGTGTCCTCGGCAATATCACCACAGCATAACGAGATATGACCTTGTGTAGTTCATACAGGGGAATAAGGTTTGGTTAAGAAATAGCATAACGCTCGAAGGCAACCGATGAGTACGATCGGTCAGCGAAGATCCAGCCGCCGTTTGACTGTGACGGGAAATGCTCGCAGCAGATGGATACAGACAGCTACAACAGCAACAATAACAACAATGAGAACAGCAGCAGCAGCAGCAGCAAACAATTCTCGTGTGATCTTTAGTTAATGTGCACAAACGATTGACGACTGCGCGAATGAGCGGCGCAGAAGTCTGCGAAACTGACGAGATGAGTACTATACAGAGATCTTCTAACTGAAAGATGACTTTTGTGTGTGTGTGTATGTGTAAAATAGAATGACACAAAGCGAGAACGAGACGAAATGAAATGGCGGAAATATAATATATATATATATATATATATGGAGGACATGCGCTCGGGTGTGAATGCATGAGTGAAAAATATGACAAAAGTATGATGGATGTCATAGAGGCGACGTGTATGGCATCTATTATACATTGTGGATTAATACAGACGGGGAAGATAGTTAGGGGAGTGATGTAATGGACAGAGAGAGAGAGATACATAATGAACGCGGATGAGAACAAAATGAGATGAAAGACTATTTCAATGTCAAATCCAACAAAAATAAACACTATCGTTTTGTATTTACAGCAAAAACAAAAAAAGCCGCATGAGTGTTTTCAATTTCTTGTAGGTATAGACTACGATTTGGATCGTGGAGCGATCGGAAATGATAGAAACACATCATAAGCGAATCATATTAGATGGGTGAAGTGACGTTGAGGTTTCGGACCTCGCCTTCGGGAGGACTTCAACGGATTCGAGGCAGCGTCAAATAGACAAAACTGGTAGTATATCGAGGAACTTCAGGAGATTCTACGCTGTATACTCACATGATGATAACCTCGTAGATTGACAAAGCGGCGATGACGGGCTGTGACGGGCTGACACCATGAACACTGCCCTAGTAACAGTTAATATTATGGCTAAAGTTAGTTACCCGATTTGCCCATTTACGTTTGTCTGTTTGACGGCGTTGTTTGTAACTTGACGTGTTACGCGAGATGTCAGTAGCTCTAGTGTATAATACAATTCAATTCTGGTACACTTTTTATTCAACAGGACGAAGTTACTCTATGATTTGTTCCGTTTCATGATCATTCATAGCCAACGGCTCCATAAATCGATCTGTTTCAGGTGTGTCACTTTAGCGACTGTTGTTAGGCGCGAGAGAGTTTGTTCACAAAACTAGCCGCATTGATGCAGGTTGGACTCACGTAGGCGTTTGTAGCTCATTTATTTGCATGACATCAGCTACTGGATTTAGGGAGCAGTTCGCTATTCTAGACAGGACGAACGAAGCTACTGTTCAGCCATTCCTCACATTGCATTAAATCATCCATGGCCCACATCCATGGCGATGTCATTATTTATTTATTTAACTTGCTCCCAAAGGCGTGGAACCACTGATTCAGTATGTCTTTAGAGTCCTCCAGGGGGGGATTCAATTTAGTTCAGCTTGGGCCTCAGCAACCGGTTCGATTCCAGAAGCAGGCCTCTCCCGGTCGGCCTTCTAGGTCCTTCTAATTCCTCCTTTTTCCACATCACTCCGTCCATGGCGATGTCAAGATGCGCGGAGCCGTTTCCATGTACGAAGGTAAGGTCATACTGGAGTGCCTCCCGAAACGTTGGCCGATAGACGTTCTGTGTGCATGTATGTGTATGTGTTTTTGCCGGCCATCATTTCCTACAAGTACACGGGTCGAAACCGGAAATTCTGGTGCATGGCTTCCAAATCGCTTCGAACACAACTACCCCTGTAGCACCCTATGAAAAACAGGACGCTCTAGACTCAATTCTGTGAGTCGATTCCCAGACAGCCCTCTGATGAAAGCAAATCAACGACAGAAGCAGAGCGGGACAGATAAGTCGGGACAGACAGCCAGGAGTAGGCGTCCCATACCTCAGTCGTATCCCTCGCTCCAGAGATTGTCTCTCACATAAGAGACCTCGAGAGTCTTGACTGAGTAGTATGGCTACTACCAGCTACTCAGGGTGGCACCTACGCCGATCATGGAAGGACAGCCGAGCGTTTGCTATCGAAAAAATACACGTGGTATCGAACAAAGTATCCGTTTATACTGGATTCGTACTAACATTTAAGTAATGTAAGATAACACTCCTGTGCCATAAACATCAAACTCCCACCTGAAGATTAGACTCGGCAATATGCGGGTAGTTGAAGGACGTTCGACGTTTATTATAAGCACTTCTGACACAAAATCTCTATGCTAGATTTGCTATTGGCCGATGCGGTAAGCTCCCTACTGGTATTGATTTACCTTTGCTGCCGGAAAGCAAAATTCTCTATTCTTCCTGAAACTTGACAGCTTCCGATATGACAGGGACCGCTGTGAATGTCAGATATTCACCCTTTATCTCAGTCCATCGTTTGATGACAATATACATATATATATATATATACAGAAGTAACTTCTCACTCGAGGCATTCATATCTGGCAATAATTGATAACAACGCTTCCAAGATAGCAATGTATAATATAATACGATTCAGAGATATAGCTATATTTAATCGGAGATCGCGTAGACGCCCGTCTCACTCGCGCGGGCCGCGTTCTATAGTGCGTCTATTTCCCGAAGCAGAAAGTCGCTGTGGATGACTCGCCCATACATAGGTAATTAAATTACTAGAAATAAGCGTGCTCGGCAGATGTCACCGAACACTTCCCTTGTGCAGCTTACCCAACGGAAAATGACAAAAAAAAGGTCAAAAAAATGGTCGGTCTTTCGACCGACGACGCTGAGTACAGCCGTGCAAGTGCCCCAGGCACAGGCTACTCCTATCGCAGCCAAAGAGCAAACCTCCGTAAGCAGCATGAACAATGTGGAACAGGTACGCAAGTGAGCTCGAGTTACGATATATTTTCCGTGTCTGTGAAGCAACTTGATTATGCCACGTTCGAGGCGCAATCCTAGTCCGAGATCACAGCCAGAATTCTGCACAGTTCTGCCGCCGGGGTGTGCCCTGACTACAGAAGACCTCGTTACTAACCTCGCTCAAAAAAATTGTATATGGAAGATATGCTGTCTTTGCCTAGCTACTTCTGATCTGGTTTTTTTCTCTGCTTTGGTGCACGTTTGCAAGCGTCGAATGGCAATGAGAACAAGCCACCGAGCATTACGGAGGAATGAGGCATTGCACCCTTCAAAAGTCGAGGGCCCCGATGAGGATTGAATGCCGTGCTCAAACTGGTCGTACGATTCCAGCAGGCAGGATGCTAATACGAAGATCTCGTCAACAGGAATTGCATGGCTGTGTGGACTCTAGAAGAAATCCGAAACACAACAGGAGTCCCAGCGATCTCTCGTGAGTGACCTTGTGCTTAACTCGTATTCCACCTAGTAAAATCTCCGACACATATCAATGTGAACCCACTGAGATGTTAGGTGATCGTGTGGGGGGATCATGTTGGATGAGTGCTTGAGTACGTGGTTCTGTCGTTATGTCGAAGTACCTGAACGAAGCATGGCTGGATCACTTGACTCGAAACTCCGTCAAATTTTGCCTACGAAACTGATCGATTAACCACGATACGCGGCTTCTCTCGAAGCGTCGTTAACCTCCAGCCCTAAGTAAATGATTTATTTTGGCTAATAAATGTGTTTCAGGGAGACAACTTGGACTGACTCTTCGATTCTCACCCGATGATCTTAAACGCAACCTGTACAATTTTCATTGCTGAAATTTTAATCTGTATCTGATATCCGATAGATGTGTCCATCAGATATATCGAGGTTCCATAACACCTTATAACGTCTTGGGTGTCTTCTTGAATTAAACCGAAATTAAGGTGAAATTAACTGAGAATTAAAATGTGCTGGACTCACAGGGGTCTGCTAGGCGAATCTGTTATTTTCCATTAGAATTTCGAACCCGTCGCGTCCTTGAGGGATTTCGTTAGCGAAGATAGATAAATTCTGTTTGTAAATCCGAAAATACTAGACGATAGTATCTGCCATCAGATTCCCTCGTATTTCTCATAATTCTAGGATCATTTCGACGTACGCGGGAATCCCGGGACACTGGAGTTATGAAAATTTCTTAAGGACCAAACGAATCGGTCTAGCTAGAGGTTTCATTGAATTGTGGTGATACTCACCCATCTGGACGTCACTATAAATATATATATATATATATATACATGGCAGAACCGTAGCATTGTCGCCAACTGCCGGAATCGAATGACTGTGTGGAGATATAAGGATATGTCTGGCATTCTCCACGAGCGGCATAGAAGCGATCCGGATCGTTCCTTGAATTTCAATTCATGTTAAACCTAAGACGCAGTTTTAATTTAATATCATATTGTGGACCTACAGCGTCGTTTGAGATACTATATATATATATATATATATATATATATATATATATATATATATATTATATATATATATATATATAGATATATCACGATAGGACAGGCAAACATAAATATATTTAATATCATCTAATGTACGGCCTGTTGTGTGGCGCTCAGACCTTGTATTTATGTGTAGAATGTTTTGAAAATGTGGCTGGGAAAGTATTTGAAATAATCTGCTGATTAGCCGGCGTCACCGTTAGCTATTACATAACTGGCGCGTATCATAGCTCAATATTTCATAGGTAACGCCGACTTACCGCTCACTCGATAAACATCTCACCGATCGTTTGTACTTTGCTCTGCATGGTTCGGCCATCAATGCCACCATTAGTTCATCTGTGTCCGGCTACCACAGCTAAGAACTTATTCCTTGAGCTGTCTCTCAGCTGTCCCGCCCTAGTTCACCGGCCTCGGAACCTCCTCTGGGTATTACGTCAAGGACCCGTATCAGGGCTACACCTCTACTTACGATATTTACACCTAAGAATTAGCAGCAGTAGAAATATACTGCTAATAAATACTACTTTGTACTCGTACATACGGTCGGTAGCGCCGTATAGCTCACAGCGATGCCGCCACATACAAGCATGAATGAGAGTTAAACATAGAGATGGGTTAAACTTGCACACCTATTACTGGTATGTTACGCCACAATGACTGTACTCATTAATGAAACCCACAAAGTTTCAAATGTTACATTGAACAAATGATCTCATCGTTCATTACATGAATGCGCAGGGGGGTGTCTCCCCTGCCATAATTCCTACTGGTCTGACTACGGACTGCGAGTGTGGCAATATTGCGACTGTCATGATAACCCCTTGAAAGGAATCTTATCGTGGAGTGAGCTAACGTCGAATGGTTACATCACTCTAATATTTCTCTGTATACTGAGTCTCCGTGTCTCAATGCTTCCTGTCTGGTTTTTTCTTCGGTATCTCCTTCCCCTGCACTGTGTGCTATACAAAGGTCGAAGTATGTATCTTTGATCATGAAACCTTCGCCGAGACGGCCGGATCACGAAGGGTACGTAGCTTGCATAACCCCCGTCGAAGACCTCTTAGATGATCCTCTTAGCCATTCATTAGCTGAACCCCCTGGACCCCACCGTACACCCCCGGGTTCTGTCGATGGTCTGAGAGCAGAGCAAGGCGAAGGGAGATCTCATTTTACGTCATACCGACAACTACAAATAGCCGGCTATGGCATACTGGGGCGTAGGGATGACCCGTTCTGGGTACCGCCTAGCGCGGAGCAAAGAGGGTCATAGCCAGCCGGAACAGATGGCAAGGCTGATCAGGCGAGCGCTGAAAACTTCGCCGCTTCATATATTCCGATCCGAAAGCTAGATCCGAGACGTACGGCGAACCACGGGGCAGGTGAAATGCCCTCCGGCAGTTGGACGACCTTGCTTTGCTCTCAGACCTGGTAAAAGGTTGCCGATATGCGAAGTGTGGGACGGTACTCGGCGTGCGAATATGTTGAATACTTTTAGCTTAAAATTCTCCACGTACGGCCATAGCCAGCTTACGGATTCAGGATAGACGAGAGATGATGGCGGCCGCGGCGACGGGTATTTTACAAGTCAACGGCGCAACATGTATCTCTGGTGCTATGTTGTGAGCCTGTGTACTATCTTGTTCTGGCCTACTTCCTCCATACTTGTATTATGCACTAGGGTTATTGATACATTGTTTAACTTTCGAATGTAACGTTCCGTTTTTCGAATGCAACTAGTTGATAAATTTATTGGAAATGATGAAATAAAAACTTATTTTAGTTATTTATTGAAGTTTGTTCTGGACAAACACATCGTTTTGGCGCTCCGTTGAAATGTCGTTATGAATTGAGCTCGATCTGAGTTCTGTTCTCTTTTAAAGCGAATTTATTAGTTAGACCTGTTCACCTAGCTTTCTGATTTATTTCGAAGACTTTGCTTAAGAAAATTGTCACCAACCATTATAGTAAAAAAGAACGATAGCTTAACACGATCTATACGGCCCCAAGTGCATACGCATTTGTTGTTGAAAGCTGACATGTAAAAAAGCTATCGTCAGTTTAACTTAATAAAGCTTTCGATAGCTTGAAGCTACTCTGGGATTTTTGGGTGTACGTCGCTGATTGTGTCATCTTGTTAAGTAAAGCTACTGTTATTTACACGAGAGAACAATCCGTTAAGCTGCGTTAATTAGAGGTTTCACTTTCCAATATTTTTTTATTGTACTTTAGTCAGCCATTATCATGCCTTACTGGACTTACACAAGTCGGGTTGGCTTGCCCGCATGCCTCTTGCCCAACTCAGCTCCTACGGCCGCTCCACGAGACCTGTTCAATGTCCGTTAGTGCTGCGAAGCCAATGGCGTTCGTCGTGTGTCAGATACGCGGTCGTTAGAGGGGTACCGCCTCGGCTCGAGTCCCTCCACCCAGCGGACGGCGGCGCTCAGCTGTCTGGCAACACTAAGCAATGAGGGGCTGACCAACGCAGAGGACCCATGATACATTTGAGGGCTTTTACTGGGCAGGATCACACCTCACGTCGCCCGGGTACCAAGCACCTCACATCGACACGCCTTCCTACACCGGTCGAGTACAGCAGACACGACGATACTAGCTGACAGACCCCGTTCCATCGTAGACCGGGCTGCACGATACAACGCTGAATAAAGCTGGTATCACTCGTAGCAGAAACAGCAGCACCACTACAAGTGCAACTACATACATGCCCATAGACCATTATTGGATGGGCAGGCCCTTGTCGGTGTGAAGGCGGTGGATGCTCGTTGCAGCAGAGCCCCTTACAACGCCGACCTTTGGGCCGTTCGCATGGGGTGTTGGCGTTTGCGGGTCTCGCACCTGCATGGGTTCGCCTAACTATCACACGTATTCTCCTAATAAGCGCGCATCCAGCTAGCTATGCACACGCTCGCCGTCGACGTTCTGTCTACGTCAAGGAGACCACTGCTCGCTCAAGCTTGCGCGTCGAAAAACAACCTCGAAGCTAGCCAAAACGAACGGCAATGGAAGAGAGAACTTACGCAGCAGTAGGCTGCGGCATTAGACCTATGCAAATGTCGGAAGAGGATAGACGCTGAGCGCAATAATGATAATGATTTTATTATTAATATATTATTATTATTATTATGATCACTTTTTTCCTCCCCGCTATAATACATCCGCTCAGGCCTCATTCTCGATTTTAACTGGCTTACACGTGGTGTATATCACATAGCTGTACAGTCCATATAGTCCGCTGGGCGTCACTAAGTGAGACGAATTGCACACGCCACCGTTGACATCCTCCGTCCGTTCCGCGTTCACGCTTGCTCCGGTAGACCTTGTTCAAACGTGGGAAGGGCAACAATTTATAGGGTTGGTTTTGACACCGAGTAAAAAATGATTATCTGGCTACTACTATTTCAGAGTTTGCGATAATGTATTGCAGAAACGGACGACAACGAAATGCAAGTTAGCCGAGAGCATATTGAATCGCGCGAAGTAACGCCAATGATAGGATGGGCGGATTGATGAATAATGGAGATAGAAAGGCAACAAATCATAGTTGAGTAGCGCGCGAGAGTCGATGAAAAAAGAGTTTTTAACATCGAGGACAGTTCGTTTCTTCTGCAATGTCAGAGCTTCTGGTCGTAATCTGGTCGTGATTCTATTGCTGTCAAATGATAGCTCTCTCTCTCTATATATATATATATATATCTCACACAGTGTGACTATGTTCGAGGGGATCGTAGTGCTAAATTGAGTAGTTCAGTTAATTCATACACTAGCTAAGATGTAGGCCAGTGCTTAAATAGCTGAATCATGCACTCGCCTGGAGCAAATCCCCTCCATGTTCGCGTACGGCGTTCCATTGGCACATTTAAAGATCCACATAAAAAGGTTCTGTCTCCGACGCAGGTCTACGTAGAGTTCGCTCTTGTCATTACTTTAGCCTTATCTAGTCTCGTAAACAAGTGTTCGTGCAGGTCATGTGACCTTCAGATCGCTAGCGAAACCTAGCTGGCGATAGAGCCTCGCGAGGACTACGTCCTGCGTCATCTGGTCCTCATTAAACATCAGACAGCCGGCCTGACAATGACTTGTAAGCGTAGAGAAATTAATTACCTATTAACATCGCCGATAGAACTGAAGCTTCTTCGCACCTCGATTAGTTCATCTACAGAGCTATCGAGGAGGCTCCTTTCGGCTTCGTCTAACTCCCCATAGGACTCTGAATATTCGTGGGTGCGTCCGTGATCGCAGTGCGCCTCTCTGTTCTCGGCCTCATCGTGAGATTGCGAATCGGACGATATGCAGCAGGGAATCTGCAAAGCATTTCACGTTATTGCACAGAGAGCAGTTCCAAAGAGCTGAGCTGCGCTCTGATCTCCTCGCTGTGTGTGTGTGCACATATGCAGACCCCTCACATCCGTACACGCAGACAGTTAATGAAGCCACGTATGATCCGTTCCTGAATCTGCCCAGCGGTCCGGCTCTGTTGGGGAATGCGACTGCATCCAGTTTCCATGAGATCAGCGATGATATCCCATGCTGCAGAGTCTGTGAGCCAAGGAGAGAGGAAGAGATACGGAGAGAGAGAGAGCGAATTTCCATTATTTAAACCAGACCCGGTTAATCATAAGCACGCATGCTCCCATAATTACAAACACTCACACACACACAAACACACACACACACTTACATATATATATATATATATATATATATATATATATATATATATATAGCTTTTTCATTATGTAAGTTCCAGATATAAATTTCATTCCCAGCGAAAATGTGCACTCGTCTCAACAAACTTGGGGAAGTGATTCCCATTTTTCCCGAACGAAATTTCTGGCTCGAACTCAATAAGGCACTGAGGATCCTAGTGGACTACCATGGCTAAGCAACTCAGTGTACTTCAACACCTGCCGAATTTCAGAGCTGTGCTTAACGGCGATATGATCAACCTGCGCTTGCGGAACACTCGAGTCACTGAGAGCTTTCAGGTTGGGAAGAGCGGGATTAAAGCACGAAGCGCATGCAGCTTAACAATTCGCCTGTGTCATAACACGACTGAGGACCACATATACAATAAATGATGTGGGAGGACATCGTATGAAGGTGCCTCATTGATCTTAAAAACAACCGATTCATTGCAACCGATGTGTTCAGCGAATGTTTGTGCGTCAGTTGGAATCAAATCGGATTGCTGGCCATAAAAAATAATTTCCATTTAATCACATGTTAATATGCTTACTTTCCATTTCCATATATATATATATATATTAGGCTGACCCAAAAATACCGCACACATAAAAATATATATATATATATATTAGGCTGACCCAAAAATACCGCACACATAAATTTGAAGATCGGCTAAATTAAGTGAATTAAAACAAAGATCTTTTAGTATGAGTTAGAGGTATGCACCTCTTTATTTATACACTGGTCCCAGAGTTCTGGCAGCCTTCTGACTGCTAGGTATGTACCATTTCTATTCCCACTAATAACTTCGTTATTTAAGGCCTCCCGGAGCAAATCGATGTTTGCATACATTTGGCCACCTATAGCCCTCTTTAATTCATGGAAGCAACCATAGTCACACGGGCCTAAATCGGGAGAATAGGAGAGTGACGCCACCGCTCAATCTTGTACTTTTATTGCTACGATGTACCCTAGCATTGTCATCAAGCAGCCACACTCAGTGCTTCCTATTGCCATGCCAATTATTCATGAGTCCCTTCAGGAACTCGAAATTTTGGACCCAAAATCATATGTTTCCCTAATTTTCTATTTCAACAAATTTCAAACTTTTTCAATGTTCCAACAACACCCAGAGTTTCCGAGTGTTGAGGACACTTCGTTGAGCAGGTCCACCTTCGTTATCGTTTTAAGCGATGCTATTATACAGAGTAACCTATTCCGTTAGTTATTACTATTATTTTACAACTTATATATAATATTTTACCAGTCTTACGCTTCACCGAATGCCCACGGGCCAATTCATACATTGCCCCGTTCAGCTCCAGAATGCTCGAATCAACGTAGCAGGTGCCTGTAGTCACCGCTTCATCACTGTCCGAGCTTCGTGTAGCGCTCAATGTCATACCAAATGTTCTCGCCAACGGTAACCACACAGCGAGGGCTGTCGCTGCCTTTACCCAGTTGTTGTTCGCGCGGAAATGCAGTGCCGCTGCGAGCAAATGATCCATTGCGTAGCAAGTATGCCGGTTCAGCCTCACAGCTCCGGCTACTCGGATCTACTCGCTTCGATGACACGTCCTTATGGCGCGAGGGTGAACATTACGCGAAGTCGGATTGCGTATGGGTGTTTTTTGTGTGTGTGGCTGGGGGGGGGGGAGTGGGAGATCCGGTGGGTATGAACCTGTGACCTGTGTGTCGACACTGGCTGGCAGCGCTCAGTGGGTCAGGGTCTGCGTGGTCTCTGCGGCAGAGATTCGGGAAGGGAATGTACAGCTCTTAGAGATTCCTTCCCGGTTATAACAAACGAACTAGCGCTGACGAGGTCGAGCCGACACCGGCTCGCCAGGCAATTACTGGCTGGGGATCGGTAGGTCGACCAGCCCGCGGAGAATCATTGCCACACCCGCCGTGTCTCAATGGGATGGCCATTGCTTAAGAGCGCCGAAGCGTAGCCGTACGACGGCAGCGAGAGCCGCCCTTAGTTTCCCCGGCAACCCCCACCCGGCCCGAACGAATTCGGCCAGTGGCGGTGCTCAACCCATCCAGCGTAGAAGTTGGACGACTTGTACAACTGGCAGTGCTATGATCTCATTCATTTCATGGCTAGCCAGCCAGGCTGCCAGCTATCGCGATCACCACCGCGATCTCATTCTAGCGCGCGCCGGTAGAGATCCCCATGTGGCGTACCCCGCTATTCCGTTGTCTCCAGTTAGTTACGAGTACCCCCTCCCCCCAGCAGCAGCAGCGAAATCCGCCCGCCCTTTGGCAAAGGTTCGTTCCAGGGGGGGTAAGCAGCACTTCAACTACTTTAGTCAGAGGCGTTCGCTGGCCAAGTGGCCAGCCGGTCACCCGCCATCTGATTGAGTTGTATCCACCCATCCTGTCATCTGAGGGACAATACCTCTGACGGTAGCCCAGCTAGACAAGGCTGCTGATTGAACTCTGCCCAGCCGTTTATACCCTCAGATTGGCCGTCTCTGCCTCTCGTTCTCTTGTGGTGAGAGCAACGTGATAAGCCATGAGCATTAGTTAAATGATAGACGTACGTGCCACAAACTGATGCGTGCCATCTCGAGGTCTTTGAAGTGCTGTGATCTCGCGATCTGAACTCGACCGGGAGAAGATAAAAATAGTAGACAGAAGACATAAGCCTAACGAAGAATCAGATCGAACGTTCTAACTACGCAACAACGTTATTAATTACTAATTAAGCAATAAATCTACGCTGATATTGGGTGATTCTATGCCTGTAGGGAAAAGATGAGCCACGGCTTCTTGGGGGAATATCGAGTATGCTATTTAAGCTGGCGTCCCTTTTGAAGAGATATCGTGCTGTTATTCATTGTCTCATTTTCTGATGGGAAATAACTCTTATGTGAACAAATATATATATATATATATATATATGTAGGCATCTAGTCGATTGTATGTATGTATATATATATATAGAAACATATGGATCTACATAGACATCTCCATATTTCTCTCATATACATATGCACAAACAAGATATTTCAACAGAAGATTTTTTTTCCCGTGAGTATCAATTAATACATGTATGTACAACACCCTCTACGCAGCCGCCTTTCATTGAGGCATTAATTACCAGTCGCTCGTTTGATCGAGTAATTATGGCAGAAGAGGAAGCGAGTTCGACCAACGTGGAGATAGCCGAGTACATTTAAGAAAACTTCTATTGAAAACGGAAAAAAATACAGCAAACACAATTTGCTGTTCCTTTGCCGAACCCTCGTCTGACGCCCCAATACCATGTTCGTTGTGAAGCGTGTGGCGGCAGCAGCTGCTGCCAGAACGGCGTCGGGTACAAACGAGAAACAATAATTTCGCAAAGGAACACATTCTGTCAGTTGTCCGGGTGACCTTCAGGCAAATGGGGAAGCGTGTATCCATCGCAACCGCTAAATGCAAGAACAAACGGGATGAGACTTGAAAGAAATTAGATTGAAAGGTCAGACGTCGGACACGAGCCGAGAGCAAAAAACAAATTAACACCATAATTAACGAAAACGATACCTCGTCCAGATCCTCAAACATTGCTAGAAGCCACAACAATATGGAGAGCGAAGGCAACGATGGAGGCTGCTGACGCTGTTCGGGATATTTCACGACCGCGACTTGAGATGTTTTCTCGTTTTCGTAATTGAGTTAACTTGGTGGAATAGAAGCAAATTATAATAGACCAACCGAGGAGCTCGGGAAGGGCCCCTGTTCATTGTACTAAGAGCATCGTGAGATCATTTTATATTTTTAACCACTGCAGTTATATTAAATAGTTGCTGTTTGACATAGCTTCAGTACTCGACTTTGAAGTTGGATAGAGTTCGAACGAAATGGCTACGCTGCGGATTCGTCTGGTTAAGTACGTCTTGATTGAGCCAACGGAAGCATATAGATTAAAAGATTAAATAAATTAAGTGAAATGAAACAAGAATAAAATAAAATAAAAAGCACAAATCTTTTGAAGTGCATGCATATCGTGGGATTGTCACAGTACCAGCAAAATATTTTGAGCTGAATAGCATTACTCCGAATTGGATTATATTGGATATGAATATACATTATGTGCAATTACGTGCTCATGGGGGCCCAGGGGTCCGTCTTATAAAGCAATGCCGAAAGCAGTTGTACCGCATACGCTAAATGCTGGCTGTGGGTCAGCCCGGAAAATGAAGTCCTTCAGTGGACTTCAATTCTCGACGAGGTTGTGTGACCAACTCGATCTTCGTTCGTGGACTAAAATTAAGAGGCTTCTATCCATAATGCATCTCAAGGAATGCTCGCGTATGGAACAGTTCCGAATCTTTTCTTTTAGAACTGAGATACGTCTCGTTAGATCAGGATGCGAGACATTGGAATAATATATCAACATGCTGCAGCAGAATAGAACTTTTATAAGCACTGAAATACAATTCAAGTCTTTTGAGTAGGACGCAGCTGTATCGTATACGGGTAAATATGCCTGACTGATCTAAGTGACCTAAAGGTCAAAAATCCAAGCGTGGCTTGATACCTACGCTGGTCTTGTACCTATGGTCGTCGTTGGTTATCTGCGTTCCATCTGCTATACCTATGTATGCTATCGGAAGAGAAGAACTGCTTGAAGTATAAGGCGAGGCAGGCAATGTCCCATAGTGAAGGACGGGCGGCCTGTTTGCCAAAGGATAAAAACATCACAATTGTCCCAGTACGATCGAGAGGATAGTAATTCGACCGTCTTCAATTGTGAGTTCACCGGTGTATATTGATTATATTCGATGTCCTTTGAAATAGCAGGACTGACTAGCTCAGAGTGAGGTAGAGAGGAACAACCAAAAATAGCCTGATTCCCTTTGTCATCCGGCGCCCCCTTTGCTATTGGTTGCATTGGCTGATTTTTTGTACACGCAGCATGCTATGAGCAATGATTTCTAAACCTTGAGTGTACGTTAGGCCAGTGTAAGTTCACGGGCTTGGCTAGTCATCTCTGCGGGCTGGGTGAATATATAGGTGAGGTTCGTTTGTCCTGTTAGGCCATCATATGATTATGTTGATGCTTACCGCTATGTGATGATTTAGCTGCCTCATGCGATTGGTGCGATTGCCGGTGAGAATGCTAATTCTACGGATGCCGAGTTCTGTGCCGACTACTGCTAAATGTGGGTATAATAGCGAGTCAACAGCTGACCGAAGGGAGTCGTTGAAACAAAGCGTCGCTTGCGGGTTGCGAGCCGGCCTTCGTGTCAAGAGTTTCGTCGCGACGACCTCTCAGGTTTGCGCCCAATCATCGATCTACCCATGCGTACGTTGTATAGAGTACAACGGAAACCGTACAATGGGTGTTTCGATCAGAACGACAAGCTACCCACGTAAGCATTTACGTGATCGTGACAATTGCGTTTTAGCAACGTTTCGTCGAGCGTGTTGACAGAAACATCACACTCCAGTGTGCAATATTGCTTTAGAAATCACTGTTTCTCGATAGACGGTGGTCGTGAAAGGGTCATCGTCTTCACCGACCTACGACATAGGAGTCCGAGGATTTTCAGAGGAAGAGAGAGAGAGAGAGAGAGAGAGAGCGGAGGTCCTCGTCACACTCCTAGACGATTCCACATCAGTGCGCTCGATCCTTTGGCGATGCTCTTCCAGACCCGTTCCGTCAGTTCTGCCTGCTTGCCCTGTGTACTTGTCGATTCGAGTGCTATTCAAGCCAATGCTAATTCAGGCGAAGCACGCACTTGTATCACATTAGCGTTGGCAGTTAATGGAACATTGTCACTGTGTTCGCCGGCTAAATATACCGGCCTCCTTTTCCATCTCGCAGAACTACAACAGTGCCCTCTGTGGTAATCCTACATCACAGTAATGTTGTTGTTGTTGGTGGTGCCAATCGTGTGCTGGTGGTGGTGGTCAGTCAATATCCGATTGCTTCTGTCCAGTATGTTTCGAATTCGTTACGGCTCGCAGGCAGAATCGGCCTGGCGATGGCCTTTGCGGGGCCGACGTAACGCGTTTAGTAGCTGAAGGGCAGGCTGCTGTCGAACAGTTAACGAGTTCGCTGGCCTGAACTGAGATGAAGAAATGCGTTAAAGGAGGTCATAGAGCAGGGGTGGATCGCCCAGTACTTGCCTCCCGTCCAAGTTCGCTTCGCTGCTGCTGCCCTCTTTATGTTGCTGCTATGTCGGCTGATATTGCCGCATCGCCAGAAGCCATTTACTCAGCCTATCGGAGTGTGCCACTTAGCCCTTACTTACTCACTGACTGGCCGACTGCGACTAGGCCAGAAAACGTGGTTGTGCCCTAGAGATGTTAGAGTGAACGCGGCGCCGGCACCCCACCTATTGTAGTGGCGTTACTTTGATCCCGCAATGGAAAAAAAAGCATAAAGGCATCCACCGAAGAGACCACGCAGCCGTCAGCTGCAACAACGATACTAGTAGTAGTGAGTGTGTGTGCGCGCAGCGACGGCGGACGCAGCAATCGCTGTGGCTTGTGGCGAGGGCCGATACAGCAACGCGGAACGGGCAACTGACATATCGGCCATACTAGGCCGAGCAAGTAATCGTCATGGTGGTGGCAATGCCCGTACGAAGATAGAGAAAGATTGAGAGAGAATGTGTATGTCAAAGGGCGTAGTCGTTCCACCAACCCCACGGCTAATCGAGTCGCAAATGGAGCGGGTTGACTGCAGGAGCTCGCACGGAGAGGAGCTTTACAGGCGAAACCTCTGCGTTGGCCGGTCACTCTGCCCAGCCGACTCTTCTGGCCTCAGTCAACCATGCTCTCAGGCAGTGCTTTCGGCTGCTTGCGACGTGGCGGTGTTGTGACGCAGTCACAGCCGAGGAGGCCAATGCCTACGTTGGCGAACACACACCGTGCAGTCAGTATATTCTAGGCCTCCCACGACGGCGGGACCATTTACGCTGGAATAGGCACTGGCAGGCCGCGAGACGGCCTGTTTCTCCCTATATGCCTCATCCTCTACTCTCGTCGCTTTCTGCACGAGCCTTGTATGACGCCGACGAGTCTGTTGCTCAAGGATTCGTCGGGCTGACGCGTTCGCCCTGTGATATACCCTGAATGATCCAAGCAACTGCAAGACCGCGTATAGTGTACTAGCAGTAACATCGTATGGGTGAGAGGGTCGGCCAATGGCTGTCGAACAGATCTCGAAAGAATCACAATTTGAGAACATTGAGACTGTGAAGCGGTTTTATTTCATTGTTGCTATACGTCTACGATCGTATAAGTGGAGAACGCGTAATACCGATATGAATGTATCATACGAATGACAGTAGAGGTGCTGGATCAGTCGATGTATCGACATGGCAGCTTTACCATTTGCTTTCTTTTTTGCGATTATGTTCGACGAGTCTTACGGCGGTCGGCCAGTTGCTGGATTTTCGGCCTGATCCCTTCTCGGGTATCGGACGGCGGGATGGAGTTACGAATGAACTTTCGACCATCGTTCGGCCTCGGCTTGGCTCACTGCTACTATTACTACCACGATACTTGTTCCGTACTGTATTATGTCAACGTATTGAGTAGCCACTGCCGCCCTTTTGAGGTATCCGGGGCTGGTCCCCGCCAAAACCCCGGGCGGCCCGCACGTTCGATAGTGAACCGTGCGCGGCAAGGCTCTCTCGTTGGACGTATCATGCCGAGGTACCCGTGTGTACATGGGGTATAATTAATGTTAGCCATGTGTGTCTGACCCGCCCCACTACTGCATGCCTTACGGAGCGCAGGCCACTTGCTCGTGGTACTTACTACACGGTAGTAGCAACACCAGCAGGCGCTGTGGTGGCAATGGTTTGCTGGTAGACACCAACTACGATGGTAAACTAGAACCATTTATTCTCGCATGCCGCCTACTCGTAGTATATGCTATTCATTAAGCTGTATGCGGGCACGCTAGGGCCCAACGAGTATGAGCAGGACGGCAGCAGCAATAACCACCTCGTCGACGTACACGTCCGACATCACACGTCAACCGCCGAAATCTATCGGTTGCGACACAGCACTGTCTGGCGTCAGCCACGTTCGAATACGAACTTGCCTAGGTGGGTCGCAGCAATTGCCACAGCAAAAGGCACAGGGCTTCGTGGACACGGCGACGTACTCTGGCAGGGTTATCTCACTGTAGTTAATCAATATAGCACCACCGTAGCCAGAAATCGAATCGGGCGTTACTATTATGACTGCACCCAGCAGTGGCTGGGAGGGGTGCAGCACACATTTCCTTAGCACACCCCTTAAATAGGCTTCGGGCCCCTCCTGCTTTCTCTATCGGCTAATGATAATGACCCTTGGCATGCCCGATACGTTAGACGGGCGTGTGGGAGGCCTTATTAATAGGGACAGCAAAAGGCCACTGAGTCAATCGTAGCTCGGGCGGCGGAATTAAGGGGTTGATTAAGAGAAGCACGTCTGTACGCCCATGATGATGTTCGATGGCTTTCTGAGTTCTACACATATGATATTTCAAGGTAGCATTACTGTTGCTACTGCTGCTACTACTGCATATCGATTGGGCCGATCTCCGAAGTGGGAGATCAGTAGGTACATGGTGCCGCTCTGAGTCCATCAGCAGGCCATTCGTAAACGTGGCTGAAAAAAAAACGTCGAATTTCGTAAAGCAGATCTCTGTACGCCACTGCGGTCCATCGTTATTTGCCAGCTTGGAAGCCAATCGATAACAATCCGAAGGGTACAGGGCCTCTCCGGGAGCGCAGCAAAGCACGGGAAGGGAAAAAATGAATTTTGTAATTTTATTTAGCTGAATAGCCCTCATTCGCTCATTCCCCTGTCCTGGCGGGAAGAAAAAAAAAGCTGCCGAATACTTTCATAGTCCGGATTGATTTACGTGGTCCTTACGAGCCGAACTTCATTTGCAGCTTTTGTAGGCCAGCATAACCGAGTCCACTCTGTGTTTTGCTCTGCCGAAAAATCAACGAACCGAGTCCGTCCGTTGCTCCCGACGTGGACGAGTCAAGAAAAAATAAATATACGCCACATCGTTATTCGGCGAGCATCCAACTGCTGTGTACACTTCGACCCGAAGCCTACGTTCGACCGGCGACGAGTTTAAAGAAGAGCGGCGATCAAATATAGAATCGGCGGCTCGGCGCCGGCTGATTATCATATATCGGGGGCGGGCCGGCAGTGGACCTGCCAGAATGAAACTAGGGCAACACTATCCGAGGAGTGCAATAGATCTGCGAGAGAGAGAACAGGACTCGGAACAACAGTTTTAGGACCCCCTGTTCTAGTCCATGATTCAGCATCCTTATCCGACGAAGACGAGCGACCCGAGACCGTTAAGATTTCGTTCAATGTAATGTATAGCTGCATCTCGAAGAGCAGAATAACCCTTGCGCTGTGCTTCACCTGCACTCATTCATATTTCGACGACTGATCGATAGACAGTACGTGATCGTCGATTACGCCACAGCCGGCAGAGTATAGTGAAATCATTGGAGTCCGACCTCCTAGAGATCAGTTGACAGCGTCTATCTACTATTCTACTTTATTGACATATTACAAGAGAAGCCTATAGCTTTTTTGTTGATTCACATTGCATCCGATTGGACATTTGCACATGTTGCATTCAACCGATTTCGGCTGCTTAGTTCAAGGTAACGGTAGCCAACAGCCGCCATCTAGTATCAATAGTTCGTAAGACGGACCCCTTGAAAATGCAAATGTGCAACGGTGGGGATCGAACGAAAGCGGTACCGTGGACGTTAAATGTTGGCTGAGAGTCAGCCCGAAAAAGTTTAATTTAGTATCAATAGTTCACGTTGAAGCAATGCCGGGAACATAATATTCAAACATCTTTTTTTTTATGTAAAGCCTAAATGCTTCACCATTTTCGAAGGTATATATATATATATATATATATATATATATACATATAGGCAATTCTGTAATTCTTTCCCGATTGACCAACACCTAGAAGATTGACTCACTCTTTCCGTGTACGGCGATAAGATACATGAGCGCACCTTGGCAAAATCGACCACGTACAACGTCACCAGGGCATCATACAGTGGTAATGGCCGTAGCCGTCGTGTCCAGTGGCGTCCAGTCAGCCGTCAGCGTACTGGAGCCGTGAAATCATCCCTCCGTTAATAATTTGTTTCGACGCCTCCGCTTTGACCCTCGCCTACCTACTTTCCTACGGGCGTGCATATCCCCGCGCTCAGTGCCGGCGTAGGACGGGACGGCTGCAGTGGATCGTCGCAACGTGCTCACAGCGTCGTGCGCCGTGACACGGGGCAGGCGCCATGGTATAGCAGGACGCCCCCGTCCTCTCTCGTGCTACTCAACGCAACGCGCGCGGCCGTGTGAATGCACGCGCCGTGCAGGCCAATGCATTCATGTACACTAGATGAACGTGCATTGTCGGATCGCTTATTTTATAGCCGTCGCGGCGTGGCCAGCTGCCGGAACGAGTAGCTAACAACGGAGAAGCAAAGGGTCACTGAAGCACCGGCTGTTGCCGTTGTTGCTATTGCTGTTGTTGTTTCTGCTGATGTTGTTGTTATTGCTGATGTTGTTGTTATTGCTGATGTTGTTGTTATTGCTGATGTTGTTGTTGCTGCTGATGTTATTGTTGTTGTTGTTGCTACTGCTGTTGTTGTTGTTGTTGTTGTTGTTGTTGCCGTTCCGATCGTTGTCGTGCGAACAGCTCGGGTTTCTGCCTGGTTTCGACAAGAGGGAACGTCATTCGGTCTATCGCAGTTACGCCTGTTAAGTCTGCAACCGGAGTAACTCTGTTTGTTTTTCGGACAGAGTGACGCAGGAGTCAAAAGTGTAAGGGGTGTATACGATGGAATAACATGACGACCATTGCATGCATATAGCTTTGGCTACCTCAGAAGCAGCAACGTTGTCGTCAAGTGGGAGGCGAATTCTGTGTGGTGATCGTATATTGCTTGCTGAACGAACTCATCTCCTACCAATCTCTATAGGCAGAGAAATTGATGCTGGACTACCGCTGTATAGTTGTCAGTAGTCAGTGACTGGTGACATCTGGTTCGAATGCGAGCGTCACCTGTTGTAATGTTCGTGCGGGTCGATGACTAAGCGTGAAGTCGGTAAGGTAAACCGGTAGATGATTTGACTTCTCAGCACGGAGTATAATATGCAAAAGAACAAAGATCTTTCTTAGGGCAAACAGTGACGTTTCGTATGCACTGTTTTAGTGTCGATAATATCACAGATTCGTTATCAACAGTAGCCTCGCCAAGAATACTGCGATATTGACCGCAGCAATTACACAGATAGCGACCATAGTACATGCGATAGTAGAATTTCTACGCAAGTGTCACTTCTCAAACAGTCGAAATAGATCTCTGGCATAGAGACCTATTTAGTGATAAGCGTCCGTTTCTCTTGCTCCGAACAACAGTTCTACGCTAAGCAGAAGAAGACCAATTCCTTCTGACTTTGCCCAGGGTTCCTCTGGCATAGGAATTGTATACAACACAGGCAGACCAATACTCAAGTTAAGTATTTCATGAGGATCTAGTCATTATCCACGTTTGATCCACATCTTTGTGGATCAAACGAATATGTATTCAAGGCTTACGATTTTCTGAATGCACAATACAGAATGTGGTCAGGTTAGCTCAATATTAATATGGCCGTGAGCATGTAAGCATATTTGTGTGTATTCCCTCAACGGGAAACTCGCTAACGATCAACGTTTAATGTACGACTGGTCCATCTCGGCTGATCAGAGCATCACCAGCTGTGCGTTCAGATGTAGATGGGCTAAGACTACAAGCGATCTCAGCCGCTAGAATAACACGAGAGTTAAATATCTTTCGCAGAATCTTCATTAGAGTGTGTTGTTTTGCCGTGTTTATGAAGCTTTTTTTTTGTTATCAGTTAGATGGAACGGTTTCCTCTGCCTTTCCTGACCACAAGCTCCGGTTGTGTTCCAGACATGAAGCACGTCTCATCAGAAGTGACTGAGAACGGTGGTAGGGTGACGTGTAGTTTCCGCAAAGAGGGACCCCTCTCCGCGTGGAATGAATGCTAGAGGGAATACTTAGAGGTAATTAGAGAATTTCCCCGACATAATTATGTGTTCACTGGGACTTACGAACTTAGTATAATTACTTCGAAGTCGTATGAATAGCCTGTTCATTGCAGGTCACTGGGCCCCAACCATTCGGTTTTTCGTGATGGTCAATTTAGGAGCTATCTGCAAGGTCACTTGAGATGCTGGCCAGTGTTGGTGCGTCGATTCGGGCGATACGAGATCAAAATTGATCCGGGATCATCATCCGGTACATTTTTCCTGTGTTTTCAGTGGTAAATGCTGTACTGTTTGAACATCACTGATGTGATACGATAACATGCTTTTGTATCGAATTCATGACGTTACCACTAGGGTGAGTGAACCATTTTTGTAGCAAAGTTTCTCTTCCTTTTTACAGCCTGGCTGAGTCTCTGGCTGTAAAAAGCCAGAGTCCGCAGGTTTGAATCCCGTTGCATGACATATAATAGAACTTAAGCATTCTATGCGGTTCCTTTAATAAATCAATAAAGCCTTACCTTACCTTACCTTTACCCTGGGTATTCTTTTGTTTCGTTGACTAGGTAAGAAAGAGAAATTTCACATATGCCTTTACATACATCCACTGCAATGACGACATCTTAATCGTAGTTGACTTTTCGGCATAATAATTTTCATTCGACCGGTCTCAAAAGCTCAGGGTCGTCGCCGAACGATCAGTGTTGAGTTAATTTCGACACACCCTTACTTTTCATTCTGTCTTTAAATTTTCTGCTGGAAAATACATTTCAATCACGACCACACTCCGCGTCTCGTACCAGTCCCCTCCATGGTCTCGGGTTCGCTCACGGTATTATTAATACGATGTATATACACACACAGAGCCTGAAGACCGTATGTGTCAAATGGATCTCCCTATCAACCCTACCTCTGCTATAGGTAAGAGTGCACTTACGCCATCTGGCCATCCGCTTGGCCAAATGGATTATCATATCGGCCCAAGTGGTCGAGTTCAGAGCTCCTTCGGAGGTTTGGGTGCCCAGTTTTGTGGCACTTCGGTGATGTTCCGTAGTTCGCTATTTTCGCTAAGGTGATTCCGATGGTCGCTGGCTCTCTGCTGGCTCTGTGTGATGATTCGTGAAAAATTCACCTCCATTTGTCCGCCATTAGGGATAGTGAGGCAGGGAGAGAGAGAGATAGAGAGACAGAACCGAAGAGTCAATACGGCTCACAGAGGCGTCATCGCGCCGGCCCCCCTAACAGATGGTCGCTGTCTGGAGGGCCCCTCGTTCGAATGTTTCTCAGACATTTTCCACAGAATCATGCCCTATCCTCGATGCGGTCCGTGGGTCCGTACGAGGCCCATAACGTTTCCCTTCCATGGACAGGGGTTTAGGAACGGATCGTGCCTTCAGTGTCTGCCCACGGACGAAGTCGCACACGATCTCGTCCGCATTGGACACTGTGTGTTGGTAGTAATACACACTGTGTGTTCGACCTGCCGAGTGAGTGTAGTGCGCGAAGAGATCGGGGATAGATAGTGAGAGCGGGAATACATATTAGCCAAATTCGGAACCGTCCCTCCGACTCCTCTATGTCAGGAACTGATGGCCGGCGCCGCTCGCCCAATGGTGAGTGTATTAGTTCGTGGAAACGTAACTAACGCAGGCCGCCCGCTATACACTGACCACCACTGGTAGTGCCACGGCGAGCGTGAACGAGTGCGAGTTCAGTGCCGGGAGGGGTTGAGCGGATGTAGCACAAGGCATTGAGGTTTCGACCGATTGGTCGACTTCGACCACCACGAGCACCAGGATAACGCGCCACGGTATCTTTCTTCGTCCAGGACTCCCCCCCCCCTTCAAGTGGACAGGGGTGGATTGGATAGACAAACACTTACTAGATAAAGAATTACATTTTACAACATGGTGTATACCTATTTGGTTGAGTCGGTAAGGATCAAGGACGAACGAGGAACAGAGCTGTTATTATTTTCGAGTGGAGTTTGATGTAATAAGATTATTTAATAAGATATTACATACAATATATAATATTGATATGAAAATGTTTGATTTTTTTTTGTATACGATATATACATATGTATATACTAGGTACCTAAGTATCGACAACACAATAACGCATGAATAAAGGTAAAGCTTTATTGGTTTATTAAAGGAACTGCAGTCTTTATAATGCTTCAGTTCCCTTATACGCCCTCATCATGCAGTGGGACTGGACCCTGCGGTCTCTGGCTTTTTCCAGCCCGAGACTTAGCCGTCCAAGCCACCGCGCTTACAATAATAATAAATAAGGAAGTTATTAAAATTTTTAATATTGTTAAAATTATCAGTAATCAGAGATATGAAGTAGTCAAAGACGGCCCGAATGGAATCACGCTGATGGTATCACATTTAGGCGCATGAAAAATGTTCTACGTCAAACTGATGACGAGGATCAAGGACACTCATGTTACCCACGAGATTAGAAACGGCCCTGAATGATTACTACGGATGGACGATAAAGATCGCTATCTTTGCATAGGTGTGAAGTTCTTCATCTAGGATCCCGAAATAACAGTATACGTCAGCAGCGTGGGATTCTCTAGTGCCTTTGCTCTCAGTGATTTATGTTAAGAGCATTGTTCATAGGCGTGCCCTGATATGGTCATGTATTCTAAGAGCTTTTTGGTTGTATGGAACCCGACAAACTGTGGGGATAAGATGCGGATACAGTAAATGCCCAACAGATTTCCAAAGTAAACGGTTGAATTTCGAAGTACACTACCTAGTCACGCGTCCCACCTGGCCAATACCAAAGAAACAATGGCAGCGGAAGACATAAATCAGCTGACAAAGAAATTGTATTAACGGTGAATGTTTTAGACGAGATGTTTGACATTAGATACACGCGTAGCAAAAAAGATGGTTTTGTGACGCCGCCTACGACAAAAAGCACCCACAGGGAGAATCAACAGCTTGTTCCCATGGGGACAGTATTACATTGATACATGAAGTCAGAACATCATGCATAGGTGTTATCGTTGGTGTTGACTTGAATGAATAATAATAATAATATTATCAATAATAAGACTCTCATTGTATTGACATACACCTGTGATGTTCTATCCGTTAATACGTTTATACTATATGAAACAAAAGAGCGTTTATAACGTTTATACTGTATCCAACAAAAAAAATCCGCAAATATCGGTTCAAACACTCCTGAACGTTCAACGTTATTCGTACGCTGTTTATTACACAAACCGGATTCGAGGCAACAATGGCTTTCCCACGCGTGGCAATTTTTCTCTCATTGAGCGAAATATGTGTGGAAAAGGGCCTAACTAGGACAATTTTCTGCCATTTTGATTTGGGGTCGCTGCTATTTTGAAAACTATCAATCTTTGATGTAGAAACTCCTATAGACAATTGGTTGGATCCCTACATGGAATGGCAACTTATGAAATTCAACGCAGCTTAGCGAGACTTTTATCAAAAGTCCGCTACGGAACATAAGCGATCCTAAAATAAACCCCTTACATAAATCAAACCGTATTTAAACAAGCGTCTCCTTGAGGTTCAACAAATCAAATCAATTGCGACTTACGTCTCCTCAGGCCCGGCTTCGTAGATACCCAATACATAGAGACAGTCCAGCTAGTTGAACTTAGAACCCCGAAAACAGAAACGAATCTCACTGCCGGACTCTCTGCCTAAGAGGAACATGAATAGCAACAGTAGCAGATAATGTTTAGTTTTGGCTGAGATATATAGGATTATTGAGGAGATGTCTGGCAGGAGAAGAAAACACTATGCTATATTGGCACAGGTGATCCGACTTACAGAGAGTCTATCGGACACCACCATCTATATATATATACATATAAATACCTTTAAAAAATATCTAGAAATGATTATCATTATTATTATTATTATTATGTCATAATAGAAAATACACCACATGTACATTTTCTACATAATGCACACACATGAATCGAGAGTGTTCCCTAGTTCGGGTTCATATGTCATCAGTTAGACCTAACGACGCATTTCTGATAGGATTAGCAAAATGGGGTCTACGTCTTTTTTTGCTTAGCTTAAAGGAAGCTTTTTAACAACGCAGCATCATTGTTTTGCATCAGCATTTTCACAGTCGTGAATCAATCTTGATTTTGCTTGACCACCGCACAGCCACTCAGAGGAAGAACTATTCCCCAATTCAACGCTTTCCTGCTACCATCTCGTCACACGCACAGTAGGCGACACACACTGTATATATATATATATATATATATATATATATATATAAGGGGTAATGACTGTATTTACAGTCGACGGCCGTTCATCGTCTCCATATAGGCCGTACGATATTCATCCACGATTCATCATCCTGTTGTTATATCCGTGTGCGATTATTTAGCCTCCCCCTCTTTGTATAACAACAATCACAACAACAACAACAACAACAGTAGTAACACTAATAATCAATACTGGCTCTCTAACGTTCCACAGTTCCCAGAGAATGGATCGCCTTCCGTTCGGAGTAGAGCATAATGATGATCTGCAAAGTCAAGCATATGATTCAATAACGATTCGCACGTAGCCGGCTGGCAAAAGCGCACCGGTATTCCAATTGGCCGAAGAGAACATATTTCACAAGAGTTTCTGTTGATTGCTCCCGGCTGTGGCTGAGCGGCGGTTGGGGCGAAACACGCTTGGAACGTTCGATTTTCATTGAGCTCTTTGTGTCGCGCGATATCTTCTTTATCTTGAGTTATTCGAAACGGCGTAATCCCCAAAGAGTGCGCCATCAATAGTGAATTCGGTGCATAAATTGTGCTTCGATTGACTCTTCTTGTATCGAGTCTGCTATAGGTCTAATGTAGATGCGCTAAGCGTATTTGCGGAGCGTTTAGCAGGGTGGGTGTATAAGCTCCGTTGTGTTTGTGTGTGGGCGATTTAAGACGTTATTGTTGCTTGTATAAATATTCTTTATATATCGTCGCGATGGTTGCCGTCGGTAAATCGACGACTAATGGGCCACAAAATTAGTGCTGCTGTACGCCATCATAGAAGCTCATGGTCGTCAGCTTTTCAATGAACGCAGGTCGGAAGTTGAATCAGTTGATTTGCGGTTGAATCTCACGAACGTATTGTGTACGCACCTTCCGTTCGTATGATGTTTCAACTATGTTCATCAAGAAGGAACTAATAATAACAATATTATAGTTGTAACAACAACGGCAACAACACCAGTGTTGTGTAGATTCGCACACGGACAATTCATTCAAATATACCATATTATATTGATCACCGAGTAGCACAATAACTACAAGTAGGTAGATATGGACGACATCTACTCGAGGTAGAGGTTGCCGTCTTCACTCGATACACCTTAGTAGAACTATAATTAGCCACGCGGTGCTTAATATATTTACAAAGCCAGCCTACCGGTGGAATATAGTAATTCATGCGTCGCTATGAGCGTTGTTGAATAGGTCTCATAATCCAAAGCAAGATACCGATTGGGTTCGAACCAAGCGGGCGTGGCATCTCTGATTGGATTTTCCCAATTTCCAATTCAAGTCGAGAGCGATGTCGGAGCGCAGTGTAATCATGAGGGCGGAGTGGTCGAAAACACTATTCGCCAAACACCACTGGCGCCGAGCAAACTACACTGGTTGGAACTTTTTAATTAGACCTTAGCTTCGTATTAGCTAACCATGAATGTGCCTCAACACTCCTATGGTAGAGTCGGTTGCACAATATGTGCACATGCCACAATACGTATATATATATATATATATATATAACGTCGTTGACTGTGCTCGCCACTGCAAACCAGCAATTTAAGCATGTCTGTGATAGTTTAAGCCACAGATGAGATGGATTAGAACAATTTGCTGCAAAAGAAATAGCGATAATAGTCAGCTACTGCGAGCTATTTGAATGACCATGGTGTTAGCCCCCAAGCCAAAACGGACTTAACGCAGCAACACCTAGTGCTCAATTTACCAAGATGGCATTGTTAAAATCATCCACCATATATATATATATATGTATATGGCGAATGTGTTTATGCGTAAACTTATCAATTATAAGCTCTGTAACATTGCAGAGCCTACATTCACGTTCGGGTATTATCATTTTGCAGCGAGAAATTCGAATCATGTTCGTCCCTGAACGGCACGCGCAGAACATGATATGATAGGTCGTAACGACGCCACCTGCTCAAAATCCCGGCTTAGAACGACTGCCTGGTGAACCCCCAGCGCCTTTGCATCCCCAATTTATTTCCAGGCTGAAACAACTGGGCAGAACAATCCAATTCGATTCGCGCAGATTTCTGCAGCAGCGATTCTGCAGATTCCCGGCCGGCCGCGCATTCAACCCGTTGCTGCCAACCTACAATATGATGACTGCTGGCTCGAGAAGCGACTTACACGTAGATACCACCACAGCCTCGGTTTTGATGAAGGCAGTGTCGAAGCTATTTATTATTATTATTATTATTATTGTCGCAACTTAATCGATGGAGTTGTTGACAACTGAAAACAGGGGAAATCGAGAAGGTGGTCACGAATTTCGCTCATATGTTTGTGTACACAGCGTTTGCTCGACGAACGCTGCCTCAACGGAGCATTGGACATTTCGAGAAATTTCGTCAAATTTCGCGACTTTCTCGAAATAGCTGAACTCGTGGATGTCCTTCGAGTCTATGTAGACGTTCGTATGAATGAGGCATCTTCATAAGTGTTGACGGTAAGTTCACTTCTTCTATTCACGAGTATAATTTATGGTATAACCTATGGACGGGCTAATGAATCTCTAGTTCATTACGAGGCCACCGAGTCGCCCCGAGGTTGACAGACCAAGCGAACGAAATCGACCGATCACCATCGATTCCGATTTCGGCAATATGATGACTTTTTTTCAAATTCCACAGCAGCTTCCCCTGTGCTTTGGATCCGATCCCACTGATCGCGCTCACCTCGATGACCCTGTGATGATTCGATGTCAATAATTCATAACTAGAGCACAAATATAGTGTGTGTCATGACCTGGGTTGACATTGCGACTCGTATAGCGGGAACGCCTAAACCCACACTGAGAAATTATGATCGCCTCGATTTCTGGCATCAGTTCAGCAAGGCTGGCAAGTACTCTGGCAGCCTACATGTGATGAAACGTCGTTTGAAATGACGCGTTTTTTTCCGGGATGCAATTAGATTCAAGTGTTCGCCCGACTTCATCTCGAGGACGCGAGTAAACTAGAATCGTAGGCGTGTGCGCTATCATAATTTGCGTGGTGGTTGCCAAATTTCTTGGTTTTTGTTTTTGAACTATGTGTTTCGGTGGAAAATTTGCAAAATGGCACGGCAAACTGGTACGGGCAGTCAAGAAGGCGGGAGAAACGAGGGAGGTGGTATCGCGCCGACGCTGTTGAGCGCAAGGTCTCACACTGGACAACAAGATAGTTTCATTTTATATATATATATATATATATATAGTAGTTCTTATAGTTCTTACGCACACCGCATCTTAAGCGCTGCTTTTCTTACTTCAATTTTCCCCGGCTGATCTTCAGCTGGTTCTCTCAACTTAAACTTGATGAATCGCTCATTTTTGCTATTGTGTTTACTGTGTGTTGCTTCTCTGAGGTCTCGCTCGGAATGGTCGAAGACACGGGCCCGTATGTGCTGTTCGCCTGTCTTCCAAAAATAACTGTCTATAGTTAACTATCATGAGAATCTATTGTATATGGTGTGTAATTATTTACAATTTTGTTGCCACTTCGCCTCATCTCAACGTGTTGAAATTAATCCTGAATATGTTAATCGAATGTGATTCAAATTATAATCCGCGTTTCTTGTCTGCTCTGGATGCATATCATCTTCCAGGCTGACGCCTGATGCATTCAATCGTTCCGGGTAGAATCTTCTAGGTAAAGCAATCACGACATGCGGCACAACGAACCCCAATAAAAATACACAACCACCACTCAAAACAATCATAGTTTAATATGCTAATAGTACTACAACATCGCCTGGTGCGAACACAAGTTTCTCGCTGAACTCATATGAATATGATGTAACATTAATAAATTATTTCTATTTAAGGAAGCAATACTCGCTCCTATTCTAGATTCTTGATATTGCATACAATGCAATTATCATATCTCCGCGCGTGCAGAATATATTCTGGTTGACAACCGGGTTGGTGGTGCTACCTGGCTGTGGTTTATGCAACAAGCAACGTAGGATACTTACGTCACAGTAGTGGTAGTAGTATAATAGTATTAGTTGCTGTAATACTAATAATTATTATCTAACCATAAAAGGGCCGGCAAATAAGCGTCAAAATAGAGCAAAAAGCGAACGGCTTAAATATCGCCGCCGGGTGACGGTATCTCACGGACTTTATCTTACATCACTATACATATAGTGACCTATACCTTATATAATATATGTATATATATATATATATCCCGAAATGGATTGGACCTTTCGTCGACGAACGACAAGCTATCGGCCTCCGGCCGGGCTATTTAAGCCCGGAGTTTTAGTCCAAGGAGCACGATATATATTTTATTCTATTATTATTATTATTATTATTATTACAATACATTTCACACATTTATGAACCACTTTGCTTGCTTGCTACGACCACCTGTGTAGTTGGCCAGCATGTGGGTCGCAAAATTTAAGGTCTAAAGTTCAAATCGGCAATTCGATTCATTAGCTGAATGAATAAATTATGTTTGTTTTCATATTTCAAACAACCCCCACACCCTCCAGGTGTCCATCCACCTCGAGTGATGTACACCTCAGCATACAGTTGCACCACAGCGGTTCTGGCAAGGAGGCTACCATCCGCCGAATACCATCGGTATCAGCCAGGTTTGCAAAAAGTTTGCTTGACGTCTGCACTGACGTGATACGCCGTCATAACGTCAACGTTCGAACGCTACTGTTCTGTTATAGCTGAATTTTTCCGTGGCGTCGCCACCCGCCCTCCCCTTCTACTTGGCATCGTCATGAACCAACGAACGAATTTAGTTTATCAACCGCTCGGGGCAAGGGTTCATCTGGCGGCGTGTGTTTCGCCCTTTCAGGCCTTGGCCTGGCCTGTTAATCTGTCGACCACCCTTGTGGACGACACATCGTGTCCTGCAGTCGTCACGATCGTGGGGTACTGCTGTTACGCTTTGCTACGAGCGACAGAATATGAACTGATGATGATATCGAATCTGATACGCCGACCACGGTGGCTGCCGCTGCAGAAGCAAAATATCGCATCGAGGAGCGCGTAACACTGTAACAACCGGGGGGGGGCAACTCCCTCTCGATAATCACAGCAGGGGCAGGCAGAGCCCAAGGCGACGCGACTTGGTGATGGCCTAGATATCGCAGTGACCTAACGCGATGCTGTTTTTCTCTTAAATAAAAACGATATCATCAGCATCATCATTGCCACCAATGACATGAGCATAATCATAATAATCCCTTGCGATTTTCACTCCGGCTGTCGCGGTGTCAGCTTGTTTATACACGACAAGTCAATGACACGCACGCGTCATACGATCAGCGGCTGGGCTGAGGCTCAAATGGGTAAATGGTAAATGGTAAATCTTTATTGGTTTATTTAAGGAGCTGCAACAGAATGAATTGGCCTCCTATAGATTCACCGATTGAAATGACGATGCCTAGCGCCCATCGTTTCATCAGTGGTTTTCGCACACCGCTCAGTGCTTCTCGGCAGTTATCTGTGTGTCTGTGCTTCAGTAGTGCGCTATATATATATATATATATATATATATATATTCTGCTACTAATTCAGTCCCGTTGTTGTGCTGTCATTGCTGTTACACTGCCCTGCTTGTTACTGAACGGCTTATCTTAGTGGTTTCATCGAATCGCTGCCGTAGGTCCAGCCTGCTGTTGCTTCCTTCCTCGTCATTCTGGACAGGCAAATTCAACAACATCCACAACAACAACAGCACCAACAACAGCTCCAGCGACAACAACAACAGTAACATCACCACTTGTTGCTGCTGTCGTTGTTGTTGTTGTTAGCGGTGGCTTGTCAAGGCCATCATTTTCCAGTCTCCTCGAGACACCAACGACCCACCAGGTCGAGCGGTTGATCTGTGTCGCTGCACGAACGTCTCTTTCCGCCGTCACCGACGGCAGCAAGGGACTTTTTTCTCGGTGTGTTCCTGCTGTTTGTAATAGAAATACGCGTCCGCGTTCGTCAAGAGCCTTCTTCTCCCGACAGCCCCTTCATCAGTGGCCGGCTGCTGCCCGACGTCCAGCCACTTGACTGCGCAGCACGCCATTATGGCATCGGCGAGCGAAAACGGTAAACATTTAGCACTGGGCCGCACCACACATACAGTTCTGGCTCGCTGGAACCGACTTCGACAGCGTTCTGTTATACATGGCACAACATGTAAAAATTCACGACGCATATAGACACACCGCAGGAACAGCGGCGGATATATATATATATATATATATATATGCGTGAGACGCGCACAAAAGTGCTTCTGCAGCGGTTAGTACACGTTCTCATTCACACATTCAGTTACTCATAGAGCACAGGGGACAGCGACGCGGTGAACTAATATTATAGAATTCACTCGTCAAATGGTACCTGTGTGCTCGTCGCGAACCCCCGGACTCGACGTTCGGCAATTTGCCCTCTCCCTACCTACCCCCTGCGTACCTCTTTCACTCTATTCGCATGTATTACCTTCCTGCTGCCTGAGGATTGATCCATCTTCTGTGTTGTGACGAGCATCGTTTTGTCGGCGACAATGGCGGAGGAACTGTTTTTTTTTTTCAATATTTTCGCTTATCTTACAGTTCAATGACTACAACTGCCAGCACCACTCTACTGGGCGCCGGGCGTACGCTCCATGCTATATGCGACCATGGGTATATGACGTGTGCTGAACAACAGCAGCAGCAGCGACGGCGGCGGCTGCCGTAGCAGCACCAGAAAAGTCGGATTTGCCCAAATTAATTTGCCTCCACCAATAATCTCCCTCCACAACTGACGGGTCGGCGATATTCGGCCGAAGTTCTTCTGACGCGGTGGCGGCGGTGACCACGACTGTAGCGGCAGCGTTAATCTTCTGCAGCGAGGCTGACGAATACGTCGACGATGACGGCGCTCGCAGAAGATTTTGCCCGAAGATTTGTCGCCCGCCCGATTTCTCCGAGATCTCGTGCACCACAACATCAAATTATTGTGCCTATTTGCGAGTGTTAGTACGACTGGCGCCATTTAGCACTATTCGAAATTCGAACCACGCGGTGTGGGGGGATATCGATGCCTCAAAGTCACTTCGATAAGCTTCGCCTTTTTTTGTCGGCCCCGAGGCCCGCCGCTAAATCCCCAAGAGGCAGCACAACGCGATAGATCGAACAACTCATAGTCTCTCTCACTCTCTCTGCTGTCGCAGCGTTCTGGGTACTTCGTTTTCATTTCGGATTTGAATGCCGCCAATTCAACTTCGCCCCAACCCTCATCGTCTTGCGCGACGCCAGAGCTGCAGATGTTGCCCGCTGCCCGGTGGCGTTGACGTCGCGTCGACGCCGCGCGTGAGATATCGGCCGGCTAGAAATCAGAGCGTCGGTCGCTTCCAGGTGTAGCGTTTGTGACGCGTACGCCGACGACTTTCTATGACGCTCATTGGCATTTTGTCGCGTTCGTTATCCGCCCCTCCCTTCGAGCGTATCGCAGGGAAAATATTGGCGAAAAGTACCAGCCGACGATATCTAAGAAACGGCAGCCGAAGCAGCAACACACGAACATGGGCGGCGGCCCAAGCCGCAAGCATCAGTCAAGCCGAGGTGAGTGTCTGGCTGATTGCCGCAGGTGTCATGAAAATCGTCGGGATAACATCGCCAAACTGTCTTATCATAGCCAGCAATGATGGCCGACAAATGACGCTTGTCCCAATGAAAAGTCTTTCGAGTAGGCTTCGTCTAATCAAACAAGAACGTCACATGTGCTGGTGTTGGTGCTGCTGGTATTGCATTGCCGATGTGCTTCACGTAGAGCTGAGACAGCGGCCGACGCGATCCAGAGAGCGATCGAGGGAAAAATCTATGAAAGAAAACGAAAGAAAGAAGACCATCGTCTCTCAATTGCTGACCCGTGTCTTGGGCTATTATCCCGAATCCGTTTGTGTGGTGGATTCATCGAAAACGCCGAATCGGCGGCGATTTTAGATCGAATGAAAATTAGTCACGCCCGAAATTGTCGTGCTATGGGGTGATCTTTGCTCGATCTATATATAACTATTTTTGTTTTCGCTCGCTGAGCAGATATTTGGAGCATGTGCCTTGCCAACGTTCAAGGACGATCTGACCGGTTTGGTTCGGCCCGATAATTGCTGCTGTCTGTCCCGAGGCCGCATAAACAACAAATGGAGGAGACAGTTTCGAGCTCTGTCATCACTAGTCGGATGCAACAAACCGTCACGGGAGCGTTATCGATTATATCTTGTTTGGGTGCGCGACGTGACTGTGTGCGATATCTATTATACGTAGCATTGAAATGGGAGAAAGTGGCGACACCTCGGGTAACTTAGGACACAAATAGTTGACGGGTGAAGCGCCCTCCCGTATCTGTATCAATTTCGCTTGAAAAAGTGCTGGACCGGACCACCGCCTTCGAGAGATAGAGATTCGAATGCCTCTAGTGGTGTCCGTGCGTTTGAAGATAATTTCCTTCTCCACAAGAAAATATAGGCTATAAATAGTTGAATGAATGCATGGGCTTTGCACGACCGCGAACACATGTGACGGGGATGCATTTAACATTCATATAACGTGCTGTTGTGAATGGAGCAAACGCTACTCACACAAATATACACGAACCAAATATATCTAACAATTTAGATATTTCCTCTTCTCAGAGAGTTTTCTCAGCGCCAATTGTAGCTCTCTTTCGAAAACACTCATACAACAGGACTGCACACTTCCCACGGACCCTGAAAGGTCGTTGTACGAGGCCCTTTGCTTTTGCATTTCTGCGTTGCGCGCATTTGCTGAGGTCAGCCGGGGATCGCTTGCGAGGAATCCACGATGACTCGTCCCGGTTCCTTGTTCTCCTAGGATTACTGCGGGACGCCATGCAAGTGGTTGGATCGCGTGACCAACAAACACATCGTTGTCGACAACTCGTTCCGTACAGCCGTCGGTGGATGGGGAGCCGACACCGACTCGCACAGGCCGATTGTGAACCTACGAACCTACATGCACACCTGGCCAAAACGAGTTCCGTCTTTATTTATTTTCGTAGGTCACACCTGCTCGTCACATCACAAACGCTTTTAGCCAGCAACCCCCAGGGCCCCGGAGTGTCCCCGTCTACAACAGCTGTGGCAGCGATGATTCGCTTTGGCAACGCGAGAACGAGGACATCACCAGGGGGTCGTTGTTGCTCTCTCCGTGGCCACATGACAACGACCTGAACATTTGCCCGCCTTCACAACATCGTTACAAAAGAAGGTGTGTGCACATACATTTGAAGGTGCATCTCCTATGGCTTCAACACGAGTAAAGTTTGTATGTATATATATATATATATATATATATATATATATATATATATATATATATACATACAAACTGTATATATATATATATACAGTTTGTATGTATATATACAAACATACATACAAATGTATGTATGTTTTTATAGCAATAAACTGGTAGAAAAAATAGCCATTCCGGACAGAGGGTGGTACTGAGTACGAAGAAAATTATCAGGCTCGTTACAGGGTGTTGCGTAGGGTGGTGTGTAGTAAGCTTCGACCAACTGAGATTATATATCAGTTACTCAGTAATAACGACGATAAACATTGCAGAGTCTCCTTTTGGAATCAAAATGATAACAGGTACGTACAGCTTCGCTGGTATTAGCGCGGTCTTTTGCGTTACTCTGCTTTAAAGCCTCGCGCACCAAGTAGCGTCGCTCTCTTTCAGCCACACACGTCTCAGGGTACCCACACTACTGAACAGCGTATGGTGTCCTGCAGCAAAATGTCCTGCTCAGTGACATTTTTCACTGAAATTTCCATCTATTTTCATCGTCAAAGCGACAAACCGAGACAAATCGTTGGCTCGGTTTTCTTAAATACACATTTGATAGCATCATTCTGGTTTGTAAGTCTCGCAATTTTTCCCGCCCTCCCTCGGCGACCAACTCCTACAAAACCACACATAGTTGCATCACCATACTCCGCGCTTGCGTGACGCTTTCATCCAGGAACGTCTTCGGCGCCGGATCATACGACATCGGATCTCTGTCGCTCTCGACAGAGATGACACGTCCGCTATCTCTTACCGTCTGCGAGCAGAAATAGTCACCGCAGGAGTCAAAGCCTTCAGCCGCGGCTTTGCCGAATCAAAGGGATAGCAGCAAATCTCTTTCGACTTTCCCATATAACATATATATATATATATATATATATATATGACGTGTGTGTGTGTATGTGCTATTTTCGAGAGTTTGTCGCGACCTACACCGCATCAGCTGAACGCGACGCAAGTCCCACATCAGGTAAGTAGGGGACAAGGGTCGCAGTTGTTGTTGTTGTTGCTGCTGCGGTGGCTGGGATCTTAACTTTCCACTGCTTTCCTCGAACCGAATTCTGCCATTGACTTCAACATCATTGCGACTCATTGCCACCGCCATCATCATCGTCACTGTTACACTAGTCATCAATGAGCGCTGGACCTGGGACGAGAGCGTCCCGCCGGCGTCAAGCCCAACGGCTTTTCTTCTTCTTTTCTCGCCAAGATAGCCAGGCTGCGGTTCCCCTTCAGATAGCGTGGGCTCTAGCGCGAGAAGCGCGTCTCCTGCCAGCCGTTTTCTTTGCGAAGGAAGAAACGATTCTCGGCGACGGTTGGAAAGAGGAGGCCCAACAAGAGAAAACGTTTTGGCGTTTCGTAGTTAGCAGGAACGTCAGCTCATGATGGACAACGAGGACTGAAGCAAGCTGAGAGTTACAGCGTCGGCGAGCAACACAAGTTGTTGTGACCGCTGTCCGTCGGCGATCACCAGTGGGGGCGATCCACTACACTGCATCTATGTAGACGTAGCATTGGTGTTGTGCACGGATGCGACCTTCTTTTTCGTCGTTTTGTCCACTGTGTGCTATGTACTTACGGCATAGGGCGGTTTCGACAGCTGGTGATATATATACTATATACATATAGATATACTAGGGGTAAAGAAAAGAATGGCCACAATGGGTCTTACTTCGTCACCGGTCGCGTCGGTCAAGAAGAAGGGAACACCAATGGAAATGGCTAACGTAAAACTATCAGCGTACACAGTTTAGGAGCGATAGCGGACCAGCGAAACCTTTCGTGACGGGAGCAGTAAGATTGCCACTCAGTGAGTTGTTGTCACGTGCGTTTCGTCATAGACAACAAGTGTTTAATGCTCTCCTGCTAGCTCTTCGTCTCGACTGGGGATTGTGAGCTCTCGAAAATGATATATTTCTTCTCTACGAGGCCTACAGCCATGACGCAGACCCGAGTCTGAAATCTAGTGGCTCGGGACCACGCCCGGAGAGCACTCCGGACACAGGTCAGCTACCGGCATCGCCTACGTTGCACGGCGTAAAGCCAGTATATACAGAGTGGACAGCTAGGTATGACTGTTTTTCCTCAAATGTTTTCTCAATATTCTTAAGCCGGCACTCGCATACGCTCAGTCGCAGATAACAAGGATGTAGCAGGGTGGACAAGAGGTCGGGGCGTAGGTCTACCCAAACCGCGAATGCATAATCCATCTTCCTAGAATACCGTATGCGCAGTATGTTTGCTCGTTCCGTTTGTTCATTAAGCATTGCTTAGCTGCTGGAGAGAGACCGTCGCACAGGAATCGCAACAGTGTTCAGCCTGCTTGATGCTCCCTGGCCGAAAACCAACTCCAAGTCATGATTTGGAATCATCCTATGCACTGAGTTGCCAAAATCGAACGAAACAACCGCTTGACCTTAGCACAATGCACGAACGGCCTGAGCTCAGCTCGATATGGCCCGAGTCGTTCAGATGGCTAGCTCAAGTGAGCGATTGGAAGCAGTAAACGACTTCATCCCCTTTACCTGCACAGAAACACAAAGCTGCACAAAGTGCCAGAGCGGGATAAATGCGAGGCACACGAGAGAACGGACTGGACGAAAACGCAATCCACTGCGAAGCTTCAGCCTCCCCCAAACCCCCACGAGAAAGTAAAAAAAAAACAGCCCAGCTTTCTCTGCCTCGATAGACTTTACGATGTCATCGGCGGCGGCGGTGGTGACGGCGGCGGTGGTGGCGTTCTTGCGCTAAACCTTTGTTATTTTGTTTTTGTGTTTTGCTGGCTGGTAAATTTGCTGGCGCGCAACGCGTGAATGCCTAGAATTTCGGGAAACGTCTAACGTAAACAATTGGCCGGCGGAAAGGTAGCTAACCATAGGAAGGGGCCGGCGCAGAAGTAGGTGGCCAAGCAGCGACCTGAATGAGCTGATGACTCGCTTGGGCGTCGATGGCGTAGCCGACTACATTCGGCGTCGACATCATAGATGAACTAAACTTACCACTTAGATAGAAGACTTGTCACGATCGCGAAGTGAGAAATGTCACCGTTCGCTTGTCTCTCATCAGTCTTCACACTGGATTGCTCTCATCGTGAACATGTCCGATTTGGTAAAACGCACTGATATATATATATATATATATATGGCAAGCGGAGAGCTACGGTGCGTTATATATATTATATATATATATAAAATTAGAGATTCGCGCAGTTACTAACATCGACACGCGAAAGCGGTACCGTGGACGTTAAATGTTGGCTGAGAGTCAGCCCGAAAAAGTTTAGTTTAGTTACTAACATCGGATATGCTTGTTAACTACCTATGCACTTGTTCAATGTGGGTTTAAAGTCCCCAGACGTAGTACCTCACGAAAATATCATCAAACCATATATGTTCGCATATTAATATATATTAAGAGTCGTCTTTCCTGCCAATCATGTCCAAAAAGGTTACCACGCAACGATTACCCTGTATTTAATAATTGTTTTCCGAGTTGACCCTCAGCTGTTCCCCTATGAGACAGGCCTCAGCTTTTAACCTTTTAGGTATTACTATGAGGACCTGTCGGGGCCACCTTTGCTTATTCTCTTATTTACTCGTATTTATTATCCTGTATTTAATAGAAGTGAAGCTTATATATATATATATATATATATATATATATATATATATATATATATATATATATATGCGACTTACAAACATTCAAACCTATATATAATACATAATTTACACATAGCGTATATACCTTTATTCTCAAGAGATTGAGACACCTTGCGGGGGCGCAAGTGAACAGAAACAACAACTCCTGCTCCTGTTGCTGGAAGAGCAAAATCTGCTGTTGTGCAAAGTGCTGATGAAAAATTGCTGCCAACTTCAAAGGCCGCATCATTACGAACATATATATATATATATATATATATATATACAAATAAGCACAGAAGAAAGAAGTTGTGTGAAAGTAAAATCAGCTTGGTAAAAATAAACGACCGACTCACACCGAACTCTCTCTCTCTCTCTCTCTCCCTCCCGTTCCGTGTGATCGCCACTTCCCGGCCGCGGAATCACGCGCCGCACACCCCACGGACAACAGTTGATCGCCGTTCACTGTGTGTGTGTTTGTGCGCGTTTATCAGAAGAAGTTGATGTTTTGCAGCAGGCTAGCTGTTCACGTCGCTTATTGAATATAGCAGCAACTCGCTGTTGGCACGCACTTGTCACAAAACTTACCACTATGCTGGTAGGCAATAGGGCTGCTGCTGCTGCTGCTAGTGCTACGGTTACGGCAGCCACGGCACGAAGCGTGTTGTTTCGAATCACACGTTCAAATCAATCAGAGTTGTTGCCAATATACTAATCCAGTGAGCGCTGTGTTGCGCATTCGACATTGCCGTTGTAGGGAGCGTTTTGGACAGTCAGACGTCCGCTAGCGGGACAGGTCGAACCGATCGCGCAGAATATGGTCAGCGTTCTATCGATGCTATGGCGTTACCCCTTGACGGCGTGAAAAAATTCACCTAAGCTGCTTCGTCGGCGTAAAGTGCCGTAGAGGACTTAACGATGTTACAGGGTGTGATTTTTGTGCGGTAATGACAATAGATGATATTCTCTAAAGGCTTCTCTATAGTCGTTCTTGCAGGTCGTTGCAACTCGTTAGCAGCTGAAATGCCATTTCTGCTAAGATATTCGTCGAAAACCTGTGCAAGGGAAGAAAACTTGATCAGCATCCAATGTTCCTGTAATTGTTGATGGAATCACAAAAAATATGAGAAATGCCTTGTTTCTGTTGGTAAACTGAGCGGAAACCCGAAATTAATCACAGTCCATTCGACTGACTGAACATGTCTAACGCGTATAAGCGAAAACCACACGAACCTCACTGTACGACGACGGAATTATGCGATTTATCTATAGTAGCACGCCTAGTTAGCTATTTGTCTAATTAAACTACAACAGGACATCGTTTCCACAGGGAGCGAAGATGTTTAACCACACCGCTCACAATTGTATCCATCTGCATGCTATTATTAGTAGTTTAATTATTATTATTATATTTTTCTATCACTAGTTTCATTACTATTTTTTTTATTTTTCTATGACTAGTTTCATTATAATTTTTATTACTATTTTCATTATTATTATTATTTTTTTATTACTAGTTTCATTATTATTTTTTTTATTACAAGTTTCATTATTATCATTATTATAATATATTTCATATAATAGATACAGCCGCAGCAGCAGCAGTGGCCATAAACCCGGCACCGCTTTCGCCTGTTCGCGGTTGAGGACCCGCGCGGCTTTCATCGACATTGCGACAAGTCGCTGACATGACCACAGATGGCGCTGCCAGTGCTGGTCGGGCCGACGTCAATCGGCCCACGTTGCTTCTTTTGGTGATGCTTTCGCTTGTCTTGCCCTAGCGTGCGGCCGGCGCAGCGTCACGGGGTCAAAAAGCAGCGGACGCTGCTTTGGTCGTAGCTCGTCGGGGCTTTCGAAAGCGACTTTGCTGTTATTGCTGTCGCCGCCGGCCGCCGCCGGCCGCCGCCGCCAGCCGCCGCCGCTACTGCGGCGCAAACGCCGCTCGTTCGTTGAAAGCACCAGCGCGCTCTGGCGGGTCGATCGCTGCTTCGCTCCGGCCGAACCGCAGCGCGAAAAAAAAAAAACGGGGGCAAATGCGGCCGGGCGCGAAATGCACCCAGCCGATCGCGTAGCTGCTCCGAGAGAACGGCTCAAGTGACGAACGGCTGGAGGCCTGGGGCGATGACGCTGTGGCGCGTTGACGGTCTGAGTCTCACTAACGTCTCGGCTGCTTGGCTGGATTCGCTGAAGGCAGAACGCACGCGGCGGCTTGACGTCTGCTGGCCGACGCGGCGTCAACTGAGCCGCTTCAACGCCGCCGTATCTTTTTGTTATTGTTGTTGCTGTTGTTGTTGTTGGTGTTTTTGTGGTTGTTATTTTTTGTTAGTTTTCTTATTTGTTGCGTTTGGCGCTAGCCGAAGTTGAGCGAAGTTACAGCGCATTGATTTTGCGGCCGCATTCTCAACGAATTGCTGAAATCGTTGTGGGAAATTGGCTTGGCCAGTTTGAACGGCTGTTTAACAGCTTTGCATTTTGCCGAACGCTGACAATGTCGCCGTGTGGTGTTGCGTTCGGCTGGCTCGTTTTTCAGCAAGGAAAAAATAATGGCTACATAAATTCGAATGGTCTCGCTAGCGGCTAGCTAAGAATATGTAGGGTTGTCGCATGTCGCACAGCGTCCGGGCACGGGTGCGCGTGTCGAAAACGACTCTGTATAGGGCCTTTTGCAAAATGTTTCCAACTTTACAAATAATGTATGGTTTGCAACATTGCAAATTTATCTTATTACAATATTTACATGATACGGCGCGTCAGATCTGCGTGTACGTTTGTACATGCGACCATCTCAAAATAGCGATAGCAATTTGACTTGTTTTTGTTTCGATGTGTGGGTGCGTGTACGCTTGACGAGAAAGACACTATGATAGAGATGACGTGCCCAGGGAAAAACGAAATTATCCAAATTCGCGCAAAATGATAGAAACAAAAAAAATTATAAAACGAGGAGAAAATTTCACTCGAGAAATCGGAAAAATTTATGTTGCCTTCTGTCTGCCCACAGTGGGGTGTTTTTGCCGAAAACGGTGAGAATTTTTTTTGAAAAATGCTGTAGCAAAATTCGTTTTCTCAGCAAGTTTCGTATGAGGTCTTGGGACATATTGGAAATTGGGTATAGCCTTGTTATGAATTGAGGGGATCATTTCGGCAGAGTGACGGTCCAACTTGCACGGAGCGACAGGTTGTTAGGAGATAACTAACGGGTAAATTACAATGGTGGGGTAGCTAACACAAGATAACGTTGATCGCTATTGCAACAGGGATGTCTGAAGCTTTGCTCCGGACGTCCCGTGGCAATTCGTTAATTAACCCGTTCGCTAACTCTGCTCTGAGAACATCTGCGGCGCGATGAACGAACAGAATATTGAAAGTCATTGCCGAATGCATGAGTACAGAATCATCTGATCTCATAAGGCTTAGCTGTGATATACATAATAGTTCCATCCGGGCATCCGAATATGTTTACGAAATCGAGACGATTTTATGCTTGCAGATTTTATGCCAACTAAACGGTCTAATAGTTAATGCTGATATTAACTTCTTTACCCCCTGAAAATTATGAGTCTGTCTCAACGAGCTTCTTGAAATGCATTATCATTTCCAACATGACAGTGGCGATCTGTCTCTCCTCAAGAGCGGGAGGTGTTGGTGGACGCTTCCACACGCATACGTGATGACTACGCAACAGAGGCTATCGATGAACACCACGCTGACGGTTTTATCTAACTGAAAATCATTTTAGTGCTCTCTCATTTTGCATTGGCATATGTGAAGATTATTGTTGTCCTCTTACTCTCATTTTCACCATATTGCCATAGATGTTGACACGTTTACTTGTCCACCTGTTACATGCAAAGCAAGCATAGATAAGAGGATAGTGATGAAGGCGGCGGGGAGCCAAATAGACAACGCTATGAAGAGACGAGATTGATTCCGCTTGTGCTCGCTGACTGGCTGGCCTGCTAACCAACTGACCAAGCAAGCAATGGACGACACAAATGAACACTATCCGAGAAAACGCACCATCGGGCTTATAGGGTAGACACTCAGGGCGCTCAGCAGAACCGAGGCCGAGAACTCAGGTTGATGGTTGATAGGTAACAACGAACGGTTGACGTCTCCTGGCTCCGCTCCGATCCGCTCTGCCCCGATTGCTCTGCGCAACAGAGAAAGTAACGGACAACGTCGCTAAAAGCGATGCCGCATCCAGTGTAAGGTGGATGACAACGAGACGCCGATAGTTTCTGCCCATGACACAAAGGGCTGTTTGTTAAGCAGGGGGGGGGCGGAGAGGATGACGATCGCATAAGCAAAACGAAGCGATGCCTAGACTTAGCAGGCGCCGACTTCAAGCGATCGCGTATATAAAGTTGTTGGTTATTCAAGTTGAACGCCAAGTACAGTTGTTCCTGCCCGGAAGCGAGTGTCATGCGTTCACCTGCTCGGCAACCGGCGCTGGAAGAAGGACTTCGGGCCGGCCTCGGGCCGCTGGGAAGCAACGGAGCTGTACGACAATATGATTGGCACTGCGAGTGCTCCGCATGTCGTTGTCGCTGAAAGCGGCCGTCAACTCAACTGACCGATTGGCCCGCAGGAGACGGCAGGAAGGAACAAGCGCTTGTTCATAGAAACAAAGCAGCCTCATCTAGTCTAGGCATTTATTTATTTATTCAATAACACGCTACGCGGTAACGACGATACGCCGGCAACAACGACGGACCCGAGCAACAATGAAACAGCGAAAACAATCACAGCGTCAAGACAATAACGGAACATTGTAATTTATCTTGTTGTGCCGAGACCCCCGGGAGCCACGACGACTATGAACGGACGACGGTAATTCGCTAACCAGCGAATCACGCGTGCGAGTCTACCGTAGTTCAAATCGTGGCGGCGACAGAGGTGGGCGAACGCATGGATAAGAACACATGGAAGATATACAGTTTGCTTGTAATCGTCGCCTGGAAGAGCGTGCAGATCGTAACGCGGACACGATGAAGGGGAGGTGAGGGGTAGGCAGGGGGCAATATGTTATTTACACTGATGACTTTATTCACTATTCAAGCGCATGGGAGATATGTCGACATCACCACCACCAGCATCGACGAGAAGATATCGGCATATAACAAACAGGGCAGAATTGTGTCTAGCGACTAAACGATTGAGCGCGAGGCTCCACTGGACCTTGTATTTGATGAGGACCGGTGTGACTATTGAATAGTATTCGCTAGAGAGCGACGCATTGAAATGATGATAGATGACATTTGTGTTAGCTAATCGACCCTTTTTGGAGCAAACGGTCACATTAATTTCACTCCTCTATGCTAACGAGCCTCTCACCACACAGCAGGAGAGGTGTCCATTTCTAATGACTGTGGACATCTATACTCAAGCACTGCTTACCTATGACGAATTCTGTTACCCTGGTACATTATTGAGCCTGCTTGACAAGTTATCCGACTCCAATTGTTCCAGGTAATGCCGTAACCCGAGTATTGGGCTTACCCTAGTTACATTGATTAAGGCACCCCAACACATTCCCTCATTTATCCCATTGCAGAAATTATCCCCATGATCTTGTAGCAACTATCCCGTACTGGCGCTCCTATGAAACCGTTACGCTGCCGCCGCTAGCCAGTTACACT